>CM032356.1:3952778-4552778 GCA_019023105.1 Diglossa brunneiventris | reverse complement strand
ATCCAAATGCTTTAACCTTTCAGTTTAGGAATTTGCTGCTTTTTGTCTGGCAGGAGTTCAGTTAACCCTGCCCCATTAAAATTCACAGTGTTAATAGAATTAATTCAGCTGTCCACAGTCAGTGCCACAGGTGCTGTGTTGTTTACCCAAATTTAACCTGGAACAGAAAGATTCAAAGGAGTGAGCTCTTGTGCCAGAAAGGGCAATTCATTTACTGTTGAATTCATATCTTTTATAAGAGAAGTTTTCCTGAAGTGGGGTTGAAACAGGAAGATTGTCAGCTTGGCAAGGAGCAGACAATGAAATAGCAAGTCAATTCTTTTAGTCACTACTGCAGAGTTTAATTTTCTTCTGCAGTACTGAAAATGTCAAGTGGCAGGCTTTCTCCAGCTTCCATTAGCTGGTTTTAAATGGTGTTATTAGCTGAAGAGGAGGTCAGGGGGAAAAAAACACAAGTGGAAGCTATCTTAGCTCAAAGCTCCAGGTAAAAGCAGGTTACAGATGAGAAAATGTATATAGTGTCCCAGATTACTGAGCAAAGAAGTGAGCCAGGACAGAAGGAAGGATCCTGACTGTTGTATTAAGTCAATTTGTGTTTCAGTAACCAAATCTTTCTCCATCTCTGTGTAGGATGGCTGAGTTTACTCTCATTGTAAAATGTCAAAAGGTTGATAACTCAGATTTTTTTGAGAATAATTGAATCTCTATTCTGTATAGACTTCTGACACTCTTTTAATTAAAGCAAACAGGCAAAGACTAGGGGAAGAAAAAAATATTGTTTTTTAAGGAACTTCTAAAGCTGTGTAGCCTTTTCTGCCCATGACTCATGCTGTTAAACAGCCTGTGGTACCAGATAGTTGGAACTCTCCAAAGTGTGGCAGTTCTGATGGAGGCCTCCCTAGATGACCTCATCATACTGGAACAACCCATTTTGCAGTTGTGGTGGTGGCACTCACAGATTCAGCTGCAAATTTGTCAAGAGTTAAGTTCAGGGATAGATAAATTCCAAACTGAATGAATGAATCAGAGGGACTTAGAGCCCACGACATTTATGTAAATACAGCCCTATATGAAAATATTTTAAGGTGTAGGAATATTTTAAGAACCTGATTAAATCTTCAGACTATTAAGATGATATGTTGAAATAAATATTTAAGGACATTTATTTCTTCACGCATGTACTCAAGTATTGTGTAATAGCCAAAGTCAGATTGTTAAAGGCATAATGAAACTTTCTTGTGCCAAAATTCATAGTAACTAAGTTGAAAAAGTAAGTTTTGCTAACAAATTTCTTTTCATGTTACACATGGGAAGTGAGTCAGAGATTAAATCCCAAAAATTATGCAAGAATAGCATTAGTGTTTGTTGAACAGAAATGTGAAAGCACCAACTCTGAAGGAGGCTCATCCTTAGCTCAGTATCTTTCTAAATTAAGAGAAAGTGCTCCCGTTCCATGCTTCTGTGTTGTGTATTTTGTAGAGAGGAAAAAATCCGCGTTTCACACATCTACAAAGCAGCAGTTTGAAAATAATTATTTCACGTGAATCTTTCCTATAAAGTTTTGAAAAGCATTCAGTGTTGATCTCAATTTCTTATATTTATTTCAAAAAAAAAAACTTAGAACAAGCTGAAAATACTCTCTTTGCATCTCTCTTTGAAAAATACTGAAATGGAAAAATATTATGAATGTTTGAGACTTCTCAGTCTGTTTTTTAAATGAAATACACAACACTGACACCCAATAATTTCAGTTCTGTTGAGAACGTTTTTGGGAATGGCCAGGGAAAGAAATATAATTTGTCAAGATGCTGGCATGGATGTCCTAATCAAACAATTTGTAACAATAAACCTTAATCTGAGAGAGCCTCAAGTTTTGCCCATCATGTATAGTCAAGAAATGTGCTGTGGTCTTCTCAGTTTCATATACAATGAGGAAAATCAAATACCCTCTTTTTCTGGGGTAAGGGGGATAGATGTTCAGCATGATACTTTTAATCTGTTGATAGAACTTGAGATACAAAATTCAAGAATATCTTAAGCACTGAAAATCAGAAACAATGGTGTAAATATATATTTAGGAATATCTGAAATACTTATTTCTTCTCCAGGGCTACTGGAATTCTTTCCAGTGAGAGGCATCCAGGTGGTAACCTAATGAAAAAACTAATTTAGACTGCAGAACTTTACTTGAAGATGCCAGAATTTGATATGTAAAATGTAGAGTAGGAGCTGAAAGGGCTCATTTATAAATGCACTTTGTAAACATCTCCATCAAAATGATTTTCAGGAATTTTGGGGAGTAAGAGTTAGCCATATTCCAGTTAAAGTAATTCAGTGAGTGAGTTATTTACTCACAAAAGAGGAAAGAATGAGAAAAAAAAAAAAAGATGGAAACTGCCTTATTGATGGGATGGATTAGAATCTGAAAGTACCAGACTTCATAGGATAGAAAAAATATAACCTAAAGCCAACAGGGACCTAAATTAAAGTGCTTTCAAACTTGTCATGTTATTCAGTTGAAATCCAGAAAATCAGGCTCTTAATGATAGGATAAGAAATAAATATCATTGTATGTTTTCCAGATCAAAACATTTTAAAGCAGAAGATCAGTAGACAAGTAAGTCAAAGCTGCTTTTTAAAAATCAATCTAAGTCCATTAAGTTTGCCTGGATTAGTCAGGGAAAAGGGAGGGAAAAAGAAATCCCCACTGATGTGCTGCTAAGCAAATATGGTACTTTCTAGTTCAGTGTTTTTAAATCCTTAAAGGTTTTTTTCAGATAATCACTTAATGTTCTTGTGTGTTCCAGAGCTGTTGGTTTGCATTCTCCATTAGAGAGAATTATTAGTAGTGGTTTTGTCAGCTGTGTGTGTGGATGTGCTGAGTGTGCGCCCAGGTTCCTTCTCCTTGACCGTCATTCCTGAATTGATTGGCTTATTTCTGCCTGTGGTGGGAGAGTGGGAATAAATAAAGTAAATAAAAAATAATTTTAAAAAAGTAAGAAAAAATTTGTATACTTGGAATTTTAAGGTTTTTTCCTATGTGAGTAAATAATGGGGATCACTCAAGATCTCTATTACAGTACCTGAGCCTTTGCCCTGTGTTTTAGTACAGAACCTGCACTGGGGAGGGAAGGTGAGGAGGAAGATTTGGGTAGAGATATGGTGATTATCAACAGACAAACAGAATTTCTGTCAGCTCTTGTACAAGGATAATTTACTAGGGACTCATTCACAGACAAAAGAAGAAAACCTTTACCATGGTCACAGCCTGTGGAACTTTCTTCTGTGGTGACACAAGGTGGAAGTGCTGTACCCTCAGCTCATGGGGCTCAGTTCAAAGGGTGCTAGGGTGCTACAATACATACTAAAATATTTTCCTGTTGTTCATTTGAGACTCACCTTCCACCTTCAATCATGCAGTGATTAATCATGTATTTTCCCAGTGATTTTCATGTGTGTCATTGCAGCATAGTTGTACATATGGCCTAAATTCTAATTCTTAATGAGCAATAATGGGGAGATGACCTAGAAAGGAAGGAGGAAGAGAAGGATTTTCTCTATTTAGAGAAAATGTTCAGTTTATCCTTACTATTTCAATTCCTGCTTATGTAAATAGGAAATGTCTATTAAGATTGTAAAAACAAGAATTTGAGTTTGTGATAAATAGTAGAAGAAAGCTCTGCTGTTATAGGTAAGCCTGTGGGGTTCTTTCTGTGCATGCAAAGCTGTGCCATCTGATGTATATTTTGAAGTCCTATCACTAATAATCTGTTCCACTACAGTTGTAATAAAAAAAGGCAAAAAATTTTCCCCAGTCCCACAAAAAAAATCAGGTAAATGCTCTTTATCTATTGCGTTGCACTGGAGCAAATTTATGGAAGAGTTTGCCATGTAGATTTTGGTAAAGGAGTGATTAAAAGAGCAAGGATTCTTTTATTGGGTATAAGGAGACTCAAAAAGCAAATTAGATGTTTTAATTATTCTCCTCATAAACATCTTCCTGTAAAAGTAAGAGGCTCTTGGACAGAAAATTTGTCTTTGCAATGGATTTTAGCAGTGCAGAGAATTTTCTAGTTGTGTTGGTCTGGCTTGAGATGTAAAGCTTCTGAAAATGCTGGATGCATGAAAATAAAACCATATTTATTAGTTCTGGTGTTCCAGTTTTATTGGGACAAGATCAGGGAATGTGTAGAAAGATGAAGTTATGCAGAAACTGTTTGCTCATTGACACAAAACTCTATATACTTCAATAATGAAAAAAGCTATTAAATAATAAATAAAAAACCCCAATTCCCTAGCAAAATTTTCACTCTAGCACAATTAATGTAGTACTGGTTATTTTTATGAAAGAAGCATAAACTCTTTCTGTTTTACTTTTACTGTCCAATTACCCAGCATTGAAGATAAAACTTGCTTTGTACTGCAGCTAATTAATGTGGAATGTGGGGTTGCTTTTCTGAAGGAACAAGACATACCTTTGACCTTCCTTTGCTCTAATCACTTCTAGATTCTACCTGTTTCAACCAAATTTAGTAAAGGACTTCAAGACAAGATGTTCCTAATGGGCTTTAAGTAACTAGTCAACCATGTAGCAGAGATCTCAGACCATATTCATGGCCTTCACTTCACTGCAAGAACTGTCATAAAATTATCTAAAAACTTTCTCAGAAATTAGGAAATATAGTAGTGAAAAAGAAATTACTGTCCTAATAATGAGAAAAGTTTAAATTATAGTTTACAGACTATTAATCATACGAAAATCTATTGCTGGAATACAAAATCAGGAAAACAAGCTTCACAAATACACCCTGATATGAATGTGTTTGGCAGAATGGGAAAGAATGGGAAAAATAGCACCAACTTTGATGGCTTCAAAAGGTGGTTGCCACATGCAGCCAAGAAGTGATATGATATGCAGGAGATTAAATGTTATAAAGTAGGTGCTGAAGAAAACTGTGTGTTTAAAAAAAAAATGTTGAAATTTGTGTGATATTTGGATACCTACCTCAGCATCATGTTTCAGCCAAAAATTGGTATTTTGGATAAAACAGAGGAATTAAGCTGTCATATTTATTGCTCCTGCTTGTAGCTGATTTTAAGTCAAATTCTTCCAGAGAACACAGTGGTTTCTGTGTTTGTTGCAATCCTCATCAAACTTTTTGTCTAAAACCTTGCACAATCCCTGCTGAAGTCTTTGTAAACTTCCAGCATCCTTTGGAAGCTTCCATCCCTTCTTTGGAAGGGATTCCCCAGCTGAGATGAATGCACAAAAAGCAACTCTTTCTCTTGTTTTTCCTGCTTTGCCATTAACCTGGATTGGTCTATGGTCAGTAGCTCTTCTGTGGAAGGAGCCAAGATCAGTTTATCCCTACTCACCTTCTCATTGGCACTCGTGTTTTTATGCCTTTTTATCATTTCCTGCCTCAGTTATCTTGTTCCAGTATGAGATGGTGTAGTAATGCCACCACACCTCTGACACATCCTCACTGTGATTCTCTGTCCTTATTTTGAAACTCTGCAGGGCAGGAAGGGACAGGAGGTATTTTTGTTCTCCAAGGGCGCATTTACTACCAATGTAGTAATTATGGCTTAGAAAAGAACTAAAAAAAACCCAGTTGGTTTGATGCTGTCAAAATATTTCGCTTGAGCATCTAATATTACATTAAATGGCTAAGTTGTATCTCATTCTGTAGCAGAAAGCTGGGTATAGAATCCAAATGGATTTAAACAGTAAGATCTGAAAATTAGTTCTTCCAGCATGAGGTATTAAAGGAAAAATAAAATTAACTTCTATTTTGAATCTGAAGGAGCCGAAACTTGGCCTTATTGTGTTGTTTAGGGGATTTTGTTTTTAAATTGACAAAACAGCTTCTGTCCGGCTAAAAGACTTTACTCTGTGGAAGTGGGCATGAAGAAATCTAAAAAATACACCAGGGTATTGCATGTGTACATGCACAGTCACTGTGAGAAGTGACAGGAGAAAGCATAAAAATAACCAGTGAGAAAAGCCAAAGCACAAAAGGAGACACAGTCACCGAGGGACATTGAGAATTACAAGTAGGTTAGTACTAAGAAAAAGGTTGGTAAAGTATCCAGAAGATATTCAGGAGAAGGGCACAAACAGCAGATTCATGTGCTGGTGTGGCTAAAGCATTTTCACAATTTTTCCTAAGTTTAGGGGCAAAAAACCACAAGCCATAATTGGGCTGTTACACAGAGGCAGCCACTGAAAAACACACAAGCCCTCAGCACAGAATCCATTAACATTTTCTAATTATAATTTAGAGGCTTTTAAACATCTGCACCCAGCAAACTTTATTCTGGGTACTTAAGAGGTGCCAATGATCTCTAAAAGCAGTTTGGAGAATAAATGAGTAACCAGATAATTGGCCAAGGGGGAATTTGTTTTTGATCTTTGAAAAGAACTGGCGGGGGGAAATACTGGGAGTTGTGGGTTGATTAGCTTCAGGTTGTTTCTAAAAAAAAAAAAAAAAAAAAAACAGTTTCAAAAATAAGTTATCATTACCAGAAAACAAGGAGGTGAATAATTGTTATGGATTTAGGTCAATTGATCCAGTTTCCCTCTACAACACTTTAGCAAGTGCTGGAGACAAAGGAGAGTGTCAAAACTGCAGTTCTGTTTGCATGAATTTTTACTCTTTAGTAAGTAATGATAACAATTTCAGTAAATCTTCTCATCTGACATTCTCATAAAGCACCCAGGGATCCATAGTCTAAATATAATTTGAAATATGCCAAGGTAGATACAAAACTGTCTTGAAAAACATATGGACAGTAGTTCCTGGAGATTTATTAACAAAATAGAAGAATGTATAAAGAGAAGTTTCTTGGAGTTCTTGGATTTAAGACCAATCAATAGTGTAGTCAGTTTTTAGCTGATAGATCATAGCTTGTGCTCATTTTATTTTCAGGGCTGCAGGTACACTGGAAGAACGAGCAAAAATTCAAATTAATTTTGCCAATTTTAAAATAAAGTCTGAAAACGTTGAAAGGATGTTAATAACTACAGAAAAAATGCAAGGTTTTACTCTGAAACACAAATAATATGTCAAAAATGAGCCAACAGCCCTGCACCACTTCATCCTGTGCGCCAGCATTATGGTTTGGGATGTGGCATTTCAAGAAGGACAGAGAACACTTGAGTCTGGAGTAGAATAATGGTCTGGAAACCACTAATTGCGAGGAGTGACAGAATGACCTGAGGCTATTGTAATGAATATGTGATAGAGAATATGAAATCTTCGGTGGTACAGAAAAAGTGATTATGGGGTGATTATTCCACTTTTCTTTTTTGTGCATGAGTAACTAAGCTGCACATCTTCCAAAAGGGCGTTTTGAAAACCAAAAACATTATCAGGTTGGAGAAATGTAAAAATCTTGAAATTTATGTCAGGAATGTCTGGGCTGCAGTTGCTGAAATTTTGGAGAATTCTACAAGGGAGGTCTCTTCCCATACCAGTTTTTAAATGATTTTTCTAACCCATTTGTCAATGACTGCTATTGGAAAGAAAAATATTATGGTAGTTGTGTGTTTGGTCTGACAGTGTGGTCTTCTACCTGTTTCTGTGCTCTAAAACAGAGTTAGTGGGGTGGGGTGCAGTAAGTACAGAACCTTCTGCACATGGACATAATAAATGAAGAATGTTTTCCCTACTCATCAGGTGTTGCTTGCAAAGCAGTAACTTCAGCTGGGGCTAGGAAAACACACATTAGGCAATTGCAGGGGGAAGAACCACTAAAATGAAAGGCTTGTATAATGACCTGCTAGAAAATATGCAGCCTTGCTGCCAACTTGGAAGGCTTTTGAGAACAGGTTAGAAAAATAACTGTCATGAAGAATTGCAAGTATAGCTGGTGCTGCTTCGGAGGAGGATAAACAGCAAGATCTTGAGTGCCTTCAATCCTCTCACTCTGGGATGAATTTCTCCCTCAGTCTCAGTGAGAGCAGCTCACAGACAGTGTAATCAAAACCTCAACATTTTGGGGAATGATGACTTGTCAAACCTGTCTCTGACCAGTCTCAGCTGGCAGCAGTGCTGTCAAAGAGCTCAGTTCCCCTTTTAACACCAGAGTGGGTATCTGCATTATTCCAAAGTCTGGAGTTGTTTGAGGCCAAGCTGTGTTCAATGATCTTAGTCTGAGGATGAGAAGTGTTTGGGGCTGAGTAGTTCTACACTCAGATGTGAAGCTGATGTACAGCACCTTTATATTCTCCTTGAACTGGAAAAAGAATTAGGAATTCTGCATTATCCATATAATGAAGTGATACAGGGAGTAAGACTCTGCTCATAAACTCCCATTTTCTCCCAAAATGTGCATCACACATAGATTAAATATGTAAAAAGGATTCCAATTACATGTCCTTCCCTATTTCTGAGAATTTCTTTTCTGCTTATACTTACTTTTCATGGGAGTCAAAGGCAAACAATAACTAAGGCTGAAGATGGATGTCAATGCCTCACACCTATGTTAACAATTAGAGTACAAAAATACATGCTTTAGTTCGTTATGGAATCTCATGGCATAGAAGGGTCAGCAGGAGAATACTTCAGATTAGTTCTGTAGATTCTTAACTGTGCAAATGTGAATTTGCTGTTTGCTTTGAATTTCAATGCCCTCAAAAGATTAAATAATATTTCTTCCTTTCGGAAGGCATAGATTTTATTAGAAAACCTGCAGAAGAAATGAACATACAAATACTCACCTAGTGCCTGCTTTAATTCACATGAAAGCTGAGACAAAAGCTTTTGTTGTCTCTGCTAGAAGTTGGCTCATTGCATACAGTTTAGTAATTTTCTGAGTCAATTAATGTGGGACTACTGTGATCCTTTGGGGGGCTCGGCATAAAGATGCAGTTCAAGAGAATGTCTTGCTCTTGGATTTCCACTTGCTCTCCTGAGTTTGGCTGAGTGGAACAGCTACTGATGTAGCTTCGTGTCAGGTTTTACATCTTCCCTAAATCATGTTTTATCATTTGTTTGGGTTTATTTCAATTTTTGTGAATGTGAATCTTGCCTACTGCTGGTAACACCAGCATTGACTGGAAGGGTATTAGCGTTGCTCAGTATTGCAAGATATCTACAGCTGGATCTGTGGTCTTAAAAAAACCCCAAAAAACCAACAAAACAAAAACCCCAACAAAACAACCTAGAACCAACCAAAGAACCCCCTAAACAAGCAAACCCCAAAATTCCACAAAACCAAACACCTCTACATGCACAAAAGAATAAAACCTTATTGTTGTGTGCATCATTCTGTAGCATTTGCAAATATTTAGATTTCTCATGCTCAATCTGTCTATATGTATAAAAATTCGGAATAAATGTGCTCATGTAAAAAATCCAGCACATCCTTCTCTTTCTACCACAACATGTCAGGGGAGTCTTAATAAAAAAGTGAAATTTTTGAGGAAAACTTTGCACTGGGACCAATTCTGTATGTGCTAGATAATTAGTCTGATATTTGAAGGCTGTGGTCAATTCATTACTATAATGTATTACCAGAAATATGTATTTATTTATATTTATATATTTATTTATTATTTATACATATTTATCACGCAGGTTGCTCAACAGCAGCTCATAGTCACAGGTCAGCTAAGAATTGCACATATGGTCCCTGTACGATCAGCTTTATGTTCCATCAGACTGTGCTTCATAGCCTGTTTTATTTAGGATTCAGCCTGTCAATCACATCTCAGCTGCACAGGAATGATCACCAGATACAGTTCTTATTGATGGCCAAAATAATTAGGAGCGACCACTTCAGTGTGAGCACTGCAAAAAAGTAATGTCTCCAAGGAAGTATACCAGGGCACAGCAAACTCAGGAGAAGGTACCCTGATGTTGAATTTAAAATACAGATGTAATCTGTAAAATTATATGACAGAAAAAATATTGGAGTACAAAATGTTGTAACACTTGAGAGAGCAAATGGCTGGCCTATCTCTGGGTAGAATATTTCATAAGTCCCTGAATTTCTCATGCCTTCAAAGAGATAGAATAAGCTATTCCTCTGCTAAAATGAGCTGTCTGTACAATATTGAAAATACTTGGGAAAAGTTTTGCAAAAGCAGAGACTGGCTTTAAAAAAATACCTGCAGTTCTTACATTTTCATCAAGATTTGAATTCTGCAGGACTCCAAATTTTTGTAAGCCTTTGTCTTATCTGAGAGGGACAAACATGTTTGGGTCACTAATGTGAGCTACACTGTATTTGAAGGTGTTTGTGGTTTTCCTCCAGTAAATTAACCTGGAATAATACAGTGAACGCTGGATTGCACACAGGTGCTCTGGTCCTTTACCTGACCCTTGAAAAAGTTCTTAATCAGCTGAGGAGAGAGGACAGGTAGTTTTACCTTTAAACAAAACTAATGACAAATTAGCACTGTTTTACCTAATTTTATCTAGCTCACTGCATCTGACCATGCATTTGTATTGTGGAGTTCCTGTGGCTTGTGTTTGAGGGTTATAGACTAAATAAGAAAGGATAATCTGTTAAAAATCAGTCACCAATGGTCTCTGTAAATAAGTTCTCATAAGAATAAAAGTTTTGTAGTCTATGATTGCTTATGTTCCCACAATTGTTTGCTGAACACCTTGGAGCTCTCTTTTTGTCCCTGCAATATCCTTCACCTAAGGAAAAGAAAAACAAGTAATCCTTTTACAAACTAGCATGTCAGGCACAGAGCAGGTCCACATGGGTGGGATATACCTGAGCCTGTTGAGGCGTTACAAGCAGAAGAATTCATTAAGAAGGAGCTCCAATCTGTCACTTCTCAGCTGTGACACAGGGTTTGAACCATCCATGTAGGGCAATGTGCTCGCATTTGAGCCAGTTCAGTTTTGCAAAATGCTGCAGAGAGTCATGTTGGCATCCACCATGTAACTTGCCAGAACATTTAGTACAGGAGAAATTCAAATGCAAGTCCCTCCAGCTCACCTTTTTTCACCAGACATTAATAAGCAGTAATTTGAGGTGCAAACACTTTTTTCTTTTCTGAGGATTTCTGTGAAAGAATGAGTTTTCTGATGGGAATGACTAATGATGGCAATTTGGAGACAGTTATGTAATTGCTGGTTTTGAAATATTCTTCACATTGGTTTTTTGTGAGCATGGAATTACTACTGGCATATTTTCTGCCTAATAAGTAATTTTTCAAGACATTGCCTAAGCAATTAGACAATCAGTTATGCATCTCTTGAGAACAATAGTAGTATAACTAATGGAAACCTCCAGGTATGATGCTGAAAATGGACTGCTAACTATTCCTTAATGCTCCTTCCAAATTGCTCGGGGTGGTGGATGCCTTTTTGCTTGCTAACAGAAGGACAAAATTATTTTATTTATTTTTTTTTCCTAACCATAGCTACTGAACATTCTTATACAGGAGCATAATGGTTTAGAGACATTATTGTAGTATGTAACTGTGTGCCTGTCTGCCTGTTTCATGCAGCTCTAACAAATTCTTCCCTGTTTGTATACAAAATTTTCATATTTTTAAGTTTCCATCTAAATCAAAAAGGAAATTGGATATAGCATTTCCTTCCACAATACAAATTAAGGACAGAAATTTGCCTGGTGACGTTGGAATTTTAACCTTAAATATTCATGAAAATGGGTACCTGCTTGCCTATTTGCAGGCCATGCTCCCATATGGGGGGAGGAAAGGTCAGAGAATTGATCATTGTCTAGGGCAGTTAAAAGGAACATTTCCTACAATACCACAGAATCTGGAAAAGATTAATCTGTGCGACTGCTGAATCAGTGGTTTGCACCCACTGGCAGTAATTACTGTAGATGCTAAAACACCACTTTGCCAGAAGAATTACTGCTGGCTGGAGAGGCTGGGAGCCCTAAATTCATGGTGTTATAAAGGGGTTCTGGTAGTCTGTGGGAGCTGTTTCTAGTGAGTGATCACCTCCTAAACCCTCTCTAACTCCTCACTGCCTCATTTGAATGAGGAGTTGGACCAGATGCCCTCCAGAGATCTCTTCCAGCCCACACTTCTTTAAGCTTTTATGATTTCTAAGTGCGTGTCTATGCTTAAATTACTTGGAGACTTTACAAGTGTAAATGGATTTCTGGGCTGAGTGAGTTTACAGGAGGAAATGACACCTCCAGTATCTTGTCTGAGATGATGCAGAGGGGGTTTACTGGTGAGGAACAAGTTCAGCAGTGGTTTCTGTCAGAAAGGCACTTGAGAAGATAATTATGGGTGAGGAGCAGGAAAATGTTGAAGGAGAGGAGGATATTGTGGTATTTGCAGGGGTCCCCAGGACAAGGTGAGAGATTGAGACTCTGACTCCATGTTCTCAGAAGGCTGATTTATTATTTTATGTATTTATATTATATTAAAGAATGCTATACTAAAACTATACAAAAGAAAGAGAAAGGATACAGACAGAAGGTTTAACAAGAATGATAATGAAAGCTCAGGACTGACTCCTCAGAGTCTGACACAGTTGATGGTGATTGGTCATTAATTAAAAACAATTCACATGGAACCAATCAAACAATGACCAGTTGGTAAACAATCTCCAGACCACATTCCAAAGCAGCAAACACAGGAGCAGTGATCAGATAATTCTTGTTTTCATTCTTTTCTGAGGTTTCTCAGCTTCCCAGGAGAAGAATCCTGGGCAAAGAGGATTTTTCAGAAAATATGACAGTGACAGGATATGACTTGACAATGCACAAGGCAACTTTCTATTCTAAGGACAGAAGAAATCTCACCACACGTTACAGTAGCCATCTAAAGGAGAAATAACTTAAGATAGTTTTCTAGACTCCCTCTTTAATCAGTAGATAATATTTTAGAGTACAACTTGTCCTATGTTAAAACAGGGGTAAGTAGGGATTGTCACTGATAGTAAGATCTGTTAGCATCACAGTAATATTTTCAATTACAAACTTTTTTTTTCCTTAATGGCGATATACATGCCAAGTGTGGCATTTAATTTAAAATATTTTATAAAATTAACCTGATTTCAGTTTAAT
Organism: Diglossa brunneiventris; assembly: GCA_019023105.1. NCBI lineage: Eukaryota > Metazoa > Chordata > Aves > Passeriformes > Thraupidae > Diglossa > Diglossa brunneiventris. The sequence continues at coordinate 4,539,758 of CM032356.1, read as the reverse complement.
TGCATTTAAATATGCACTAATCTAAGCTGTGGAAACAAATTACTCAGTGACAGATTTGAAGTTGGAAATCATTGGAAGAATTCGACTCGATAAACAAATCTCACATTTCTTTTTCTGTTTCTCAGATAGTATTAGTAAGAGATGATAAATTCATGTCTGGTGGTATATTATCCCTTTTCAGCCTCCCGTCAGCTGTTTAGAAACATGGATAAGTTTGAAATATAAATATTATTTTGAAAGTTTTTTGTTGGGCATATATCTGATTAAATTTTATATTTTATTGAAGTTATTATTTAACAAAAAAGTTGTTAAAATTATATAATATTTTAATATTACATAATTATATAAAATTAATTATAATATATGAATATTATATAATTTTATTATAATATTATAATTATATTATATATTACATATTTTGTTAAATATTATAATGTTATTGATTTTTATATTTATAAAAAAACTTAAGGTTTATAATTTTTTATGGGTGAAATGTAAGGGTTGGAATTTTTGAGTAATTTATATTTGTGTGGGGGTTTTTTTGTTTGTTTGTGGAGTAGTTAGTGTTTTTTTATATTTGATAGAGTTTTATGTTTTTCCTGAAATTTATTTAGATTTTGTATTTGTTAAAATATAAGTAAACTTATGTTTTTGTAGGGCTTGGAGGATTTTCTTAAATTTTGGAAGTGTAGAATGGGTTTTGATATGAAAAATAAAGTATTGATTAATTTTGTTTAGTAAAATTCTGTAGTTATGTAAGATAATAGTATAGGTTGTTATTATTCAACTATTATTTTAGAGTTTGAATAGTTGATAAATTTTAAGTTTTGAGTTTTGAATTTTAGGTTGATAAGTTTTAAGTTTTGGGAAGAGATAATAAATTCATGTCTAGTGGTATATTACCCCTTTTCAGCCTCCCCTCAGCTGTTTAGAGATAGGGATAAGATCACCCTGAGCTTTCTGGCCTGAACCTGAGTGCACAGAGGCTCCAGTGCCTTCATATTGTATTTGTGGGGTGTCCCAATGAAAGAAGGAATGATGAATCTGACTCCATGTCCTCAGAAGGTTAATTTATTATTTTATGATACTGTATTATATTAAAGAATACTACACTATGCTAAAGAATACAGAAAGGATACTTACAGAATGCTAAAAAGATAATAATGAAAACTCCTGACTCTTTCCAGAGTCCTGACACAACTTGGCCCTGATTGGCCAATGAGCGAAAACAACTCACAGCAGAATCCAATGAAACAATCACCTGTGGGTAAACAATCTCCAAACACATTCCACATGAGCACAACACAGGAGAAGCAAATGAGATAAGAATTGTTTTTCTTTTCTCTGAGACTTCTCAGCTTTCCAGGAGAAAAATCCTGGGCAAAGGGACTTTTCAGAAAATGTGAATGTGACACCTTCATCCTCTGTTGCTCCTCACTGGGCTCTCTTCAGTGTGTCCATGCCTCTGTTCTACTGGGGAGCCCAGAACTGGACACAATCCTTTGCTCATGGCCTCACCAGTGTTGAGAAGAGGGAGAGGGATGATGTCCCTCAGCCTGCTGATGAATGTGTTCAAGAAAATGGTAGTACTGTGATATTTTAGTATTTTAGATAATGTTTTCAGATTTTATTTGTTGGTTATGTAAAATGTGTTATTTGTGCTCTCATCCTTAAGCACAGCATCTTTAAACTGCGCAAATTTTCATCAAAAGCTGCATGTCTTTTGTAAATCTTTATTTGCATATTGGCCAGGCAACAAAGCAAAAGGAATTGTGTTGACTATCAAGAGATATTGACTATCAAGAGAAGAGCCTGGAGACACTAGAAAGCAATAGGATCACCAAAAATTACTCAGGCTGGTACACCAGAAAGTAGAAAAAGCCACTCACTTTGAGTGCTGTTCAGAAGAAACTTCTGTTACTGTTACCTCCCATCACTTCTTGAGGGCAGTTAAACTATGGGGAGAGAAAATTCCTTGTTTCTTGGATTATTCCTCTGTAGCCGCATTTCTCTTCACAGAGAAAAGCAAGGCACAACTTCCCAAGGATATTTCTGGGATTCACGTTCTCTGAACCTCAGAGATAGAAAAAAACAATTCTTATCTCATTTGCTGCTCCTGTGTTGTTCACAAGTGAAATGCATTGTGGAAGATTGTTTACCTGAAGGAAATTGGTAATTGGATTCTGGTGGGAGTGTTTTGATTCACTGACCGATTGAATCCATGTGTGTGTGTCGGGACTGTGGGCTGACAGTCACAGGTTTCTATGCAGTGGAGTGCAGTTGAGTGCTTGGCAGATTCAGTTTAGATGTAATGTAACATAGTGTAATATAGTACAGAATAATATAGTATAATAAAGTAATCAATTAGCCTTCTAATATGATGGAGTCTTCCTCGTCATTTCTCCCAGACGTCGGGCAAAAATATCACCAATATTCCTCTGCCTGAGGAGTAATTGGTATCTGACCTGCAGGTTATACAGACACTCCTAGCACAGATTTAATGATCAGCAGTGGAAAATAAAAGGAGTATCTTGTGTGTTTATTCAGATGAGCTGTTTGCAAGGAAAACCACAGCCTGGCTATGCACATTCCTGCACAGCATCAGTGTGACTCATGTGCTGACTTCCTTGCAGAGACCTGGGTCTCCTACTGATGTATCTCTCCCTGAGTTTCTTTGCTTACTCTTGTTTCTCAAACTCTGTCTGTTGCTTGGCATTCCCAAATAACTCTTTTCCAGCTGTTTAATGGAGTGGAGGAGTTGCAGCACACAGGTGCTAAAAGTACCAAAAACTCACCAAGATCAGCTGTGACTGTGAGTTAAAGTCACCTGTGGGCTGCTTTAATCTTTCATTTGTCTCCATTTTTTTCTCACAGGATGAAGGCTTTTGCACTGAGCTAACAGTGATATTATTTTAATTGTTTTTGTCAGCAGGGTAGGTCTTTCTAAGAAGAGTCAGACATGAGTCGGTGCCAATTTCTTATGTCAAACTGAGTAGCTTTTATCTTTCATGCTTTGATTAAAATATAAAAGCACAAAAATAATTTCCCCATTTTAAGCTAGAACTGAGTCAAGATATATGTAAAGATTATCTAGTGCTTCCAAGTGTCCAGTATTATTCCATGGTAAAAAATGATTTCATAGATCTTCTACTGTCTGGGCTGTTTGCTTCTAGGAATAAACAAACTCTGGAAGCCAAAGAAGTCAGGAAAACACATTTTGTTACTATTAAATGGACTTTAGCAAAGTAATGCTATAGATTTATATTTAAATGGCAGTATTTCCTTTAATGCATTAAATGACCATGATAAAACTGTTCAAAGTCATATGAAAATGCATTGTAAAACACAGAGGAGGAGAAAGCAGTGAGGTGAGCTCTGTGGTTGTTAAGCTGTATCATAAGTAACAGGTTCTGTTAGTGCTGCAGCCCAACACCAGTTTTGTGGGGACACTGAGCTTTCTGATAATGATTTGGATAAACTGATCTGTGGCATTGAGGAAATCCTGACTACGACCAAAAAAAGAAGTATTTGAGGAAGATGTTGATCTGCTAAAAGCATAAAAAAAGAGTAAGATTAGACAAATGGTTCGTGTGTCCTCCCTTACCTCAGGAATAACTGGGCACCTAATTCATTTTCTGTATTTTAACAGGCTTTGGAAATAGAGTCTTTAACCTTCTGTTTTATTCCTGATGTTCTACAGCTACTTTGACAATAAAATTATAGTTCTGCTTAGATGATGAAATCTTACAGAAATAGCAATTTTTTCAACTCTTAAACATAAAAGTTACCTCTGGAAGTAGAATTATGTAGGGTATATATGGTCTTGAAAGATTTTAAAGGAATTGAGATTTTCACTGGAAGAGAGAGAAAGAGACAGGCATTAAGGGATCTTTCCTGCCCCTTTTCTCCTATCAATTCTTTCAACTAAATATATCCCAACTGCTATGAATTGTCTTCTCCAAAACCAGTACTTTAAAATGAATGTGTGTGAGGTTGGGTTTTTCCTGACCTTTTTTTTTTTTGTTTTCAGAGGAATTTTTGGTGGTGGTTTTTTTTTTTTTTTGGCAGGATTTTTGGTTTTGTGTTTTTTGTAGTTTTTTTGGGGAGGGGAGTTTGAAGAAAAGTGTTGTGTTAAAGAATTCAAAATTTTGCAGCAAGAAGAGAATTCTTTAACAACATTTTTAGGTATAACGGCACAATATATTGTCTACTAAAACCTCTTAAGATGCTGCCGTGTGCACATAAAAGTCCAAATTGTGATATCTCTAATTTTTCGCATGGACACATCATAATCTGTTTGAGTTTACAGTTCAGCAAACTGAGAGCATCCGTTCTACCCCACTGTGAGAAAGGCATTAGCAGCTGGAGAACCCAGACTCCAAACATCAGTGTTGTAAATTATTAAAGGAGGGTTGTGTGTGCATTGTGATGGGCTGGCACGGTGTGCTCGAACCCATAAATCAATAAGTTCTGTCAGAATGACTTATTCATGAACACAAGGCCAATTTCTGCCTGGAATCCTTATTTCATCTGCAATCCTATGGCAAGCAAAATTATTTCCACTATTTGGATATCGTTAAACTGGGGATTTTAGGCTGCATCATGTTTTCTCTGTGTGTGTGTGTGGCTCAAATAAAAACCTTAGAAGAAAATCTTCACATGTTACAGCAGTTTTGCTCCAATGTGGAGAGTGGATAATCATGAATTTCATGTTGGCTCATGAAGATTTTTGTCTCTGTGTGATTCCATTTTGGTTTGGATGCTGGCTGTGTCCATGCCAGCTGAGAACTGAGCTTCTGTTCTTATGTTATTATTCAGGTGGGTGTTTTTCTATTTCCAGGATCAGGCTCTGCATTTGTAGTGTCCCCCTGTAGGCACCAGTAGCATCCCAGTAACTGAGCACACTGATAGGGGTTTTGGCCACTTTATTTTTAAAATTTATTATCCTTCAGCAATGAAGGAGGCATGAGATGTATTTATTGCAGTTTTAAATTTTTTTCTGTCATTTTTTAACCCTCTATTTCAGAAGCATATTTTTGCAAAATCTTTACTGTTGCATAAAGGAAAAAAAATCCTGAATGTGCACAGATTTCTGGTTTCTAGTTCACTTTCAGAAGCAAATACAATGACCACAATCACAAATAGTCTTGGTGCTGTTCACTGCATTACAACAAGGTCAAGGCACCAGGAGATGCTGATACATGTGCAGCACATGAATGGGAACTGAGACAGGGATCAGAATTCCCTTTGCAGCTTGGCATTATAGCCAGCAGAATCCCAGTCAATGATGCCAATAAATACAGTTCAGAGAGGACAAACCCTGGTGATAAATCAACTCCCAGCTGATTGAGAGCCCTCTGTGGCAGCCCTGCTGCTCCCAAGGTCTTATGATAATGGCAGCTTTGGCACTGCAGTGTGTTTTACTGAATTCCAGGGAATTTTTTCCATGGTCTATAACAAGGGGAATAAGGCCTTGCTCTGTATCCACCTGAGAGCTGGTGCCTCCAGTTATGTCACCTTTTTTTCTTGGGTTTTGGCAGAGGAGAAAGGGAGAGGAGTTAAGGGGAATGCTCATGCCAAAGGGGGGAGCCAAGCTGAAGTACCATGAGGCAAAGTGAATAAACAAAACCCTTCAAAAGGTTAAAATTATCCAGCCATCATGTGGCTTTTTCCTTCGTCTTGTCCAAAATTTAAGTCCTAGGGGCAAGCTCCAGTGCAGAATTTAGAGAAATTACACTAAAGGTTTGGGAGCTCAGGCAGAATTTGCACTAATATAAATGATAGTGTTCTTTATAAAAGTTTTGTTTATCTGTCTTTATTCTCTTGTGATTTAGCATTCCCTCCCTATAACTCTTACCCATCATTCACTGAAATGATCCTTTACAGTGGGAACTGAAAAATGCACATAAGTGAAGTGAACATGCAGCAGGTTACTTTATGAAATTAATTATTCAAGGGAATGTGAGGCACAAAGCCAACCTAGTGAAACAATCAGGTAAATGAGCAATGTATTTCCTGGGAGAAGAAGGTTTAAAGTTTGGCTCTAAGAAAGTGAGCTCTTCCCACAGTAGCAAAAAGTAAGAAATTTTTTGCTTTCTGCTAGTAACTCTTTGAATATAAGAGCAGAAGTAATGCATAGGAGCTAGTGTACATCACACAGTGGTTTATTATATGCTTCTTTATTGCTGTAAATGAAAATAAAAATGGGCTAGGAACTGAAGTGTAGATGTAGACCTGTCATTTTCATCTCTGAAGAAGGGGAATTTCTTCTGGAATGCTTTCATCCTCATTAGAAAATAGTGTTAAGTGCATATGTTAATATATATGTGTATAATTTTCTGTTGTGGAAGTGTTTGTAAATGACTGAGTCCATGCACTGTGGGAGGAGACCCACAGACATTGGCAACGGAGAATACAAATTCCTTCTGATGGAATTGCTCCTTCCTCACCGAGGGCCTGCTCCCTGCAGAGGAGCTGTCAGGGCTTTGCTGGCAAGGCTCTTGATTCCTCTCAACATGCAAACACTCAGGCCCATTGTCAGCACAGCTTCTGCACAGGATCAGTGGCCAAAATTACCCCCTTCCTTTTGTTTTTGATAGACAGCTGAACATAGGTTGAGCTTCCCCTGTACTTGTGGAGTTCAGCATTTTCCTATGAATGTAATCCTTCCCTAGCAAAGGCTATGAAAAATCCTTTAAGTGGGGGATTACAGGGTTTGCCTGCCTTTGCTGTAGAATCCTGAATCCTTTTCTGGCAGGATTCAGACCCAAAGGACAAGCTGTGTATAAATGTCATGTATTAAGATGAAAGAAGGAAAAAATCTCTGGATGACATTGTGAGGGAAACTGGTCTCTTCATACTAATGCTGGCCTGGATCAGGAGGTTTGATGTTCTGAAGCACTTGTCTCAGGCTAACAGTACTCTGTTTGGAAGGATTGACTCTTAGTCCTGCTGCTCACAAACCTAAGCTGTGCTGCTGCTGAGACTCTTGTTTCAGAGCTGTCACTGTGAAGGCAACAAGCAGCACAAATATCCCACAAATCCAAACCTTAAACAAGTAAAATGTTTTTCCTCTACTTTCCCAGTTGTGTGTTTGGGATTACTAAACTGGCCCTGATCACCAGTGAGAAGTCCAGTTTAATATTAAGTCAATAATATTGATTTAATATTAAGTAAATATTAATTTTGACTTAAAATTTTTGTGTTCAGTATCAGTGTGGTAGCAGGGAATCAGCCTTGTGATCACACCCAGCCAGCCCAGATCCCTACACAGGGCAGTGACAGTCTCAGGTGTGGTATGACGCCAGATTGAAAAGTGCTGGAGCAAATCCTGTCAGATCCTGTTAGGTCAAATTGTGACAAAGGTTTTGCAGGGCTGTGTCATGTTCTGTTTGACAAAATGCCATTAGCAGAGCTGTTACCTCCATTATTTGTGTGTAGTCCTGTTCAGCCCATGTGCTGAGCAGTACAAACAGCAGCGGCAAACATCATTACTCCCAGTAAGGGTGTTCGTTACCTGGGTGAACTCAGAAAAAATTGCATTTTTAATTTTGTTCTGAAGGAACCTGGATTCTTTTTTACACATTTGTATCTTATGTGATGTTTAGCAATCCTTTTCTAACTGGAGGGCTGGATTTGCTGAGATTCCATTATCCTATCCTCTTCCCATCCTAGAAGAGTGCCAAATGTGTGAATACATAGACTGTGTTTTATTCCTTGCTATTTTTGGCAAAATAAATTTTAAGGAACAAAATTCAATGAAATTCCTAACCTTGTCTTCAATGATATTTATTAGCACCACTTTCTGTCTTCCAAACTTAAAATAAGAGTTTCAAACTGATGTCTTGTTGTCCACACCCATCTAAGACATGACATTGGGAGCAAGCAAAACTAAACAGCTTTGGTAACCAGAGGTTGCTCTTGAGTGTGTGAAAAGTAATGATGATGATTTAAAATAAAAAGTTTGTTCTGGGGCAGCAGCATTTTCTGGGAGGCTTGAACTCTGAAACCAGCACTAGGATGGTTCAGCTGCAGAAGGGATCCTCCTCAAAGGGGGAACCTTTAGATGTCAGTAGATAATTACATTACTTTACAAATGTCTTTCAACCATGAGGTAATAGAATATTAAGTTCATGTGGAAAAGGAGAAAAATGGTGACATCAGAGTCATTGGAGTGTTCCAAAGCTGCATGAAAAGACAGACAAATAGGGAGCAGTCTCTGCTCGAAAAATGCGAGCAGTTTCATATTTCAAAGGAATTGAAAAAACGGGGAGGGAGATGAAAGTTAAATTTGTTCCTTCTCACTGGGATCATGTAAGTGAAAATTTGTAGCAATAGTGCCTTTTCCACTTTTTTAATTGTAATGGTGGAGCACCATTGATTAGCTCCTCACAGTTTAAAAGCTGACCTGACACCGAGCCAGCAGTTGCCACGGAATATTTTGTCACTTCACCCGCTGAGAACATTTTAATAAATGTCAGTTGAATCCCACACAAAAAGCCGCAATTTGAAGAGGAAAATGAGAAAACAGTGTTTGAAAACTTGTTCTCCTGTGTCAGATCAGAGTTTCCATGAGCCTTAATGGTGTAGCCTCACATCTCTCTCCTGACACAACTTCAGGCCATTCCCTTGGTCCTGTCACTGTCACCACAGAGAAGAAATCAGTGCCTGCCCCTCCTCTTCCATCACAAGGCAGCTGTAAATGCAGAGAGGGATCCCCTCAGTCTCTTCCAGGCTGAATAGGCCCAGTGACCTCAGATGCTCCTTACACAACTTCCCCTCAAGGCCTTGTAGATATAGATATGTGTCCTTATAGAAACACACCCTTAGATATAGACTCAGTGTATTTATTTCCCAGCTACAGGAATTCCTCCTTTAACTTGATGGATGGGCACCTGCCAGAGAGTTTGGATTTGGTGTTCATTGACACTGCCTGAAGTGCCTGGAAATCTGATAATAATACTGTCTTTGTCTAAGTTTTTGTTTGTAAGGTAATGGTTCTTTCTTTCTTGCGTGCAGAACCTCTTTTTTGCCTTCTCCCTCTGCCTACCATCCACAACTAAAAAAGTAAAACTTGACTATCCATGGCTAACATATAAAATTAAGAGAGTGACTGCCACTTAATGATTTTATGAATAGTTGTGTACCGGTGTAATAAGTCATTATCATGTTGTTTTTTAGTGAAATTCATTATATATGTCAGCTTAAACCAGTGCACTTCCATAGCTACAGGTTGAGAAGCAGTGATGGTTAAAAGGTCAGGGATATCACATCCTTGTCCTATCACTTACAGATGAAATGATCACATTTAAATTGTACTCACCTCTTCTTTCCTGGAATAGCTGTCTATTGTATTGTGGGGTGCACTCATGGCAGGCAGGAATGATGAATCTGACTCCATGTTCTCAGAAGACTAATTTATTATTTTATGATACTATATTATATTAAAGAATACTAAACTGAACTGTACTAAAGAATACAGAAAGGATACTTACAGAAGGCTAAAAAGATAATAATGAAAACTTGTGACTCTTTCCAGAGTCTCGACACAGCTTGGCCCTGATTGGCCAAGAGTCAAAACAATTCACAGAAACCCAATGAAACAATCACCTGTGGGTAAACAATCTCCAGACACATTCCAAAACAGCAAAACATAGGAGAAGCAATGAGATAATTATTGTTTTCCTTTTTCTCTGAGGCTTCTCAGCTTCCCAGGAGAAAAATCCTGGGCGAAGGGATTTTTCCAGAAAATATGAATGTGACAGCTGTCCACTTAAAAACATCCCTTACAACACCTAAAGGCACTGAATACGAAAAACTCAATGCTGAAAATGTTGGCACCTAACTTTCTACTGGAAAAAAAAAAAACAAACATCAAATTTGACCAAGTGCTCTGGGAATAATGGGTGATTTAGATTCCTTCAAGCTTGTGACATAATCACACGGAAAGATGTGGCATTGCCAACGTTTCAGGCATTTAATATCAAATACTCATAAACCTGTTAAAACTGAAATTGCATCCCTAATTACCAAATGCATCTCATCGGTTTCTGTCACTTCCAACACAAATGGGAGAAGTTGGCAGAGTTACTGCCCTGTTTGCTGATAGGTACTCTTTATGAATTTACCTCTGGAGAGTAAAAGACTTCTGACTTTCCCAGTGCTTCATCAGCTTCTACCTTCTACTGCATACAAATACTTTTCCTGATGCTTCATTATGAGGTGAACTGCTTTAGAAGTCACCATCACTTTCATATGGGTAACAGTGCTGAATGATTAAATCCTATTGTCTGCACTTTCTATAAAAATCATTAAAGTGGAAAAGAGCTACCTCCAAATTGAAATTCTGTCTTCAAGGTCATTGCCATTTTACCTCTTCTGCCTTGATGGACACATGCTGGTAGATGCTCTAATGGTAGAAAAATATATCCAATTTTCAATTAAAAAAACAAAGCAATACAATCTCTGTCAAGTCAGAAAATGGGAAAATATCCATCAGCACATTGCTTTCACAACCTTCAGCTTTTGTGTCAATGACCCATAAAGCCATTCTCAAAGATCAGTCTGATTCTGTATCCTTCAGCAGAATAATCCCAAAACCAGAATGTGAGGTGCAGGGAGGTGTAGGATACTTTAAGCTCTAATTGTTCACCTGTTGCTTATTCTCAATACTGATCTTGAGTGCTGATTATAGTGATACCAGTGAGATTTTAACAGTTTTGCTGGGTAATACCTGATTCGGCACTTAAATGGAAATAATCCCCTGTATTTGCTGGCCTGCACCAGCAGCTGATTTTTGCCAGTATTAAATATGAATTTAATAAAGTAAAGAAAGATAAAACAATCCAATGGCCTCACTCACCAGCTCTGTTTCTGCAGAAAATTGCTGGTGCGTGTTCAGTGGAACTGGTCTGTCTAAGGTGAGAAATATCCTTTGTCAGGGTGGCAGAATAATCAGTCAAGACCTGAAGCATCCTGTGCAGATGCTCCTCACCACAGCACTGGCTGAATGTAATTAGAGAAACCATATACCCAGCTTGCTTGTACCTAAAGGAATACTCTGAGGGAACTCACTCTCCCAAGGCCTTTATCATCTTTTTCTATATCTTAAAATCAGAGTAATAGCACAAGGTGAAGCTGAACTATCCAAATGGTAATGCAAAATGAAATGAAAAAAAACAAACAACTAAGGCCATCTTTAAATTTATCTCAAGGCTAGCTTGTATATATGCACACATTCAAATGAAATAAAATTCTATATGCTTGCTACAGTCAGTGTTTTCTGCAAAGGAAAATTCTGACCTCTGGTATCTCAGCAGGCATAAAAGAAAACATAACCCTTGGAGTGAATTACTACTGTTGCAAAAGCTAAGTAATTGATGAATAGCAAATGGTGACAGAGCACATTGAAGATGTACTTCAGATCTTTAAAAATTTGAGAAAATAAAGCACAGAATTATTGCTGATGTGAATAATTTCACATGTCCTGCCTTAGCATGACTTTTTATTTTTCAAATAACTGCCTCCAGGTGTTCAGACTCTTCCTGTAAATGACAAAATGTCCTTACCTGCATGATTATATGTTTGAAAAATGATCCACAAAATGGTGCAAAGTTTACTAAAGTATTTGTCATAGGATCCTTTCAAACATTCACAGTTTGACCTACCTTTTCTCCATCCAAGTTCTTGGGAATTTTGCCACTATTTTAACAGCAAATGCTTTGTACTTTCTGTACAAAAGGAGGGAGAATCCTTCCAGGGCTGGTAGCTCAGAAATACTTCAGTTGTGAATACATACACATTCCTCACAACTGAGTTTCTAATCAATAAAAGGAATTCATGGCTCATATTGGCCAGTGAATGGAGCTCATGGTCCAGAGTGATTGGTGCATCCTATGCCCAATTCCACTTCACCTTTCTGAGCACCTTTGGGTCATGAACCCTGGAACAGGTGAATTTTTCCTTTAATCCAGTCCTCTCTGCCTCACATATCATGGCTACAGTAGGGAAATATATGTTTACTCATACTCCAAAAGTCTCTAAGATCTACTTCAATAAACATAGTTTATCTCTCACTATCAGTTGTTGTGAGTTTAATCATCTGGAATGGACTTAGTGTTGTGAGGAATGTTTGAATTTAAATCACTCCACAGACATCTCTATGAGTAGTATGACAGCAGGAAAGATAATTTCACCTCCAGCTGTGTTGGTTCCCCTAATCTGACCAAAAACCCAATACTGCTGATGTGCCCCACAGAGATACTCTTTGGCTTGCAAGAATAAATTTTTACAAGATTTATTGTGTACAGATGAGAGAGTAACTAGACTGGTAGCTGAGTGGTATATTATTTATTCTTATTGAGTTTCAATCCCACATAACACAAGTATGTAAGAAAATGGAACCTGATTTTATAATAATGCAATTATAATACAGCTTCTTAAGCTTCAGCATTTGATTCAGACTGAAGTGATTATTTCCAATGGGCTACATTTTGGTATGGGTTTGCCTGTTTTTTTTTTTTGTTTGTGTTTGTTTGTTTTTTCTGAGTAATTTATTAATTTCTCTTGTAAGTGGGATTCAACATTTGTTTGTTGGAATGGGGAGATGGTTGGGTTGATTTTCATATGTGGATTTCCTCTGTAAGCCATGTTACTTTTGATATTCTATTAAAAAAATGGTGCGCAACAGATCTGCTGCAATGACTTTCAAGCATTCAAAATGCAGCGAGGACTTTATAACAGTTTTAACCACCTCGTTATTTAAAATGCCATTTCACATTCAGCTACCACAGTTAAAACAGAGATGAACAGGGTTATTTCTGGACTGGCTGCAGAACAGCTGAGATCACACCTGGCCCAATCTGCAGAGTCTAAATATTCCCAGACATCAACCAGCTGTGGCTTCTTTCTGGCATTATGGCTTTTTACAGATCTGCTGCTCATAGCAGGACCTGTTTCTGCTTAAATCAAGGCCTGACTGACCTGTTGACAGTATTGAATTGGAACCATTGTGATCTACATAAAATTATTGAGTTCTTTGAAAATCTGTGCACATGGAAGGACTTTCTCCTTCCTTTTTTTTTTTTTTTTTTTTTTTTCCGGGCAAGTATATTGGTACTTGTTTATTGTCAGATTTATCTTTGGATTTTTACAGTCTCCCTTCCCAACTGCATACTTTTATCACCTCTTTATGCTAATGCTCTCCCTGGCTGCCTGTACTATCACCTCTCCATTTATCTTCTTAGCCTGTGTGATCTACGGTGCTCATTAGCTTCCTGTTCTCAGATCCCTTTTTGCCTCCTCAGCATGCCAGATGACCCCTCTTATCACCCAGCTATGTTTCACAATCAGCCCAGATAATGCTTCATACTTCCTCACTATTCCTTAGCTTTATTTTTTTTTTTTTTTTTTGTGCTGCTTACTACCTCTTGCCATTTATTTTTCCCCAACAGGGCTTGTCTTAATGCTCACCCAATTACACCAGGTTTTTTTGCTTAGTACTGTATCAGTTGTCTTCATTGCCTGGGTAGTACTTCATTGATTTCCATGGTTCGATATATCAGAGTATATGATTCCTAGCAAATTTCTTTCTCCATCAAGTTTATTTAATCCACCCTCTTCCCAGTCTCCCCCTCAGACCAGACTTCATATTCATGAGTCCAACAGCACATTAACTGCTTAACTCATTGATTCCTGCACTTTGTAAAGTGCTTCATCCATAACCTTACACATTCTGCCTGAATTCAGCCAACTTGTAATTCCTGCTCTGGATATGGCTACTTAGAGCATTTCTTTAATGTGTATTTTAGACAATTTATATGCCTCAATTGATATTTTTGCAGCCACCACATAAAATGTTTTCAGCTCATTCGCTCCAAGGTACTTAAACTTGTATTTCCCAAAGCTCCTTTCAGGTATTATGATTGCTCATGTTAGATGATAAATTTTTAAAGAAGAGGAGGGTTGTTGTTGTTGCTGTTGTTTTATCCTAAAGATCTTTTCATTAACAACATGACTTTGAGGAGCTGGGAGACTTGTAGACTTTCATACATTAACCCTTTTCAGAAAGAAGCCTTCCTTGGTCCTATGTAAAAAACCCCTTCAGTTTCATGGGAGTTTTACAGATATCTGTAAATTTAATCTTCCCTATAAAGTTCCAACTGTCAAGTGCAAAAAAAAAGTGTATATTGCACAAAAAAATGTAATCTATATAATATAATGACAGAAGAAATGGAAAAGAAGGTGAATTAAAAACACTTTTGGGTAAGCAGATCAGTTATTGGCTGTGAAGTTTACATACTTCATGGGGTATTGAACTACAAAGAACAATCCTAGGAACAGATAGTGGGACTTTCATTTTCCTGTTATTTTAAAATATTCCCAAAATAGTTAAAGTTTTCCCAGTTCTGGAAATGTGGTAATGGTCACTGACTCTTCTTAGGAGCTTATCTTTTTATAGTTACCCTAAATATTGTTTATAATATATGTTTAGAGTTACCCTAAAAAACATTCTTAATTTTTTTTTTTTTAGTTTTTCTATGTTTGATCAACCTCCTGGGTTTGGCAAACTACTGTGTGGATAGAAAGGACATGGCTGAGACAATTCATAATTTTACTGAAGAAATCAGTTCTGCAGCAAAAGAGATTTCAACAGTGGGGAAAAGTGTTGACTAAATGGCTCCAAATTGAAGATAATTCTTTTCAATTTCAAACTTTTTACTCTGTGCACACACAAAACAGTCAAGTCACAAATTAATTTCAGTATGTCTCATTCCTCTGACAAGGTACAATAGTAACAGATGGAAAATTTTTGCTGCAAACTATATATGAGGATAAATTCTGCATAGTTAGGGCTAGACTATGTGTTTGTAGATATTTTTATAATGTTCTATATTCTCTACTGTGCTTTATTCATGGGCAGACTAACAGGGGTCATGAGGGTGTAAGAGAAGTGTAACTGTCATTTGTGCATCTTCCCTTCCTGTCAGACAGGCAACACTTGGGGTTTTCTGGCCATCTTCATCATTAGTCACCTGGAATATACTGCAGATTTTCTAACATAGAAACATTTCATTCTGTGATTGTGATAATTAGGAGAAGAGGTTTAGAAAAGTCTTCGTTCATCAAAGGGGATAAATAGTTTGAGGCCCTTGTTTTGATGTCAGCAATGGAGTATATCCATGATGACTGCAGAGAGCAGTTGCAATCCAGAGGTGTACTACCACTGGGGGAGAAGGAATTTCAAAATTCCATAGAAGAAATATTTCAAAATTCTATAAATATTGCACTGACTTTGTGCAATCTTGGCACTCTCACAGGATGCATTTACAGGCTGCCCTCCGTGGGAAAAGCCAGCCTAACCTTGAGGCTATTTTAGTTCCAAGTTAGACTTTTATGCTGGAGACTTCTATTTCAGGGTAAGAGGGAGGTAAATGAAACCTGGTTTAGAAATTGGCAGTATATTTATCATCCAGGGGGGCAACCCCCTACATCTGAATCATCTTTGGTCTTACACTTATTACTGCCATGAGGTGATACTCCAGCCATTGTAGATGACCTCATGAGCATTGCTGTCCAAAGGAAGGATAAAGCAAACCTCATTTTTTCAAAAGCAAACCTCATTTTTGTAGAGAAAATAGAAGAGAGGACATCTGCTGTTGTAAATCTGTTCCCATCAGCCACAGTCTTTCTGAATTAAAGGTGAAAGTTGCAGAAGGGAGGTGCTTTGCATAAACTGGGTTTTTTTTTTTCCCCCTTGAAATAAATGCAGGTCATGGTTAATGAAGTGCATATTTGTATATGGCTGAAAATCACTGCAAATTCCCATTTCACTCATATGTATTGTTTGATTTCTCACATTAGCTATGGATTAGTAAGTACTTGTGGGACTGCTCTTGTAGACAAAGGTTCATAAATCAAAACAGAAATTCAAATGTGTTTTGATCCCTGTAGTTTCTCCCAGAACATACATATATTTTCTTCAGAAGTGTCACATGTACAACAGCATTAAAGAATTTCAGTTAATGTTACATATTTGAGCATCAAATGTGTGAATAACAGGTCTAGTTCTTATCACCATGTAAAATATATAAAGGATCAGATGTAAATAAATGGAAATTTATCTTGACAGAAACTTTTATTTTTTATACAGTTACTTGTAATAAAGACTGGAAGGGATCTGTGGGATAATTCACAGGTTAATATACAGGTCATGCAGTATTAGAACCTGCTTTGCTCTCATACTCCTATTGAATATTCAATATTGTTGAATCTTATTATTTATAGATGCTGAGATTCACAGCTCAGAGGACATGCAGCTGCATTATAGACCTATGGAACTCTGACAGCATAGGTCAAGGGAGTGAGGGAAAAAACAGCTTATTCATGTGCCATTCAGCCTTTAACCTCTTTTGAACTGTCTAACTTAGAGATCAACATTTTGTACCTGTTGCCATGCTGGTCGTACTGATAAGAATCCATCCTCTGTGTGTGGAGGGATGCTGGAGCTCAGTCTCACCTGTGGGCAGTGTTCTCACACCTGGGGGCAAATGAACAGCAGTGTGCTGCACCAACACCACTGTCAAAAGCAGAGAAAATAAAGTTGTTTTCAAGCACACTGGTGTTATAGGTGGATAATGAGATGATTGGCTCTCACAATTAAAAGATAACCATTGTGTGACATTAATAAAAGCTTTAGTGATGTATGGTTATGCTGCTGTAGTTTAGCTGTTCTCTGTTCTCCCCACAGTTCCCTTTCCCCCTGTATTGCTGCCATCAGACACCCTGGGCTGTCTAGGACAGGTACAAAGAAGCTGCACAGGCGTCCCTGGCATGGGGCAGGTGGGAATGGAAAAGCTTGGGGGTGCTGAGGGGGTGAGGCATGGCAACACCTGACCTCCAATCCAGTCACAAGAAAGCAGTTTCCACTGATAAATGGACAGAAGAGCTGACTGACAGACTTTGGGAGGGACCAGGGCTGGCTGATGTAACCCCAGGGGTATAAAAGACTGAGCATCCATCTTGAAGAGGAACCAGCCACGTGGTACCCACGAGAGCACTTACCCATGCTGCAGCTTTTTCCTTATGTAGTCCTTTGTTGTATTTTCGTTAAGGCTTAATAAACCTTTACAAATTTTCAAAGTGGGCAGTTGTTTCTCACACTGGCATGCAGATGAATTGCCACTCAGCCAAAGGTGTCTCAAAACATTGTGACTCCAGCCAGCCTGTGCCATTTAAAACTTTTCCCTGCCTTTCTGTTCTGCTGACTTTTCTAAATCTTTTCTTTGGCCCAAGTTATATCACTGGTGACCCTGTTGTACATGGAGGTTGTATAATTCATGTTGTACACGAGATAAATCCATTTGGTATCTGACAAAGATACTGTAGAACAGCACCCAAATGGAGTGGAATTTTTCCAGTGTGCTCTTCTGAATTTTAACTCTGCTCCCATGGAAGCACAGGGAACATTTGCCTTCAGCATTAGGAGAAGTTAGAATAGATGAAAACAAATTAGTTGCTTTAATAATTAGGTAGCTGATTTTTCCAAGTGTTCTAAATTCAGTTTAGTCTGCTATGTGGAGGAAAAGAAAATATATGAATAACCATAAACCTTAAGGAAGGGTACCCATTAAAAAAATCAAAAGCTAAATGTGGATGAATACATCCTACGAGCGAAGATTTGAAAGAGTAGCATTGTGTAATGGTGCAACACATGTATAAAATTATACCACTTCATCATGCCCACAATTTTAAAATTAAATAAATCAGTGCTGTATTTGAAAAGTCTATAGCACAACTAAACACATGTAAATTAGCTTCCTGTATTCCATATAGTACCTCTTATTGGGACCTTTGCACAAGAGGTGATACATAAAACATCCCAGGGGTGTAGAGAGACATTTTCATCCCTTTTCTACAGAAAACTGCCTGAGGTTTGAGAACCAGGATCCACCTCTGGAGCACTGTAAAAAAAGTCCAAACATGAAGACAGGGAATGTTTAGCTTCAAACATGTTTTCTATTTCCTAAATCTGAAAATTAAAATAACTGATAAAGGTTTTCTGTTTGTTTCCAAAACTGCCTGTCCTGAGAAGTTAGTTGTTAAATCTCACTAGAATTCTAGGTGAGATGGCACCTCAGTCCTATGAGGTATTGGCACAGCATCACAGCAAACCCTTTATAAAAAGGAAACCTGTTCTGGCAGCCATCTCTGAGACAGAAAACCAAAAAAGGCTCCCACTGTGCTTACTATTTCCTGTTGATTATTTCTAGCTGACTTTTGTAACTGCTAGGGTATTTTTTTATTCTTATTTCTAAGAAATATATTTGATTTTGATTTTTCTCATGCAATATTTAGAGAGTCACAGCCCTGCAACTTTCTTTTTTAGTTACTTCTTTCACCTGGAACCAAACTACTGAAATGTAGATATTAATACACATGACAGATAGAAAATTAATCTAACCCCATGAGGCACAAGCAATCTCTGGCAAAGGAGGAAGATGAGCTTTAGTCATTTCTCCTTGCCTGTACTTTTTCTTCTCTTCCCCATGCTAGGGAGGCCTCTGGACACATTTCATCCAGGTAAATGGGAGCTGTCTTCAATGCCTGATGCCAAACTGACATTTTTCAACTTACAGGCAGATCAGTGCAGCAGAGCCATGCAGAATGCAAATAGATTTAGAAATAGAAATGTGGCCATGTTTCACTACGGTGCAGCAGGTGCAAGTATGTTTTCCATCCTTTACATTTTCCAAGTACCCTGAAGCACTTCAAAGTTGATCACATATAAGTGTTTAAAATAAACCTCCTTACTCTTCCTCTGACAAGCTTGATTTGTGTTTCAGAAAGAGGATTTACCTGTTGTTATTCATTCCCCCTCCATCAGTGAGATTGTTTGCAGTACAGTCAGCAGGGATTAACTAATACCTGTTCAGGACCAGAACAGAAGGAATTCAGGATTGAGCTCGTACACAAATGAAAATAAAAATGAAAATCATGTTGACACTGCTCACTTATTTGACCCTTTAAGCTAACAGACATTTAGTTTCATTGGGACTTGAAAATAGACATTGAACGGGATTCCCAGTGAGTTTTGCATTCCTTGGCAGGTAACCAGATGATATGCTCATTCTGTGCCTGGTAAACCCATTTCCACACTGCATTAGGAATTTATCAAAGCAAGTCAAATCACTTCTCTACGAAAATGAAGGAATCGTGTGAGAATTTTGTGTCTGCTCCTTTAGTAGTTCTTCTGTCTCTCATTAGGATTTATAATTTAGCAGGGTATTTCCTTGAACTGATACTAAATTCATGATCTGACCTCAACCATCATAAAAAATACATATAGTTCCTTTTTTTTCTTAGAAACAATAACTATGGAATCACTGTTCTATAGAGCTCAAGTAAATTGAAGCACTAAATTGCCATATATGTAATTCACAGCTATATGTCACATCTCTGCAAACTAATCTCAAAATACCCTCAGATCATTGTCAGAAACAGAACTTTATGACTTTACATTTTCTTCTGAAATCAGCTCTATTCTGTATTACAGAAAATAGTGACTAAGATTTATTATTCATATCTTAATAGATTTTCAGCTTTTTCAAAGTCTTGTAAATGACATTACTTTAATATAGTAATTTCAGAAAGAACAGAAAGGTAACCTACACATGGGTTAGTAAATGTGCTGTTTTTAAGCAGTGTTTGCCAGCATTAATTACAGTTTCAAATACTTGGCCGTTTCCATAGTATTTTGCTGACTAGAAAATTCCCACATTCATTTTAAGTATGTCTGTAAATCTTGCTTGGAAAAGGTGTTTCTGGCTTACCATTTTTTAGTTTTCAGGATTTTCCAGAGAATGAGCATATATTTCAAGAAGTGTTATTTGTTTTGTTTTTAGCTGTGTGTGTGAAAGCATATTTGTGTGTGAAGCTGTGTGTTTTATTTTATTTTGTTTTGAGGGAAACAGTTTTGTCAGACAGGAAGGAATTTCATCTTTGAGTCACTCACAGTGACTGACAGAGGGCAGGTATAGAATAGAAATTTTTCCCTGTGAGGGTGAGGAGCCCTGGCACAGGGTGCCCAGAGAAGCTGTGGCTGCCCCTGGATCCCTGGAAGTGCCCAAGGCCAGCCTGGATGGGGCTTGGAGCAACCTGGGATAGTGGAAAGTGTCCCTGTATTGTAAATGCAGGCAACCCCAACGAGGGGAGAGAATGCTGAATCTGACTCCATGTTCTCAGAAGGCTAATTTATTACTTTATTACACTATATTATATTAAAGAATACTATACTATACTAAAAAATACAGAAAAGATACTTACTGAATGCTAAAAAGATAATAATGAAAACTCATGACTCATTGCAGAGTCCCGACACAGCTTGGCCCTGATTGGCCAAAGAGTGAAAACAGCTCACAGCAGAATCCAATGAAACAATCACCTGTGGGTAAACAATCTCCAAACACATTCCACATGAGCACACCACAGGAGAAGCAAATGAGATAGGAATTGTTTTCCTTTTCTCTGAGGCTTCTCAGCTTCACAGGAGAAAAATCCTGGGTGAAGGAATCTCGTTCAGGGAATGTGAATGCCCCATCTCTGCTCATGGCAGGGGGTTGGAACAAGATGGACTTCAAGGTCCCTTCCAACCCAAACCATTTTGTGATTATTTGAACTGTAAAATTATCAAAACCAATGCAAGCATCCTCCAGCTCTCCAGCAGAGCAGCCTCATTTTCTCATGTCTGTGGGGAAGGAAGAAAGGTATTGAAAGGACAGATGGAAAATTGGGAAGGAAATAGGGCACAGCTTTACAAGATAAGGCTTGTAGATCCCAGCACTGCAACAAATCCTTCAGATTTTACATTGCCTCAGCCCATCCTGCCCTGCCTCAGTAGTTGTTTCCATTCCACACATTCATTTTTTCTTAGTGTGTTGGGTTGATTTTTTTTGAGGATCTGAAGTTGCTGTAAAAGAAGTGCTGTGTTTGCATTGCTGTCCTAAGAAGTGCTTATTTTACCTAAGGCTTGATAATATTTTATAAGGAGTTTCCAAACAGTTAATCATAATGAATAGATTAGAGAAATTTGCTGAATGAATTACTACCATCTCAGCAGGTCTCATGCAGTTGGATTCTGCTCCATACCAATTAAGAATTCTGATATATTAGAGAAGGCTATTCTCTGATTGAACCTATATCAATTACATGAAATTATAAAATAGCGTGAATAATGAAAAAGAGTGTATTACACAATTGTCTGGGCTATGGTGGGGTTTCTGTGACAGAAGTAGAGGGTGCTTACAGAAGCACTCTGTGGCAAGGAGATGCTCAGCACTGCTTTGAAATGCCCTGAAATGTAGGGCCTTAATTCCTCCATCTTTCCCTTTCTTTTTCCCCCGGCTTTGACAATCTGCCTCTGCTTCAGGCAAAGATCAGGTTTATGGTAGAGGCAAATGCTGTATTAGGAACTGTTGCAAGGTTTGCCTTTTCTGTCTTAAAATTTATTTCTATTCTATCAAATCAGGCTCTTTCGCTTTTTCTAAATCCTTGCAGTTCCAAAATCTGTTCATGCTTTTACTGCTTTTCTACAGTTTTAAGCCATGTTTTATCAATTTTCTTCTTTTGAGCTGTATTTCTTTTTTCTCTTCTTTTCTTTATGTGTGGGGAGCTTTTTTTGACTCTTAAAATACTTTTTATTCTCTACCTTGTCTTCTTGCCTTGATGGCGTTTTTGGTGGCTTAAACCTTCTCAGTGACCTTCCTTCATAACTTCAACTTTTTCTTAAAAGATTGATTTGTCATTAATAGAATGAAGACATGCTCAGTCCTCAATGTTAAAACAGCAAATCTCAGAAGACAACTGTGATTTTGAATTGCCAATGCTGCCATTACCTCCCCTATGCACTATTACTCAGTTGGCAAGCCTTATGTAGCTAAAAGGGATTGAGAAGCAAAAATTACATTGTACAGCACAATTTCTCATTGCTTCTTTCAACATTACTTCTATGAAATCTGGAAAGCTATGGAAGTTACAAAGTTTATTGCAGAGGAATGTGCCTGCCCTCAGTGATCATCTTGAAGGAGGGAGACTCCACAACCTCCATCATGGAGCTGGGTATCTTCATCCTTACCAAGTGACTGCTACATGTGAGGTCTTTAAATATGTCTACACATTAGAAAATAAACAAAAAAAATCTTTTATTCAATGTTACTTATTTCATACAGTTCTCCAATATTTTCTTTCTAGTACCCTATAAAGGAGTCCTTCAGATTCATATGTTTCAAGCACAGCATTCATTATTTTAAGCACATTTTTCAGACCTGAACTTAGTTCTGATTTATCCTGTCTGCTGTTTGTTTTCTTTGTTGCCCAGGATATTGCCTGTACAAGTAAATGTGTCACTGTACTTCCTTGCAGAAAATCTGTGATGAGATGCTAAAAATGTCCTTTCCAGACTGAGTGTTAGACACAATAAGTATTGCAAATATTGTGACATATTCTTCCACAATTAATGAGCAGGCTATCCTTCTTTTGTATGTAATGTAGATAACAGGGTACTTCTTATTAAACTTTTCTTTTCCTGTGAAGAAGCATCTATTTGTGCTTTGAATTTGGAAAATATCCTGCTTTTCATAAGCTGCTGCACTTTTTTAGTTGGCAGAAAAAACTGGCCTCAATTTTAAACCTCTGCTGTGCAAAATAGGTTAAGATTTTCTTTACATCCAAATGCTGCATTCCTGGAGGAGACCAGGCAATGTTGTGGCCATTGTTACCTTGGCCAGTTAGCTAACATCAACTCTGTCACCTCTCCTCATCTCCTTGCTCCAAATTCAGCAGGGTTAAGAAATGTCTTCCCTCCTTTAAGGATTTACCTCTGGGAAGATATCTCAGTGTAGGCACACATTTTGTAGAAAGGAGTTCTATTGTCAAGCATGGGGTGAGTTTCTTAGGTTTTCTTATTTATTATCTTTTCCTGTTTCTTATACACTCCTTCAACTTGAAGTTTTTATACTCGGACTGTTCCAGTAAACATTAAGTTATCTCTCTCTGTCTTTACATAACATACTTCCATCTCATAATTCTTACTTACTACTCTCAAAAACTGCATCCTGGATTGGAGATTCAGTGTTTGAGATGAGGAAAATAAAGACTTATTTCATAGAAAATAAGTCAGGGTTTTTTTTCTTTAGTGGGTTGTTCGTTTTTTTTTTTCCTCATTTAAATCCATCTGGTCAGTACAGAGTGAAAATTAAACTCAGGCTTTAATCCTGGGTCTCTGCTCTGTACAGCAGAACTATAAATAATGGAAAAAATGAGACAGAAGGATGTGAATTTGCACTTATTCTTTTTCTGTCTCTTTTGGGTGATGATCACTCTTGAAAATAAAATCAGTGTAATGAGCTTGTGATGAGTGACAGGTGTTTGCAATGATCTGGCAGCTCACTGTAGAATTCAGTGTAAGATGTATGCATATGCATTTGTGGGATTTCTGCATGCCCTTTTGAGGCAATCTCCTGCGAGCGCCATGGTCTGTTTCATAAGTTGTGGAGTTTTTCTTCTATCTCCGCAAAACATGATCACTCTTGAAAATTTACAGTGTAATGAGTTGATGAGTCATATGTGTTTTGAATATCTGGCCTCAACAGTGGATTTCATAATGTGAAAACTGAGCCTTGGGTTTCAGAGAGGCCAACCCTCTGTGCATTATGTTCATTTGCTCTGTGTTCCTTCATGAGGTGTTTAACCACTGGCTATTGATCAGTGGCTCATCTTAGCTGAAATTGAAATTAAAAAAAAAAGCAAAAAGTGAGCAAGTGGGGGAGAAGGAGAGGAAAAAAATTTCCCAGTGTTTTTGTTGATATATCACTATTAATTTTTTAATTATTTTTGTGCATGTATCACTACTATTTTTTTTCCTAAATGAAGAAGTATAATTAATACAACATTAACAAAAATAAATCTAAGAGAGTCAAGAACTCATTGAGTTCTGCGCCAGGGAGAAAAGAAGGGAAGGAAAGGAAAAAGAGGGAAAAGAAAGAGAACATACCCTCATGTCACTCAGTCCATGTACCTGTTCTGGAAAACCTCAAGTTTGGGGGCTTGAATTCTGCAGGTTTGGCTTCAGTCACTGTGTCCTGAGGCAGAGACCAGCCCGTGCTGCTGCTCCTCCAGCCTGGGGCTCCTTCTCCAGGCTGGCACAGCAACAGAGAGGCCCAGAAGGAAATAATTTACAGAATATTTCCTTCAAGGACTCTCCATCACAAAGAGGCAGTTTTTGTAGTGTTATCAAGTGTTTGAAAGCCAAATATAAAAGGGGATGACTGCCTTACAAATTCCAACTTACTCCAAGGGACCTTAGAGTCACTCCTAAACCACTTCATGCACATGTGTGAACTGTTAATGCTGTTAACAGTTTCACTAATTACAGAAAAACATTGCCTTTCAGCACCATCTTCTTAAAAGAGCATTTCACTTTAGATGAAAAAAAAATCAATATTAAAATTAAAAAAAGAATCCAAGAGGATTGCAACTAAGAATTTAGCCCACAAGAGCAACTTTCCTCTTCTTTTTACTGCTCTGCTTAAGCATTTGGGATTCTAAGCAAAACAAATGCAGGTAAAGAGGTTATTTCTTAATTTGGACTTATCTTTTTGCATGCCAACACTGTTGTCCTATACTCTGTGCTAGTAAAATGTGAGTACATATAACACAGAGAATAATCTTTCATTACAAAATCAACTTAAAAAAAAAAGTTTGGTCATTATCTATTTCTAGAAAAAGCAGTGTTTTCATACAGTATTTTTTTTCTAATTTACCAGGTAGGGCATGTTCCAGTCAGAGTGTTTGGAGGCATTTTGTTGGCTATTAGCTCACTTGCTCTCTCTTCTGTACTGAGAAGAAGCTGTGTGAACAATTTGTCAGGTGAAATTAAACACCAGTTGGAAATTTTTGTCTGTAGAGGCACTCAAATGAAAGCTGAACAGCTGTCATTTAATTCTGTATTTTGTAGACCATTTCACTTGGATTAGTGTCCATCTCTTTTGGGACTGCTTCCTTCAGGATCTCAGAAGGTGTTGTCATGATTCTCTGCTTAGTCTAGACCCCAAAACTATCAGTGAGCTTAGCAAAACATTAATGACATCAGTGATCTATCTGAAAGCAGCATGGTGGTTTGCACAGTCTCATCTGAAAGCATTTTTGTTTCTGTCCACTGAAGCATGGGGAGCTCAGATGGAGCTGGATTGAACTGTAACATCTGTTCTGAAACCACCTATTCTTGCCTCTACCCTCACACTGTCCTCTCTGAGAACATAAAAACATATTGCACCATCCAGACTAGTCTGCATTACTTACAATTTTTCGGAATGTGTTTATGTTTGGGTTTTATTTTGTTTGGTTTTTTTTTCCTATGTTGTTCCTCTGCGTGCAAATTTTAAATGCCCAATTGTGTATTATGACACTTTACTTAAGGGCTTTATTTTGTAATCCCAAAAAGAACTTAAATTTATTATCTGTTTAAGAGGACTGATAAAGAGACAATAGAGAGCAACATTTTATTCTCTCCTTTTCTGCAGAGTTGCTCCCTGGTCATGGCCCTCTCATTTGCTTTGCTCATAACTATCTGAAACTGGTCAGCCAAATATGAGTCAGTTTTTAATGCTTTTTGTCTCTCCTACTAGAAAGGCAATAAAGAGATATGGAGCAGGCTAAAAATTACTGGGTATTGACTATTTTAAATATGAATATCCACAGAAGACTGTATTTATTTAATAGCACTATTGCTGCTGTGGCAGTAATAAAGGCTATTTAAGACTTTTCTAGGTGGTGATTTTGTTTGTTCATCCCTTCACTTTTCTTCAGAATGACTGTTTCTTCTCTCAAACCATTTTGCAAGAGCTGTTAAATAGCTTCAAGCATATTCCAGCAGAATCACTGAGGCCTTGATTCTTATGCCCTTGATTTATCCTTTAGAATTCCCTGAGACCACTGGGATGTGACAAACAATTTGTAATTTTGTTTTCAGCCCTGTTAATGAGATTGTGTTATTCAGGTAAACTAATGGTAAACTTTTGCCTTTTAGCATCTTCTTCCATCAAGTCTACCTGCTGAATGTGATGCCATGTTATGAGTTTAATCATGTGAGAACAGAAACAAAGAGAAATATATGTGTGTATAAATAAATAAATATGAATGAACTAAACAGACTCATCTGATTCTGTTCCTGCAAGTCTGGATTCAGGTTGGGAGTGACATTTTTGCTGTCTAGATCCAAAAACATGGATCCTCATTACTCTGGATTCATGATACTTACAAAATTCATCTCTCAATTGTCTGGTTTGGGTTTATCAATTTTTTAACTCATATTCAGCCTTTTCACTTTGAAGACACAAGTTGAAGTCAATCCTAGGCTTTGAAGATGGAGTAAAACCTGTAATGCTGTTACACTATTTCTCATCTATAGATGCTGCCCAATTGCTTGCCAGTACTTATATTTGTTTGGATTTCCTGCGATGAAATTTATTTTTAATTTTAGGTAATTTTCTTCTACAGGAAGGGCAAAAAGGGAAACTGTGTGTTGTTCCATGATGTCTTACACCTCTATGCATCATTTTTACAGTTGCAAAATGAAGGTAGAAAACTTTTGTTCTGAGCCTTTGTGGTTTCACTCCCCCTGCAAAGATGTAGAATCACCTTCAGAGTAAGAGTCAGCTGGCAACTCAGACCCCTGCTGAGTTAACCATAATATGGATATCAATCCTTGGAAAACTCAGAAGTTTGTGTTTGGCTTCTTGAGGACAAGTTTTATCAAAACAAAAGCCATGCTCTTATAGCTTGAGATGAATATTCCATTAACAATAAATATTTTCTGTCTTCCTAAGCTCCCTGCATAATAAACGGAGATGCACTTACCCTGTTCCACATAATTTGTGTTTGCAAGCAGTTCAAATATTCATCTTGCTTTAGGTTGCTAGACCTGGTGATATGAATAGTCAGTATCCAAATTGACAGTGAGCTCTTTTACCCCTTCTTCTTGTTGTCTGTGTCACTTTAACTGTCTGTCTCACTTAACTGCCGCTGCAGATGGGATTGAAATGTCTGATACTCAATAATAAAATCTTTGCCCTTGTTTGCATCTTGGATTAAATCAGCCCCAAAAAGTAATGCTGAGATCTGACTAAAAGTGTTGCTCAAGTGCAGAGGAAATAGCTTTCTGCTGGAATTTACCTGATTTAGGGTGAAAATAAAGCAGTAGAGCAAGTCTGGAGTGACTGAAACACCTGGAAAAAGAGAAGAGATGGGCATAAAGAATTTCTTACTCTTGTTTTGGCCCCCAGTGCGCAGATGGATGTCACTGGTGTGTAACACCTGCATGAACAGGTACACAGCCATTCTTTCTCAGGTAGTTTTTATCCCTTTTAATTTTCACAATTTCAGTCTTACTGCACTTTAGAAGATTGCAGGCAAGAGGAAAAAGTGGGATTTTTTTCTCCAAGAGAAATGGGACAGTTGTGTAAGAAGTCTTAGAGGAACGTAGTAAAACTTTTAGATAAAATCTACTGAACAAGTCTCAGGAACCTGAATATTTATTCTACTTTTTATACACCCATGCAAAGATTTTAAATAAAAAATATCAATTAACTTAATCTATTTTTTTTTTTTATGGAAGGCACCATGTCCATATAAAATTACAGGAAATTCGATTTTTAGTTCAGTGAATGCTGGAGTAGTTTCGTAAGTCTAAATAGTTTTGATGTTTGACTTCTGCAGAGACTCAAATTCCTTTTGGACTGGACTTTATCTTTCTTCTCCTACTTTTGTGCGGACCAGCTGCCCTTAAACTGCACTTGCACTGATCAAGGCCCTTGGTCTGTCCCATAGGGAAGGAGGTGGCAGATGGGATGAATACAGATCTTTGACTAATGTATGGTTTCTTGTTTATGTTTATGTTTCTTGTTCTCAGGCATGTAGGCCCAAAGCTGCAAACCAGAGAATAAATCAGGGAATTCTTTAAATTTGGTTTAAAAGCTGCTTGAAAGGAAGGAAACTGCTCTGAGTACTTTCATTGTTCCTGCCTCCATTTGCAATCTAATGCCTAGTACTTAAATCTGTCTTAATTAAGGTTGTTTCCATTGAGGTGGAGAATGGCTTCATCTGTATTTCTGTTAATCACAGCATCATTAACTATTACAAAGATGCCTCAAACATATTAGTGGGGTTTTTTTGGTCCTGAAGGGGATTCCCATAGTCCCCCATGTCCCCCTATCCATACTGAGCAAACCCCTAAGTGTGGAAGAATTAACATATGGAAAACTATATGGGATAAACTGTTATCTCTTCTAAAAACTTTTAAGCCTTTTACATGCTATCAGGGGACCAAGAATCAGGAAGCAGTTTGATAAATGAACATGGCCAGTGGAAAAAGCAAACAAACTAAAATAAACAAAATTAATAGATTTTAATTAGAGCTATTATGACATGCTGCATAAAATAGGCCATAGGGCTCTCCTGAAATAACCCCTTTGTCTTGGTAATTAGCTAAAACTGCATTTGGCAATTATTTACTATTTCTGTATTCAGTCTTATTTTAAAATAGTTAGAATGAATGGAGAATCAACCATATCACTTATCTCAATTTTTTCATTATTACCTTCTCTCTTAAAAATACAGGTTTTATCCGTCACCTGGGTGAAATTAGCTACAACTTTCATTCATTAAGCCTTGTCATTAAGGAAATGCCTTAAAAAGGATTGGAAGGGGCTTTCTTGTCCATCCTTCCTCTTCTTGGCAGAAGCAAACCCCAGAAGTTTCCTTGCCTAAGGGCAGGATGACTCTATCTAAAGCATTCTTAACTAGAGTTTGTCTAAACTGTTCTTGAAAGACAAAAATGATTCTGTGATGCATAATCTCCCCAGTAGATCTATGCCAGTACTTTACTTCAGAAAGCTTTTTCCTCAGGCCTAACTGAAGCTCTTTTCAGAAGTATAAGCCTCTTACTGCTTGTTCTATCCATAATGAAGAAGGAAAACAGATTAGTTCCTTTTTTCTCTTCCAGGTGTCTCATGAAGTTAAAGATCTTGTGTCTGCTCTACCCACTAGAATGATCAGCTCTCATGTGATAGAGTCAGATTCATGTACTACAAATTTTTACCAAGTTCTTAATTCTGTAATCATGATTCTGGTCTTTTTGGGAGTCTCTCCATATTTCCAATGCATATAGCAAGCCAGGAGACTTGATTCTATTATCCATAAAAGAATATGGATCTAATTTTTACTGGTTTATATATTTTTATATAAATGCACACCTATATTTATTGCTAATTAGCATTTTGAATTATAATAAGATACTTAAATTGACTACATTAGCCAAAGAGACCAAGTTCCCTTTTCTATAAATAAGGTTTGTCTTCATTGGGTGTAAATAAAATACAGTATTCAGAGAACTGAATTCAAAAACTCCTTCAGAAGAGGGATATACTCTTCTTTTTGTCTCAGGATAATCATGAAAAGAAACAAGATCCAAGCTCTTATGAATTATTTCTTTGATGCTGTTGCAGGTCTGAAATTTGTTTCTTCCCCCACAGTGTAAGAAAAGCTTACACCGAGTTGCCATCAAGTTTTGAGAAGTGAGGGCTACATTTTTCACTAAAAGCACCATGCAGGTGGGCTTGCAGCGGCTGAGAAATGCCATAAATATCTGCCGAGTTCATTAAACAGGCCCACCCTCCAGCCCTTAATGTTTTTGTCATTCAACTTTAGTCATTACCAAGATGTTCTACATTTTCACTTTATGGTCCTACATGAGCTGGCAGAGGACTGACACATCTTCAGGAAGAGCTATTTCTAAGGTGAGATAAACCTTATCTGATACTTTAAATAGTACTGTAAGAGGTGAAGGAGGGGGAGAGGAGGCTTTGGAAGTTCCTTCTTTAGACTGCTCTCAATTTCTGAAGGTAACTTCAGAAGTTCTTGCAAGATTGTGGTCACGATCAAGGATTAGATTGAAGGCAGGGTCACAGAAGGAGCAGGAATAGCAGGAGAAGAAGGTGTCTGCAGCTATTTGAATGAAGTAGGAGTATTTTTGAGGAAGTATTCAAGTAAAGAAAGATGTGAAGCATAGGAAGGAAAATGAAGTGTCTGTTCTATGAAGCATTTGAATCAAGAACAAGGATAGATGTGATATTTGGAAGTTGCTATGGAAAAGAGCACTTGGATCATCCACAGAAGTTGGTATCTCTGTAACACCTCCAGAAAGAGCTATAAACATATTTCTTCTGACTTCCCCATTATACCTCAAAGAGATCAGCTTACCTCAGGCCATCAAATATTTTCCCTCCCTGTATAACCTGTGACCAAATTCAAACCAGCAGCTCAGTGTACTAACATGTCAGAAGCTTAAAAGCTGCCTGAAAGGAGATCATGAGAAATCAATGGCAGCTCAAGTTCCTGAAGTAGCAGGAGATTTGTTAGATGAAAATTCACAAGTGAAACATCTCTTTTGCTCTGAACACCCCATTTCAGGGTCAGATCCCGACTGTCACATTTCCTGCTCACTGTTTCATCTCTTCCTACAGCTAAACCTTTCATCTAAACTTCCCTCTTAGGGACAGGCCTTATCTGCCAGCCTGCATAGTTTGAAACTGAATAATTTCCTCCTTTTATTTCTATCCTCACCTTGATGATATTTATAGACTAAGACCATGTTGCCCCCTAGTTTTTATTCTTCCAGACTCCATACATTTAGCTCTCTCACCTTTATGTCTTATGATCTTCTACTTCTTACATCGGTTTTGTTTCTTGATTTTGTATTTCCTTACATTTCTTCTTAATTCTAAACATCTGGGTTTTTTTTTTATTCTTTAACCCAATTTGTTACAAGTAATGATTATTATGAAGTTCTCAGTTATGAAGTCTCCTGAAATCTCCGTGCTGAGAGCTCCTTCACGGCTCCTTTACAGTTCATGTGTCCATATTCATGTCATGAAATTTTACAAAAAGGTAGATAAATAGAAGTTATTAGGATCTTTGCAAAGGATGTCATCAAATATTTCATCTGTATTACCCAGAAAACTGCAACCATTATCCAATAGTCTCTTCCAGCTTTAAATTCAGTGAAAGGTATCAAATCCCTTGTATGAAAACTCCCATAGCGAATTTAACAGTTTGGATATAATTTTTAAGCTTCAAAGGTTGTGATAGGAAAGATTGGTCTTCCTCTTGCCTGTTTAATGATGTGTAAGAAGTTGATGAATTCTGGTAGTGAACCAGTTGATGATACCACTTTAAGGTCTTAAACATTTAGTTCAAAAAGTAATATTCCATTTTTATAATGTTGTTTACACCTGACTAAAATCTCACTGTCAGACTGAGAAAAATTGACTTGATACAAGAATTGGGAGGTTTTTACATACAATTAAAGAAAACTTAAATTAAAAGAAATTTAATATTGAGCAAGTGTGCAATTAGCATTAATTCTAAAAGCTTTCATTTAAAAATATTTTTCACAAACTTAATAAATTTGAAATAGGAAGTCTCTAAACTCTTATTTATGAAATACATTTAGATCACAAGCTGAGATTGAGACTGTGGATTAAACTACAATTTCATGTTTCATTTGTTTTCTGTGACACCTGACTGGCTGTGAACAACCCTAATGTTTACATGAAAAGATTGTCTCCCTGCTGATAAAGTGATTGATTAATGATAAATGCTAAGATACATGAAGCACCACCTCACAAGGGTAATGCAAAAATGCCATCAGAAGTGTCCTGCCCTATGTGAGGAACAGTTCAGCAGGTCCCACAGGTAAAATCATTTCTAATACCCATAAAACCAATTTCTAGACTTTGCCTGTCCATCAACAGATTCAAATGACATGGATTTTAAAGCACAGTGCAGAGACTATAGTGGTTAGGTAAATAAGCAGTGTATGGCAGACTTGGGTTCTCCTGCCATACTTCATGTCAGGAATCTTTGAGAGATGTCTGTGTCCTTTTACCTGTGACCTTTACAATACTAGAAGTTAATTTATTAGAGCCAGGAAGTGCTGTTATCACTATTTGTTCATGTAGATCCAAGACTATTTAAGTAGAACAAATAATGGTCAAGAAATTAAAATAATAGAATAATAAAGTCATGGAGTGGTTTGGGCTGGAAGAGACCTTAAAGATCCTCTCATTCCAATCCTCTGCCATGGGCAGGGACAATTTCCACTGGAGCAGGTGACTCAGAGCTCCATCCAACCTGGCCTTGGACACTCCAGGGATCCAGGGGCAGCCACAGCTTCTCTGGCACCCTGTGCCAGGGACTCACCACCCTCACAGAGAAGAATTTCTCTTAAGAAGTTCACTTACAGTCTTTCAAGAAATGCCTCAAGTGTACTATGCAGAAAAATCAGCTCACGTCATTGCCCAGGAACTCAATAACATATTTTGTGGTTTATCTTGGGCCCCTTTGGTTGTGCAAGGAATATCCAATATTAGTATTGATGAGAGCAGCACAGCACAGTGGAGCAAGGAGTATAAGACAAACACTGAGGCTCTGGTTGAATACAAAACCCTGATGATTTGATTAAATCAGTCATTTGTTTATGGGATCTAGTTTTATTTGTGTGGTAAATTCTGATAGATGGCCCGTCAGCTTGATAAGGTTACTTTTGTAACTTTATTTTGGCCATAATGTATCCTGTTCTAGGAGTTTAGAATATGATTGAGAACTTCAAAGTGTAAACCCCTGAAAGACAGTGAAAGGTGAAAGAGTGAAAGCGCATGGAAAGGTGAAAATTGGTTCATAGATGAAGCCATGGACTCATGAGACCTGGGGCATTTCTAGTTCTGGCACACTTCTTGGTGACTCTCAGGATGACACTTCCTTGTCTCTGCATCAGTGTCCACTTACAAATGGAAATAATAATCCTCACATCAGTCAAATCCTTCTTCCTTTCCCTTCCATGTAACAAAAACTTTAGAGCAGGACAATATTTGAAGATGTTTTTGTGCCTTACTCATTACAGAGAGTCCTTCAAGCACTTCTGTAATGTGAGTGCAAATTAATAAATACATCCACCTCATCTTTCTGGGAGGGATCTTAATTGCAACCTTTTTCAGAAACCTCTGTGTTTTTCATTGGTGTGAGTACAATCAGGCTTTAAGGGCAGGAAAAAAGAAAATAAGGGCACTTTAGAAACAGCCGTTGAAAACTCTAAGTGGTATTAGAGGAAGGCAGCTTTACTTAGGAAACTCGAGTGAAGCTTTCTGACAAGAAAAAGTCTTCAACAGGATACTTTGGTTTCTTTATTCTGTTTTTGGTAGCACTTTTTCATTAGAGTTTAATTGCCAGGTTGATTAGAAGGAAGGAATTTGTGTTCACAAATGGCACTTATAAAATCATCTTTTTCTTCTTGGTCTCTGAATGAAAGATGGTCTCTGATGCCAGCTTAACTATGAGCAATTGAATAAAAGAGCAAAATATACTACCTGGTAATGGAATCATTATGGTCTACAGAACACCCATATAAAAATCAGCTGAAATGTATTTCTTCTGCTCAACAAAACCAAAGTTTTTATAAATTTTATAATTAAAACTTTGCATCTTCAGAGGCATATTTTTATTAATTATGAAAATGGCATATTAATACTCTGTAGAGCAGTGTTAAAATCGGTGTTCAGGAGTCGGCAATTATGTGCAGTTGCTCTTTAGCCATGTACATTCTCCTGTAAGGGACTCTCCATGAGAGTTTCAGTCCTTAAAGCAGCTTTCAGTATTCAAATAGAGAAAGCCTATTTGACTTTCTACATCAGATGGGATGCACTTACTGCTGACAATTACACACCATTTTTTTGCACTAAACAGAGGCAGCAGGTTAGGAAGCAGCAGAGCAACTGATGGGAGGAGCACAGGCGCCTCCTTATCCTGAACATGTACAGTGCCTCCATCAGTCTTGGAGCTAACTCTGAGTTTGTGAGGTAACAGTGACACAGCCAGAGCAGCCCAGATCATTGCAAATTCATGAAAATTGCACAAAACAGGATCATACAGTTTTTTCTGTATCCATACATTGTTGTCTTTATACTCAGCTTAAGGCAGCAAGAGAAAAACATATTTCTTTTTTCCCTCTGCTGTGCAACTCACACCTGCTGTTTCTTTAAATGCCTGTGTGACATAGTGACATCTATGAAAATCACCAAATCAGAGTCCAAAACCTAGTTTGGATTGATAAACTGACTTATATGTTGCCTTATGGTAGATGCTTTCTCATTACCTTGCTGTTTTCTTTCACTAAATGGGTTTTGTGAGTAAATGTTTTCCCCTGTTGGGAACGATGTGATATTGTTAGAGCCCTTGATCTGTTTTGTCTTCAGCCTCACATTTCTCTGCTTTCTGATTGCCTGGTTTTGTGTGCACTGCTGGGTCTTCTCTCATCATTGCCTGTCTTGGATATTGTCTTATTCTCTAGATTTCATCATCTTCCTCTTCCCCCTTCTCATATTCAAACAGTGTCTGTAATGTTATTCAGTTAATATCCTGTTCCCCACTGTGCCTGAATTTCCACTTCTTAGGAAAACAACGGCTCCCTTCTGCAGGCCACCATTGGTTTCATGTGCATGAAAAATAAATTCAGCTTTCAGCACAGTACAGATACTTTCTTCTGCTGCTGTGGGGCAGCTGCTGTAATAACCTTACATATCAGAATCCACCTGAGTCTGTCCAGTGGTGGGCATGCAACAGAAATTTTTATTTCATTTTTTGGAAGTGTCCCCAGGCAATTCTACCAGCTGGAGCAGGACAAGAATAAGAATATGGACAGTCCAGAGAGTGTCCCTCTTCTCCTTTCACTTATGAGTGTGTGCTGCCTCTCTTGCACAGCTGTGTTTCCCAGCCAGTGGGTTGCTGAGATGAAGAATCCCAGTGGTGGCTCGTGGGGAGTAGCAGTTTAGGGAAAATATTGGTGGGAGAGACAGTATTGTGATTCAGAATGTGAAAAAACGCAGAAATTAAAAGCTTTTTTTTTATTTTGCTTAGTTCTTCTTGGAAATGCCTACTCCAAGATATCTCTTCATACCAACAGAATTTAGAAAAGAGGCAGCAGCAGTGAAATATTAAGGGCTAACAAGGGAAGCTGAACATGCAGAAGACAGTGGGGTGTTGCAAGAGTTGGCCAGTGTGACTGGGAGAAAACTCTCCCTCTTCTATGAAGAAAACAGCAGTCAGAGGAGAAAATATGAATGTTGCACTCACTTCACTCAAACAGGGAAGAAAGAAATGTGAAAGAGAAGGTGACTGAAAACAGTAAACACCATTTCCAAGGACAGCTCAGGCTTGTTTACCCTGATCTCCTTTTGTGACTGGAAATATGAACAAAGATCCTCATGACATGTTTGTATGCAAATGTTTTATCACTGTACTTGTAGTCCTGTACAACTCAGATGACTGTGAAGTCACATGCTGGAAAATGAGTTGTGTGAAAGTTGAATTTAGGTTACCTTTGAAGGCTTGTTGGCTTTGGTGAATTTATTTTACTTTTCTTCGCCTTAGACCTGGCTGGAGTTTGGACCTGTAAGTTCAGCCTTTGCTAAAATGTTAGTCAAAGTGTACCTGATGGAAACAGTGACCAACAGCTGAGTGGGCCAAGATATTAATGAAGCAGGAAGAACAGGAGAGGGAGAGAATAAAACAAATGTCCTTATGGGATATTGTGGAATTCACATTCTCTGAAAAATCCCTTCGCCCAAGATTTTTCTCCTGGGAAGCTGAGAAGTCTCAGAGAAAAGGAAAACAATTATTATCTCATTTGCTTCTCCTGTGTTGTGCTCATGTGGAATGTGTTTGGAGATTGTTTACCCACAGGTGATTGTTTCATTGGATTCTGCTGTGAGTTGTTTTCACTCTTTGGCCAATCAGGGCTGTTTTGGGACTCTGGGGAGAGTCAGGAATTTTCATTATTATCTTTTTAGCATTCTGTAAGTATCCTTTCTGTATTCTTTAGTATAGTATAATATTCTTTAATATAATATAGCATTATAAAGTAATAAATGAGCCTTCTGAGAACATGGAGTCAGATCCTTCATTCCTGCCTTCATCGGGGCATCTCCTACAAATACAAGAGGATATCAGGTGTTTCTGTGACCATGGAATACATCTTTGTGAATGTCCCAGAAAAATTATAGATGTAACACTACTACATTCATTGATCAGTCCAATTCTGTAAGAGAAGTTAGAGATGTCATATATTCAGTTTCATGCTGAGGAGTGTCAGCTTCTGTAGAGATGAGTGACTCTTTCCATCTGTCCAAGCACTGTTCCTGAGTGCTCCCTGTGGTGCCCTGTGGACCCAAAGGTACCATGAGAGAATTTAATTCAAAGTGCCCAAGGTAATACAGAATGTGTGTTGCAGTTGAGCAGCCAGTTCTTTTCTGTGTGACAGCAGAGCTGCTGTGGAGCTCGAGGGCATGGGGGCATAAAGGTGGCTGAGTGGATTTTGGAGACAACCTAACCTGTTCACAGTCAATATCTATACTCTTCTTGGGATAGAATGTGTAGAAAACCATTTTGTCTGCTGTGTCTAGGTTTAATCTTGAAGAAAACTAGCTGGTTTCCCAAGGCAATTAGCATGTACCCAGCCAGGTATGTCAGAATCAGGAGCCCAGAACTGAAGAATGAAATGCAAGGTTCCCCACTCACAGTCTACACACAGCTCTGAGCATATCTTTTGAAGCAAAACAGATTTGAACTTTGCCCATTTTTCTATTACATGTGGAAAACACTGCTAATAAAAATAATTTGTCTCAAATTTATTTCCTGACATCAGGAAATCACCAGAACTCTTCAGTTAATACAGGATGAGTTCAGAATTTTTTTTTCTTTGGGCAAAAAGTACAATGAAATTCTCTTTATCAAAAGAGTATTCATAGAATCAAAGAATGATTTGTCTTGGAAGGAAGTAGAATATCATTTACCTGCAGGACCCCTTATTACAGCTCAGCCAGGTATTCTCAGTTGTGCCTCCAAAGTCATGCCCTTGTCAAGTCCTCTAAAAGCAGAATGCCACATGTTGTCATGACAATATCCAGCAGCATGGCTGAATGAGGGAATGCAAATCTGGATGTTCATGCAAGACTGAGTTACACATTGTTGCTGAGTTAAATCAGGTGCTAATTTAGCAAGGGAAGTGCAATAGGTGAAGATTCTGCTCTGCGTGTTGCGAATTACGGATTGACATTTCTCAGAGTTTCGCCCCTGCCCATGTTTGTGTTTAATTGGAATTCCCCACAGCTGTGACTGCAGTCACCGTAGCCTCTGGGACCACGCTGAAGTGCCAAATTTAATTATGGCTTAATGTGACCGTGTTATAAGTTTCTACATCTGTCAGACAACTTGCTTCCTTCCTTGCTGCTTCTGCTGTTTTTAAAGGTTTCTAAACTGTCTTTGCTTTGCTGCAGAATATGTTCAGAATTTTTATATCCCTAACAGAGAAAAGAGGTAGCATTTCATTAAAATCAGCTGTGCAACTGGCCTATATTGATTCAGTGGCACTTACTATTTAGATAATAATTTAAGAGACCTTGCTGTAGTTTATGAAGGAAATATTTATCAGAATCCTTAATTAATGGCTGATGAAAATTATGTGCCCAAGGCTCATAGCACTTGTTCATAATATGAAAAAAAAAAAGAAGCCTTATTTAATTTAGCTTGAACCGGAGTTGCTGGTCCCTGGGATGTACTGCATGTAATCTAATTATTTCAAACCTTGCTTTATAGGGCAATGTACTTTACTGAAAACTAGAGCCATATTCATTTATGAATATGAGGTTTTTTTATTCTCTGTTTATCTGAGTATCATTACAAATGTAGTCACAAGACTTTTCCTTGTACAGATTGTTACTCTTGTATTGACACCCTGTAGTATCAGTACATTACAGTAAAACTCTATAAAGTATCATCTGGTGATAAGGATTCTTCCATTTCCATGTTCATCACCATCCTGTCCAACAGATGTCATATAATCATTCATTTTACACAAGTTTTCCATGTGCAAGTCAGGTACCAAACTCATAAAAAGCAATCTGGGCTCTTTTCATAACATTACCAGAGATGGGATTATTTGGAATGATAGGGTGGATTTATTCCATTCTAAAATAAATATGTGGAGTATGTAGCTCTATAATTTAATGGCTGAAGCTTGATAGAAATAATTTTATATGTTGATTTTGATATTCTAATCACATATATATGGACATGATCAATAGCATTAGCAACATACCAAACCCAGAGAGGGTCACAGGCCATTGAGAGGAATCTCATGCTGATTTCAAACTGGGTGAATTTCTCTCAGGAAGAGCATATATTTTTTCCCTGAAATGTAGAAAGAGACTGAGAATATAGCTAAAAGAAAATATTTCAGGTGGTCAGAGGGGAACACTACTGTAAGTGTCTAGAATGAAAAGGGAGACTCTGGAGTAAGGAAAAATATGAAAGATTTTCTCACTGTCTTTACATGATTATTGCATCCTAAGGGTCCTATTCAAACTTTAAACACAGGTGTCATCTCACTTTCACTCTTATTTAGAATTTCTGCAGATACATTCATTTTTCTCCTCACAATTTTATCCAAGGCAGAATTAATGGATTTTGTACATTTTCTGGGATTTCTGGATGTCCTCCCCATCAGACACTGTGATCAGAGTGAGCGAACTCTGGAAATTGTTGATTTAGCTGCTACAAATGCAGCCCCAAAGAAAGAGAGCATCTCCAAACATCCCCTGTCAAAGATTAGCTAAAGTGGAAGTGCTGCAGGATTTTGAACCAGCCTTGCTCCTTCTCAGGTGGGAACTGGAAAAAGCAAATCTGTTCTAGGTCCAGGCTGACACACCCTCACTTTTTGGTGCTCCTGCAGGAGGCAAGTTGAATTTGTGTCAGAGTAAATCTGTTTCTCCTTTCCTTTCAGCTGCCCATTAGAGATTACCTCCCCAAGCCCCCTCCTCCAGCGTGAAAAAATGTTCTTCATGCAATCACATTAATGGAGAGATTAATGATACTCTGGGAACTCCTGGAAACTGCCTGCCCCAACCCTCCCACCATGGGTCTTCCAGAATGCTCTGCCATGGGAAAATCCTTGGATATCTGATCAGATGTGCAATATCTCCACCCACCTTACAATTTTACAAATACCTCCTTTTCCTCTTTCCTGGGTTTTTGTTTGTTTGGTTGGTTTGGTTTTGGTGAATATTTTTGTTTGCTTCTTTTGGGGCTTCGGGTTTTGTTTTTTGGCTTTTTTTTTTTTTTTTTTTTTTTTTGTTGTTTTTCCCTTTGTTTTTTATTAGAACTATTGGATGTGGGGGGATAGAATGTGAGAAAATAAAGTCAGTGCAGAAGGTAATCTCACCCCTGAAGAGTTGCAGCTGCACTAATTACCAAGATTAAGAACAGGTCTGCCCTTAACAGGCCACAGCTGTGTACAATAAGGATGAGTGCTATAAAAGTGTGGGTTAGGTGGGTGAAAAGAGAGCTGGGGTTTGTTGGTTGGGCTGTGAAGATGAAGAGTCAGTGCTGTGAGGCACTTCCCATGAGAAATCACCAAGAAAGTATGGAACTTTTTAAATATGATAGCAACAATTGGGTTGAATTTATGTCCTATGTTCACATGAACAGAAGCAGTAATAATGAGAAGAATACTACTGGTATCCCTCAGCAATTAATCTGGTATTTCCTTCAAGTTTATATTCTCAGAGCTCTTTTCTCCCTCAGTTTCTTGAGTCATCAGTATTTTTTGGGGACTTTTGGGTCACAGGCACAACACAGCAGCTGCCTTCCCAGTCAGTGAAAACATCCCTGGCCAAAATATTTGCTCTCATGCAGATGATGCACCCAGGCAAACAGTCCCATATATGTTGGCTTCACCCTTGTGGGCTGTTCACAGAGATGAGATATCAAGCAGTATGGACTTGCAAAGACAAAAATAAGTGTCTTCCTCTGTTAGGTTTTGTCTATCAGTAGTTACGGTAGGTGTGGTTTAACTGAGGCTGGCCCAAGGCTTTGTGAGGTCTGTCTGGTTAAGCCTGCACATTTGCCTTTATCTTAGAAGAAGCTTTAACTGAATTATGGAATATCATTTTCTACTCACAGGCTGTGGAGTTTTGGCTTTTTTTTTTTTTTTTTTTTTTTTTTAAATTCCTAAAACTAGCTCCTTCCTGAAAGAATATCACAGCTACACTGAGGAAGCTTACTCTGTACAAAGGGAGCAGAGACATTCAAATCTCAAGTCCTGTGCTAACCCAAGACCAGGGGGCAGGGACAACATGGATGTGCTGAGCTGCTCTGAAATCTGTGTTTGCAATTTTCACCAGATTAAGCAAAGGGATTTAGTGCCAGATCAGTGTCATGTTAATGTGGCTGACAGATGTCAGGCCTAACTTGCCTATTTCAGCCCTGCACTTGGTGAAATTTTCTGTTTGAGCATTGCGAAGCTGGAGTATTTCTCTGTCAGAAATGTAACCTTTGATACTTTGCATTTCACCTGACAGTAGTATGTGTTCTGCATGCATGAGGGTTCCCTTAGGAAACTTCCCTCTTGCATGATATGTGACATTCTGCTGGGAGTGTAAGGCAAGCTTTTTGCCAGAAAAACTTTCTGATCCAAGTGGTACTTCTGATTTATATCACAGGTCCAAACCTGTCCTGCTTAGAGTCTGTTGGATGGAGGAATTAATGTGTTTTTTCACTTCCCTGCCCCAAACTTCTCGGCTGGTATTTAGAAGGCACTTCTACCTCTTTCCAGTTCCTCTCCCATTTTATATGCAACAGTAGTGCACACAGTAGCAGTGTAGCTACTTTTTCAGAAATCTTTATGGTTCTGCAGATCCATTGGAGTCCTCAGGTAACAAGTGAACAGCAATAGAGCAGAAGTAGGTGGGAATACCTTGGACTACATTTGAAATTAGGATTAGTTTTTCAATAGAAATCTTGTTAATGATAGTTCCTACCGTGAAAAATGTTGTTCTCTTGATAAATTGGCTTTGCTTGTTAGAGTTTTGGTATATTACTCACCTTTATTATTAAATAATTATTTTCTCTAATTGTATATTTTAGTTAAAATGAGAATTGAAATGTAACTATATTCAAATTAAAAGTGAAAATGTTTAAGCTACCAAGGTAAAGGCAGATTCTCTATATACTGATAGTATTTATATCCAGGACATCTGGATATAAAAACCACAAAAAACCCTTATATAATAAACCAGGACACCAGGTTTCACTGAGTTCACATTTTAGACACACACAGTGTTTCCTTATTGAGTTCCAAAGTGGCACAAGGGTGAAGCACAAGTGTTGGTAACATATAAGTAATCAAAGTAAATTTTAAAACTATTTCTTATGGCCTCTATATCCCTGGAGGCAAAAGAACTTCTGATGGTGTTTGTATACTCATTCCAAAAACATTCATACAGAATTACGTCGTTATAAATTGGTAAATAAAACATTCTGGTCTCTGTGGGTTTTTTTTGC
Source organism: Diglossa brunneiventris (assembly GCA_019023105.1). Taxonomy (NCBI): domain Eukaryota; kingdom Metazoa; phylum Chordata; class Aves; order Passeriformes; family Thraupidae; genus Diglossa; species Diglossa brunneiventris. Next base: position 4,498,259 of record CM032356.1, on the reverse strand, counting down.
ATAACTCAACTTCATGTTCTGATTCTTCATCATTCTCCACAGAGCTTCCTTTTGCAACAAAGTGTTAAAAACTTAATTCTGATATATATTTTAAATGTATTTTAATATTTATCTCGTCACATACCCTTGTGAGTACTCATCACACATAATGACATATTTCCACAGTTCAGCATCCTACTTAAGAATGTGTTGAGTTTGAAACACTCCAAGAATGAAGCTGGATTTCATGCAGAATCAGGACCATAATCATGTTTACATTAAATGAAGTTATGCTTTCACCTCTTATGCTGCACAGGCATTAATTGTCCATGAAATCTTTCCGTTTTCCTCAGAATGTGATTTTGTGTAAGTGCCTTGCATCAATTCGTGCTCTTGCTGCTTCCTCATAAATTCAGGGTAATTTCTTTGATCTGTAATAGCTTCTTCACACAGCTCCTGCCTTCTCTTTAACTAAGATCCATTACCTTTGCAAAGGGGCTGCTTGGTTGACCCATTTATTTTCATATTCTTTGGAGTCTTTTCATGTCTTTGAACTTGAGTCCATCCTTATCACTCATTTGCATTTAAAAAATTTCACTTGATGTGTGCTATATTGTTTCTGGTTGGAAAATGTTGCAGCACATGCAGCTTGTATGTATGAAACATACATACTTGTGAATATTTTAATTTTTTGCCTCATATTTGATAACTGAAGGATTATAACTTGTTTTGTAAAAACTTCTCTAGTGTAAAATGTTGGGTTTTTGGCGGTTCCCATGAGTAGCAATTTGTTTTTATTGCTTTGCTTTACATTTACATAGTATTTGAGAAATCAGAATTAAAATTGAGAATGACTAGCTGATGTCACCAGATTAACCAGCTGCAATGTGGAAATGCTCTTGATGGCAGTGTGCATGTGAACATGACCTTTGATGTTTGCTGTAATATATAGACACATATTTGAAAGCAGCAAGAATTAGAACTGTGGTCCTCATTTTGGGGAAGGAGTTGAACAGCCCTTCTCTGGACATCTGTCTCTCAAGTATTAATTCCTACACATCGTCAAGAGATGCTATTTAGACAAAAGCATAAATTGGATGGAATATTCCTTTTCCATAAGTGCCATAACTCCAAGTGCCTCCTTGATGGAGTTATTTATAGAGAGCTCCCCACCACTTCTACTTTTGCGTGAACAGAAGAAAAAATAGAAATTAGTAATCACCCTCTTCAGGATGGGGTTAAGAGTTTGCCCAGAGAAAATGATTTCTAACAAAATCTGTTTGACTGCAAGTCAGAAGGAATAGAATTTGATGTTACTGCAAAAAAATTACTACAAGCATTGCTGCTTTCTTTTTCTCTTCAAAGATGTCCTCATTAGCACCACTGTCACTAAGATGCATGGCATACAAATGACAGCTTTATAGCTATATGAAGTATTTATATGCAGAATGTTTTTCTCCCATTTTAATTAGAGGTACTTAGCTAATCATCAATATATCTATGCCTGTGTGTAGCACAGTGCCCCACCCAGCCCCAGCTGGGAGGAGGTTTGATATTGAAAGGTTGGCTTCAGTGCTGTTCCAGTGGTCGGGATCAGCCAAAGTAGCAGAGTGATTGTACAACCCTCAGAACATCTTTCCCAGGGCCTGAGAATTCCCTTCTTCATCTGCCATTTCCCTCCTGAAGCAGCTCTCAGGAAGGTCATTGTAAAATATTCAGTCTGAGCAACACAGGATTTGTTCTGGCCACAATGCAAAGAAACAGAAATCACTCAGCCAGCCTCAGACCAATTAGTTTCACCTGGCTTTTATCTTTCTGCATAACTAAGATTTAAAAAAATAATAATAATACATAGGAATGTTAGTTACTGATTACATGGTATGTGAAAATATTCAAAATTATGAAAATGAAAATAGCCATCTTAATTATAAATTAAAAGAGCAAAAATTTTTGTGTAAGGTTTCACCCAAGAAAGAGGAAAATATGAGAACAGTAATGAGGAACCAACCAAACAAAAAAGAATGGCCAAAAAATGGCAGTCATGTATATAATGAGAAAAATTCACCAGATAAAGCCATATGGAGCATTCTGGGGGCAAAAAGTCTCAGTCTGGAGGGACACCGTATACACATCTGCAATATGAAGTTACAGGGTGTTTAAAATCAAGCTTATTGTAACTATTAATATCTTTTTGTCTGTGTCTGTTTTATAAAAAATTATGTGTGCATTTTTGATATTCTATCCACACTCTCCTGTAATTGGTGTGTTGAATCCACTCCACGCATTGGGTATAATCTTCATTTGCATTTCATCTTTCATTTGGAAAGAGAGTTTGGATGACATTAATTGATGTTTTCAGAGACTCATATATTCCTGTTTCCTTTGAAAAACATAGGCTCTAGAGAGACACTTTTAGAGAGATACTTTTGAGTTGAAACAGTGACAGGCACAAAAAAGAGTGGAAGGTGGGATTTAAGCTCTTAAAGTGAGTGAATTTTTGGTAGAAATCAAGTTCTTTATTTGGCAGAGGCAGCACTGGTTCAAGTAAAGGTGCAGGAGTTCTTCCTTCAGCTCATGCTTTTCATACAGATGCCTGCAATCTCCCTAGCAAATTTAACTACTCTGTGCCTCAATTTTCCTCTATAAAATGTTTATTAGTTACGCTCTGCATGCATGCATGTAATATTTACAAACACAAATAGAGTAGATGCGTACATATGCAAATACATACATGAAAATCGTGGATTTCAGCACAACTGATGGAATTCAGTGACTGAGTGAATGTTGCTGTGTGTTTTTACAATGTGTTTCATGTGTTGCAAAACGTGTTAGAACAGGGGAAGTTCCTGTATGACAGGGAGGAAAATAGTCTTCACCTTGAAGATTTAACACTGGAAAAGGGCTCCAAAACTTCGCAGCTTACAGGTTTGGGATTTGAACTCAGACATTTCTTGTCCAGCTTTGGATAATTGGTTCCCGTTTGGTGTAGAAGTAGTTTTGTACCTGCATTTAGACTATTCTCATTCTTATTCATGAAAATCCTCTGTTTCACAATCTTTACAGTGAGCCAGTTCTTCCCTGGGCATGGCACTGCACAGAGGATAGAGGGAATCACAAAATCAGGTTTACAGCCTCCTGCACCAAACTGCTGCTCCGCGTAGCAAAGACTACACAGGGATGCTCAAGGTAAAGCAACCAAGTTCTGTGGACAGTGCAAGTGTGACATTTTCCTTAATTCCAGTTTGAAAAGATGGGCTACATTTTAACATGTGTGAGAAATGGATTTGTAAGGAATTCTAAAAACTGACTGAAAGCTCACACAGCCTTGTTCATGTGTATGCAAACACTGAGATAAGGTGTGCTGACTTAGGAAGGCCATGGAATAACGATGACATGGTTGAGAGAGAGATTGAACTAGAAACAAATTTCAACATGTGGTCTTGCAAAAAGACCAGATATTTTAGAGAATTACAACTGTGAAAGATGCATTGTAGCATTGTAACATTGGGTAAATATATAGGTGATTTGTTGTTAAAAGTATTAGCAGCATTATGTAGCAAAAGCTAATAGGCTGAAAAACATTTACAAGGTATTGTAACCAGGAAATAGGCTGGCTTCTGATCAAATGGCACAGAGCTTTGCATCTCTTATGTTTCACCCTCCAACCAGACTGGTAATGGAATAAAATCTTTAAGAACACCTCTCAGTTGCCCTGTGGTGGTGTTTGCAGGGGTCCCAGGACCAGGGAAGAGATGAGGATCTGACTCCATGTTTCAGAAGGCTTGATTTATTATTTTATTATATATATATAATTATATTTTAAAACTATTTTAAAAGAATAGAAGAAAGGATTTCATCAGAAGGCTAGCAAGCAAGAAGAAGAATGGTAATAAAAGCTTGTGTCTGACTAAGAGTCTGAGACAGCTGGAATGTGATTGGCCATTAATTAGAAACAACCACATGACCAATCACAGATCCACCTGTTGCATTCCACAGCAGCAGATAATCATTGTTCACATTTTATTTCTGAGGCCTCTCGGCTTCTCAGGAGAAAAAATCCTAAGGAAAGGATTTTTTGTAAAACATGATGTCTGTGACATTGCCCCATCTCTAAAAAGCTGGGAAAACCAGCAAACGTGTATTTATATTTCAAAAGGTGGAGAAAAACAAACTTTGTTTAAGAGTGTGGATGTGATGGAGGACCCTAAAAAATCCCATTTGTTTGATACCATATAAGAATTTTGGGTTAGCCAAAATTGGTACCTAAGTGATGTTTCAGTTCAACAATTTTTAATCTAATTAAATTTGATCAGCAGACTGGAAATTCTGATGTCTTCACCATGCACGGACTGATTGTAGAGTTCATCACTGACATGTTTTGTGTCTGTGCTGGATCATCATCTGGTGGTGGCTGTTACAGGTTTGCATACCAAAGGCATTTAAAATCTTGGCTCACATTCAAGAGCCTGAACAAGCAGCTTGGGCTAATCAATAGTGAAACATTTCAAATACTTGTTTCTGCTCACTGTAATAGCCATGGTAGTTGTAGGAAGAAAGTCAGTCCTGACCTTTTTAATGGATTATTCACTGTAGCAGAAGGAATAGGACAGCCTTGAAATGGGTGACCATAGATTTCACATTTGCACAATTTCACTAAAATGTATGTATTCATTAACTGAAGGGGAAAATGTGGTGATTTAATAGCAATAGCATATGTTTAAAGAACTTTCCAATGCCATCTAAATCCTGGCCAAATTACTTTGAAATTCTAGAGTTTAATAGTAAAAATTTCATATGCTGCTACTGAAATTCAAAATACAACAGTAAGATAAAAATTAAGTGAACTCATAAAAGACTGTAATACTAATTAATGTGCACTCTAGTATTTAAATCTGTAAGTCTCCATGACTTCATACTATTTGTGCTGGAGATGGTTTGATATTCTCATGGTAGGAATAAAGCAGTATAAAATATAAGCATTTTGAATATGATTGCTAACAAGGCAATAGCAAAACTTCAGGTGAAATATAGCATCTGGGAAAATACATAGATGTAGATATAAATACAAGTTTCAATATAGTATTCCTCTGTATCTTGGAGAAAATCATGCTGATAAAACTGGAGATAGTCGATGATGTGGGAGAATTACTCCAGGATGAGACACTAAGCAAATTGGAATAACGTATTTAAGCAGAAATATTCTAATTGCTTACTGCAGTTTTATGTTATTGGAAAGTGTCTGGTCATTTCAGCACCAGACTTGGCACATAAAATTTTATTGGAGGTTTTTATACAGCTGGTGTTTAAAAGGAAGAGAATTTATTGAAACCAATGAAGTATACTCCTCTGGATGGCTTTTTTCCCCCCTCATATACACCAGTTTTACATCATTGTAATTCCTCAGGTGTCAGAGGGGTTACTCTTGATTTCCACTGGGATAAAAGAAGGAAGACTCATGACCCTCCCTTCCTGTGTTTTTATACAGCTGCAGAATTCTTGCTATTTAAAAGCCATGATGGAAAAGAACAGAGAAGGGCTTTTGGTTTATTACTTTATTCTCACATTAAAACATTTTCACATTTTATGGACTTCGCTGGGATTTTTGTTAAGAACGTTGAGTATCTAAACCAGCTGATCTCATTCTTTGACTTTGAACAGAGTCCCTCATAGAGTAAGAAAAAAAATGTAATGTGCATGTTTTAGCACCATGCTGAAAATGCAGAATAGGTCTTTCAAGCTGTGGATGGTTTAGTTGCTTGGAAAAAAATTGGTATATATTTAACTGAATTAATTTGTTTGTGCCTTAGTATCAAGCTGTGATATGAATGTAATATTTAACAACAAGCATTCAGAAACCTTGTTGGATGCTGTCATGGATGGAGTGATGCACTTCACTCCCAACGTGTTTATTGATAGGAAACAGTGATTTAACAAAGTTTGATAATAAATGAGACAAGTCTTTTAGCAAGATGTAATTGCAAGGTACACTGGATTATTCACTGCATAGGGGACAAGGTGAGACAATGCAGTCAGGGAGATCCTGCCATTGAGTCATGAGGTTCACAAATGATGTTCTTGCTTTCTGAACACCTTCTTACTGAGGAGTTTAGGTTTAGCTGGATCCAGACTTAGTCCCAGACTTGTCCAGTTCTTTATGTCTAAAGAATTATTAACCGTACCAAAGGTACAGTTTGGAGGATGGAAGGAGGCAAATGCTGATGTTCTCAGCACTGTCTGAGATAGAAAACTCAGATCCTGCTGCTCAGTGTAAGCTTCACTTGGTGACTTTGAAAATTCATCCTGTAAGAATGTGAAAGGTATTTGTTTCCTGTGGCTATCTTCAGCCAAACTAACCCAACAATGTGTGTAGTTTTAAAATTGTATGTATTGACTGAAATGGCAAACTGTGGTGGGCTTGCTAATCCTGATTTTGGATCTCCTCATGTTGTCAAATGCATTTCTGCCTTGGATTCTCCTGCTATCCTCAATGAATTTGCTGCCCTTTAAGATGCAATGTGACACTAAAATGCAGCCTCAAGTAACAGAACATTTGAAAGGACCAGAAGTGGAATCCAAGAGCAGTTCATCTAATCTGCCCTGGACACACACACAGAGTGGATAAATCATTCTGGGGAGGTGTCTGGCTTTCTCTACCATAGTTACAAAGCTGGGTTACAATACTACATTAGACAGGTGGATTAGATGTGTAGAAACCAATTCTGACTTGGAAAGTCTCTAGGCTAGAAGCAGTTGGCACCTGACAACACATGTGTAATTCCTTGCAGTGATTCCTTTTAGGAATCCACTTTTGGCTATTGAGAAGAGACAAGTTCCTGCACTAGGCAAAGCACCTTAAGTTCTTATTAACTTTCAGATGGCAGAAATTTGCAGATGCAATCTGGGCATTTAGCTGGGAATACCAAAGAAGAGAACTGAAGTTTCAGCCAAACTAGTTCTACCAGGAACCAATCCTTTTTCTTAAATAATGTTACACTGGAATGCCTTGGATGGGAAGAGAAAAATAATATTTAAGACTTGTCTGCCAAAAGACTTGTACTTGTGAAGTTCAAATCTACTTGGAAGTGATTTGCATCTCATAAAATTCTTCTGCACCACGTGAAGGAGATGTACTAAGTGTGCTATGTGTAACAGCTCTCGTGTGACTTTGTACTGCACATTGAAACAGCAATCCCTGACTACTATTCCACAAAGTTTCCATCTTTTCTAGGGAAAATTCCATCTTTAACCAGTCTTTTTTTACTCAAGAGACACTCTTTAATCTCCCATTTAAATAACCAGCAACTATCTAATTATGTGCAAACATCAGCAATCTACAATGACACAATTTACAAATCAGCATCGGTGCACAGCATTGGGGTGCTGCTCGTTCTGATGTTGCAGCACACTCTACAAACCTACCCACACATCTGACTGTCCTCTGTGAAGAGAAAAATATTTCATGAGCTGTGCTCCTGAGCATGTTTCCTGATCAAATTTAATCACAGCCATGACCCTGTGCTCCTGCTCCTGTCTCCTGTTAGCTCTCCCTCATTTCAGACTGCCAGGACATATTCTTAGTAATGATCTTCCTTGAAAGGTGTATGGTATGCAGCATCATTACTCCCCTAATAATATAATGTTTTGCTGTAGTGTCTGTTTGCATATGTCTGTCTGCGTGCAAGTCTTTGCCCATTTATTTCTCTTCATCACTGGATTTGCTGTTAGCAGCAACCTTCCTTCTTCCATGCAGCAAGTTCTTGCCTCTGCCCTCCAATACATGCTATTAATCCCTGATGGTCTGGCAATGATTGCTTAAAATTTAACTTATGAATGCTGTGTGTGCAAATGTATTCAGACCCCTTATTGCTCTGCCTACAAGACATCAGCTCCCCCTTCATCCTCCCACTGTCCTGCAGCCGAGAGCATCCAACAGAACAAAAATGCAAATGTGGCTTCTGCAGTGCATTTGCATTTTTTGCACTCTGCTCTGGTCAGCAGAGCTGGGGGTTGGCAGAGAAATCTGGCTGGGTCTGAACAAAACTCAGCTGTCATCAATACCTGTGGATATTGATGAAGAAGTTACTTGTGCTAGTCAAGGGCATTTTTAGAGGAGTTTGTGAGGAAAAAGAAGAGCTTAATACAATGGGTAAGATCAGAAGTGCAGTACTTAATCACCATTAAATGTCCCAAGGCCTGAGGAGCTCAGCAATAATAGCAGGAAGGAGCCCATAGAACAATCCTGTTTTTCATCCCTCACATGCAAATTGGCTTAAATGAGATAGATCTGGGACAATCCATCTACTCAAATAGTGTCACCTGTGTCAGGCACAGCACTAGCAGGGGTGTGAGAGAGGGCAAATGAAGAGTGACCACAGCCCAGCAGGGCCTTCCCCAGCCCAGGTACTCCTGAGCAGCAGGGCAGGGTTCTGATAAAGTCTCCTGGAAGTCTAAGAAAGGCAGGTTGAGGACCCCAGCTGCAGGCCCATTTGGGAACTCCTGTGCTCAGGAGCAGCGGGAGATGGGCCAAAGGCACGTGAGAGACAAGTGCTCACTTTGAAAATTTATAAAGTTTTGTTAAACCTTAACAAAAGTACAACAAAAGGACTACATAAGGAAAAAGTTGCAGCACTGGGAACTGCCCTTGTGGATACCCTGTGGCAGGTTCCTCTTCAAGATGGATTTTGAGACTTTTATACCCCTGGGTGTTGCATCAGCCAGCCCTGGCCCCTCCCAAAGTCTGTCAGCCAGCTCTTCTGTGCCATTTATCAGTGGAAACTGCTTTCTTGTGACTGGATTGGAGCTCAGGTGTTGCCATGCCTCACCCCCTCAGCACCCCCAAGCTTTTCCATTCCCACCTGCCCCATGCCAGGGACGCCTGTGCAGCTTCTTTGTACCTGTCCTAGACAGCCCAGGGTGTCTGATGGCAGCAATACAGGGGGAAAGGGAACTGTGGGCAGAACAGAGAACATCTAAACTACAGCAACATAACCATACATCACTAAAGCTTTTCTTAATATTCACACAAGAGTTATCTTTTAATTGTTAGAGCCAATCATCTCATTATCCACGTATAACAGGCAGAACTGGAGAAAGGGCTGCAGCTTTGGTGGGACTGGTTCATGCAGTAGGCAGTGCCAGAGATGTGACTGGAGGTGGGTGCACTTCAGATACAGCCAGGGTCCACCCAGGAGACAGAAACAGGACTGCTTAAACCTAGGGTGCAGTTCAGACCAAGACCAGGATGGGGATTAAACAGATCTCCAGAGCCCATGGGCAAAGGCTGGGGTAGGGCTCCCAGGTTAGGCTGGCCAGGAAAATAAAGATCATAGCTGCATTTATGGTACTGACACTTACTGCAAACTCCCTGGAGCACAGAAACGCAACAAACAGACCTCAACCAATTTGCTGTTCATTGTTTTTGCTCATTTCTGGCCTTAGGACATTTCACTCAACTCTTTAGTTTTTGTACTCTGCACGATGTAGCTAATCTGGACACTTAGATTGCTCCCACCACAGTAACACTCCATTAGCATAATCCTGTTGTCTTCAGGTTTATGATTCTTCACAAGAGCATGATAAGGATCCCAGTGCATGTGACACTGTTCCCTTGTTCACTTCAATGTGTGTTACATAAGCAGATTGCTTTTGGCAGCAGGTTAATCTGCTTTCTCCTGCAAAACAAAAACCAGCTTTTCACATAAATCTGGGGAAACTTCACTGAGTCCTGTTTAGGATTTTGTGTCAGAGTCATTCTCTATTCTAAAAAAACTGGTGATGCATGTCTTTATTAAAAGATTCTCCTCTTTTTTTGCCTCTTGCATTAAACTGTCAGCATGCAGGAGATGAATATAAACCCTTCACTTCAGCCAATGGTACATTTGTTTTAGAGCAAAGCATTTGTGTAGACAAGGAAAACCACATTCTGTCTCAGTGGAACTTGTTCTTGCCTAGAACTAAGGTTAGGTCTATCAGCCTGAATCATCTCAAAGGCTTACTGAGCTGCCAACACACTGGTAGCTGAAATGGCAGCAGAGGAGTTCAAAGCACTCACTGGCCTGAGCTTTGTGTCCATTTTATCATCTTAATGTTAGCGAGGTCTACTGAATATTTTATCTGGCCACTTTCTTTATTTACTTTCTTTATTTACCAGCAGAGCCTAGTGCTTTGCATCCTTCCCTTGTGACCCCTGAGATCATGCTCTGCCTGTTCTGGTACTGGCTGAGGTGAAACCACATTATCCATCACTTACCAGGCAGCTTAGTTTATTGAGGAAGGAATTCAGTTATTCAATCAAGAAGTGAATTTCCATGTTGCCCCTGTGTGGACTGTCAAGGCAGTAGAACCTGTAATTCCCCCAAAAACTCAACACCAAAATACAGACTTCATCTGTTCCTTCTCAAAGTGAGGGGAAGAACTCTATTGCATTTCAGTGGTGTTTTGTAATTTTACACCTATGATGCTTTATTTGTTTAAAGGTACAGAGAAGCCTGTTCTGCATAAGGTTTGGGGAAAAAGTAAAATTTCTTGCAGAGAAACGTAGAAGCTGTAACTGTTCATTTAAAAAGCCAAATATATATTTGCAAAACTGCTTTTTCAGAAAATAAGCAGCCTTGTGGCTGAGGTCAGGAGTTCCTGACCATTGTCTTTTGGCACCAGATAAAGTTTAATTTTCTTTTGTGTTTTTCCAGAGTTCTCACTAACGAACATCTCCTGCAAAGTTCCTTGCAACACATGATTATTTACATTTTATTTCCTTACTTCTAAAGGAAACCCAGCAGTTAATAGGACCAAAAACCAGTTACCAATGATTTTTACTCATTGCTGAATTATGATTCAAAGATCATTTTGCAGTGACTGCGGATGAAGTTCTTGTGAATTCACCTTCTGTCTCTCTATCAGCATTTAACAATTCTACAGACCAAGTAAATTTTTATAGCCTGAGGGAGAAATATTCCAAGACAAATACTCGTATTTTCTTCACCCTTTAGAATAATATGTTACCGTGAAGTTGAAATGTCAGTGACTTGTTTGTGGACTAAAATAAAAGATATTGCATGTTTAAAGGGATAAACTTGCTATTCAGAAGGCAGCTGTGATCAGTATATCTCCCTGAATATCAAGCCTGGCACATCAGCCTAATCTGAATTTTATGTCCAACTCAGTATTAGAAACTGAGCAACTTAGTTTGTGAAAAGTTGTCAAGTTGGAAAGACAAAAGATATTCTGTGTTGTTTATAGAAAGTCAGATTTGTCATTGCTTTGTGTCATTGGCAGTGTTTTTCACATATAGAAAACAAGCAGCAGTAGTTTGTAATACTTGTAAGAATAACAAAAAGGTGCAACACAATAGACAGTCAAATTCCAAATGCATATTGAAGAAACCTGGTGATAGATCTCTGCCATCCTTCAGGAATATTAGAGATTAGGAGGTTTATTCCTTGAAATAGTCATTAGTTTCTGTCATTAGGCCCCCTGGATGCTTTTCTCACTTTTCTAAGCTGTCTACCCGTCTCTCTCCCCTCTCTCACCCTTCTACACAGAACTCCTGTAAGGCCTTTTAGCCTTGCCCATGGGCAGCCCTGGAGCTCTGTTGGAGCCAGACCAGGTTTATGCCAGTTGGGAATTTGTCCTAATGGCCCTTCTGGTCACTTTTGGGACCATTCAGTTTCAGCCAATTTGACTGGGACACAACTGCTTACCCTCCCTGAGTGTTGGGTATTTTCTCCCTTTCAAATGTCCAAATCCCCCAGCATTCCCTGATGGTGCCAGGGAGCAATGCACTGTATGCAGAGAGGAGATCCAGCCAACAATACTAAAATGCTGTAATCAGATGAGGAGCCACAATTCCAACAGATTAAATGCAAAATGGGCAATGGTCTGTGTTATAAATTATCAAATCAGGAACCAAATTTATAAGAAAATTTAGCAATGATTTATTAGATCGTCAGCAAAACAGAATTTCGAAAAACAACCACCACAGCCAAGGGTCAGCATCGAGCCCGGGTTTCAGCACTGGGTGAACAAATGGATCTGACCCCCGAACGTCAGAGTCTCTCCCTGTTCACACCGACTGCTTCTCGCAGTGAGCTTATATACAGTTTATTCTGCCTGGGGCAGAAATGACCTTTGTGTCCCTTCACATGCAGAACTGGAGCCATACATGTGCAGGGTTAGACAAAAGTCTGGTTCCAGGTGTCTAAATGATTTCGGAGCGGTAAAAGAGTGGTGTCATCCGGTATTGTTCATTTTGTGTGCTGGGGGGTGCTGTGCCTGTTAAATAAAACAGGTTCTTTCCACTTCTCTCTGAGGAATCCTTCCCAAACTGATTGTGGAGAGGGGTCGTGTGGGTTTGCTTTCTTGATGGGCCCCCTTTGGAGGTTTTCTCCCAAATTTTCCCTAAACCAGGACACCAACCAAACCCTCCCCTGACAGCTCCAGCCATTTCCTTGAATTCTGTCACTGAGAGCAGAGATTGGAGCTGCCCCTGTGCTGCTCCTTGGGAGGAGGGAGAAGACCACAATGAGGTCTGGCCTCAGCCTCCTCCAGGCTTGGCCACTCCTCATGCACCTTCCCCTGCAGACCCTTCACCATCTGCTATTCCAATCTGATGAACTTTTCATCTGATTTAGATTCAGTGCTCCTGCAGTGGCACTGGTAGCTACCCTGAATGCAAAGTAAATGAGAATTAGCCATCAGAACCTGACAACATTTGCCTGCACTCTCTGGACATGAGAAAGAGAGATTCAGTTCCTCTTTGCATTTTGGAGAGCCCAAAGATTCTAAAAGCCTCCATGCATTTGCCATGAAAAAAATGTCCTTTAATAAGCAAGTAAAGAAAATTGAGGTAAAGAATAGTGTCAAGTGCCCCACGAGCTCTGAAGGAGGAAGCTGAGGCAGTTTGCTCTGTTTGATGCATTGTGGTAATCAGGCAGCCTCTTTTCTGATCTTCAGGGGTCTGGCTCTGTATGAAAAGGAAAGTAAAGGACATATAAATCCATATGAGGAGATGGTTTCACTGAAACATGTACATCATGTACGTGTACAACATGTACAACATGTATTTCTTGTTCAGAAATACAAGAAGCCATGCAGGCCCAGAGGGAAGGATGGGTCAAAAATGGCAATGTCCATACCCATCTATATAGATATATCTAGGTATATCCCAAAACTCATCCAACTGCCCACAAAGAACTGTCCCACATAAAAGCAACAGATGTATGACAGTCTCTCCTTAAAATGGTAATCAAATTGTACAAAATGCAAAGCAAAGTTAAATCTCATTATTAAATCTTTAGATTAAAAGCAGCATCTGTGGGGATACTCAAGGTCTCTATGTGTGTGTCTTATGTTGTACCCTGCTCTCTGGACATCTGCTGTTTATCACTGCATGTGTAGACATTAGTTTTGACCTGGTACATCCATTCTCAGTTTCTCCTTTGAATTTGTGTCATATCCATGTAATAATGACTGGAAATCAGTAATTTTAGTTAAAATAATTTCAATCATCCTGCTCTGTGTGCCATTGCACAGACCAGACTTCGTAAATTCTTATTTGTTAGCTGAAATACGAGGACTTTATTACATTCACATTGAACAAAATCATTACTTTCAGCATTAAAAAAAAAGGGGGGGAGTATTTTCACACACAAAATTGTTTTAACTTTAATCCGTATATTAATATTTCCTCCATTTTTGTCTTGCAAACTGTATCTAATTAATTTTTTCTCTTCCAATTATTTTTTTAGACTGTCAGGGAAAACTTGAGTTTCTTTTGTTCAGCTGTGCTGGATTATGCTAAGCAAAATCATGAAATCCTCAAAGAGAATAACATATGCCAGTGGCATCTTGCATATATTATTTGCACAACTAGGCAGTTTGAATCAGTCTCCTTCCAATGTGCACCTGAGCCTGCTTTGTAGGGATTGCAGAAAAATTGAAATTCCTCAGGAATGTTTGGTGCACCATAGATCAGTTAGAGGTCACCATGTTATTTAGTGTTTTATGGTGAATAAATCAAATGCTCACTTCCAAATCCCCCTTTATATCAGCTATAATACATCGAGTTCTTTATGGAAAAGGAATTTTTATGAACTGAAACTGAACCACATTATCCTGTAAAGTAATGGGGCAGCGACACATATAATGAATAGGACATCACTCACTTTTTTGTATTCTCTGCATCACGAGAGCACAAAAAAGCTGAATCAAGTCGATGCTTCTTGCTGTGTACAAACACAAGACTTCAGGCAGTGAGGTGGGAGTTTTCACACCTAGTTTAAACATCAAGATGATTGTTTAGATTATCCATAAAAAGGGAGCCTCCACAGCCTTCTAAATAAAACCCAGTCCAGCAATAAAGCAAAATACCACCAAAAAATGTGCACTGGACTAAGAGAGGCAGGTAAAACAGCTGTTTATTGGCCCTCAGGGGAGTTTTTCTGTGGATGAGTGTTGAGACGGTGAGGTCAGGCTTCAGAGCCCATTTGAGTCTGTCCCTTGATTTACAACTGAAGCTTTTCTGTTACATCATGCACTTAATACGGCTTTTGATTGGTACAACTGTAAAATTTTTGTATGAGTATAATCCATTCCAAAACAGTTAAAAGTGAGTCACCAAGAACAGGAGTCACATTGTACAGCTTGATTCATCACAGACTTCAGCTACTACAGGCGTTCATCCACAACCTTTAGCTAAATGCAGAGCAGCACGTGGATTATGAAAAGTTTCTGTAACATTACTTACTTGTTTCTTAGAGCTTGTCTCATTATTTTACAGATGAAATAGGTTTAAAGCAGTTGAAATAGATTGTCTTAATTTTCATAATAACTAATTATAACTTTATAGTGTTTATTTATTTTCCTTTTCCTTTATGGTAAGACAAAAAAATTATAAATGGAGAGATTTAATTCTCGTGAGAAATATTCTGTAGAGCCAGGGATTCTCAGCCGACTGAGATTTAAAACACTTTTTTGACTGATTCTTTAAGCAATTTTGGTACATGTTGTAAGAAGGTTATAAATTATTTTATTAATTTTCATATGCCCATTCCAGCCTCTCATCCTTGAAAAGAATGAACATACAATTACCTTCATTAGCAATATAACAGCTGATTGTTGCTTCAAATATTCATTTTGTTGCCATTTCTTTTCCCTCAATGTGCAGCTCTGAAGTGGCAGGAAGTTCACAATGTAAATGGGCCTGATGAAAAACTTCACTTTTCCAGCTCGGTCAGAAAAAATTCCAACTCTACTCCATGCATATTCAAAGAATTTAGAACTATGAGATGATCTTTTTCATAGTTAATGTAAAGGCAGCTCAGGCTCCAGACTAAGGGGATAATACTTATCTTAGAATTCAGGGGTCTGAAATTTAGGTGTCTGTCCTGGTTTGGGACAAATTTGGAAGGGAACTCCCAAAGGGATATTCCCTAAAGGGCAAAATTCTTCCTTCTCGCCCACCTGTTCAGGAGATAAACCTCCTTCGAGAAAAGTGAAAAAAACCTGTTTATTTAACAGGCAAAGTATTCACAAACATGAGAAATTAATAATATGGAACAGTGGAACCTCTCACTGTTCTGAAGAGATGGCAAATTCAGAGAGTCTGTAGTTCAGAGTCCTTTTGGTGGCTGTGCCCTTGGCTTTCTCTCAGTCTCTCCAGGGCTCTGGTGTCCTGGCTGATAGTCCTGGTGTTCCCAGACCAAACAATAGCTCCAATTCCAAAAAAACCCTTCTGTGTCCTTAGTTAACAAGAGAAAAAACAGTGAAAACAGCAAGGGAAAACTCCCTGTCTGTCTGCAGAGAGGAGAACTCTGAGAACTGCTTATCTCTGTTATAAATGACAATACAGTATTGGCTTTTGCATTTATGTGTTGGCTTTTGCAAGTTATTTTTAACCACAAAGATTTTGATACGGTACAATTTATAATTCCTTTTAACTGCTTTTTGGTGTAGTATAATCTGTCAGTTTATGTAAGTAGTAGTGTGATAAATATATATTTTAGGCTTTAGCATAATGTTAAAATAGAAACTATGTAATGTTAAAATGCTTTTGTTTGTGTAACTAACTGAGGTAATAGTGTGAAATAGCTATGTTATTTCTCATATTTGTTGACTATCTTATCTGAAGGATAAGAAGATAACAGTGACAAAAACCAGAACAGCAAAAGAAAAATTTACTGACTCTCCAGTTATCAGGAAGTGTAAAAAAACAGAATGGAGCCTCAAGAAGAAATAAAATATATTGATTTAATCATACAGGATGTCATGCAGACAATTCAAAGGTTAAAACCAAGCGAAAGAATTCCTGGAACACCTAAATTCACAGGAATGTTTGATTATGTATAACTCTAATGAATATGCATTTAACCCATGCAATGTAAAAGTATATGAGGACATTGTTTTAAGCTAATGGTGTATTGTATTTGCGTTGCCCCCAGACAAAGGAAGGAATGATGAATCTGGCTCCATGTTCTCAGAAGGCTAATTTATTATTTTATGATACTATATTATGTTAAAGAATGCTTTACTAAACTATACTAAAGAATACAGGAAGGATACTTACAAAAGGCTAAAAAGATAATAATGAAAACTCGTGACTCTCTCCAGAGTCCCAACATAGCTTGGCCCTGATTGGCCAATGAGTCAAAACAATTTAAACCAGAAAACAATCACCTGTGGGTAAACAGTCTCCAAACACATTCCAAATGAGCACAACACAGGAGAAGCAAATGAGATAAGAATTGTTTTCCTTTTCTCTGAGGCTTCTCAGCTTCCCAGGAGAAAAATCCTGGGCGAAGGGATTTTTCCAGAAAATGTGAATGCCACAATGGTGTGCTTCTAGCAGATTGCCAAAGCACCCCAGCACTGGATATTGCCCCTTTTATTCCCTATTAAACATCAATTAAAAAAAAAATTAAAATAGTGAGCTGCGTTTCTCACATCTCTATGTTTTGAATACAGCCGTGAAAAAAATTCCATCACTTTTCCTTCTCCCCCACTTGGCTCTCAGATGTAGTTTTAAAGGTGCAGAACTTATTTCTGGGCTAAACAGATGAATGGGGATAAAATTGAGCATCATAAAGTCACCCCAGGACAGGTGTCTCATCTGAAGTCTGGGTATCCTGTCAAGGGACTGGAAGCAGATAAACAGCTGCAGGAGGCAATGCATCTTACAGGGCTGGAGAACATCCCAGCCTGGCTTTGTATTTAACTGGGCTTCAGAGAAAGTTGCAAGATATGAGAAAACTGTAAATCTTCTGCTTTCAAGCATTTAACAGGTAATACCAAAGGAAGCACATTTGGAAAAAAACATGTGGCTGTTGTAAGATTTATCACTTAGTTTTTCAAATTTATTACTGTGTCAATGCCAGGGTTTAAAGCAAACAAGTAAACGATGTTTTATAGATCAAGTATTACCTTCACTATAGGCCCTAAAAACAGATTAGAAGTAAATGGTCTGTTTTGGTCTTCTTTTATTACTCAAATTTAAAATAAAATATTGTTATTTTGGTTTTAAATAGGTTTAAATATCATTGGTGAAAAGAAAGCCTTTCACAAGACCTTTAAATAGAAGTTTTCAGATTTGAAGAGTCTTATTTTTCAGATTTGAAGAGTCTTATTTTGTTTTTCTGTTTTTAAAAATCCATTTATTAATAGTATCTGTTCTTCCTTTCCATGCTATGTGAGATAGCAGAACATAATCACATTTTGTCAGACTGTTAGAGAAAGCAGAAGCATGAAAGGGTTAAAAAATTATTGCAGAGAAACACTGAATGCAATAGAAATTCATTGCTCTGTTTTCTTAAAAAATATTTTGTTGATTTGTGTTATTAGTGCTGCACCTGTTTTGCTTGTAGCTGTTTCTGAGCTGATATTTTGAAGACATTTCTGCTTGTTCTGAAATCAGTCCAGAACATGAGCATAAAGAACCTCAATCAATAAATGTAAGTATTATAAAATCAAATTAATAAAAAAAAGAAAACTGTAATTAATTCAAATTTGTAGCAAATATTTTTTTCTGAACTGATTACTAGTATTTCTTGTCAGTGGATATTCCTTGGGTCTTTATTTGATATAATTGGTGCTGTGGCTCAGGAACAGAGGCCTTATTTACAGGTCTTGGTGTCTTTTAATCTCTTCAGTTATAGTTAAAAGACTCCAGGATATAAGCATAGATAGAGCTTCCTGCGTTAGAAACACCTGTACAAAACTGGTGGGAAGCATTGCTATTCAGTATTCATGGCTTTCCTGAGAAATTCGGTGAGATAAATTACAAGGAAGAAATTAAACAGCAGCTGGCCTTGCAAAGAGAACATCTCTGAACCTGATTTGTCAGTAGCATAGAAAGACTTTTAAAAAGTACAAATATTACAGCAGATAGAAGACATCAGCTGTCTCTGGCAGGTATGTGAAAGTCCTTGAAAAAGCTAAAAGAATGGGGGTTTTGCCTAAACAGAGGCTTATCAATTCATGGCCTGAAGATCAGGGGAAGAAAGTACTGAAAAATAACTTAGCTCACCTGTGAAATGTGTGGGACTAATTTGACATAACCTGCAGGCTTTGCCAATGAAGTCACATCTCAGGTGACAGTGTCTGCCACACTATTTGTGCTCTGGATCAGTTTGGGGATCTCTCATAGTCACTGTTCCCAAGATTGCCCTGTCCTCCTCCTTTCAGGACCAGGAGTTAAATGGACAAAATGGTTTCCTTCCACTAATTGAGCCCACCATGTGAAATGTCAGTGGCCTTTAGCTGGCTGCAAAGTACACACCAATCCCCTCTGACAGTGATTTTTGGTTTATTTTCTTGGTCACCTCTATCTGTGACATGAGAATTCACCCTTCAACAAGGTCACCTCTCCAGCAGCTTTCAATGCTTAACCCCCAAACCCCAGCTGCTTGAGCAGCCTGAATTTTGCTGTAGTTTAACTCTCCTGGAGTAGATTTGCTAGAGGATTACATAGAGTTGACAGAAAGTATGGTAAACAAGAAAAGAATGGTAATTTTCCCAGTAAAACAAGAAAGAGAGCATTTTTAGGCTCTGACTGTAAAGGGATCTGCACTGTTGTGAGAGTCCCTGCCAAAATCCATTAGCGGCAAAGCAGGTCTCAAATTCCTTGATTTGAGCTGCTGATCGTTGCTGATGAAACAGGAATCAGTTTCCAGGGAGGACCCTAAAAGTATCAAAGCTATTCAGTAAATTGTTTTATAGTCAGAATATGAGCTACTTGTGAAGAATATTAACTTTATCCCAGCCAAAATCAGCACACCCCATCTGACAAACTATTCCTACTAACCATGTATTAATATACTAACCATGCAACCATAATCCAGGCCCTTGGATTAATATTCTGTGTTGTGTTTAAGATTTTGATTGTGGTTTAGAGGATTGTCCTGTTTTAACAAACCTCTTCTATCTTTATGCAACCTCAAAAATTTCAGTCTTCCAGCCCATCTGAGACAAAACAGAGCTGTGCATTGAAAATAGCATTGGCAGATTGATGGAGGCACATACAGAGAGTATTTCATGAGTAGCCTCAGGGAGCACAACTTGGTGTAACTTGTGTTTTATTGCGATTTGAAGGAAGTGCAAATTGCAGCAACTCAGATTCCTCTGATGTTACCCACTGTGTCTAGATATAGTTCCAGCCTTTTAACATAGTGCTGCCTGTTTCCTGCAGGGTTGTGAGTGCTAATTGTGTGACAGGACACCCAAAGGCAGCACTGAGCAAACTTCTGGGGTGCTCTGATGTGCTCTGCCAGGCTCCTTCCCTGCATTCCCAGGTAGGCATTTCCTGACCTCAGCAGCAGGAATTTGGGAATGTATCTGACTCAAGAGAGTCTGAAATGGAGCTGCAGAAAATCTTAGGTCACTAAGATTTTTAAGTTTTATATAAGTTAGAGTCCTGAGATACAATTTCATGGGTAGTTTTGTCTTTCTGGCAGTGCTTCCACCAGGAGGAGGGGATGTCTCCCATTTCCTTGATCTTCCTTAGTTCTGTTTTTCAGACACATGAGTGGCTGCTGACCTCCCAACCCTATCTCCTGCCTTGCTGCATCTTCAGCGATTGCTGGATCATTCCATAAAGTCACTAACATGAGAGAAAACCACCCACCATTTTATTCCTGGATTTAGTTTCTGCTAAATCAGTGACATAAAACATCTTGTAAAGGGTTCAATGTGTACCAATACCTGCCAGGAGCATGAGTGAGAGGGATGGGTGAGAAGGAACTTCCAGTTGTAATGGACTGGTAAATGGAGTTACTGCAATGGCTCACCATGTTGAATTGAATACAATTCCTGATGCCATTCACTTCTTGCAGCAGATGTTACTCAAATTATAAGTTATAGTTTATTGCATGCTTTTTTGGGGGGAAGGACAGACGCTCTCCAGCTTCTGGCTGGGTAGGGCAGCAAGTCTGATAACTAGAGGCAACAAAATGTGAGCAGGAGGCAAAACTCACAGAACTGAGGGCCACAGAGGGCTGAAATAACTCAGTGCTGACTGAGTAGGTTAAATTTATCAGTTTAGTTCCAACAGCACATTTTAGTTCCATTTACAGAACATTTCTGAAGTCCAGGATGGTTTAGTAGAGGCTGATCACCAAATAGCACCCATATTGTTATTTGGGAGTGAACTACTTGTCAGAACCTGGGTTGGTCATCTCTGCTTTTCACTGCAGCCTTTCTCTGAACATATTAAAGACATTTCCTTCAAAATGTTAGGTCCAAAGTCCAGACTTGGAATTTAAACTGCATTTCATCTTAGGTCCCTTACCAAAGGTTCTCAGTTCTGCTTTTAAATCATTACTTAACTTTCAGATACTTTCCAACTCATAACCTAACAAGGACTCTAGAGCTCATCTTTTGGGATAGATATTTTGCCCTGCTGCTCTTAAAATATTTATGTATTTTTAAAGGTTTTTTTAAAGCTAAGATAAGCTGCAGAAACAATGCTTAAATTCCATAACTCAAGCTGGAAAGCATTTCATAGTTTGCCTTTCAAACGTCTACCAGCAGAGAATTTCTCCCTGTTGTATATTATATGTTGTATATTTTTAGCTGTCAATATCAGACTTGGTGTCAGTGCCAAGCAAACCGTGACACTAATTAGACTTTTAAGTGTGATCTGTAATCCAATCCAAGAAGTTCTAAGCTGAGACTTCACACTGCATTATAGCAGTATCCATACTTTTATCATTTAGATTTAAAAAAAAAACAGCCTGTAATTTTTTATTTCAGTAAACTGAAGTGATAGTTTTCAACAATTCTGGATCAAATCCATTCAGTGCATAATTCCCAGTGAGGCACAAAAAGTTTGCTTGAACATTTCCACATTTCTTGGCCCACCTCTTGTATTCTTTAAGAAACATTCTTAAGCTAATGATGCTTGGAGAGTCTTTTAAGGAGGCTGCTCCTGCAGGTTGATGGACACAGGCACTTCCTTCCTACATTGCCAGGCCTTGAGGGGTCTGGCAGCAGAACAATTAAAAAACAAGGTGGGGGGGGGGGAAGTGCTTTAATTAGGGAAATTAGGATGAGTCTTTCACTCTTCTCTACACATTTGGGGCTGCTTTTATCCCCATCTTTATCTATTCACATAGCAAAGCCAAGCTAGATAAAGCACATAGGAGAATCTTGGTTACTTTACTTTCTCTCCTTCTAGGTAACTATTTCAAAACAGGGAGAGGAAATAAAATTCTGCTTTTCTGAGTGTTGAAAAAATGACACCTCTTCCTTTTTCTTAATGCTGCTTTTGATGAGGTACCACATTTCATGGGCTTCTTTGTCTGGTTTAGAAAAATTCAGTTCAATGTTTAGCATCATATATACATGGTTTATGTTGTTTTTCTATAGATGCATTATTCATTACTACATAAAGCACTTGAGCCACTTTTTTTTCATGGTTCACTCAGTTTTATGAGGTCTTTTTGTTGCTTCTAACTTTCCTTCTGACTTTTGGTTACCAGAACAAGATTACAAGCATCTGGATGTAAATATTTATTTTTCTGTTCATTGTTTTTAAGTAGAGTTTGTTTAGCTGAACAAAATCAGCTGCAGCACTGTTTCCTGGGGGACACCTTGTGTGCCTTTTGGCTTTTCCCTGTTCCTAGCTTAAATATTTTTCTATGACTTTCAGTGGGCACATTTAGAACAAGTACAAGTATCTTTTCAGTACAAGTTCTTCAAATCTCAGAAATTTCCCCAATTCATAGTAAATTTAAGTCTCCACGACAGCATTAGCTCATCACTGCTTCGAGACTCTGGATCTCTGCCTTCCTTTGTGTTTGACAGCATTCTGGAGAGTAAGAGTGTGGAGATTGTAACTTATCCTGAGGTCTGATTCCCCCTTTCCCTTCCAGCACAGGATAGTTTACTCTGCAGGCTCTCACATGCCACAAACAGAGGTGTCCTTGAACCTAAAAATTGAATCTTCCATCCTTACTGCTTGCCGCTTCCTATCCGGGAAAGTCCAGAGGGTACTGTGCCATCAGCCTGTGTCTTCTCAGATATTGCTGAGAAGACACTTTCAGCTGAGTATCCTCATTCCCTGAGCCTTCATGGGCTGAGTGTTTCAGGTTTCACCTGAAAGCTCATGGCTGTAGGACAAAGCTTACAACAGGGCACCTTTTCCTTCAGTTTTGCAGACAGTGTTTTCGTTATTTGTTGGCTGTGATGTGCTGCTAATACCTTATAAGTGGTATCTTAAAAGATCAGCTCATCTTTCTCTGGCAGATTGCAGAGATTTCAGACTTTTGCCTGTCTCTATTTTAGGAAGTGTACAGCTTGTTTTGGGAGCTACCCCAAAATAGTGTTTGCTCATATGCATGTGTTCACCTGTCTGCCTAATGTTTCCATCTCTTTGCAGGCTGTGTTGTTCAGTGGCTTTGGTACTTAAAATAATGCAGGTAAAGCTGATGTCTGGGAGATTAACTAATTCTTCATGTAATTGCCTTCATAGATATATGGTTAAAAAATTTCAGTGCTAAGCAACAAGAATTACAATTAACTCTGTCAGTCAAGGGCTTGTACCTTGAACTTCTCTAACATTCAGTGTATTTGCAGTTTTTGTGTTATTTCCTTGCTAATTCTAATCAATGATAATATGGCCTTGAAGATTTAAAAACTGAGAAAATCAAACCTACATGAAGAAACAGACTTTCTTTTCAGTGCATCAATATAAACTCTGTTGCTTATTCAGAAGTTCAGTATTGCGTGTGAGTTTGGTGTGGGAGGTACTGGGTACACAGAAGGTACAGAGATGATCACTTAGTGGGCAATTTGAATATGGAGTCCAGATTCTGATAGTCTGACCCAAAGACTCATTTGCATGATGTACTCTTAACCCCTTTTAGTGAGAAATAGGCTTGTGCAGGATGTAATTAACCTTCCTGTTCACATCCAGACTGGGTTTGCATTGCATGGATAAAGCACAGATGGGAAAACACCCTAAAATACCATCAGGATCAGCTGTTTCTTTGATTATATGGATTATATCTGTTATGTAGTTGATTCATGTACATCAATGTACATTCATGTGCATTCATGTCCATAATTTTCGTTTGGATTCTTGGATAATTTTTTGTATGTTAAATTTCACTGGTTATAATTAGGTTTTTATTGCAAATGGTACAGTGGAATCAAATCCACCACAGAATCTTGTCCTACAGTTCAAAATTTAAGCTCCTGGTCAGTGCTGTAACACACAATTTGGATGTGTTGCAATGTAAAAGAGAAGTTCCACAGTCAGCTGGTTAGGCTGTGAAAGAATCTATGTTCCTCATCCAGAAATAGTCAGAGGAAGAGTAAATAACTTTGTTGTTCTATCTCCTATTGCAGTCAACCAGATTTAAGTCACCAGATCCTTAGAATCCCTTGATTCCATCTCCTTTCACTCCAGTGGGAGCATAGGCGAGAAATTCACGTGTAGGTATTTACATGAAAATCTCATTTGAGATGGTTTAATCTTTAAAGGATATCACACACCACACTGAGATTTAAACTCCTCATTCCAAATTCACAGAAAATGTGCATCCCTGTTAACTGGCTAATCAACACCTCTAAATATCAGGGTATTTTGCTAATGTTCTGGAACACAGTTTTTAATGACTTAATTGAATTCCACATCCATCCTTTTGTAAAGGGCTCCTGTGCATATGCAAATGAGTATCTATAGGCAAATAGATGCAAGTGAAATCACTTGAATATTTAATGGCTGTGTCTGAGTGTTCAGCCCATGTTATTGATACACAGTGCCACTGATTTGCTGTGTGACCATTCACTGTTCAGGGCAGCTACTACTGATAAAGCTGATTCTTACCAGAAAGGTTTTAGAATAATTTCTAAATAAATTTCCACCTCTTGGAAGTCTGAGTTTTTGTTTGTTTGTTGTTGTTGTTGTTTTGGGGTTTTTGTTTGGCTTTGTTTTGTTTTTTTGTTGTTTGTTTGGGTTTTTATTGTTTATTGGTTTGTAGTTTTTTGGGTTTGGGTTTTTAATTTTTTTTTCAGGAGATAAAAATAATTTTCAAACCATTAGTTGCAAGAAAATCTTTCAATGCAAAAATACCTCCTGTTGTGGTAGGTGGGTTTTCTGTATATGCACAATATGCTTTCATATGCAACAGTTTAAATTCTAAGTTAAGAGAATGAAAATGCTGAAAAGAAACAAAGTTAAATGCTCAGGCAGACTACACCTAAAATTCAAATAAAATGGCAGTGGTAATGATCCTTAGGAACAAACTAATCAAACAATTATACTTAATGGAAGTCTTAATTGACTCTGTGCATCTTCTAAAATTGTAAACCTTACCTCTTACATTGTGTTCCTCCTGGGTGAGCAGGTTAGCAATTTAAACACATGTATCCAAGTTTTTATAGTGGGTGGCTGAAAAACAATATTTGAATGGCATTTACACTGTATTAAGTTTCTTAAAGTCATGTTTTAAGAGATAGATTGCTTTCATTTCTCTTTGGAAAAAAAGAAAAAAAAGAAAAAAGCAACAAAATTACTATCCTGAGCTGGGACAAATCACAGTTAATACTGGGTGGATTAATTCAGATCTTGCTAATCCAATGAAAGTTGTCTGTAATGGAGACTCAAAACAAAGAAAATCCACTTTTCTTCTTAATAAATCTACTCCTGCCCAAGATATTTAAGCTCTTTATACAAGGTTAAAATTTTAAGAATATGGAATCTTTCAGACTTATAAATATCTTTTTAAAAAAATACCTTCTAGCAGAAAATGTGTGGAATCTAGTGGAAGAAGTGTCAAAATAAGTATCTAGTAATTCCCATTCTGTCACTACCAGTTGTCAGTCCAAGACAGTTCAACATTTGAGATATGGATGGTATCAAATCCTGTTCTCTGAGTTGTTTGTTTTTTTTCTTTAGTCACAGCTTTAAAATATAAGTAAACTATTTCAACCTTGACATTGACTTTGCTGTGATCACAGCACATCCACATTCTTGCCTCAGCCTGTGGAATCGAAAGAGAGTACATCAAAGAACTTTTCTTCTCTGAGGGAAGAAAATGTGAAAATTCCAATGTTTAGTGAATGTTCATTGTCATGAGAAATACCTTTAACATGAGTAGAAATACACTGTCAGACTGGGACTATGGCATAGCCTCTGCTAAGCAGCCAGAATGTTTTTCTTGAAAGAAGATTGTTCAAAACCTATTTCAGAAAAGCCTCTCCTCTTGCAAGAACAAATTTGGGTCTTGAGACCAGTAGACCAATAGGATGGCACAAACAGGAGCATGTAAAGACAGGTGCATGTACAGAAAGTCCTACATTTCTACACAGCTGTGATTAGAAATGGTGAAGTTAGTCTAGAGACTACAGATCTCGTTGAAAAACATTCCAATTCTACAAATATTTGTGGAAATGAAAGAAAACGTGTTAGAAAGTCTTGAGTTCAAGCTGGCCCTACTGGTTGCTTTTCCTCTAGTGTTGGTCAGGAAGCTCATCGTGGTTTGGGTTCAGTCTGTGGACCGAGACACATTTAGAATCACAGAATCATTTAGGTTGGAAAAGCCCTTGAGGCCACTGCGTCAAATCATTTCACCATCACTGCCAAGGCCACCACTAAACCAGGTCCCCAAGCCCATCTACACATTTATTTTATTTTTTAACATTTCCAGGGATGGTGACTCCACCACTGCCCTGGACAGCCTGTTCCAGTGCCCAATCACCCTTTCTGTGCAGAAATTTTCCCTGTTGTCCAGTCCAAACATCCTCTGGCACAACTTGAAGTAATTATCTCTTATTTTATATTACTTCTTACCTGGGAGAAGAGACCAACCCCCACCTGGCTAGAGCCTCCTTTCAGATGTCTCTCTGTAGATGTCCACATATGAGTTGGACATCCAAGCTGCCATTGCAGTCAAACAGATTTAAGTCACCAGATCCTTAGAATCCCTTGACTCCATGTACTTTGACTCCAGTGGGAGCCTAGGCAAGTATTTAATAAGTAGATATGTACATGAAAGTACTCATGAGAATTTCATTTTACATGGAAATCTCATTTGAGATGGTTTAATCTTTAGAGACTATCACACACCATGCTGAGATTTAAATTCCAAATTCACAGAAAACATGTATCCCTGTTAACTGGCTAATCAACACTTCTAAATACCAGGGTATTTTGCTAATGTTCTGGAACACAGTTTTTAATGAATTAATTAAATTCTACATCCATCATTTTGTTAAAGGGCTGTTCTATGTCATTTTGAAGCCATTCCTCCTTGTCCTATTACTCCATGTTCTTCAAAAATCCCCTCTCCATCTTCCCCAGTAGGCCAGTTAGATCTCCCCAAAGCTTTCTCTTCTCCAGGCTGAAAAATTCCAATTCCCTGTGTCTTTTTGAAGGGAAAAGTACATGACAACACATTCAGGTTCCCCAACTTCATTCCCCACAAACGTGA
This sequence comes from Diglossa brunneiventris, assembly GCA_019023105.1. Lineage (NCBI taxonomy): Eukaryota > Metazoa > Chordata > Aves > Passeriformes > Thraupidae > Diglossa > Diglossa brunneiventris. The sequence continues at coordinate 4,471,356 of CM032356.1, read as the reverse complement.
GCCCATAGAGGAGGCACGTGGAAATTTTATATGGAGGCTAAACAGCCTCTATATCAAAATCTCACTAAAAATAGACATATTGGAGTTCCTCTTAGCCCAAGCTAATGGAGAAAAATGTATTTAGAAATATTTCTCTTAAAAGTAAGTTAAATACTTAACCTTTAGTGTGCTTCATGTGGCGTTTACAGACTGTCAGTCAAAAAGCAGAGGAGAAGGTGGAAAATCTGCTGCAGGCCCCTGCAGAGCTCCTGACGATGGGGCTGAGTGCTTGGAAAGCTGCCTGGAGAAAAGGACCTGGGAGTGCTGGTGACAGTGGCTGAGCATGAACCAGCTGTGCCCAGGTGGCCAAAAAACACCAATGTCACCTGGCCTGTGCCAGCTGTGGTGTGGCTGCAGGACCAGGGCAGGGATTGTCCCCCTGTGCTGGCACTGGTGAGGCCACACCTCAAATGCTATGTCCACTCATGACAAGAGAGATGTTGAGGGGCTGGAGCTGTCCAGAAAAGGGAATGGAGCTGGGGAAGGGTCTGGAGCACCAGGAGCAGCTGAAGGGAGCTGGAAAGGGGCTCAGCCTGGAGAAAAGGGGGATCGGGGGGACCTTGTGGCTCTGCACAACTCCTGACAGGAACATCGAGGAAAAGAGGGCAGCTGAGGGTGGGTTGAGTGTCCAGCTCTGTTCCCTTCTCTGGACATGCTCCAGCACCTCAATGTCTCTCATGAGCCTCAGATTAAGCTCAGGCTCAGACCCTGCACTACTGGCGTCTCTGTGGCTTACTGACACTTTAGGGTCCACTAGTTCTCTAAACATCCCGGCTTTCTACTGACACCCCAACATTTATTGTCTTACCTTCTTATCTGCTCAAAAAAACTGAACTGCCCACACTATTAAACTATCAAAAAATATTTTTGGCTTTGGCCACTGAGCGTTCTTCCAGATGATTTCCAGAAGAGTATGGCTGTTGGAAAGGGACAGAGAGGATTTGAACAGACAGCTCACCTGGATTTGGAATCAGGAGGGTTCACTAGCACAGATCTGGAATCTGGATGACCATAACTGTTGAATAACTCTGAATAACTAAAGAGCAGTCCCAAGGATGGTTAATTTCCTATTACAGATGTAGTCATCACTGATCAAACAAAGCAGAATAGGAAAAATTGTTTACCACCTTGAAGCTAAATAATCCAAGCCATGATTCCTGCTTTAATATGTATTTAATCCTTCTGTTGTGCAATGTATCATGCACCTTCTAATGGCTTTCATCTTCTCTCACACCATTTAAAAGCTGTTAATTAATCTACCTATATAATTGGCATTCACACAAATTCCAGGTTTTAGTATCCACATCCTCACAATTCATGAGTTTTTATAATTCAGAGACATATTTGGGCATTTTCCAGTTTCTGTGTCATTTCCTACTGAATGCCACATGTATCTTTTCTGTCCAGCACTATGTAAATATTACAAAGACCTTCACAAGTTCTTTGATGTGTTACAAATATCCAGCTTGTTAGTCTAAAGTGCAGCTCCTTCTCAGTTACTGTGTTAAGCTCATTATTTCATTCACACAGCTATGACAATTAAACTTGTCGTCTGTTCAGTTTCCATGGTATTAATTTCTCCTGTGTGCCTTTCCTTTCCTTTGTGTCCACTACCTACTTAAAGAAATTGGAGTAATCATTTTTGTTTGGCTTTTGAGCTATGTTTTGCTGCCCAGAGTTCTCTTTCTCTTTGAGCTCTGTTTTGTCAAAAAAAAACCCCTACAAAATAACCAAGAATGGTGGTTTATAATTATAACATTTGAATGTAAACAGAATAAATCAACATTCAGCTCTTAATTGCTCTCTCTGCATTAAAACTGCCCACTGCCATTTATACTTCCCTAAAGATTTCAGTTCTAGTGCTGTTTTACATTTCTTCTGGATCATGGACCAAGGAACTGCCCATCCCAATTATGCAGAGAGTTATATTTCAAATTTTCTTGTATCATCAGCTCTGCAGTTGACTTATTTTACAGCACTGGGTTGTAAGACAGACAAGCAAATGACAAGGGAACAATGTACAAGAGACTCATATTCAGTTTAGTCCTCAAGTGTGAGATTATCCTGCAGACATTGCTGCAGAGAAATCATTGTGTAATGAATGTCTCTGGATCCACTCACATATAATGTTACTACATAATCTTGCTAATAAGTACATGAAGGTTCCTTTTAAAATATTTACACTTTTAAAATCAAATATGTCTGCTTTGGGACTTGTTTGAAAACTCATTGCTTCAGTGACTGGAGAGGTTTTGGTTCAAAGTGAGTGCAGCCATGATCAGTTTATTCATTTCAATGCCAGCACTGTTGTTTAACTTCTTTCCATTTTTTTAAAATCATTTCTGGTTAAAAACAACTGATCTTGCAAACCAGGTTTTACAGAAAGTCTGTGTTTTAAGAAAGTAAAGAAAATAAATTGCACTTGTCTCAGTGCAATGATCAAGATAGGAACTGCTAATAAACTGGCTGAGAACCACAGAAAATTTTATGTGGGGATGAAAGGAAGATAATCATACACAGAGTACAGTCCCAGTGATCAGGATTGTTGTGACAATATAGGTGGAAAATACAAATACAGGAGAGGAAAAGTAATATTTCAGTTGTTTTAGCAAATATAGCAAGTGAGTGTAGAGTTAAAAAAAGATGGAAGTCAGGGCCAAAATCCTTCAAACACTAAAAATAGGAGAAAGAAGTAAAGGATCTACAGACAGCAAAGGGAACTGGGGCAAATATCATAGTGAATGCAGTAGTAACAAAAGGAGCAGAAAGAAAACTATATATTATCAAAATAAGAAAAAATTATAGTATTATTCACATAAAAATGTTCATATCTTTATATAAGGGATTAAGAAATGTTTTTTCTTAACCTTTACAGGGAGAAGACTCTGAAAGCCTGTGCAAGGCAGTGCAGAATCAAAGCAAACCCCCTCCAAAAGCTCTGAAATACAACAGTGGCAAAGTAAATATATTCAATAGCAAATCCAGGTGTGTGGCTCCCTGCAAGCTGCACTTTGCACAACACAGTACATTAGTTCCCAACCAGCACAAGAGCAGAACTAATACCAAATAAATGCAGCAGCACCCCTCTTTTTTCCCTACCACTGAGCCAAGCAGTAAAAATTCAGAGCAGCCCTGAGTGATAAACATCTCTCCCTCTATAAATGCCTGGCCCGTTGCTAATGGCAACAACTCTGCTCCTAAAGTTAGCTGAGATCTTACAGAGGCAAATTCCATGTCCTCATGTAACTTGCAGGATTCAGCTCATCAGTTTTGCCAACTCCTGCAGCCATACAACTGCATTTAAGCATAAACTTTTCCTTTCTCTTTGCACAATATTTATTAAAGAAAAATGCAGTTAGAGGCTGAGCTATGGGATCCTGAACGTGGGAGCGAAGTCAATATTTTATTATGCTATTTTATCCCATTTTGTGCCATTTTTTGTTTTTTGTTTTAAATAATTCCCTACAATACTGTAGGACAGATCCTTTAATTCCACATACAGATGGATGGAAGTAATTCATCCAAATTATGTGGCACAGCTAAAAGAGGACTTAGGTTTAAACCATGTGTTACTTAGGGTTTCAAACTGTGGTTAGCAGATGTTTGCTGAGATGATGTGATGTGAGAGGCAAACATTGCATTAATTTATGATTGTAGTTTTGCAAAAAGATGCACACCATATCCATCCTCTGTGGTAAATGAGATGTTAAAAATAATCCCTGATTTGTGAGCCTTGCTTTTGGTTTTAGAGACTCTTTCATCAAATCATGACGAGAACTGAAGTTTCTTACACAAGAATTATTTATGACAAACTCAAAATTAGTTTTGTGAATGTCTTATGGTATTTGGATTTAAGTTTTGAATTCCAATAGCTTAGAAAATTGTGAGTCATAAACGGGATATCTGAATTGTTGTATTAACGGGTGCTTAAAATTTCCTTTTAAAAAGTAATTTCAAATTTCATGCTGAACTTTTTTAAAAGAAAAAAACTTCATTTCAGAAAATGACATTTTCCTTGTAATTACAAAACAATGGAAGCAATTAATTCCAGACGTGTAGAATCTTATAATCATAGAACCATTTATGTTGGGAAAGGCCTTTGAGACCACCAAGTCCAGCCCTTAACCCAGCACTGCCAAGGCCACCACTAAACCATGTCCCCAGGTGTCACATTTAAAAGGTTTTTAAACTCTTCCAAGGATGGTGATTCTGCCACCATATGATAGTGACAAAAAAGATAGATGGGGAAAATGTGAAAGTATCAGTTCTTAACCTTTACAATAATGCACTTGGAGCTTCAAAAACTGTAGAGATAAAATACAAATTATTGCTTTTCTTCCTTTTTGGCTTTTCAAAGGAAGGCATAATTATCTAAAGTCAACACTTTGATTGTCCCTCAATAAAAATTATTACAGTCACGACTTGGAGCCCTAAAGAGAATCAGGAGCTGGGGCAATAAAAAGCACAATGTACAGGGGTATCTGCTCAGATTTGTCATCGAACTTCAACTGATTTCAGGGAAAAAACAAATCAATGTGCTTAATAACTCCAGGTTGGAGATGTTTGTTCTATTCTGTGCAGTTTTGTGCCATAGAAATTACAAGAGTGTCTGGGACTCTGTTTTGTGAGGGTAGTTTTATATGGATACTCTATGGGTGTGAGTGGAAGTACGGTGGCACACACTTCCAGCTGCTGTTCCTGAGTGTGAGACATGGAGATGAGAGCTGGGGGAAGGGAAAACAAATTGAAAAATCACAGAATGTTTTGGGTTGGAAAGATGTTAAAGCCCCTCCTTCCATTCCCTGCCCTGTGCAGGGACAGCTTCCACCATCCCAGGTGGCTCCAAGCCCCAAAATCCAACCTGGCCTTGGACACTTCCAGGGATCCAGGGGCAGCCACAGCTTTTTTGAGCACCCTGTGCCGGGACCTCCCCACCCTCACAGGGAAGAATTTCTTCTGCAAATCTGCAAATCTAACCTAAATTCCCTAAACAAATAAGGACGTGCTCTTTTTTAGTGTTTCACTGTTAACAAGGCATGATGAGTTTTTATGCAGGTTTACACAGGCTGAGATGTCTGCACTTAAAGAAAAGGAGCTGATAAATAAAGTCATGGATGCTACCAAAAAACTCTGTGAGCTTTATAAGCTTTTACCTCTTGTCTCCGAAACACTTTGCAGCTGTTACTGCTTGTGCAGCACACTTCCTGCCAGGTAAATAGAAATCTGCTTCCTATAGTGCTTTGCAAGCATTATTTGCTCCCATAAAACATGAATAAAAGCATAAAATATGGAGGAAGATATAATTTTATAGTGCATTAAAAATAATAAAAAAAATTAACAAGCATGACAGGTTAACATTTTACAAGCATCAAAGGAGCAGGTGAATTACAGCATTATAGGCAGCAGGAAAAGCTATCCTGTGTTTAGCCTTGGAGCTCTTTATTTTTCCAGACCATTTCTAATTAGAGTCTTGAAATTAGATCCTGCTAGCAAACTCCTAAATTACAGGGAGTAAAGAGGGGATTCAATCCAGATATTTTCCCAGCACGGGACTTTGAGCCCAACACACTGTTCTGCACACAAAGCACTGGAGTTGTACAGGTACAGAATGATCATAAAGAGTAGAAAAAAGTGTAGGTGTTACGAAAAAGAGAGAAAAATAATAGTTCCCCATGCAAGCAATCTTTTGATTTCGTTTGCCAAGGAAGGAATTGCCATGTTGTGCATAGGGCCAAGAAAACAATTTTTTTTTTTTTCAGAAAAAAGGTGAAATTCCACATCAGTGTACATAAGAACAGAGGTGCTCAAGATCAAGAACTAGAAAAATCATATTTTAAGGCAGGAAAGGGACGAGGAAAGAAAAAGAGCAGATGAGACAGGGAAAGGGTAAAGAGAGACTAAGAGGAGAAAAAAAGGCCAAAAGCTTCCTTGTGTCTAGAATAAAAACCATGAAACCTTACATTGATAAAATATAATCTGGGCCAATACACCATTCCAAGCAACAGGTAGGGTGCGTTGGGCAAATATTTATTTTACTGACATCTCACAGAGGGTCTAAAAATTTACATGCACCCCTATGAAGAAACAAGCAAACTTCTGCCTTCAGGTGAAGTAAAACTGATCCAGGATGATTCCTTTGGGAACTGAGGTAGAATATGAACATGATTAAATCCGAGTTTTTTTGCAGCGACACAGCAAGGAAATCAGTCATCTGAAGTCAGTGTATGCAGAAAAAAAATTAGGGAGGCCAAAGCTCAGTTTGAAGTTAGAATGGCGGCTTCTGTAAAGGATAATAAAAAATGTTTTTACCAATACGTTAATGCTAGAAGGAAGGGTAAGACCAGCCTTTGTTCTTTATTGGACAAGGGAGGGAACCTAGTATCTGGAGACGAGGAGAAAGCAGAAGTGCTTAATGCCTACTTTGCCTCAGTTTTTAGTGGGAAGATGACTTGCCCTCAAGACACCTGCCCGCCTGAGCTGGTAGATGGTGTCAGGGAGCAGAATGGTCCCCCCATTATCCAAGAGGAGGCAGTCAAAGAATTACTGAAATGCTTGGATGTTCATAAATCTATGGGACCAGACGAGATCCACCCCAGGGTAATGAGAGAGCTGGCAAATGAGCTTGCAAAGCCACTCTCCATAATTTACCAACAGTCCTGGCTCACTGGTGAGGTTCCGGATGACTGGAAGCTGGCCAATGTGATACCCATTGACAAAAAGGGTGCAAAGGAAGATCCTGGTAATTATAGACCAGTCAGCCTGACCTCAGTACCTGGCAAAATAATGGAACAGTTTATATTAAGTGCCATCACAAAGAATTTACAGGATGGCCAGGGTATCAGACCCAGTCAGCATGGGTTTAGGAGGGGTAGGTCATGTTTAACCAACCTAGTCACCTTTTATGAAGAGGTAACCCACCTAGTGGATGCAGGAAAGGCTGTAGATGTTGTTTATTTGGATTTCAGCAAGGCCTTTGACACTGTCTCCCACAGCATACTCCTAGACAAGCTGGCAGCCCGTGGCTTGGACAGGAGCACTCTGTGCTGGGTTAGGAACTGGCTGCATGGCCGGGCCCAGAGAGTGGTGGTGAATGGTGCTGCATCCAGCTGGGGCCAGTCACCAGTGGTGTCCCTCAGGGTTCTGTGCTGGGGCCAATTCTGTTTAATATTTTTATTTATGGTATGGATGAGGGTTTAGACTCTTTCATTAGCAAATTTGCAGATGACACTAAGCTGGGAGCATGTGTCGATCTATTAGGGGGACAGAGGACCTTGCAGAGGGACTTGGAGTGGTTGGATGGATGGGCAGAATCCAATGGGATGAAGTTCAATAAGTCCAAGTGCCGAGTCCTGCACTTTGGCCACAATAACCCCCTGCAACATTATAGGCTGGGGACGGTGTGGCTGGAAAGTGCTCAGGTGGAAAGAGACCTGGGGGTACTGGTTGACATTCAGCTGAACGTGAGCCAGCAGTGTGCCCAGGTGGCCTAGAAGACCAATGGCATCCTGGCCAGTATATATATAATGCTTCTGCTGGCCAGTATCAGGAATAGTGTGGCCAGCAGGAGCAGGGAGGTCATTCCTCCCCTGTACTCTGCACTGGTGAGACCACACCTTGAGTATTGCATCCAATTCTGGGCCCCTCAGTTTAGGAGGGACGTTGAGATGCTTGAGCGTGTCCAAAGAAGAGCAACGAGGCTGGTGAGGGGCTTGGAACACAAGCCTTATGAAGAATGACTGAGGGAGCTGGGGTTGTTCAGCCTGGAGAAAAGGAGACTCAGAGGTGACCTTATCACTCTCTTCAACCTCCTGAAGGGCGGCTGTGGTGAGCTGGGCGTCGGTCTCTTTCTCCAGGCAACAACAGACAGAACAAGAGGACACAGTCTCAAGCTGCGCCAAGGGAGATACAGGCTAGAATTAAGGAGGAAGTTTTTCACAGAAAGAGTGGTCAAATACTGGAATCATCTTCCCAGGGAGGTGGTGGAGTCACCATCCCTCGATGTGTTTAAAAAAGACTGGATCTGGCATGTGGTGCCATGATCTACTTGAGGAGTTAGAAGATGGATTGGACTCGATGATCTTAAAGGTCTCTTCCAACCTAGAAATTCTGTGATTCTGTGATTCTGTGAAGTCAGTGGCACAGGTTGTCCCTGTGTTCAGTTAAGTGAGGTCAGTGCTTCTCCAGGATTCCAGGGGGGTCTTTGCTTTTCCCAGTGACCTGTTACTTTACAGACAATGAATTAACTGGGGTCTGTAAGAATATATAGTCTGTAGTACTGGAAAGAAATGGGGAATTTCCCTCTCAAGATATTTTCTTTTGAGAGTTAGGGATGGTGTTCTACTATTAAAAAAAAATAGGGAGGACAGGAAATATTGGAATAAAAATAATTAAAAGGAAAATACATTACTGAAATGCTGAAAGATCTCATGTGGGGAAGATGTGATAGGTAGGGAACTCACAAAGGGCAAGTCAATTTCTGTCTTTTGTCTTATTCCATCTGAGAAGCAAAATAAATAACAGACTCCCAGAGCAACAAGAAACACAAGGACAAAAAGGTAGGAAAATTGAGGGGAAAGATCCATGATTTTTTTTTAACAGAGGGTCATTTCAGTACTGGAACAGAGATGGGAAATGGCTCTTGGAGCAATTCAATCTTGAGATTTTGGACATCTGGTCTGAGTGGATTCAGAGAAGATAGAGGAAGGGTTCTGCTTCAAGAGGGGACAGCCCAATAATAACAGCATCTGATGTTTGTCAGAATTGTTCCAATAGTACCAAGCTTTATGCTCTGAAACTGTCAGTCAAAAACAAATTGCAGCAATGACAAGCTTTTGAGGCCCATTTGATGGGCAGAAGTGATAAAATATATGAAGGGTTCAAATGCAAGGTGTCACTATTCTGGTGAGTTGAACCAAACATTGCAAAAATGAAATGGTAAAAGGAGATGTAGTCAGGACAAGGATAATTGCTGGTGCCTATTGGCCTATTAGCACAATTTCAATTGCATTTAGATCTCACTCCAGTACAGAAAGAAATAAAAAAAGATACTACTTTTTTTTTTTTTTTGCTAGCAGGAAGGGAGATAATCTCAGACCATATGGATTGAATAAAGAAAAACAGCAATAAGGAAAGAGTTAAGAGTCCCATTGAATTTGATACACTAAGAATTGAAAGACCAGAAAATTTCAGTAGGGCAGGGAGATGGAAAATGTGTGAGAGTTACAGTAAAGCACAAAGTACAGCTGACACCTGTGTTTAGCAGAAGAAAGAGGATATAGTTTACACCAAAGGCAGAGCATTCTACAGGACCATGCCATTTTCCCAGAAAAATAAAAATTATCTGAGGAATTTTAGCCTTAGGTAGAAGCAAATCCTTATTTCTGTTATAATAGAAAAAAAAATAGCATAAACAGAATGTTGAAAATTTTAACCAAAAGTTGTCCTTACAATTTAGATCATATTTTTTAGGCAATCTAATAATGGATATTTGTAAAGGCAAATGAAACTATATACAGGATTGCATCATAGGGTGTTTGTGGTCAGTATCCATATGAGCTGGAGAAAAAAAAAAGTCCTTGGAACAATATAATGCAAAGACTGATGTTTTCCACTGTGCAGACAGCAAAAGAAGGTCAAGGATGCATCAGCAGCAAAAAGACAAATTACTGAAGAGATGAGGCCACATGTCTTTATGGGAACAGAAGAGCTGCCAAGAGAATATGAAATCAAACTTGTGATATCAGCAATTCCAGCAGCAGTCTCTGACCTCTGTGTTTTCCTACTGGAGAAGGTAAAAAAAGAGCAAAAGAGAATGAAAGATATGAGAGGTATTTGACAGATAAAAGTGCTTAAGGACTCATATGCAATGAAAGCCCCAAAGCTCAGCAGAAAATTAGCATATGTATGTGGAGAAATAAAACAAGCTTCTTATATTAGCTTGTTTATCAGAAACCAAATACTCCCAAAGTTATATACTTTGAAAGTCCTCTTGGCCTTTCTCCTCCCCAGCTTTTTCATGGAAGAATCTAAGCATTAACTGTATTCATCATTATATTTGGAAGATACTGGTGTCAGCTGGCTCCCAGTCAGCATCACTCTAGCAACAGAAAAATTCTGAAAAAGAAATCTAGGATGCTGCCAGGGTTGCTTGGCATCCTCTGCCAAGCAGAAGATGTGTTGGTTTATGACAGAAATAAAACTGAGGATGATGGATTTTGAGATAGTTTCAGCAAGCTGGCCTTGCTCTGAATGAGGCTGCTACCTGTGACAAGGAGCAGATAAATGTGTGCTGTTTATCATTAAGAATGGAAGTTCTGGTGAACCATCATGTTTCTGCAGCTCCAGAAAAAGCTCTGCAAACTCTGTGAATGCAGCAATGTTTCTGTCACCAGAAAGAGCAGGTTTTGGAAAGGAAGTAACAAGGTCATTTAGCATAATTAAAGAAGTATTGATACATCTACCTCTTCTGTGCAGTATTCTGTATTCTGCCTGTGATGCAGAGGTAATGGCAAGGGATGCAGAGTTCTTTGGTATATATATATATATATATATATATGTATGTGTAAATCTATTTCCATCAAAGAAAACCTGTCTGGAGACAAAAAACTCACACCCATATAGTATCCATTAAAAAAAAATAAAAATCAAAGAAATAAAAAATGGTACATTCCAGCATATGTAGGCTGCTCAGAAACTCAGAGACCTGCAAAAGGCCCAGTCTTTACATGCTTGGCAATTTGATAACACCGAAACAGACTGAAGCATCTCTGCCCTTAGAGAAGTCATGTTCAACAAACAACTTTCTCTTTTGTGTTCAGAGACTCTGATCAGAGATGGTGCTTTCTTTTAATCTTTGCTAGCAGCAAATAGTCTCAGAGAAAGTCTTTGCTAAGCAAAAACTCATGTGAAAGAAGAGACTTTTGATGAAGGTGTCCAAGTAAATGTATGCTAATATTGACCTGACCATACTCTTTCAATCAATATAAATAGCATTTATTAATTTTTATTAGTTAATTATTTATTCAATGTGAATCAAATGTATTCAGCGCTGCCCAAGAAGAGAGAACCTAGGGGATGAAATGCAAAAGAGACCAATGGCTACAGTATTAAACACAGGTTGGGACTGGGATTTTGGGATGAATCCTCTGGGGTTTCAGAAGATCTGCTCTCCAAAATCCTGCAAGAGCACAAACAAGGACATGACATGAGTGCAGCAGTTTGTAGGGTTTGACTAGGATGGTTCAAACCTGAGGAACAGCTCGGAAGAATATAATGTGGGAGGAAAAATAAGCAAACAAGAATGAATATCCAAACACACCCCCGTCCCCAGGAAACAGTTGCTAATATCATGAATCTCTACAAAACTGGGCAGCAGGCAGCAACAGCTTTTTTTTTTTTTTTTTTTTTTTTTTTCTGTGTGTTAGTCTGATTTTTTTGAGAGGACACACACATACATTATTGTATGTATTATTTCTCCATACATACAGACCTGGCTGTACTTTCATGGCTGTCAGCTGCACAGGTCATGCAAAAAACTAAAGCTAATTCTTGCCAGGTATGAAATTCCTAAGATCTGCATAGAAGCCTGTGAGCCTTTACTAGCACCTCTGAACTCATCAGCAAAGAATAGGCAGAATTGCACATACCTAAGGGAACAAAAAAGGCAAAAATCAGGAGAAGCTGTGTGCACAACAATTATGATGTATTGATCACCTGAATCTGGATCCTCTCCAGCAGAACTGGTGATAAGTATATTAGGAATGGCTCTAATTGAAGCACTCATTACTCTTAAACTTCACAAGTGCAACCAGAAGGAACTGTTGGAGCAAAATCCCAAGATATTAACTTGGTCACTGTAATGGTTAACAGTAAAAAAAAAAAAAAAAAAAAAAAAAAAAATAAAAAAAAAAAAAAAAAGGAGAACCACTCCTAGAGCAAAAGGATCATTTTTTCCCCTTTAAAATCTAAGAAGTCTTTTGGTACACTTTATCAGAGCTCATGCTTGTGATGGCTGCAAAGGTATTTCTTCAAAGGAATGAAGTGCTGCCTTCTTACTTCCTACTGCAGGTACGAGAAAAGAAAGTTAGAGTGGTGCCAGAAGGCAAAAGCAAAGAGGGATGTCCTGCCCCCAGTCCCTCTCCCAGTCTCAATGAACAGATCCAACCTAGTCTAAGTTCAGAATTCAATTCAGATTTATTTCTATGGCTGGATGAGAAGATACATCAATGGAGATAGCTTTGAGTCATTTGAAATTGTTTCAAAGCTCTTGCTTTAAAAAGGCAGAACATGTTTTGGTGGGAAAAAATAATATCCCAGTTTACTTCATGGTAATCAGTTAATATTATCTGTTAATATTATCCGTTAGTTGTACCAGCCATTAACTCCCTTATAAATGAAATTCCTTAGGCTTTTTCTTTGAATGATGAGATGTAAAAAAACTGTTCAAAACTCCTGTCATCTTCTAAAGTAAACAGAACAGTATGCGCTTGAATTTAGAACAGCACACAAAATGTCAATCATGGAAATTAGAGATCTGTTGCATGCAAAATTTTATGCATGAAAAGAAACAGTTCTGAAGCTCTGGATGATATAAAATCTTCCCCTGCATAGTCACAGAGTAAGAATTTTGTGATTTAAATGTATTGTTTCTTCTTTGTCTTTCTGTTTTTTATAAGTATCATATTCAGTCTAGTTCTTGTGTATTTAGATGCCTGGCTCTGCATGGGTTTATCAATATTTCTCTTCTGCTTCATGGGAATTTCCTCACAAAGACTGATACAAAATACACCTGCTATCTGGATATACACATTTCTATTATTTTTTAGTATATTTGATGTTTTGTCTTTTCCCTTAGCTTTTAGACTGTGTAGGCATAGCTTTGCACTGCTCCGGGAAATTGAAGTGCATTTCCTGTGTAAATTTTGTAACCCTTGGTTTTGTCTCTTTGGGAACAAGAAGGGCTAGAGAGTTCCTCCAGAGAAAAGGAAATTCTGTTATAAATTACATACAGACAGATTGATTTGCTGAACTATTTTCTTATCTGCTAAAAGAAAATATATCTCCTCATTTTTCACTTGCATTCCACCAGCACCTGCAAATCCCAGTCCTGAAACAAGCCCCAGCTCTGTTTGGCAGTGGGGAAGATACTTTTTGATCTGTTTTGGAGAACTGGTGTGGAGCATATTTGGTTATTGTTTCTGTAACAGCCTGGCCTCAGCAGCTGCTCTGCATGGAGTCATGGTATGTCAGAAAATGTAGCTATATCCATCCCTTCTTCCTTCCTCCCATCCATTCCTTCCATTCATCCATCCATCATCCATCCATCATCTATCCATCCATCCATCCATCCATCTATCCCTCCATCCATCCATCCATCCATCCATCCATCCATCCATCCATCCATCCATCCATCCATCCATCCATCCATCTATCCCTCCATCCATCATCCATCCCTCCATCCACCATCCATCCATCCATCCATCATCCATCCATCCATTCATCCATCCATCATCCATCCATCATCTATCCATCCATCCATCCATCATCCCTCCATCCATCCATCCATCCATCCATCCATCCTCCATCCATCCATCCATCCATCCATCCATCCATCCATCCATCCATCCATCTATCCCTCCATCCATCTATCCCTCCATCCATCATCCATCCATCCATCCACCATCCATCCATCCATCCACCATCCATCCGTCCATCCATCCATCCATCCATCCATGCACCTAAGAATGGAGCCTGGCCCCTGCTCTTCACCGTGAAGATGGAACCTGTGAGCCCCCAGTTCTTGGACATTCACAGGTTTCAGCCCAGTATGGAGCCAGTTTTACCCTCCACTGGGCTCTAGCTTCAGATCCCTGCCTCAAATGCACAAAGTCTGGCTGGGACTGGTGCTTCAGACCTCCAGGAGGGTGAGCTAGGCTGAGATGGCACAGAGAGGGGGTGAGTGGCTCCCACTCCCACATGGATTATGGCTGGAGAATTTCAGAGAGAAGCTGAGCTGGGGCAGTGTGACTTTCCCCTTCTGTCCTGAGCACATCTTGATGCTTTTCCTGGCCTGGGGTCAAATATTTCCTTTGAATATAAGGAAAGAGTCTTCCTCCTTCCAAAGATAAAAGAGGAGTCTCTATATCATATTTACTTTTCATAATCTGCTTTTATGCATTTTGAAGTGCCCAGCCAAAGGTACTCTTTGTTTACCTTCATTTTTTCACACCTTGTGAACACTTTTGCTATTTCTGTCTCCCTTTCTAAGTCCAGGGGTAAATACTGCAGCCCCTGAATTTTCAGCAAGCTGATCATCCTCCTGGTCTCAGTTCTTTATATTCCTGCTGGGATATTCAGGGTAATCACAACATCAGGTCTTGCAGGTTTTCCTTGCAGGCAGAATTAAATGAATCTGGATAGGTACCAGTAAATAACTACAAATGGCAACACTGCTGAAAAAAAATCTCTCATTTCCTTAAACTCCCCTGTTTTGCTTTAATTCAGTTTCTGTGGTTTGCTATTTTCATAAATATGTCCTTTGTGCTTTCACATTGGATGTCTCATAGGTGGTGTTAGGGAGGAAGGAGTGTGAGTTATTTCCCCAAGATGGAAAGACAAAGGTTTTTTTTTTTTCTTGACCTTGTTAGTTTAAAATATTTATAACTATATGAATAATTCCTCTGAACAATATCCCATAACTCTGGGAAAATATAAAAAATTTCTCACTTAAATTAATTACATTTTGGAGCTCAGCATTTTTTTAATATTATTTTACCTCAAGTAATCCAACTGAAATTTAATTGAAGGATTTTTTAATTAAAAGTGGAGAAATGAAACAATTGCAAAATTTTTCCAGCCTCAAAAAATCTATAAATATATTTATTTTGTCTCGAGAAAACTGGTGAGAGGGAGTTACAAAAAACATCCTCCCCACATGGCCGTGTCAGCTGTGCAGCTACACAGAATAATTCACAATCAAAATTTACTCATGTCTTGGAAAATGCATCTCGTTTTTCACCTCAGGGATCTGTATGACAAACCAGTGCCAGCAATAAGAATTTCACAGCTGCACAGTGGTAACACACATGAACCCTAATTTCCACATGCCTGCCCATTAAATACTGGCTGTCACCTGTAATGGTTGGCAGATGTAAATGAGGACACTGATGGTTAAAATTTGGGGTATTCACATTCCTTTCATAAATAAATATGCATTTCCTATGTCTGTGGAAAGCAGTTTATGCACAGTTCCTGCCTTTTCAAAATGCAGCTAAATCTTATCCTCATAAACTTGGGTTCTCCTGATGGGACTCACAGCTTTGGACCTCTGTTTTGTTTAGAACTTATTGGGCTTCAGCTGTTGGAGCACATAATGATGTGTAATTCAGTTATCATACCCCAAAAAGGAGTGTAATGCCAATAGCCCCATTTTATGTTCTAATGTATGGTATGAGAGTTCATCTTCTGCTCTAAGCACCACAGCTGGAACCTGCTGGAAGCTGTGAGAGCTGTGCAGGGGTGGGTCAGTGTTCAAGAAGACAGCTACAGGAGGAGGAAGGCGCATTGGATACAAATCCCTTTTTTTCAGGTAGACAAACACCAAAACCAAAAGTGTTCTAGGTTTGAGTTCCCCGCTGGAGCTAAGCTGAATCCTTCCTTCTTTCAGATGTAGGAGGATTAAACTCTCTCATTTCTTCTGACTTTGTCTCATTTCTAGGAAATAATTTAAAAATTATTTTTTAAAGAAAAAACCCAACAGGTGTCACTGTCACATTTTCTGAAAAAATCCCCTTGTCCCAGGATTCTTCTCCTGGGAAGCTGAGAAGCCTCAGAGAAAAAAGAGAACCAGTATTATCTTATTTGCCTCTGCTGTGTTTTGCTGCTTTGGAATGCGTTTGGAGATTGTTTACCCACAGGTGATTGTTTCATTGGATTCTGGTGTGAGTTGTTTCCACTCTGGCCAATTGGGGCCAAGCTGTGTTCAGGCTCTGGAAAGAGTCACGAGTTTTCATTATTATCTTTTTAGCATTCTGTATTCTTTAGTATAGTTTAGTTTAGTATTTTTTAATATAATATAGTATCATAAAATTATGAATTAGCCTTCTGAGAACATCGAGTCAGATGCATCATTCCTCCCTTTGTCTGGGAACCCCACAAATAGAAGAAACAGGCTCATGTAAAACTAGTGTTTTATGTTGAAGGTGTTAATGTGGATTACATGGGACTTAGAATGAAAGAATCACAGAATTACAGAAGGGTTTGGGTTGGATGGGTCCTTAAAGACCACCTGGTCCCAACCCCCCTGCCATGGCCAGGGACATCTTCCACTGTCCCAGGTTGCTCCAAGCCCTGCCCAACCTGGCCTTGAACATTCCAGGGATGGGGCATTCCTCTGAGTCCAAGTCTCTGTGGCACATAGTTCTTAACAACAAATGGAGTCTTTGGACATTTCAATATACGTGGCAAATATCATTTTACACACACATCCCCTTTGCAGCTTCTGCACCCATTTGTCAAAGAGGTTTCTCAAACACTAGTCCACACAGAACAGTGATTCCATGTTTGACTTGCTGGGGGAGTCACAAAAAATATTTTGTGCCTTTTGCATGACAACTGACCCTATGCTGAGTTTATGACTCCTCCTGAGAGCCCTTGGGGAACAGATTGCTGAGGGACAGCAAATACTGAAAAGGAGTAAGGGAGTGATGGTGCTGTGTTGTAGAAAGAAGAAATTAATTAGAAAACAGAAGGTTGTGAAGAGATACTGAGAGGGGGGTTCAGCACAGAAGTGATAGAGAAAGAAGTTTCCTTGGAAAGTTGTAGGGCAATTGGGGAATAATCTGAATCCTACATACAAAACATTGAGGAAGCTTATCCTTCTGGTGAGGAGAGGATCCAAAGGTTGTCTGGTAAAAGAGGTCAGCTCCACTTTCTCTTTCCAAGAGAAAATCAAACTTTAAAAGAGGAAGTCTTACTGGCATATGCTACAGAGACTTGTTGCCTCTTTTAGGTTTGTGATGGATTGATGCTTTCCGTGTTTTTGGAAGCCAGAGAATGTCTCATCGTCAGATGCTGAGATTATTTTGTACCTAAAATAATAGGTGTAAAAATAGCACCTGATAAAGCACAGATGTCTCCTTGACTCCCACTCCCCAGAATGGCAGGGACGCAGCTCTGTGCTGGCTCCAGTTATGGTGTGACTGCTCCTGAGAGCCCAGACACACTCAGCCTGCACAGCTACTCGGCTTCCTCAGTGTGACTCAGATTTTAAATTACGAGGGATGCATTTGCAATGTTCAAGGGTGCGTTTTAAAGTCAAAGCAAGCCTGTAAAATGTCCAAATTTGTATATGCAGAGCAGTCTTGTGTCATGTACTTCCTGCTATCTTCAATTACACTAATAAAATTTTCATTTAGGAAAAGAGGTTGGATATAAAACTGGATAAATTCTTCCAGTTCTTTTTTTCTTTCTAGATTATTTATTAGTGATAACAACTAATGTACTGCTTAAGGGTAATGAATCTTATTAAATGCACTTTAAATTATCTCCTAAATTAATACAAGAGTGCAGTTCCTGTGCTAAAGCCCCACATAGGACTGGCAGAGGAACTAATATTTGCTTCTTATGAAAGACTCTGCTTTGCCTCCAGCTAAATTATGTATATCCAATCAAATTCTTGTCCCTAATAGAGATGTAACATATGTAAGCAGATTCAAATGTTATGTACTACTTGCAGGAGATGTCTATAGATTTCATTCAGAATCTGCCTCTTCACTTCATGCACCTTCTATGTGATAACTCAGGGGTTTTTTTAATCTATTTCTCAACATGTTTATCAGGCATTACTTGCTCCATGACACAGGTCAGTGTAATCATGCTACATCAGGATGAGTGAAGGGGTATTGTCTTCAGGGATAGAATTACTACCCTAAGATGCAAGTTTACTTTGGAGGTGAAAGTCAGATTTCTAAAATTTAAGCAGTGCGTGCACGTAGCTGCCTTGAGAATATACAACATCATATATTCCCCAGCTTCTCCAGTTCAGCACAGGACATGCCTAACTCTCAGCTTCTCTTCTCCTCTCCTATCTCTGCTCTCATGAGCTTTGCTGTGGCTCTAGGGAAGTATTAGATGTGACTATAATAAGGGAATACTCAGTGGGATTGGTTATTTGCATTCCCTTTAGCCTGGGTATCCCATTAATATTCTGGCTATCAAACACACTGCCAAGTTTAAATTTAAATGCATCTCTGTGTCTCCTGTGCACTTCCAGAGGTGAGCTACCAGTAAAAATCAGTCTCATTTCAGCTCCTGAACATGAGAGAGAGAGATTTAAGGGAGGATTATTAGCAAAGAAGACTGAGGAAAAAGTCTGGGAAAGTGAGAAGATTAGTGGTCAGGTTTTATATTCAGGAAGGTTTCCTTTTCATATTGATGGAGTGAATAGTTTCCTTCATCTCCTGTCACACACATTAACATTTTTGATGACACAAAATGAATTTTTTTAGCCAATTTCTCAGCAGTGTGGAGGTTTCCTAAAACTCCTGTGACCAGAGGCAGGCTGTGCCTGCTGCTCAGGGTGCTGGTAGGTCTCCCATGACACCAAAAAAAAAAATCAGGCACTGCAAAGGAAAGGCCCAAAAAATTGTTGATCACAAACAAAATTAGTAAAAAAATCAGGTGCAAAAAGATCCGAGAATTTTCATTTCTTCAGAGGCCACAATGGTCCAAAAGTCTGGTATGGTATGAGATTTCTGTACTGACTTTAACTGTAAACTAGTAGTTAACCATAAAATGCACCTTAGAAAGTCACTGAACCTATTTCAGTATTTGAATAATTTGTATAATTTCTAGTCTTTCTTGATGCTTAAAATTAATCTTTCCCTTAAATATTTCAGAAGTAAGTTACTACCAATATTCTTTGGAAATAGATTTAGTTCTTGGAACAGTAGTAAAGTTTTCTTTCTTTGTGTTAAAGCTTTCTTTAAACATTCTTTCATGTTTTCACCTTTTCTTAAGAGTTGATAAATCACATTCAAACTTGTTTGTTTTACGACCATCATTGTCATCAGCAGCCAATGTATTGATCTGCTGCTTTTTCCTCTTCATAGTTGGTGCACAGAGAAATTTATTTCCATCTTGAGCTGTTCTATCAGTACACATTTAGAACAGACTAATTAGAAATACATGGAATATAAGCTGATAACCAGACCTCTGCTAGATCCCCTCCTTGAAAATTCCCTATTTCATTTTCCACGATATATTTTGCACCAAATTAACCAGTCTGTGAGCACTTGCTCTAAGTCCTGTGCTGAGCTGCTCTCTGAGCTGTCATATCTGATCACACACAACCAAGCCCCTCAATTTTCATGGGTTCTTGGTTTTCTTGACTGCCTGACATGCAAAATTTTGTCACATAGTGAACTCCTGTTAAGGGCAGCTGCAGAAGCTCAGTGACCAAGGCATGGGAAGATCATTAGATCATAGAATCACCTTTCTGTAACAGATGGCAGAGGATTCCACCCAGAGATTCCACTGCAGGGCTCAGCGCTTCAGAGCATCACATGGAGACTTCTGCAGAGCCTGAACTGATAAACAGCAAATTCAGTGATATATTATTTGTGATATATTATTTTTTTATTATTTTTCTTTCTTGAGACCAGCTGAGAAATGCAGGGTTTGTTCAGTTTGGAGAACGGAAGGGTTCAGGGAGATCTTTTAGCACCTTCCAGTGCCTAAAGGGGCTGCAAGAGAGCTGGAGAGAGACTTGGGACAAGGGCCTAGAGAGACAGGACAAGGAGGAATTGTCATCATGATATCATTTCATGAAAAATCCCTTCACCAGGATTTCTTCTCCTGGCAAGATGAGAAGCCTCAGCTTCTCCATGTTTGGCTGCTCTGGAATGTGGTCTGGAGATTGTTTATCCAAACATGTGAATTGTTTTTAATTAATGGCCAATCACAGCCAGTTGTGTCAGACTCTCTGAGTCAGTCATGAGCTTTCATTATAATTCTTGTTTAGCCTTCTGATGTATCTTCTCTCTTTCCTTAGTATAGTTTTAGTATACCATTCTTTAATATAATATAGTGTCATAAAATAATAAATCAGCCTTCTAAGAACTTGGAGTCAAATTCTCATCTCTCACCTCGTCCTGGGGACCTCACAAACACCGCAGGGAATGGGCTGAAACTGACAGAGGGTGGGGAGAGATGGGATACTGGGGAGAAATTCTGTTCTGTGAGTGGTGAGGCCTGGCACAGGGTGCCCAGAGAAGCTGTGGTTGCCCCTGGATCCCTGGAAGCATCCAAGGCCAGGCCGGACAGGGCTTGGAGCACCCTGGGATAATGGAAGGCGTCCCTGCCCATGGCAGGGGGTGGAATGGGATGATCCTTAAAGATCCCTTCCAACCCAAATCATTCTGTGATTCTGGGGTTCATGGAGCTTATGGGAATCAGTAGTTCCACCTGATCTCCAGAAGGAATTGTCCATGTTCTACAGTTTTGAAAATCAGGTTTTATTTAATAGCATTACTTCCATACAGAAGTAGGTTTTTGTGCACAAAGAAATCAAATTTCTGCGAAAAAATTATAATTTTCACAAAAGCTTTTTTTTTTTTCTGTAAAGCAAGATTACATCAATCCACACAAAAAGTGCCAAAAGAATTTGATGTCAGCATCATTAGGATATAAGTTATTTATTATCTCCACACTCTTGTACTTATGAACACATTGATAATTTTGATTTATAGTAGTGGTATCAGGCAGTTGGAATAATACTAATTTATTAGAAATATCCTGTAACTAATAAAATAAATATTAGGGAAAAAAGGATCTCCTGGATAAAAAAAGTACCACAGGACAGGCCCCTTCTTTCAATGGTACAAAGACTGTGATCTGTCATAAAGTTTTATCAATAATATATCAATTAATAATTAAAGCTCCATCATTTATAAACTGGAGACTCAAATAGGTCTTTCTTTGAACTATAATGACACCTTGGCAATGAGAGAAATGATAGATAGAGAATAATAATAATTATTAAAAATGTGAAAGTGAATTAGAGCAAGAAAACAAGTTGCAGTATAATTGCAAGGGACTCATGCTACAAACTGTCACTTAGCTTTTGTGCCTAGAGAGGAATAACAAGGATAATAAATATGGGTTTATTTCTTCCTCAGTAAGAAGGCTTCTGATTAAAAAATGCTCTACTTTTTTTTTATATTATGCTATACTTTTTAACTCCCTTGCTGCTGTGGACCAAATATTTATTATATGCTATTACTGCAGATTTGCATATGAAAAGCCAAGTGATGACTGAGTGATTTTTAGTGTGGACAATCAAAAGAATTTGTTTTGATTAAAGAGTAAAAGGGTTGACTTTAAATATCAAGTTTGGGAATATAAAATGATTGCCAACAGAAAGGAGTAAAATGTGGGAGGAAAGAAGAAGAGAGGGAGGGAACAGGGTGGGGGAAGGGACACAGACATTTCTTAGCAGGGTCAGCATCCCACACACCACAGTGTCATTTACCTTTGTCTAATTCATCAGAGGTAATGTTGCATTGCGTGAGCCCTGTTAAATTTCACTTAGGCCATTCACAGACTCCTCAAGCAGACATGACTAATTTTATGGATTTTTATTAACCAGGGTATGGAGACTGGATAAGATGATGCTGAAGAAAAGCCAGTTGTCATATCTCTCCAGGTAGTTTTTACAGAGCAGTTGATAACAGTGGAGATCTCAGGCTGGCAATGAGACACAAAGACACCTCTGAGTGGAGATTTCTCCTCTGGCTGGAGCAGGTGATGCCATGAAGGCTCCTGTACTCCAGGAGCAAGATGCTCCCTGAGGATGGGGTGCCCTGTTGGAATCCTGGATGCTGAGAATTCTAAACTTTCTGTGCTTAAAGGCACAGACCAACAAGAGAACACTGCATTTGACCTGAGGCTGTGAAGAGGTTTCCAAAATTGATTGATATGGTTGGGATTATGGGTGTGGAGTTGGTCAGAAGTGTTTAATATCACAGGGTGGAAAACGTAGAGTTTGAGATTTTAGACTAGAGTAATAAATGTGAAGCAAGATGGAGGTTTTAGGGCAGAGGCAGGTTGTTCTTCTTTACCTTCTTCTTCCTTCTTCTTCATGGGTTTGGGTGATGTTTTGTAATTGGACAGAAAAGTCCACATTGCAAGCTTCAAAGGATCAGTTATGGGGTTAAAAGGGAAAAAATCTAGGTGTCCTTTCTTAATTGGATAGTTTAGTCTTAAAAGAGCTTGTAACAAGAGATAGTTGGCCATTTTGTACCTTGCTAATGAAGGACTGCAGAACTGCTGTGAGGCTGTGATAAGAAATAACAAACACCTAAGTCCAAACATGAACTACTCTCTCAAGTGCCTTCAATCCAGACCTCAACAGAAGTAAAAAATACAGAGAATCCACATTTGCAGCCAGATTTCTCCTCTAGCTAGAGCGGGTGATGCCATGAAGGCTCCTGCACTCCAGGAGCAAGATGCTCCCTGAGGATGGGGTACCCCTTTTACAGTTTGCTCAGCTGGGCTATGCTCAGTGGTCAGCAAGGAGAACTGGACTTCTGGCTGGTCACATGCCTTGGCTGAACATCATTTTCTCCTGGTAGATCAGCTGGTCACTTGTGCTAATATTTATGATGAATTTATACTGTCCAGGCTCTGCATTCAGCATATTTTTCATTCTGCATGGGCTGTAGAGGGATCCTCAAGCATTACTGAACTAGACCCCTAATGGTAATGGGAAAAACAGATGCAAACCTTGTGCAGCACCACTGGTTGAGGAGGTTTTCACTTTTTCTTTGCTGTGGTTTACACTGGATTTTGACAAAATAAGTTTGCAGTTCAGGGTGTAGCTTTAAAAATTCTGTCCTTTCCTAGAAATCTGTAGAAAAAAAGTATTTGCCAAACTTATAGCAGCGCTTTGACCATTTCACAGAAGACCTTAGACACAAAAATATAAATCATGTTATGTGCTAGGGCTCCACTACATCTGCATTTACAAGAGATAACAGCACTGTGCACACTCAGAGCCCTACAGGATTTTCTCCCTTCATGAATTCAGGCAGTTTTTCAAACAAAGCATGTATTATGTATGCAGCAAGGGAAGTGTCTGCTTCAGAAAAGCTGATGTCTCGAAGGTAAACATGTATAAATGTTTATACATTTTTTAACACATATTATTTACCCAGAAGAGCACAACAGCTGCTTCGGAGTTGTTCTGGTCTCAGTGGTAAATAGGTATTTTGGCAGTTGTTAAAAACAGAAATGATTCTCTGGTTCCATTCCATTGTAGCCTCTCCACTTGTTATTCTAATGATTGTTCCAAAGGAATCAGGTGCCAGAGGAGATTGATTTCACTTTGCAGATTAGATTGGCACCTCCATGAAAAGCCCCGAGTAGAAGGCACCTTTTGTTTTCATTCTGCCTCATAATTTAGTCTCTTCTCCCCTTTGACCTTGTGATTTGCATGGCCTTCAAACAGAGATGAATTCTTTCCTCCTCAGCCTCACCTGGGAGTATTTGTGTAGGTGTTCACCAGCTCCCCTCATCCCAGCAGCAGCAGCAGCAGTCCAGCTGGAATGGCACTGATGCTGAATATCAGCTAACACTGGTAATCTGTTCCTTGCCCTAGTCACTCTCCAGAACACCACATGAAATAAACATGGGCAGGAGACCTTTCTCCTTTTTAATGCCTTTATTAGAAGTGATCAGCTCGGGTGGGGAGGACCAACAGCTCCGTGCTCTCGCCGCTGCTGCTGCTCCCAGGAGCGACTCAGAGGAGGAGGAAGAGTGCAGCTTTGTCCACTGATCTGTGGGCAGAGCTGTGAGTTCTGTCCTCACAAGAGCACCAGGACAATCCCTTAGTTTTTGGTTCAACATTCGCGGTCCTCTGTCTAGCCAACATCTATCAGGTTAGGGTGAGGGGTAAAAAGGCCTTGGCAGATACTAGATTCTGTTCCTCATGTCTAGTCATCACTTTGATTTGTCAATATTGTGTTGGCTCACTGTTTTAGGGGTTTTTGGCTAGGTTTGGTGAGGAGCCTCTCCCATTGCATGCTGGATCTGATGTCATTTGCATGTTGACTCGATGTCCCTTCCCCTTCACCGCCTGGGTGCCATCCTCCAGGAAGCAGCAGGGTGTCACTTGACAAAGGGGGAATTCTTAACCATCAAGGACAGGTAGTTAACAAAAACAGCAGGTGATTACAATAACAAACAGTTAGAACTCCACCCTGGCAGCAACTGACCCAACCTGTGAACTCGGCAACCTTTTAAAAAAATGGGCAGCTGTTCTACTCATAACACCAGATGAGCTTGAAAGAGATCTCATTGCTCCTGTCCATGGTCAGGGAGAGACCAAATGCTCTCCACGTGCTGCAGTGAGTGCACTGCTGGCTGGATAGACAAGAATTGGCCAGATGGTTGAAGACTTAACCAGACTCTTCCTCATGCTGCAGGAAAGAACCTGCCCCCTCCAGCCTGCCTCTCATGGCACTGGGACACAGGGCTCCAGTACCTCCCCTGTGGGTAATGCACAGGTTATTTTTATATTCAGGCCTACAGCCAATCACTAATTAAGCCCCAAGTGCACACCATGTGCATCACTAATGCATCTGTGTGTTATATTTTGTGATTCTCCTGGCTGTGCTCATTTGTTGTAACACCAGCTTGCTTTCCTAGCTAAAATCCTCTGCAGCACTAGAGATAGTTGTTAGCTGGGATTAGTCCTGATGTGTTTTATGCCCTGAAGTTTATCTCAGAGATCTGATTTCTCAGGTCTGTGGTAGTTGTTTCCCCACAGCTTTCTAGGCTTCCAGGACTTACTGTGGCTTGCAAGAAAACTGAACAGGGGCTTTTCCCAAGGGCATGTAGGGATAGTACAAGGGGGGATGGTCTTAAATTAAAAGAGGTAAGGTTTGATTAGATATTAGGAAGAGGTTCTTTACTGTAAGGGTAGTGAGGCCCTGCACAGGGTGCCCAGAGAAGCTGTGGCTGTCCCTGGATCCCTGGAAGTGTCCAAGGCCAGGTTGGACATTGGGGTTGGGAGCACCCTGGGCTAGTGGAAGGTGTCCCTGCCCATGGCAGGTGATGAAACTGGATGATTTTTAAGATCCCTTCCAACCCATTCTATGGTTCCATGACCTCTACGGCCCTAAATAAACCACTTGAACTAATGGGAAGGAGTAGATTATACCACCTCTTCTGCCATTTGTGTTTATCTGTGCCAAATACAATTTTATTTTGTGTAGAAAAGCAGTTATCTGTTTTTCTCTACTTCACTGACCACCACACCAGTGCAAACTCATTTTCTCTGTGATTATAAATTCAGCTACAGAACAATTAAAGGCAGCAGAAAATGCACTGGGATGTTTTCTCTTGGCCTGTGTTAAGGGTGTGATAAGCTCCCATAGATGGAGACAGAGAGAGCTGAGGGTTCTTATGTGTAAAGCGGCAACAGAAGATTCTCCAGAGCTCATCTTTGGGAATAAACATGATTTATTAAATCAACCACCAGAGTAAATGTTATGAGATTATCTATTAAAGCCAAGTTGCTTTCTTACATATCAGGACACAGAGGAAACAGAAATGTCAGTGAATTTATAAAAAATGCACTTTACTGCTATTTATTCATGCACTATCTTAACATTCAGTGGTTTCCTTACAGATTTGAATTGTGTTAGGGTTTTTTGGTTTGGTTTTTTGGGTTTTGTTTGTTTTGCTTTGTTTTTTGTTTTTTGATTTATTTTAATTGTATGGAGTATGGCAAATAATTAATTAAAGCAAAAAGGTTCATAATGCTCAAAGGTCAGATGGCTCTGACCAGTGATGGGATGAAGAAGTGATCATTGTGAAGTCACAAGCCAAACAGAAAGTCATTGAGGATGTTCTTACACCAACTACAGTCTCAGGATGTATTTTAATTTCATTTTTAGCCTTTCTTAGAAGTCAGTGAATAGCAGTAGTCACTTCCAGGAAGTAATTAATCTCACCTTTCCAAGATATTGACAATGAATGAATATTGTTCCAGGAGGTGAATGCCACCTTGAAATTAGTTTTCCCATCAGAGTTCTTCAGTAGCCAACTGATAAGAATGGAGAGTCTTCAATGTGAGTTCATGCAGCATTCTGTATTCACAAACCAACGTCGCCTTTGCTGACAGCCTTAGATTAGATGAAAAGACAAGGCAAAGTGAACAAATGAAATATTTCACTACTGCTAGAAGATAGAGATCAGGAGAGATTAGTTCCCCTTGCTCTTCAAAGAGAGCTGTAGTCCTTGTGTGCAGTTCTTGACAGGTAGTGTAGATAGCTTAATCAGTTTATGCTAGCTAGAGAGATTAATTTATTAGTGTTTTAATTTTCCCTGCACCAGCAGCACATTTACTCACAAAACAGTATTTGAAGGGCTTTGTTTAACAGAGTGGTTACTGGAAGTTGGCAAAGAAGGACAGTGCTCATCAAATGTGAAAGTGCCTGGGAGTATCTAATGACTGATCTGCATTTCAGGGAAGAATGTGCACTGTAAAATTATTGTTTGTATCTGGATTCAAGTGACAAAAATCCTTCTAGGAAGTGTTTATTAGACAAGAACTGAAGGAGGTGAGGATGGGAGATGCAGTAAAATATCTGCATTTTCTGTACCATACTGTCAGCATCAATATGGAGGTGTAGTCTAGCCTGCTTATGAGCATCTTTAATGGAGATTTTATTGCCTTTGCTGACTTATTAGTTATAAATGTCTTCAGACACTTTCTGATACATTTTAATTTGAAGACTTCTTGATGCTATGTGTCTTAGTTTTTTATGGAATTCTAAAAACAATTTCCATTCATGTCCAAAAGGAAATTCCAGTTATTGCAGTCTCAGTCTCCTGGAACTCGCCACACCTGACTCCTGCAAGTCTCCTGTCTGAATACATTTCTGCTCCTGTCTACATCAAATATCTAAGCTTCCTATGGCTTTGAGATGACCACAGCTTCCTTAACAAGCCCCAATCTTTTTACAATTTTATTTCTGTTAGTTGGATCAACAAAATAGTTGGACCTCATGCAGCATTAGGTTGAGTTTATGTGTCTTCAGTGGTTAATTCTGTGTTGCAGATAAATGATCTTTGTTCCTAGAAACTTCTCACCAGTCCTAATCAACCTTTCTATTAATTCATTAATCCTAAAGCTGACTCAAAAATATCTAATATTTTCATCTGAATTAGTTTCTAATGATGTGGTATCACAGTTACTGAAATGTACATTACCTCCCTCTGAATTTTGAGTTCCTTATGCCATCTGACAGATCTTTTTCTCATGTGTCACCCCTTTCACCCATTCTGACCCCAAGTCCCATCTTCTTTGAGCCTTCTGGCATGGAATGAAAAAAATACTCTAATTCTTTAAATACTTTTTTACTGCTTTTATCCATAAAAGATAGGAAGGAATCAAAACTTTAGAAAATTTCAAAGGAAAATATTGCTGGTCTGCAGCTCAAGTTTAATAGCCTGGTCATCACAAATTAAAGTGAAGACATGGGCAAATTTCCCAATAGTCAAAGAGAAGGATGGGGTAAGGCTCTCTCTCAACTTTATCTTAATTCATCCCATTCATTTACTACTTAGTACTTGAATACTTGAATCTGGCTTTTATCCTCATAGGCTTTTAGAAACGTTCATCACACAACTTCCCTGAAATAGAACCAGACTATTTCTGCTTTACAGAAAGGATTCATCAGAGAAGCTAAATGAATAGACGAAGAGGAAAGATCAAGATGAAAAAAGCAGGTTGTCCAAGATATCCAACCTCTTTCAGTATTCCTGTTTCTATTTATTACTATTTCTGCTCAAGCATTGTACCTTCTGTATAATGGCCTTTGTTGGAGTATCCGGCTTGATTCTGTTGTCTATGATAAATGCAGCTAAACTGCAGTAGTAAATAAAATACCACAGTGGGATCTCCAGTAACTATTTTATATGTTGAGAAGAATCAATAACTTCAGAGTTTAGAACTTGTTTTTGCTCATTTGTGTCCTTGAGCAAATCAGTTTGCTTTCAGGGAAGAATCCTTCAAAGCTGCAGAGCCTGAAGTACAGTTTGGGCTTTCGCTGTGAGGAAAAATACAGGTTTCTTTCCTTTCCTTTGTTTCCTTGGGGTAGGTTTCTCACTGAATGCTTGGTTCTTAAACTCTCATTCCTTGTTTATCACACTCTCCTTTGGTCTTTCCAAACACAGGAAGCTACAGAGGACCCTGGCCAGGGGCCTAGAAAGGGACAGCTGGAGATGAGTGCCAAAAATGCTGATTCTTTTTGACTCCTACCTCACCTCAGCCCACACACCTCCTTAGTTATTACTCTGAAAAGAGCCAGCCAGAAAATATGGCTGGGTTATGGTCTTGTTAAGACCTTGCACAACTCATTTTTTTCCTTTCAGTCATTTATATCCAGCAAGTCCCTTTTTTGAGGAACGTGCTGTTGCTACGCAACCAAAGGAACCATACAGAAAAAGGAAGCAGGAAGGATGAAAGCAAGAGGGGGTAAAAAAAGAAAGATGTTCTTGGAAAAAAAAAGAGGGAAGTCATAGACTGTGATTTGAAAATCAAAGATAAGAAAAGCTTTTCCTTTATCTGGATGAAGGCAAGACGCAGAAATTGAGGAGATCTCCCTTGCCCTCCACTCCTTTTCTTGACGTTTTCCAATCACTTCAAGGCTGTGGAACATGGCCAGGTGATTAAACAGTGGAGAAATGGCAATTTGAGTGGTTGGAGTGTCTGACTGGGATTCAGGAGGTCTGTCAGATATTCCCTGCTTACTGAGTGTCTCAACGGGTCACCTAAGGCAAGCTGTTTAATCTCCTGTCCTATTTTCCTTCCTCTAATATAACACCTTTGATTTCTGCCTTGTCACTTTAGACTAGAAAACTTTCTTAATAAGCAATGAATAAACACCCCAGTGAGGTCTCAGGGTCCCTGCTTTAAAGGATGGATATTAGTATTAAAATAAGAATCACCACACCTCTCTCACCTTCCCACTCTGATGGTGGAAAACATCTTCTAGCCCTTAATGTTGACACCTTCCCATTCTGTCTTATCCTCCACATTTCAAGGCTGTGCTTCAAATGCAGGAGGACTTAAATCTACTCCAGCTTACCACAGGCCTGTGCAAGGAAGTATTTTGTTCCTTGAGAACCCAGGCCCCTTCTGTACTCTGTGGGTACACTTCTAGATCTAATTCACACTTCAGAAATGCCTGTTCTGCTTTCTTTTGAACATCTTCTTCTAGCAAAAGTCTAGGGTGAATAGGTGCCTGAGTGAATTCTCTAAAGATGCATTGAGGGCAATGTGGTTTTCATCTCCTTTATGTATGTTTTTTACTGTGTGGTGTCTCCACACAGTAGAAGTCTTACCTTCCCCCATGAGAGAAAATTTCCAAACACTGTAAGAGAAGCAGCAGAAGGTAGAACTGAGCCCTGCAAGAGAACTGGCAGGATGATGCTGCCTCATCTAGAATTAATTTGTTTGTGCAGGCTTGTTAAAGTGAAAGTGGCATTTTGTTTGCTCTGATGAAGGCAGAATTAATTTAACTACAATTAACATTTCTGCTTCTTATAGATATTCACTGGTGCTCAGCTTTTTTTGCCTGTGATAGAAGATCATTTACAAACACAATTAAGAGCAAAAGCCCCCTGTCTATACTGACATGACAGTGTTTCCAAATACTGAGATTTTTGTAGTGCTTTGAAGTTTTCTGGAGTTTTGTTTTAATAATCAGTGTGGTTGATGTGCTGGTCATTCTCCTTGCAAAACAAGGAGCAGTTGTCATTGGCCATGAAATCAGCCATGGAGGTTATTGGTGCAGATTCCTCCTTGCTGTGCCTTGCAGTGTATCTTCATGCAGCAAGTCAGCCCACTCCTGATTACCTGGAGCATCCTTTGTCTGTCTATTCTATTCAGAAAACTAAATTTTGGTGGAACCTTAAAGCTCAGCCCTTAGGCAAAGGATTGAATAGTTGAGCATCTAAGGGGTCTTGGATCAGGAGTTGAAGATTTGTTTCATATTTATCCATCTCTAAGTGGGTACTGCTTAGGATGCTACTTAACCTTAATCTGAGTTGCTCAGAGAAACACTTGGTTCTGGATTAAATTGATCTTTGCTGTGTGGTTTCACAGCCACTACGATATTGGAGAAATTTCACTTCCAGACAGAACTGGAAATATATTCACACATGTATACTGACTGTTTTCTAAAACTCTTGATCCTTTTCCTTTTTTCCTTTCCTTTCCTTTCCTTTCCTTTCCTTTCCTTTCCTTTCCTTTCCTTTCCTTTCCTTTCCTTTCCTTTCCTTTCCTTTCCTTTCCTTTCCTTTCCTTTCCTTTCCTTTCCTTTCCTTTCCTTTCCTTTCCTTTCCTTTCCTTTCGAAATCATAAATAATTTTGGGTATAGAGGCCAGATTATTTGAGGTCATTAGCAGGGGTGGAGCATCAGCAATAAGCAGGTGATTTTAATTCAATCTTCAGGTAGCTCACATTAAACTTTGTATTATCTTCCAGTGATAATTTAGTGGGGTCAACAGCCTTTGACTAAACACTGCAAATTTCTGAAGACTATTGAATTGTGATCCTCAGTTTACATAATATATTTTCTGTATCATAATGAGGTTTTAACAAAAAAAAAAATCTAAATTATCTGTCAAATGTACCTCGTGCCTTGAAAGTGATACCTCATGGGAAAAGGATAAAAAAAGAAAGGAAAATGGAAACCCAAACTCTTTGTCCTCTATTTGAATTGCCAGTTGTTTATGTGGGGCAAGGGAATGACCATAAAATGTATTTTTTTTAGATATACATTTCAAGTTTTGTAAAGATATCCATGGGGATTTTTTGAGAGTGAAACTCTTGCCATAAGCACAATGAAGTGTATCATGTAACTGCTGTGATGGAAGGAAGATTGACTTGCTGCCACACTGTTGTTTAAATAGCTGCCAAAACCCATGTCTGATGAATGCATTGCTATAAATGATCTCCACTTTTCACATCCTTCTACAAAGACCTTGTTAGACAAAGAGCTTATCTCCAATACTGCAAAGATTTAGTAATATCTTAGTCATGTGTTATACTGAATTATAGAAAACACTTCATTTCAATATATATTTAGCTTTTATGAAGTAAAAGACGAAGGAAATTTGACAGTAGGTAAAGTAAGATGCAGTTTTGATATGAAAAGGTAACTGATTAAAAAAAAAGATAAAAATTGGCCTATATTCCAACTATCTATTTATTCTGTTGGATGCAGAAAGAAGGATCACAAGCAGAACAATCACTGCTGTTTTTAAATCTGGACTGATAAAAACTCAAAAGCTTTTTGCTAATAACTGAATATTCTGAGAACAATTCTAACAAGATCATCTGCAGTCTGTTCCTTCCAGTACCTAAAGGGATTTACAAGAAAGCTGAAGAGGGAGTTTTCATTTTCACAAGGGCATGTAATGACAGGACAAGGGGGAATGGCCTTAAACTGAGGGTGGTTTGATTAGATATTAGGATGAAATTCATCCCTGTGAGGGTGGGGAGCCCTGGCACAGGGTGCCCAGAGAAGCTGTGGCTGCCTCTGGATCCCTGGAAGTGTCCAAGGCCAGGCTGGACAGGGCTTGGAGCAGCCTGGAATAGTGGAAGGTGTCCCTGCCCATGGCAGGGGGTGAAACTGGATGGGCTTTAAGGACCCTTCCAACCCAAACCATTCTGGGATTCTCTGATTATTTGTAAGTACCCATTAATATTATAGAGTAGAATTTACTTTAGAGAGTTGCAATAGGCCTGGCAGAAGCAAGCAAAATTGTATGAGGCAAGAGAAAATGGCCTCAGGTCACACCAGGGGATGTGTAGATTGGGTATTGCAAAAAAAATCTGTTTCCTGAAAAAGTTGTCAAACCTTGGAATGGGCTGCCCAGGACAGTGGTGGAATCACCAGCCATGGAGGGATTTAAGACCTGCAGATGTGGTGCTTAGGGACATGGTTTAGTGGTAACCTTGGAAGGGTTGGGTTAAGGGTTGGACTCCAAAATCTTAGAGGTTTTTTTCTAGCCTAAATCATTTATGATTCTATGAAATTGATGATCAAAGATATTTAATCTATTCATAGCTTCACTCAAAATTCCCTGTCCTGGAGCAAGGGAAAGTTGCACATACATTGAACAAGGTATGGATTCCTGAGCAGAAAATGTCACAAACTCTGAGCAGCTACAGAGCCAGTAAAGCAGTTATTAAGATACTATTTCAAAACCAGTCCAGAGTGAGTCAGGCAGCCTTGTCTATTTCCACGAGGTTCTAGAGGTAAAGGGAAGAATTAAACAAAAGATATTTTTGCTTAACAGCTCTGTGTCTTTGGCCTGTTCTAGTGCCAGTATCTTGGCTGCATCTGCCGCATCTGTCAAGTGTGGAAGAGAACATTTGCCTCCCGCCTCTTCTTCTTTGATCCATGCCTTCAAGTTGTAGCTTTTCATCCTGATTTTCTCATGAAAGAGAGCAATTTCTCTTCATGAAATTTCCTCCTTTTATATGACTGGCAGGGATTGTCCCACACTTTCTGAATCTGGTGCTCAGAAGTGACCTTTCATGGCACTGAGGTGCATTCTGATCCTGATCCCGCTGGAATGCCTTGACATGCTGCCTGGTTGCAACCAGGAGAGATGTAGGGATCTCAGGGAGATGTAGGGAATGGGAATTACCCAATCCTCAGCTCATACATTTTTCTGACACCTTACACCTCTAAAACCTTGTAGTGCCTGAGCCAGTGTGAAGGAAAGGTGAGATTGTTCTTCATCTGACCCCCACAATACTCATCTTCATCAGATTGAAGATGAGAAAAGGGATGTGCCTTTTGCAGACCCTCTGAGATGGATTCCTTCCCTTAAAATCATTATTCAGGACGAATATTTTAGAATCATAGAATGGTTTGGGTTAGAAGGGACCTTAAAGACCATCCAGTTTCATCCCCCTGCCATGGGCAGGGGCACCTTCCACCACCCCAGGCTGCTCCAACCTTAGATGCTTCCAGGGAGGGCTCAGCCACAGCTTCTCTGGGCAATCTGTTCCAAAAGGAACACATAATAATAAATAAAATAACATAATATATGTTTTAGCCCATTTATATCTGCTGTGTAATTTATAGCATATATCTTTTCCTGCAGTGAGCTAAAATGTAAATGTAAATGAAAGTCTGGGCCCTAGTTCCATGGTTTTTAACTAAATAATTTACAAAGTTGCTTCAGTTAATGCTTAATTACCTAATGACTGTTAAAACTTTTAGAGGCTGTGAATACTTACCTCTTCCACTAATTAAACAGAACATATTATTGAACAGGCCTTCAGAAAAACAGAACGTTCAAGTGCCTAAATTTGGAAACCAAATATGACTGCTATGTTCTCAGTTATGTCTCAACTCACCTCCTAATTTATAATGAATAAATCAAAATAAATGTATTCACTAATCTGTTAAGATTCTTTCATGACAGGTATGACTAACAACATGATCTTGTTCCTGTCCTTCTTTAGCAGAACTTACCACTGTCCTGTTTACTTGCCTAGTTCATTATGTTATGGCTAAAATTAACCTGAAAATTTTCTAGTACAAGCAAGTTCAAGCACAGATTTGAATCCTGTAAAATATTTGAAAATGCTAATGCAGTGCTAATAATAAAAGTGGGGTGCTGTGAAACTTAGTGAATTACTTAATTTTTATAAATTACTTTGGAATACTCAGATGGGGATTGCATTCCTGAAATGGTAATTGTAATGTTTTTTACAGTTGTGCTATTTGTAGATATCAGTGCTCTCAAAACAATGTGATAAAACTAAGAGAGGAAATTCTGTTTTAAAAGGACGCTGAGTGAGATTACTGTTGTGAGATTTGTTGTGAGAGTCAAAGATATCCACAGAATCTGGTGTTCAAGGAGAAGGAACCTTGTAGCAGCTCCCACTGTAGCACTCAAACACAGATCCTATTTCCAGAGGATGGTTCACTGGTGTAACCCCAGTAAAGCCACCATGGTGCACAGACTGAGACATCCCCCACTCATGCTCCTATTTCAGTTTTGGGGTTTTTTTTCCCCTCTGCTCTGCCCTTGTGCCAAACACGGCTGTGTGCCCATGCCCAGCACACAGCTCATACCCTGTGCTCTGCACAGAAGTGCAGTCAAGTGGATCTTCAGCTCAGCTCTGTGCTGTGCATGATCCAGTGTAGCACTACAGCTTTAGTAAGATGTCATTATAGGCATAAAAAGTACCTTTTTTTAAAAATTGTGGGTGATTTAGCTCAATGTGGTGGGACACAAATTATATATAAGCTGACTGGTTTTATGAGCTAATCAGGATTAATATAATATCATCTATGAGCTTTGTGAGATTCCTCACATTTTTGATAAGTATAAAACTGTGTCCATCTTTTCAAACTACCAATTTCAGCATGGGCTGATTTCTTTTACAGCACTTATTATGTGGGAAGAAAGACTCCATTCCATATATTGTAGCATAATACCGTCGTTGTTCACATTACTCTGAAACAGTGGCTGGGAGCATTGAGCTGCAAAATGTGTATTGTTAATCATTGGGTCATTAACCTTAACAATGTCAATGCATTCCCCTATCAGATCCAACTAAATGACTGCCCGAGGTAATAGTTAAGAGAACATTTCACACAGATGAACATATTAATGCTTTATTTGGTTCTTAATGCAGTGTGAAGGATTTAGGTAGGAGCTAATGTATGTGAGGAGGAATAAGGAAGATGAAGCACAATTGGAAAAAAGAAAGTTTAGCTTCCCAAAAGAAGGAGAGCAGTCCTCAGTTTTCTGCAGCTGAGAAGTGCATACCTAACTCTCTTTAGTTGCAGTCAT
This sequence comes from Diglossa brunneiventris, assembly GCA_019023105.1. NCBI lineage: Eukaryota > Metazoa > Chordata > Aves > Passeriformes > Thraupidae > Diglossa > Diglossa brunneiventris. The sequence continues at coordinate 4,436,421 of CM032356.1, read as the reverse complement.
TCAGGTAAAAAATTGTGCTAATTTGAAGAGGACCTAAAGACCTGAGGTTTCATTAGAATCCAGAGACTTTCTAGTGTCTAATATCCAATTTCTATATCTAATGTGAGTTCTGTGATCAAAAGGCAGATGATGAGACTTGATTTACTTGGCTACAGCTTTTGGGCTTCTGCCTGAGCTGTGCTCTGCCTCCATCGGGCAGATCAGGTCTTAAATATTCCTCTGAAGTGAGAAGATGCCACTACTACCCACCAAAATCTACTGCACATATCCAGTAGAGCTGACCACAAGGCACAAAACCTGTGTTCAGTGGCTCTTTGGGCCAGACTAGGTCTGGGAAGATGTCACCCAGCAGCAGACTTCTGCCAGTGACTTCTTTTGCCAGCTGCTCTTTGTGTTGTGAGTAAAACAGCTGCCCATTTTTTTAAAAGGTTGCAGAGTTCACAGGTTGGGCCAGTTGCTGCCAGGGTGGAGTTCTAACTGTTTGTTTTTGTAATCACCTGCTGTTAACTATCTGTCCTTGATGATTAAGAATTCCCCCTTTTGTCAAGTGGCACCTTGCTGCTTCCTGGAGGATGGCACCTGGATGGTGAAGAGAAGGACACCTTGGAGTTGGCATGCACATGACCTCGGAACCAGCATGCAATGGGAGAAACCCCTCACCAAACCTAGCCAAAAACCCCTAAAAACAACAAGCCAGCACAAAACGGATGAATCAAAGTGATGTCTAGATGTGAGGAACAGAATCTAGTACCTGCTAAGACCCTTTTTACCCCTCACCCTAACCTCAAGGATGTCGGCTAGACAAGGACCTCAAATGTTAAACAGGAAAATTAGGGAATTTCCTGATGCTGTTGTGAGGATGGAATCCCCAGCTTTCTCCACAAACCAGTGGACAAAGATGCACTCTTCCTCCTCCTCCGAGTCACTCCTGGGAGCAGCGGTGCCCATTGGCTCTCCCCACCCAAGCTGATCACTTCTAATAAAGGCATTAAAAAGGAGAAAGGTCTCCTGCCCATGTTTTTTTCAGCTCCTTGGACCAGAGGACAGACTGGGAAGATGTCACCCAGCAGCAGACTTCTGCCAGTGACTTATTTTGCCAGCTGTTCTTTGCAGACCTCTGCCCAAAGCAAATCCCTCAAACCCAGGCTCAAACTGGGTGGCAGCTTAGGGTAAATCTGGTGCTGCTCCTGGGTGCCATCATTTCCAGGGACTTGAAGGAAGTCTGCAGTAATTTCCTCCAGGTCATTTCCACATCAGCATCTGTCACCTTGTGGGGTGGCTGAGAAAGCCAGTGACACAAAATAGCCTCTTGCCACTGCCTGAAAAATCCATGTAATCAGCAGCCATTTCCCAGGTTGCACTCAGGAAAAAGGCTCTAATAATGCGCTGGAAATTGGATGATTGGTTCTGGTGGCCTGCAAATGGCCTGGAGGGTGTATAGAGAAATATTCAGATTGAAGGACTTTGAAACAACTAGAAGGAGCTTTTTCACTGCAGGTACTTTCCAACAGCCTCAGTTCTGGGGTTTTCACACTTCGCTTGTGAGATTAAATGCACAAAATTACACATTTCAAAGTCAGTTCCTATTAAGCTGTTAGATAGCCTAATGACTTACTGCTATAAACACACAGTGTGGACTCACATTTCCTACAGAAACCAGTCCATTAGTGCTGCCTCACCTGGCAATGAGCAAGAGCATGGTGTTCTATAAATACCTGACAAGTGTTATCAAAAACCAGACACAGCAATTAATTAGGGACTCAGAATAGGAAGTGTGATATTGCTTGGTGGGTGTTAAGAGGATGGGGCCACTGATTTTTCTAGTTTTGATTGCATTCCCTTACTTTTAGTAATGCTCCCCTGAAGGACCTAAACTTTTACTCTCCTTTCCTAATATCCTTTGCAGACAGTTATCATGTTGTCTTAGTCAGCACTTAGCAAAATTACACTGTTTGAAATGGCTGCTGAAGATGAAAAGTGGAAAATACTATTACACAAAGGAGTTGTTGTTGTTAATGTTATGGGAAAGTTCACCTGCTAGTTTTGTTGCTTCTATCATGTTGTAATTCCTGGTGAATAAACACTGATAATTCTGCAGGAATTGGGCCTCTGTGGTTGCATGGGCTTGGAAGGAAAAATTTGTTAGCATGTTAATTCTAAGGAAGCTTTTTAATGTCCTATTCCTTTTTGGGATTAAGGATTTGGATGCTGATGAGGGGGAGTGAGCTTTTGTCATCAATTTTAATGAGACATTTATAATCTCTCTTGATTGTATTTAGGGTTTTTTATTGTTGCTATTTTTTTTTTTAACTTCACTCATTCAAGCAGTCACTCTGTGAAAGCTTTTTTTAAGTACTCCAAATCTATTCTGGTAATGAAGAAATGAATGTCAAGCAAAGCAATTTTTTCTAAATTTACAACTCATTCTCTTTGACAAGACCAAAACTGACATACAGAAAATATTCTTTATGTGTAAAAAGACCAAACTGCAGCTCCCCAGTTACATCCACTGGGATATAGTAAGGTGGCAGCTTTATCCATTACCATTTGTCTCATCTATCCCAGTCACTGCATGTCACATTTGTTTATCTGAAGATGAAAAAGTAATAATATTTTATAGAAATTAAGCTTCTGCAGCTGGTAGGTACATCAAGATTGAACTACTATTTCTGTGCATGTTCTCAGCCATCCCACTTTCTCTCTCTCTCTCCAGGTAATTGGAATTTGGCCCCGTGAAGTTCAAAGAAATGAAGAGCAGCTAAGAGTAAGATGCAAGCCAGGAGTGTGAAAGGAGAGAGCTACTGCAGCAGAGCCTGCTGGGTGTGGAACTGGAAATATAGTCTTAATATTTATGTGTACCACTGGCATAAATGTATGTGGGAAAATTCTGCCTTCTCTCATTTTTCAGGATAGTTTTGGTATTTTACTTTCATTCATTTTTTCCAGAAGAATTCTGACTCTCATCAACCCTTTGGCATCGTGCAGCCAGTGTAACCTGGCTTTTAGAGGAGACTTGAAAAATCATGAGGTTTTGCAAGGCAAATCTTAGCCCCACTAGGCTCATTTTCCTCTCTTTCTGCAAGGAGGTACTCAAAAGGACTATAAATTTCATTCTGGAAATATCATGCTCTAGAAGTGCAGTAATAACCAGGACTGACTATTGTGGGATGAGAGTGGCTTGGTCTGGGAGTACTTTGCTTTCCTTCCATGCTGCTGTTTATCTATCCCACAGTGGCAAGAAAGAAGCTGTTGCAGTAGATTTAAGCTTGCAATCCCAGCTAGCATTGTGGATAAATCATTAGGGCCTTGTTCCAAATCCAGCTTTGTTGCTACAAATCATCTGTCTGCATGCATGGCAAGCCTGGCTCCTGAAGATGATCTCAGATGTGCTCCTTGTGGAGCAGAGATGTGCTCAAGAAGCATAATGAATTGGGTTGTGACTGGCAAACAAATACATGATATTTGAGAGAAGAAGCTGCAGCCATACCTACACCATGATAAGGAAAAGGATCAGAGATAACAAAGATGATCCTTGTGGGTTGATGTTCAGATAGAGCTGAATCCAAATCCTGGTGGCATTATTTGAAGGGGTGTTGAGATAAACTGTTCCAGTTACTGTCATTGTTGAAATATGGGCTTTTGCCTGAATTTTTCAAGCTTCAGGTTTAGATTGGATATTAGGAAGAAATTTTTTCTCTGTGAAGGTGGGCACAGAGTGCCCAGAGAAGCTGTGGCTGCCCCTGGATCCCTGGAAGTGCCCAAGGCCAGGCTGGACACGGCTTGGGGCACCCTGGGAAGTGTCCCATGGGCAGAGGGAGTGGAATGGATGATCTTTAAGGTCCCTTCCAACCCAAACCATTCTATGATTCTGATGGAAGTATAAAATATATTCTAGTTATGTGTAGTTAAGCCCTTAAAATATCTCTGTCTGAACTACAAAACTTTTCCTGAGCATTTACATAACCCCCATGTACTTATAACTGTCCCTCTTCACTGATGATACTTTGTCCCTGTTTTTCTTGTAAACAAACAATTGTGATTGAACAGCTTTTATTTCTCTATAGGAATATTTATATAGTGAATGACACTGTAATGCATTGCTGATAATCTGGTGTGCTGTTGATTGGTTCCAACTGCTTGAGAATATCTGGGCTGACAAATTTGTAATTTGTACTCCAGATAGTTTTTTTTTTATTCTACTCCTTAACCTTTTATGTACATAGTTCAGTCTTCTTTCTAAGGCAGTGCAGAAAGCAGAATAATATTCTGGTAAATCAATAAATACTATTGCAATGTTTCTAAACTTAGCCAACACCCAAATTCTAGGCCACCAACTAAGGTGAAAGTATCCATGCTGGGTTTTTCTCCAAATATTCCTTCATCCTATAGTTACTTTACTCTTCCAACAGTGCTCCAAAAATACAGGCATTTCATGTTCTTTTGCTTAAGTTAGCACATTTCTCACTGAAGGCCCTCAAGGGAAGTGGAAACTCTGAAATTCTAAATGCGATTTATGCTTGCCTTGTAAAATGCCAGGGAAACTGCTTTAAGACTGTAATAACCCTTGCTGCTCATTCCATGAACATGCCTATAGAAAATGTTAATTTAATCAACAAATTACAGCTTCACACAAAGCAAGAAGTGTGGAAATACTGGCAGAGGAGGAGTAAAGGTCTCTCATAATTTTTATGTTTAATCATGAATTTGAGACTCTTTATTATTTCTGCATAAATGAAGAACTTCTCCTAAATGGATTATGCTGCATTTCCCATTCATTTTCTCCCCTGATTTACATCTACATACATGTCCATTCAAAATGTGTGAGAACTCGCTCACGCTGACAGGAATGCATCTTAGCAAAACTGTTGATAATTTATTTAATTTTTTGCTTGTCAAATATGCTGTTTGAGAGGGAGCTCAAACAGAGAGCTAGTACTCTTAGAGGAAACCCTGCAGCTTTCACACTGGTTTCTCCCAACATTTTTAGCCCATGGATACTGATCACGGGATGCCTGACACAGTCTAAGTGTTCCCTGCCAAATGTTGAAGCAATGAAGTTAGAAATAGGAATATTGGAATGAAAAGGGCCAGAAATAGATTTCTACAAGTCAGCTTAAACATCCATTTGCAGTAGGGCAATATTACATTTTTCAAAGGCATATATTAACTGATTAGATCACCTGCAAATGGAGTGTTAATTAATAATATCCATAATGAAGTGCAATACAGTTACATTTGCAGGAAAAGCTGACAGATCTATGTCATTCAGGCATTAATCCCAAAGATAATGGAGCAAATTCTGCTCTGTGTGGGTTTTTTCCCAGCTTATATATGGAGTAATTCCAGGGGCACAGGCTGGCTGTACCTTCATGTGGCTGAATATTGAATTTATCCCATTATCCTTTAATGAAAAGCTTTCTGAAAATACCTGTCAGTGAGGCACGCTTGGGCTCTTGCCATCTGTTTGGCTGATAATAATTCAAAAGACAAAATACTTGATCTCATGGAATGAGAGGAATGCCATGAAGGGGAAGACAGCAGATCACAGTCAGTTTTACTTTCCTCTAATGCTAAACTCAAATAATCCTTATTTCATGTTGTTATTATTATTGTTATTATCATCTAATTCATGGCAACTACAGGAAATCTGCAGGTAAAAATTTTGCACCAGCAGTAGATGGATTTCAAGGACCAAAAGCAAAAAAGAAATTTATGGATTGCATTGATACTCTGATGGCAAACAATCTCATTTCCCTATTCAGGGATATACTCTGCAGTCAGCAAGGAATGATCTGGTCTTTGTGGAAAAGGAATTTCAGCGTGTACATCAAAGCTGAAGTCAGGTCAGAGCCCATCACTCCTGTAGCACAGGAGGTGCCACCTTGATTGACAAAATGGGAATACAGCTAGACAAATTTTTGGTGGAAAATCTGATTTACTGCAGTGGGAGATTTTTATTAGGGTTGTAAAGGACTTGTGCACTCCATAACTGGTATAGCAATAGATCCAATATGAGAAGAGGATCCTGTTTTATAACCCATGTCTGCCTTAGAAAAGAACACAGAACCAGCTGTTCTAACTTTTACTGTGTTTGGCATTGAGGCTAAAGGGCTGTGAGGAAAGGGGAGGTGGTTAAATTGATTAATGCAGTTATTTTCCCCAAAGAGGTGTTTTTAGACACAGAGTAAATATCTACCCTGCCTCAGTCTGGAAAAGGAACTTGCAGTAGGGAAAGGGCAGAGGAACAGCAGGGCCAGGTGTGAGGAGGTAAGTGATAGAGTGGCCAAGGGAGCAATGTCTGGTGGTCATAACTGTACAACTTCCCACAGCCAATAGGAAATGTTGATTTAGTGTGATCTGGAGGCTGCTGGTGGCAGAAACACTCCAGCACAAGTCAGCACTGCACCACGGAGCTTCTTGGTCATCAAACATTTATTCCAACACTATTCTGGGTGTACAGCCAGCAGCACTAGTGGTTAGCAGTTTCCTGCATCTCAAATTTTTGTTGCAACCAAAGTTACATGATTCAAAGAGGACTCAAAGGTCCCAACTTTGTCTCTTACCCTCCTGCTCTCTGCTGAGCTATATCCACAATAAATTTTCTGTGTAGTTCTTCCCCAACCAAAAAAAGTAATGGAATATCTTGCTTGATCCATGGAACTACTCAATGAGTGAAAAATGGTGGGTTTGTAGCCTTAAAAAAGCCACCAAAAGAATGCACTCCTCACTCCACCCAATTCATACATGTTCTAATCTGTGTTTCTTACAGAATCACAGAACTGTTTAGGTTGGAAAACGCCTCTGAGATCGTTCAGCCCAACACTCACCCAGAACTGCCAGGCTACCACTAAGCCATGTCCCTAAGCACCCACAGATGTGTTTTTTGGACATTTCCAGGGATGGTGACTTCACCACTCCCTTGAGCAGTCCATTCCAATGTTTGACCAGCCTCTTCATGAGGAAATGTTAATGTCCAATCTTGTGACAAAGCAGTTTCACTACTTGCAGTGTATGCCTTGAGCACGCACAGTGTTTCTCTGCAGGACAATCATCTATGAGAAGTGTATTCCAGATGTTCACATCCATAAAGGTGGGAGAGTACAGAATGGGATAGTTTGCTTTGTTCTGCAGAGCCTTTGTAGCTCCAAGATCTCCTTGGTGAACTCCTAGAATCATTTCTGTAATTTCCATATTAATGCCTTATCCCATCTGACCTCCATGGAGGACGTAGGCAATGTAAGGTATAGGAAAAATATGATTTTGTCTGTTTTATGGTGAGTTTGTTAATTGAAGCAGCCAGGCTGGAAGTGCCCTGAAGCAGCTCTGGATAAACTTAACAAAGTGAGTTCATTGTGTGTTGGTCTGTGTTGAACAAGAACTTTTCAATCTTTTTGATGTCTTAAGAGCTTTATGTGTCCCTCCCACATTTTTGCTCTAGAAGGAAAGAATATTTTCCACCTCAAAAGAAAAAAAAATAGAAATTCCTATTTCCTACAGAACAGTTAAACAAAATGAATAACTACATAAATGCTCTGGTAATAATAACTGGCAGGTAACAAGGAGATTGCTGTGAAGGTATTTGCAGGAATCCTGAGTGACCAGCCAGCAGCTGTGTCTGGTCTGGCTTCAACTTCCTGGAATCTGCAGCTTCTTTGGGTTTGTTTACCTTGCAGAAGGAAACACACATTTTCCCTCACATGAAAGGAAGTGCAATCTTTTGTTGCTTGGCAAACACATCCCACAGATCTGAATGTGAGTCTGGGTTTGAAATGCTTTTTGATCCACACAACTTTAGAAAGCTTCCTCAGTGTTTTTACTTGAGTATCTATTTCTTTATCTATTGTCTCAAGCAAATAACACAGACCTTTCTGAGATATGTCCCCCAGCATCACTAAGGAATTCCATGACAGCTCCCCTCACTGCCTGGGTGGTTTTCTTTATGACAATTCTCAGCTTGCTATAGTCCATTTCTGCTTTTCTTCTTCCAGTTGCCTTTTTTGTCATACCCTGCTGACCACATCACAGGTTCCCATGATGATTCTGAGCAGTGCAACCCTTCAGGCAGAGATTGCTGGGCTGAAACTCCAGAGCACAGTGTGCTTTGGAGCAAGGCTTTCTCCTTGCCAGCCCCTCCAGAGGATAGATGCCAGGATTTTTGCTGAAACTCAGGCTTTATATTCAAACAGCCATGGAGCAGTAAGGACTGGTGCTGTTGTGTCATAAATCACAGAAAGGAATAAAAGTATATCCAGCAAGTGACTTGGTCTACTCATCATCCACTGCATTATTCCTTGGGATAGGTATTTCATTCCTTGAGGGAACTGAGATTTAAATATTTTGTCACAGGACTGACGCAGCTGGGATTTAAATATCTAAGGTCTCATGTGTTCCTCAAAAAAAAATTGGTAGTTTTTGTTAGAGGCTCACTATACCAAAGTTGTTATAAATATTAATCTTAATTGCATCACTCAAGCCTTGATTGTAGCCTTAAGAGCTGTGATTAAAGATCAGTGCATAGGAAGGAATGGTGTGAGGGAGAAAAAGGGTGGTGTTTGTGGTCTTTAGGTCAACAAGCTGTGTATGGTGAGTTATCCCAGCAGTAAGACACAAATTTAAATAGACACTGAGAAAGCTGTGTTAAAAAAAAAGCTTTCCATGTAGCTGCAAAAAACTGGAGGAATAGGTGATCTGAGACAAGGCAGGTTTTAAAAAAACTATTTGAAACTGATAATAGAAGTTCTTCACAAATGTTTAGAGTGACTTTTTCAGCAGTGGATGTGAAGAGTAGAAGTGTTGATAGGAAAAGCAGCTGATCAATAAGAGTGCAAAGTTGAAGACTGATATCTTGTAGAAATCACAAGTCTAACAGGAACAGGGTAAATGATTTTTTTAAAGCCTGGCTCTTCCTGAAAGCAGCTTTGGGTATGCAAAGGATCAAACGCCACACATTGTGGAGGGAAGGATTGCAATCAAAGCAAGGTGCCAAAACCAACACCCTGAATAGTGATGCCTGCAAGGATTGAGATCCCAGGCAGGTGGGGTGGTTGATTAGTATCAAGGTGAAGAAGCAGCCACACTTGATGTGTATTTATTTTTACCTCTCACTGATGATGTAGTAGACAGATTCCAACAAAATTTGCCAAAGTCTGACATAGGAATGACAACCTGATGAATAGAAAATGTGTGAATTTTTTAAATCCTAAGTTTTTCCCTTATTTAAAAATATGTGCTTCTTCACACGGCACTGTCATGTTTCCGAGTCTAGCTAGTTTTGAAAGATTTAAGATTCAAAGCTCTCATTTTTCACAGATTGTGTGTATGACAAGTGATTTTGTAATGGCTAGGTGGTGTGGAGTCAAAAAGAAGACCATCTAAGCCACAAAACACAGCATGAACCAGGATAATTAGCTTATAAAGAAACTGTATTATGTTGTATTCCATTTAGCAGGGGTAAAAACTGGCTCAATCCACCCTGCTATCAAAATATGGACTTTCCTGAAGCAGCACAGACTGTGATGAACTTAGAAGAAATGGAATATTGAGGAAACACTGGAGCAACAGCTTGGTAAATTTTAGAGTTTGTGAACTGCTAAAGCAACTCCCTTAGATCTGCTAATTCAATAGGTAAACTCCAGCAATTAATGAAATTTATGGATTAAAAATTTATATGATGAATATAGAGAACATTAAGGTCTCCTTCTGCATTTCATCTGGCAAACCTTGAATTCAGAAAGATTTACAGAACCCAAACTTCTGAGTGAGAGCTTCAGGTCTCTTGCTCTCATTTTCCTCTATAACCATCCAAAAGGCTGATTGCAAAAGGTTGAATTCCTACGGTGAGGAAAACAAATTACACACAGTTAAAGAAGCACAGGGTAGCAAAAAGGATTTAGATTGATTATATCACCTTCATTTTGGCACAAGAAATATCTGCATATGTAACTTCAGAAGAGTTTGGTACTGCATGTTACTGATATGCTTTTTCCAAATGGACATTTTTAAAATTAAAAGCAAGTTAAAAAATTCCCAATACTTGATAAGCAGAACTATTTACAGGGAGCAGGTGATTACTATCTTTTATTTATGTGTGCATGATAAGATGATTTGCAAGAAATAATATTCTATTATTCAGAGAGATGTTGATAAACCAATGACTAAAAGGAGAGCAGAACATAGCAATGTGGAAGGAGTTGCTTTTCCATAGGCATAACAAGAAATCATTTCAATGATTTAGAAGTTATGTATAAGTTTTCTCTGCTGTTTAACTTTCTTACCTGATTAAAAACCATAAACTTCTTGGCTGTGATAAATGGTCTCATACATCCATCACAACTGCTCAGAGAAAAATAGTTCTTAGGCATTTTAAGAAATTTTTAGCAGCTTTCAGGGTTTCATTTATAAATTTTATTTCCCCTCATGGGCATGCCCCATTAATCAATTACACATTGAATTTTGGACCAAAAGTGGTCGCAGTAATTTTCCTTTAATAACAGGTAATTCTTTCAGTACTCTTTCCATACTAAAACTGAACAATGTGCTGTGCACATGAACAAAAATTCAGCTTCTTATACAGAAATAATTTCTCCAGGACTGTAGGCTTTGAAAGTGCTTTGGGACGTGCAATCTGGGGTTTTGTTTCTTTGGCTTTTTGGGTTTTTTTTTTTTTTTTTTTTTTTTATCAAGCAATTACTGATTATATAATTTTACCACCACTTACACCTATTATGGTATCTGCAGGGCTCTAGATCCTACCTTACTGTACTATAAACATATAATTTCATTCCCAGGGTCTAGCATGTAGGAAGCCAGTTAGTTTCCTTGCTAGAAAACTCAGCAACAGGACAAATGGGAGGTGCATTCAAAAGCAAAAAAAAAAAAAAAAAAAAAAAAAGGAAAAATGATTTAAAAGTCAAAAGGATGCAAAGAAAAAAGACCCATCAGTGTAAGTAGTCTGGCTTTCTATTAGCCAGGTTTTACCTTGGTGTCACCATTTGGGGCAAGAAAGAGAAGAGTGATTTGATTTAGGAATGAGAGATCCTCACATCCACCTGAATCCTACCACTGGCACAGTTTGGTCAGTGCGATTCTGTGTGGGCTCAGGGTGGCTGGGTCATGGTGAACATGAAAAGCCATCAGAAAAGAACACTTGGGGTTGAGCAGCCTCAGTCCCCAAAGCCTCAGCTGACCATGCAAGCACATCTCCTCTGCTGGGGTTAACATTTAATGTGAGAAATGTGGCCTCACTGTGCTTTAAGAAGGATTCTCATAGGATTGATCATAGGAGGGACAGGATTTCAGTTCTGTGTTCTGAGGTGGAGATTTAAACCCTTTGTGACAGCTTGTGAGTGCCTCTCACTGTGCCAACAGCCCCGTGTTCTGTGCTGTGGCTGTGTGGGGACTGGGGATGGGGACAGGGGATGGGGCTGTCACCTCTGTGCTCTGCTGCACAGAATAACAAGGCTCACCCTGAGCACTCCCTGCTCCAGCTGTGGCTTTAGTTACAAGGAAGGAAGCAGCAACTCTTTTTATTATTCCCTGTTCTAGAAAGGGAAGGTTTTATGAGAGGTGGGAGTAGGACACAGGCCTCATGATTCACCAGCTGGACATGCTGAGGTAAGATGTTTTATTTAAAAGGCCAAGTCATTTACTCCTCATTCTGAGAAAGGAAAGCTGTGCACAGGCAGCATTCTTGGTGAGCTGTAATGAAATCCTTTTCTTCCTGGGATGGTTGCTTCTTGGGGAACAGCTCCCGTGAAGGTGACACCTCCTGGTCAATCCCGTGCCACTCTTGCTGCCTGTCCCAGTCTCATCTGGCCCAGTGCCAGCCTGCTTTAGCAAGAAACAGGGACAGATCTCGACTTGCCCCTACTTCTGTAGGAGCTGAGGGTTGGTTTGGGATGCTCCCAGCACCTCACTCTCAGATCCTATTGCATTTTTGCTATCATCCTTCAGTCTCCATGACAACCCTCCCTGCAGCACGGCCTCCTGTTCATTGCATGTGTGCAACATCCAGCTCTTACACACCTTACTGGATTTTTTGGGTTTTTGTGGCGGTCCCAGTTGTTGGTTTCTCTGGGTCTGGATTGAAGGCACTTGAGATGGTAGCTCATGTTTGGACTCAAGTGTTCATTATTTCTTATCAGTAAAACAGTCTCGCTACTAGGAGTTTGGCAGCTTTTCATTAGAAGGCACAAAATGGCCAACAATCTCTTGTTCCAGGGTCTTTTAAGACTAAACTATCCAATTAAGGACTGACACTTGGATTATTTCCCCTTTTAACCCAATAACTGATCCCAAAGAGCTGCAATGCAGACCTTCCTGCCCAATTACAAAATTCCACCCAAACCCAAGAAGAAGAAGAAGGAAGAAGCATGAAGAAGAAACCCAGGATGACACCCTGTGCCCTCCATCTTGCTTCCATCCACAGCATACTAAAAATCTCAAAACCTAAATTTCTCACCCAGTGATACACCTACACTATTCTCTATAATCTATTTCACAATTTTGTGGATTCTGGTCTATCTTGAAGTCTAGGAAACTTTCTCCATGAATGAGGGTCAAAGTCAATGCTGCCCTGGGGGTCAGGGCACCCCAGAGCAGACAGAGAAATATTCACAGTGCCCTGGGTTTCCACAGGTTTTCTCTTCTCTTTATATTTTGTTGTGTTTTCCTTCAGAAATAGTTCTGTTATTACAGACAATGAGCCTGCTGTGCTGCCAGATGAACACTTGGGTAGCTCTTTCTGGGTCAAAATCATGCACTAATAATCAAGCATTGTTTTCCCACACTGTTTCCTGAGGTTAGTTTAGAAATTCATGTTGGTAGTGCTCATGGCATGGCACTGGTGCTTGCACTGCTGAATCTACACACAAACCAAGGACAATTAGGATGTATGCAGTCATGCATGATCCTTTTGGAGCCATTGTACAATATTTATGGGTTTTTATGCTTCATCTGTTCTGAATTACATGTCTCGTTCAGCTGGAGCCCTGTTGAAAGCCTTGTGCAGAGGGTAAGGCTATTACTGAGCAGTTTATTCAGGACAGCATGAATTTTGCAATATTGTTACCAACTTCAGATCCTTATGAATACAGCTCTCCCAGTCCCCATGATGCACTGTCAAAGATTAAAAAAATATCATAGGGCAGCCTGAAGCAACCAACATCTGCTTTTGGATGTGTCATATTAGCAGTGACATTGCCCCCAGGAAATCACTTCTTTTCTTCTGGTGGGATTTTATCTCTCTGCTTCCTAAAAAGTGTTTTTGCAAATAAGAGAAGGGAAAGAACAGGGATGAGAACAAAAGTAGACGGGAAAGAAGAGGGAAAAAAAAACATAATAAAACAAAAAGAAATTAGAAACAAAATTTAAAAAATAAATAAAATAAAAATAAAGCAAAAGGGAAGGGGAGAAAGGGAAGGGGAAGGGGAAGGGAAGGGGAAGGGGAAGGGGAAGGGAAGGGAAGGGAAGGGGAAGGAAATGGAACGGGAAGGAGAAGGGAAAGGGAAAGGGAAGGGGATAAGGAAAGGGAAGGAGAAGGGAAGGGAAGGGAAGGGAAGGAGAAGGGAAGGGAAGGAGAAGGGAAGGAGAAGGGAAGGAGAAGGGAAGGAGAAGGGAAGGAGAAGGGAAGGAGAAGGGAAGGAGAAGGGAAGAGAAGGGAAGGGGGAAGGGAAGGGAAGGGGAAGGGAAGGGGAAGGGGAAGGGGAAGGGGAAGGGAAGGGGAAGGGGAAGGGGAAGGGGAAGGGAAGGGGAAGGGGAAGGGGAAGGGGAAGGGGAAAGGGAAGGGAAGGGAAGGGGAAGGGGAAGGGGAAGGGGAAGGGGAAGGGGAAGGGGAAGGGGAAGGGAAGGGAAGGGGAAGGGGAAGGGGAAGGGAAGGGGAAGGGAAGGGAAGGGAAGGGAAGGGAGGGAAGGGAAGGGAAGGGAAGGGAAGGGAAGGGAAGGAGGAAGGGAAGGGAAGGAGGAAGGGAAGGGAAGGGAAAGGAAGGGAAGGAAGGAAGGAAAGGAAAGGAAAGGAAAGGAAAGGAAAGGAAAGGAAAGGAAAGGAAAGGAAAGGAAAGGAAAGGAAAGGAAAGGAAAGGAAAGGAAAGGAAAGGAAAGGAAAGGAAAGGAAAGGAAAGGAAAGGAAAGGAAAGGAAAGGAAAGGAAAGGAAAGGAAAGGAAAGGAAAGGAAAGGAAAGGAAAGGAAAGGAAAGGAAAGGAAAGGAAAGGAAAGGAAAGGAAAGGAAAGGAAAGGAAAGGAAAGGAAAGGAAAGGAAAGGAAAGGAAAGGAAAGGAAAGGAAAGGAAAGGAAAGGAAAGGAAAGGAAAGGAAAAAAAAAAAAAAGAGAGAAAACTCTAGTTGACAAATAGCTCGTGAAGAGTCTTTGGAAAACAAATAAAAACTGACTTTGCAGTTTCTGCTCTGCTTCCCATAGCCCATTTAAAGGAACTCAATCAAAGTGCGCAGACCAGGCATTTAACCCAGGCTGACCTCGCTGTAACCAGTCCATGTCTTGCCTCCCCTGGTCTCTCGGTCTTGTCTGAGTGTTAAGAATATTGTTTCCAGAAACACTTAAAGGGTGAGGCTCCACAAGTAAACAGTGACATCCAACAACTTCAAAACCTGGGGATTCCTAAGCTCACTTTGTTCATGGTGTCCAGTGGAACATTTGGTCTGTCCCAGTGGTGCTGGCTGTGGCGCTCGGTGCTGTGGTTTACTTGACATGGTGGTGGTCACTCAGAGGATGAGCTTGATGGTCTTGGAGATCCTGAAGATCTTGTAGGTCCTGATGTCTTGGGATCTCTAGCTGGTCAGAGTGACCCTGAGATGTCTTAGAAAGTCTCTTTTCCCAGCCCAGCAGTTGAAGAAGGAGTCAGAACTCTTCATTTCTCGGTCTCAAGGTTGTTCAGTGTGTCTTATCTATAAAATTCTTTCTCTGGACCTGCCGAGGTCCACTCAGCAAGACAGTCCAAGGCACTCTGCCCACCTCAGAGACAGTGTTATCTTTTTATACTAAAAACTACACATACAGTATTTACAATTACTTTCCAATACCTATCACCTATGTTAGACAGTGAGCTTCTACTCTAAACCAATCTAAAAGTGCCAACATCACAGCAGAAGATGGAGGCCAAGAAGAAGGAGAATGGCTGGACACGCCCAGATTCCTCCATCTTGCCCCCTGAACCCCCATTCTAAAAACCCCAAAAAATCTATTTTTCACCCTGTGATAAATTCACTATCATTCTACTTAAACTGTCGTGGCTTGTAATTCTTCATATAAGGTTGGTAATTGGTTTTTTCCAAGGGCTAAATCAAAGGCACAGGGGTCTTGGGCTCTGTGCCAAGGTCTCTGAGCTCCCTGAGCAGGGGCTCGAGCCCTCCAGGGCAGCCAGAGGAGTTTCCTGGGTTCCAACACTGATGATCTGGTAGGTCCTGATGATCTCCTAGGGCCTGATGATCTTGTAGGTCTTTTCCAACCCTAAGGATTTCGTGATTCCATGATTCTGTGCAGTGTTCCACCGGAAAAATGAGTTTTGATTGTTTTATGTCACAAAGATTGTGTGAGGATAAAACTCCCTGAAACTCCTGAAGCTCATTGAGTCATCAGTTGGACAGCTTGGAAATAATGTTTTACATTAGGAAATGGCATCATAATTTATTAAAATTTTAAAATGTGATGGGGTTTTTTTTGGTGAAATTTCCCAAGAGAGGAAAGTTTCTTCTAGATAATTCTGGAAGAAGAGAATGGTGAAAGTAGCATAAGTCTTCTCACAAGAGTGCTTCTGTGGAGAGAGGAAGCTGGAAATCTGAAAGCTCTGCAACCGAAGGCAGACTGGAACAAATGCCTTCAGTTCCTGGGCTCATAATCCAGTCTCTAAATGATAACTGACTTGTGCTTATGTTAAAGAAACCCCAAAAATTGAATGAGTTAATTTGGTCTAGAAGGGTGTCTTAGAGCTGATATATGACAGGAGATTTTACAGACATAGGTTCTCACCTGATCCTGAATTTTGGGGTTGTAGATGAAATTAATTCTTACACAAAGGATCCTAATTGTCCCAAGGTTCATAAACATAAATAATTTGACATTTCCAAATAAGTAAATAAAACAATGGTGTAGTAAAATGCTTTTGCTTTCATGGAAAACATGAAATGAAACAGAACCTGGGAAAGAAAAGGAATAGAATGTTCCTTCCTTAAGCAGGTAGATATGATATTTTGCAGAAAGGACATTTTCAGGAATTCAGGGTACTTTTTTCTGAGAAATGATGCAACATTTCCTCCTAAACCAGAAAATTTACTTCTACTTTTTTGAGTCTGTCCTTAAATATAAAAAATCTTTTTACAAATTAAATATCAGTGAAAATGGTATAGGAAAAAGAAAGTTTTACATACATAAGGATAAAGCCAGAAGACAGATTAAGCAGAATAATTAATAGAAGTATGCCTAAAAATTCTTCCTCTTGCTTGTTTTCCTGAAAAGTCATTGCCTGCCTTGTCACAGTCAGGTAGCATAAATGTCCACTGCTAAGTCCCCTGACACAAAATATATTTTATTTTGGGACTGTAATTTCTTTTGCACTGAGCCAACCAGCTTTTTATGAAATGAAAGCCAGTGCAGTTCTCAGGAAGAGCACTCGGGAGCTCTGCTGTACTGACGAAAAATTACATTACTGTCCTAAAATGTCTTCAATGCTCAGTTTGGCAGACTGGGGCGCAGATCTCACATTATTACTTGTATTTGATTGGAAAAAGAACTAAAACTCTGCTTCAGCAAAAAACAGTTGAGGGCAAAAGTCAAATGTGATGCGGGCATTGTAGTGAATGGGCTACACTGTCATTAACACTTTGAACAGCTTATAGCTGTTCTTCCCCCATATTTAAATTCTCATAATGAAAAAAATGTCCTTTTTTGCTCCTTCAGGGGTGTCCTGTGAAGAATCAAGGAGTACTATTTCAGCATGGGTGATTGCATCTGCAAAACCAGATGGGAACACCTAAAGCTCTAGAAGAAGATTTGTGATTTTTAACTTTGCTCTTACAATGAAAACATCTTTTCTCTTGCATGAAATACCTTCGTATAATAAGGAGACAAAGATTTGTCTGCAATCTTAGAGTCATCAAATTCATTGTCACCTTGTGTTTTATATCAAGTTAATGCCTTGCACTGATTTCACCAACACATCAGACTAAATATTTTTTAAGAGAAAAGAAAATAAAAAATGGTAAGCAATTCCTTCAAACAGAACATTAGAAATCAAAGCACTCATCAATCCACATACAATTTTTCCTGAGGAGAAAGATGAATAGAAATGAGCTGCAAATGTTGTGTTTTATTCATGTAGCTAATTCCTAATTCTTGAGTCTTAATCTGTGGATTTATCTAGACTTATACTACTGTAGAAAGCAAAAAAAAAAAAAAAAAGGTGAAAAATGTTAGTCACCCCATTTAAGGCTTCTGCTCTGATCACAGAACAAAGAGAGGCTTTTCAGGTGCATGGTTCAATGCACAAACAGCAGATTTTTGCTTGAACTGGCCTGTAAAAGAGCCTGTATCAATGGGCAGGAGCAAAAGGAGCTGCTCCCTGAACATGACTGAGCTGGATATCACTGGATAACACAGAGATGCCCCGGTGACAACATGAAGTAAAGCTTCCACACTGATGAATGGCACAAACTATTCCCAAGATGAGTGGCTGAAGTATTAAATTATAACAGTGCTGGATATCTGCCCTGGGTGGCACCATGTACTTATTCTTTTGTTTCAAGTCAGATAGTGGAGTTATTGCAGATGAGTGAGAAGGCTTTGAGTTTAAGTGCCAGAGGCTAAAGAGGTTTTGCCTCAGGATAAAATGCAGGAATTATTTAAGAACTGAAAAGTATTGTAAATTTAATAACAATCATGAATAAATTAAACCAGCCTAATTAAAAAATTATAAAATGATAGGTTCTGTAAGAAAAGCCTGACTGTGGAAATTGTTCTGCTCATGTGGAAACGTTTAACTTTTCCCATCCCAGTGCCTGCCTTAGAGATGATATTGTTACCTTTTTAAAAAATTGTGCTAACACAGTGTGTTTATTCTCCATCTTCTTTCAGTAAATGCCACAGTTACCCAGTTCAGTTGTAATTATGCACTTTATCCCCATTGATTCACCTTTCTCTTCATGGCAGTCAGGTGAGAGGAGGACAGAGAAATTACTTGGACAGCCAGGAACTGGGGCAGGAAAATAAAGCCCTGATGGATTTAAATGTTGCCAGTGACATCAAGAGCAACATGAAAAGCTTTAAGGTCTCATCCAACCCAAACCAGTCTGTGATTCTATGAGCTAAAGTCATAAGCAAGGGGTAACAAACAAACCTCCCAGGCCTGTCTTCTGTTTCCCTGGATATTTCTCCCTGAATAGCCACAGATGCCATTCCAGGAGCTCACTCCTATTGTTTCATGTAAGTGCTTCTCTGTTAACTGTAATTATCTTCTCCAAACTCAATTTCTGACTTCATCTCTTCTGGACACTCTTTCCCTGTGTCTTGCTGAGACACAGAACTTTACTCTGTGTTTGGTTCATTACACAGAATACATTACTTCACTGGCAATAATTGTAAAATGATGTATTGTTGATCACACAGCCTAATAAAGTCCAGGTGTTTGGTAGCTGAAATCCAGAGTGAGTTTGGTTCTTTTTGTACCAAAGGATTTGACTTCTCCTAGAATTGCATTTTCCATTATCTTACCATTTATTTTCCTTCTATAATTTATTTCTCATGTATCTGCCATTTGCTTATATTCTGCCATCTGCTTATATTCTGCCATCACATTTACTCCCTATTTTTTTTTATTAAATTAATAAAAACTGTCATCTCTGAAAGTGCCCAGAGACCATCTGAGGTTCATCTGGGTTTGGTGCTCCTTTGATAATTATGGTGCACACTTAGCTGTTGCTAGGCCAGACCCTTCCTGCTTTCCTGTACATGGTGCAATGTTAGATGCAGAATCCTCTTGCATTTATTTACATGAAAATAGATTTTACTAATCAACAATTGCAGCTGAAGTGGCTCATTTCAGACTCAACCACGAATCTATTTAAACAGGCAGAGCAGAAACATGATATTTTAACACGTTAAGTGAAATAATAGGATCACAGAAACATAGAATAGCCTAGATTGGAGGGGACCTCAAAGATCATCCAGTTCCACCCCACTGCCATGGGCAGGGACACTTTAAACCAGACCAGGATGCTCCAAGCCCCATCCAACACCTGAACACTTCCAGGTATGGGGCAGGATGGGGCAGCCACAGCTTCTCTGGACAACCTGTTCCATGTTACTGGCAGTTAAGGTTTTAAAACTCCTTTTTCCAAGTGGTTGAACAAGCTTAAAACTTACTGGCTTTTTGGTTTTTTTCATTTCATTTTTGTGTGATGACATATTACATGTGTTTTAATCTTATTCTAGGATTTCCAGCAACTTCAACTGGAAAAAAAAATAACACGTTTGTCACCGTCATATTCTCTGAAAAATCTCTTTGCCCAGGGTTTTCTCCTGGGAAGCTGAGAAGCCTCAGAGAAAAAGGAAAACAATTCTTATCTCATTTGCTTCTCCTGTGTTTTGCTGCTTTGGAATGTGGTTGGAGGTTGTTTATCCAACATGTGAATTGTTTTGACTTAATGACCAATCACAGGCAGGCTGTGTCGGGACTCTGAGGAGAGAGTCACGAGATTTTCATTTGTATCTTTTAGCCTTCTGTAAGTATCCTTTCTCTATTCTTTAGTATAGTTTTAGTATTAGCATTCTTTAATATAATATAGATAATAAAATAATAAATTAGCCTTCTAAGAACATGGAGTCAGATTCATCTTTCCTTCCAACAAAGGGGGTCTCAGAAAATACCACACATATTCACATAGATTTTTATATATATATTTCACACTGTTCTACAAATCCACAGTGAGGAAAGATGCTGGGTTGAGGAAATGATCTTTCAGCTGTTTCAAGGACAAGAGATTCTCTTCAACACAAGTCTCTGCTCCTCATGCAGATGAGCCTGTGCCCTCCCCAGCACAACTCTGCTTTCCTCCAGGGCTCTCATCTGTAGCAGCTCTCCACGAGATGAGCACACAAATGGACAAGGCTGTCCAAGGCACTGGTAAGAATTACATTTACCATGAGATAATGTGCCCCATGGTGATTATAGCTCTGTTTTAGGAACAAGCTGGATGCACCTGCTGGCAAAAGTGTGCATAGACTCATAAAGGTTTCTATCATTAGAGATTAATTCTCTGGTATGACACCTCCTGCTTCAAATTAGAAGTAAACACTTAATGTTAAGGAGCAGCATATTCTTCACTTGATAGTTTTGCTATACCAAGTATATTCAGCTCCTTGGGGCTGTTTTTTAAATGGTATTATTTGTTATTAGCTTCATAGCTGGCATTTTAAAAAGTCATATGTTAACATATGTGCTGCTAAATAGTTCCTTATATGCACAGAATATATAGTTACATAAGTAATGTGATGTATAATACTTGGTGTAAGCACACACTTCTCCATCTGCAGTTCTTTCTACCTTTAACAGAAAAAATCCCACAGAAAGTATAATATTTTAACTCTTTAAACCATTTCTGATCTGTACTTAATCCCATTATAATACATTTTTACTGGAAAAATAAGATGATTAATATGTTGCTACAATTACTCCCTAATGTCATATAACATAACAAAATTCTTAGCCCATTATTTCTTTGAAAAAAATCACAGCTTTCCAATCTGTAAGTGTATTACCCAACTGGGACATGTTTTTTTGGCTCGATTTCTTCCTTTTCTTTCTTTTACTTACAGGCAGAGAGGTGGAAGGCTGACGAGGAGCCAACTATAAATCATTCACTTTCAGAACGATGTTTTGATCAACCTCTGGAACTGAGGAAATGATCATTGCAGCCTTTGGATGTGGTCTAAATTATGCCACAGGCCGTGGTTCCGTAAGTGACCACACAACACCTGCAAACTGCACATTCCTGCCATTATTTTCTTATTACTCTGATAATCCAATCTTTTCCAGTACTCTCTGGAAGGTGGTAGCTGGAAAGGCAGAAGGGGAATAAGATAAGACCAGGATTTTAGACTTTTATTTTACAGGAACAAATTTCTGTGTTTTCCCAGTCCTGTTAACAAAGCCATGGAAACTCTGAGTAATTTCTACCATATCCACAACTGACTGTTTCACTGGGTTGTTCTCCAAGTCCATTCAGTAGATATTATTCCAGCACAGCTGGAATAATGTGTCAGTGGAGATCCCTTCTTCTCCTTCCCTTGGCACAAGTTCCTCTGGGACAGGATTGCCTCAAGCACCAGCAGCCAGCCAGGGATGCTGTAAGGAAAGCAGTGACTTGTGTTGTTATTGACCTTTGGGAAGCTGTGCCTCTGGAAAAGCAGTACCAAAGCCTATAGCAGCAAAAATGAGACTACACAAGGAGCTGTACAAACTTAGTCAGCTGGATCTTATCACATCCATGTGGAAGAGATAAGCACAGTCTGAGGCACTCAGGTACCTCTGAGAGCAAGATACAAGGGACACTGATTCCCACTGATGATTCAGGTAAGTCCACAGGAACCCTCTGGTTGTGATAAGTTGTTTTCTGGCTTTTTTCGTTAGATATTAACCCCCATTTTTCCAGGCAGGGACACTGGCTGTGCAGGAATATATGCATGAGCCTGTTAAAGATGTGTGAACCAGCTCTGTGTAAAAAGCAGAAGCCGGGTTTGCGTGGTGTGGAGGCACCAGCTGCCACCAGTTCTGGTCATTAGGAAATATTTCTTCACCAAAAGGGAGGTCAGGTGTTGAAACAGGCTGCCCTGGGCAGAGAAGGAGCGGCCATCCCTGGAGGGATTTAAAGGACATGCAGATGTGCCACTTCAGGATGTGTTTTAGTGGTGGCCTTGGCAGCTGGACTTTATTCAAGGGTCTTTTCTAACCTACACGATTGTAGGATTCTGTGTTCCCTCCACTTGGGACCTCAGGTCCCAAACACCTCGACAAGAGATCCTGAGCACAGGGTGTGCATCCATCCTGCTGACATCCCTCTTGCTCCTGTTGCCTGGAGAAGGCTTAGGACAGGATGCCCATGAGATATACAGTTCTGCACATGGTGAATGACAGAAACCTCAGCCCTGCCAGTCCTGGCACATGTGCAGCAGGGCTAAGGAAAGCTTATGAGGTGTCTAGAAAGTTGTATTTGGAACTGAAATTCTTCAGGGATGTAACATTGTCCCCAGAAATTCTCCCTAGAACTGCCTGCAGTATTTTCAGAGCTGAGGATATCCAAGTCAGACTTCTGTAAGAATCCAACTGGATTTATAGAATCCATTGAAATAACTGACCCAACCACAGCAAAGATCAACATTTTAAAGATATGGTCAGAGAGAGATTACATGTGATGCTTCTTTAGGTGGGGCACCCATCAGTTCAAAGGCCACAGCTCTGTCCATTGGGTTGGGATCATGGACTGAGTATATCCCTGGTGCCCAGGGTCAGTCAGTCCATCCCAGGGTCAGTCAGTCAGTGCCAGGACCACCCCTGGGGCTGGGGACAGACGGATTCAGGGCTCCTGGGGGGTGCCAGGTGCCCAGAGAGGCTTTGGGGATGTTCCAGGTGCCCAGGGCTTTATGGCACACTGTTGCAGGGATGGGGCCTCGGGAGACTCTTGGTGTCTCTTGGTGTCTCTTGGTGTCTCTTGTCCTTCCATGGAGCACAGCCCAGCCAGGGAATGACCATCAGGGTGGCTTGGGCTGCCCACTTTGTCAAGAAAGCCCCGAGAACTCCTGCCCAGTGGTTTTGTACTTGGGCTGATGATGTCCAGAACTCCCAGAGAGGGGGTGGGCTGAGCTCTGGGACTTGTCAGCTGGGTGATGAGGCTCTGGTGGCTGTGACATCACAGAGGATGGGTCACAGTGGGATCTGTCCCTAAGGACAACACCAGGCAGCCCCACTGCAGCTGGACTGGGGTGATTCGTGTGTGCACGTGCACGGGGAAGGCTGGGGTGGATGGGGCACTGGACAGATGCCCAGGGGGGTTCCTAACCCTGAGTGAGGGCTGAGCCCCTCAGAGCAGGGCAGGGCTCTGCCCTTGGGGCTGGGGACAGTGGGACTTGGGGCTCTCTGTGCTGGCTTTTGGGCCAGTCCCTGCTTTGCCAAGAGATCCCCTGGCACCTCCTGCAGTGGGTTTGGACTTGGTGCAGATGCCCAGAACCCACTGAGCAGGGGGTAAAGTCTGGGGCTTGTCAGCTCTGGTGGCTGTGACATTACAGGGAACAGGTGACAGTGGGAGCCATCCCCAGGGACAACACCAGGCAATCCCCCTGCAGCTGGACTTGGGCAATTGGTGAGTGCACGTGCACAGGGAAGGTTGGGATGGATGGGGAATGGGACAGATGCCATGGGGGGGTTTCTAACTCAGAGTGGGGCCTGGGCCCCTCTGGGCAGGGCATGGTGCCACTCTCTGGGCTGGGGGGCAGAAGGGCTCAGGGTTCCCAGTGGTGCCAGAGAGGCTTTGGGGATGTGCCAGGTGCCCCTGGCTCCATGGAACGCTCCAGCATGGCAGGGGTGGGGCCTCAGGAGATTGCTCAGGTGTCTCTTGCCCTTTTATGGGGCACAGCCCAGCCAGGGATGACCATCAGGGTGGCCTGGGCAGGGTGGGCCCGGTGCTGTCTCCAGTCAGGGTCTGTGGTCCTTTCAAGCCTGTTATATCTGCTGGATAAACTTTTCTCCCATCTCCTCCAGGCCATGGCTATGACAACCATCCTTCTCCTGGCTGTGCTGGCCGTCCTGCCTGGGCAGACACAAGATCCACAGATTGATATGGCCATGGTCCGGCAGATCCAGCAGCATGAGCAGTTTCTGAAGCAGGAGGTGATGAGGCTGCAGCAGGAGCTTGAGTGGATCAGGTCCTCCCCACAAGAAGCTCCACTCCTCTCTGGGTTGCAGCTCTGCTTCTTGTGGGCTGCTGCAGTACCCTGCTCGTGGAGTTCTGCTGGCTGGCCTGGCAAATGAAGCTTGCCCCTTGCAGCTGCCGTGTGCAGGACAGCTCTGGCAGCAAGGAAGGAAATGACAATGAGGATGAGAAGCTCAAAGGACCATGCCAAAGGGTCAGGTTGTTTTCTGTGCCCAACCTATTGCCCATGCAGGAACTGTCTGACATCTGCAAGGATGTGAAGAAGATGATGCATGATGTCCTCCGTGTCTGCCGAGTGCTTTCCAAGGACACTTTCATGCCGGAGATGCACCCGGCCACCGGCAAGAACGGCACCCATGAATCCTGGAGCATCTTTGAGGACCGAGTCTTGTACCAGCTGCTCGTGTTTCTGCAGCCACCCCCCAGGCACTCTTTCAGGCTGGAGCTGTATGGTGGGACACATCAGCCAGAGAGGTGCTCCAACATCCGTGTGGTGCTGGAGTGCACCTGCTCGAGGAAAACGAAGAATGGTCCATGTTTTGCCCACTCCTCCAAGACCAATGAGACCCACCACTCACCCCTGCTGCAGAACCTCTGCACAGGCTCCTACTTGGACGTGGAGGAAATCGCCTGCTGGGTGCAGAACTTGGTGCAGACAGCCTGGGAGCACCTGCTCCAGTGGCAGGACTGGGAGCTGACGGTGCTGCCCAGCTCCCACTCCTGCCGGCTGCTGCTGAGCGGCCCCTCCGACATGCAGCTCTGTGCTGTGCTGGTGTTTGCCGTGGAGCAGGGCAGCCCAGGCACCTTCCTCATCCTTCAGTAGGGGTGGCCAGTGTCCCCAGGGGCTGCTTTGGGCTGGGGCTGGGTGGGGAATTGGGAGTAGACACAGACAGACAGACAGCTGAGCTCAGCTGCCCAAAGGGATCTGCCGGACTGTAGAGCATGAGATCAGAATATTGAAAGGGGAGGGAGAAGGAAGAGGAATGGGACAAGTTTGGAGTTAAGGCATTTTTCTTGCCAAGTCACCATAACAGGTGATGGAACCCATCTTTCCTGGAGATGGATGAACACCTGCCAGCCCATGGGAAGCTAAATGCCATGATTCCAAACATCTCCTCAGAATCACAGAGTCACTCAAGTTGGAAAAGACCTCTGAGGTCCTTGAGTCCATCCTATGACCCAACACCCCCATGGCACTAAGTGTCATGTCCAGTCTTTCCTTAACACCTCCAGGGAGTGTTAAATACCTCAGCCTTTTCCTTACTTTTGGTGACTCTATTCCCTCCTGGGTCCAGTAAGGAGTGGACCTCCTATTGCCATTAATGTGTTCATGGCCCTCCTATTGCCATTAATGTATTCATAAAACAACTTTTCATTATCCTGGATAAAAGTGGCCAAATAAGTTCTGAGCTTTTGCCTCTCTAGTTTTCTTCCTACATGACCAAAAGACATCCATAAACACTTCCTGAGCTGCCTGCCCCTTTTTCCAGTGGTGGTTCCCCTGCTGGGCTCGCAGCTGTGCCAGGAAGTGAAGTTCTCACCCACACACTCCAGGGCCCTCGCAGGCTGCCCCTGCTGGCTTGAGTTTCCAGCAGGCATCCAGCAGTTTCCTCCTCCTTCCCTCTTTCTCCCTCTTTATGAACTGATTCTGATGGAATATGGTACAGAACATCCCTTTGGGGTGCCCTGACCCTCAGCTGTGCTGTCTGTGTCTACTCCCAACTACCCAAGTACCCTCTTGTGGTTCCAGCCCCAGCCAGAATTTAACACCACAGAGCCCCTGCTCAAAACCCTTCTCTTCCCCCCAACCCTGGTGGAGCGGGGAGGAGAATCTAAAGTAAAACTTGTAGGTTTAGAGAAGTTTAAAAATTAATCATTTAGAGAAGCTTAGTAACTGAAAACAAAATCAAATACTGCAATAGTGGTAAAAATAATAATAGTATTGATGATACAAATTAAAAGAAAAAAAAGCTCAAAAGCACGTGATGCACAATACAAGTGCTCACTACCTACTGACCGACAATGCCAGAGCTGCTTTTCTGAACCAGATCAGGCCCTGTTCCAGATAACTCCCCCAGTTTATATACTGGGCATGCCATTCTCTGGTATCGAATGTCCCTTTGGCCAGTTTGGGTCACCTGTCCTGGCTGTGCTCCCTCCCAGTTTCTTATCTGTACCTTCTCACTGACAGAGCAGGAGACCCAAAAGAAAAAAATATCCTTGACTTAGGATAAATAGGACTTAGCAAAAAGAAAACCATCAGTATTTTGTCAATATTTTTCTCCTTCTAAATCAAAACCACAGCACGGTACCAGCTACTGAGAAGAAGTTAAGTCTATCCCAGCCAAAGCCAGGCCATCCCCAGCCCCCTCAGCAACATGGCAGTGTGAGAAGCAGAAAAGGCCTTGATGCTGTGCAAACACTGCTGAGAAACAAGAAAAACATCCCTGTATTATCAACACCCTTTTCAGCAGAAATCCCAACACAGCCCCACTCTGGTCACTGAAGAAAATTAACTCAACCCCAGTCCAAGCCAGCACACTGAGCAACAAGTTTTGAACTATTTTCTATGGTACAGAGAGAACAAAATTCAAGCACCAAAGCCTGCTAGCTAGTTCCAGTAATAGTACGAAGGTCATTTTTCCAAATGGCCAAACTGCACCCCCAGGCTTTCAGAATTATGTGCTGTGTCATTATTAAGAAAAATCTCATTGCATTAAGAAGCAGCCATTGCTTTTAAAAAGACAGAGGCAGTGGGTTTTTTTTAAAAAAACAAACCCAAGAAAGCCTTATCACAAAAACAGTGTGAGCTGCATGGGAAAATAAAGTTTGTAGTTCAAACTGAGATTTCTCTGGCTCCTGCTTCCACCAGCAACCATCTCACTGAGGTCTGACAGGTGTTTGCACAGTTGCCAAGCCCCTGGGTTAATTCAGTGCATGAGGAACAGTGAGATTGAATTATTTCTGTAAGTAGAATTTTTATAAATTAATTGAAAAGGTGAATTACTCTCCCCAAATAAAAATATATTAAATGAGACCTCAGACATCTTTCAGTATGGGAAAGTGGACAGAGAATGCCCCAAGTCTCAGCTTAATATTAGCTGGAATATTAGACTTCAAACTTGACTCAAAGTCAAAAGGGAGGACCTATGCCAGCAGCCATGCACTATTTCAGCACTGAGAGTTGTGGATAAGCAGCACATTTCAGGGCATAGGAGCAACTTTCCTCAGGAGAACTACATCTAGACAGTCATAAATAAACAAGCTCTCATGGTTTGACATCACAATTCAGCAGATTTGTTCAAGCTCAGCAGCTGTGGGGTCTAGATGCTGAGATTTCCTGGTGGGCCATTTGAATTCTCTTTCCACAATTGTTTTTCCAAATCCACAGACAAGGGGCTGGCAGATTTTACTCTATGTTTGCAGGGGGGTGTCATGCCCAGAATATTAGTGCCACTGTTCATGTGAGGAGAATCAACCTGATCACTTGTGATCTATTTATAACCCCACTGGGGCAAAGCAGTGCCAGAGCAGAGCTAGTGGAAAGTGTAAAACACCAAAACATGCCCAGTGCAGACACTCTCTGCTCTGCAGGTTGTTCCCACTGAGCTGCAGAGCTGGATTTACAGAGTCAGTGCTGGGCAGAGGGAGTCTCATTTCCTGTGCATCCCTGGCTGTGCTCGCAGCACTGGAGGCAAAGCAAAACCTTCCACAGCAGAGGCCTCCAGTCCCCCTGGCCATGGCAGCAGCACTCCCAGAGCTGCTTTATTTGCTGTGCCCTGGGTGCTGACATGAAAAATCCCAGCTCTGTCAAACTGAATGGATTTCTATTCTATTAGCAAAGATTTTGTATCTGCAGAGGACCTTTCAGCTGTAAATCACAAACTGTACTCAGGTCACATCCCCTGTCCCTGAGCTGTGATGCCTCTACTAAATTTTGTTATCTCCAGGCTGATACATTCACAGTCACCTGCATGTGTCTCTCTGTATGAGCTACTTCTTTCTGACTGAAAATAATCAACAAAAATAGAAACTGCTACTAATCCCATCTCTGTGGGACCACAGAAACTCCTGACATTTGTCTGTAAACTCTATTGTACACCTGGCCAGAACAATTCAGATTCACCAAAGACTTTGTGTGGGCCTAATGTGTCCCCTCAGGACAGTCAGGGTCTGCCACTGACATCTTCAGGTGTCAGCTAAACTTCAGTCTTGGAGCTCAAGGCAGGGCTGGACATCTCATCCACATCCCACAGCACCACTAATACATTGTGATACAAAAATACATTGTCTTATCTCTTGCACAAAATCTTTCCTTGTTCTAGGAAACTTGGCCTCAGTAATAAAGATAACAGGCAAGTCACTGTCTCTGCTGATGGTGGATATTTATTAGACATTGCAGAATACACAAGAATTGAATCTTCTACCAGCTGTTTGTGATCCTGCAGCCACCCCCTGGTCACTCCTCCCTCCTGGAGCAGGACACCGTGGGGCAGCACCCAGAGAAGTGCTCTGACATCCCTCCATGGAGCATCTGATGGGATGAGCTTTTCCTTGTGTTTTCCCCACTACTGGGACAATGAGCTGCCTCAGGAGCAGAGCCCGCTGCTCCTAGAAACCCTCTGCACAGGTTCCTGCTTACACCTGGAGCAAATCTCCAGCTGGGTGCAAAATTGTCTGTATTCAGCCTGGCTGTGTTTGCCTCAGTGGTGCCTGATGCTGCTGACCTGCTCCTGCAAGGTCCTGGTGAGCAGCCCCTCTGAGGAGCAGAGCTGCACTGAGATGGTTTTGGAAGCCCCTCTGAGGAGCAGAGCTGCTCTGAGATGGTTTTAGCAGCCCCTCTGAGGAGCAGAGCTGCTCTGAGATGGTTTTGGAAGCCCCTCTGAGGAGCAGAGCTGCTCTGAGATGGTTTTAGCAGCCCCTCTGAGGAGCAGAGCTGCTCTGAGATGGTTTTAGAGGTGCAGGAAGGCAGCACAGGCTGATCCCAGGGCAGGCAGCAGCCAGCTTTCCCAGGGTGCTGGTTTAGCTGGGGGAGAGTCAGACTGGGAAGGGCTGAGGCTCATGTGGGGTTATATTTTCACTTTGTGCTTCCCCAAGGGCTGGTTTACTCTAGGGTAGAGTTGGAATTCTATATATACTCAGTATGGAGCTACATATACTACATATACCCAATGTACACATTTTTAGGGGTTAAGTGAACTTTTTCTATGCCAATTGTGATTACATGCTCATGAAAATGATGCAAGAGCTTAGAAACACCTCATTCTATACATTCTGGCTGCTCAAACCCACAACAATTAATATGAACCGGTTGATAACCCAGGTAAATATTTAATTCACTTTTCATAACTGAAAGAGTACAAAGCAGCCAGTGCCTTTTGAAGCCCCCAGCACAGGGACAGGAAATTGGAGAGGTCCAGTTGCTGTAAATCAAACATCCCCCCCAGAAGGCAGGCAGCAACAGCGCCTCGGGGCAGGACACCTCTCTGTTCCAGCCCTTTCACCTAGCCTGAAGCAACACACTTCATTTGCCTTGCTCCATTTCCCAAATGCAAAACTCTGTAAACCTGGGCTGGCTTATGAGGAAATAAGTCCTAAGCAAGCACCACAGGTGTATAAGTTAGGAGGGACTTATGGTACTGTTCTGAGTTTGTCCTGGAAGTGGCATGGCTGTGCAGATCTTCCCTTGGAGTGGTTCAGAGATGGGGTTCACGATATAAAAGATCCATACCATAACCTACAACTTCTGCAAAAAAATGGATTAAGCCTTTTATTTCCAATGTGACGGTCATTTGTTTTACTGGCAAAACATCTGGCACCTTTTAAAAAACTTTTGATGCTCACCTCCTCACCTGCTTGCCAAATCACTGACCTGGTTAATACTTTATCTGGTCCTTTTCACAGCAAAAGAAAATAAAATCATTTAAATTTTGGTTGAGTGTATTCCAGGAGCAAAAGCATACAGGATATTTCCAGATAGCTGAGTAGGAATGGCTTCTTAACACAGTTAATGTTTCATACATGCTTTGCACTCACTTGTAGTTTCATTCTCACTTTTTATATTCCTTTTTTTTAATTAAAAAAAGGGAAAGCAAATACTTTTTATTTGTTTTATGTGCACTGGTGATGTGAAGTAATCAGTAATCACCGAAGTCATATTTATAAAAAGTAGCTATTTAATAATCCTTGTTTGCCAGTGTGTTTACTGTAAAGAAATATATTTCAAGAAATATATTTCATCTATAAAGAGCAATTAACTTGTGCAATCACTGTGTACAGTAAGACACTGATTCTCCTCAGTTCTGCATTGCTGTTAGACTCCAACTGCATGTGTTAACTAACCCAGGACTGACACGTTACAGAGGAACAAAATGTGTTTATTTCAGAGGAGTCAGAACCGCTCAGTTCCCAAATGATTAGAGAAAGGATGCCCACTGTAAGGAATTAACACTCTTAGCTGTACATTTTATTTGATTGATTTTCACAATAAGTCTCTTTGTAGTGTTCAGATTTCCCTTTTGCAGTAGAAGTTGAGCTAATTTAAGCCCAGATATGGCTTGAATGTGGTTGATATTCACAAACATATCAATTCACAATATCTTATTTATTGTAGCTAGAAAAACCTGGCTAAGTAGACCTGTAATGAAAAAGAGTGTTAAATAATATGGCTGTCAAATCCTCTAATAAAAACTAAAAAGCCACAAAATATAAGGGTCAATGTGTGTCATTAATTTTATGTTCATCTGCTGTCTTGTATTGGTTAATTTTAGTAAGCAGGTCTAGCAGCTACTGACCAGAAATGAGCAGAATGAATAGGAAATATAAATCTTATTTACTATATAAACTTATTAAATTTATACCTGTATGTGTGGGCTATAAACTCTCCCTCCCCTTTATATAGATATATACATATATATGTACATATAGAAGTGCCACAGTTTTCTCACTTAGAAATCTCCAAATCTGTCGTTTTGGGCAAGTTTAATGCCAAAAATCTTGTTTGCTATTTTTTGGAAACTTTACCCAAAACCTGCCTCCTGCATGTGTCACAAAAGAGTCTTTTTGTGGAGCACTCACAACTCAGCCATCAGATCTAACAGAGATCCTAATGGTGAGAGAACAAAGGCCATTCCCAATCATTCAAACCATTTCAAATCAAGCAAAACATTCTAAGAACTGAAATATTTCTTTCTTTCTGGGA
Organism: Diglossa brunneiventris; assembly: GCA_019023105.1. Taxonomy (NCBI): domain Eukaryota; kingdom Metazoa; phylum Chordata; class Aves; order Passeriformes; family Thraupidae; genus Diglossa; species Diglossa brunneiventris. The sequence goes on along the minus strand of CM032356.1, from coordinate 4,405,292 downwards.
CAGGTTCAGGCACAACTTTTGAAGGAGAAGTAGGAGGAATAGGAAGAGTGGATGAGAGAAAACTCACCAGCCTTTATGGGATATGCTATAACAGGGTTTCTGAATCCTACACATTTCTTAGGGCTGTAAGTATGCAAGAGAGGGGTTTGCTGAAATCTGAAACAACAAAAGAGTTAGGTCAATTATGAGTTCAAGCTGTTGCAAGTTACACAAATAACTTCATCATTTCTTAGTGGTCTGGCAAAGAAAAACCAATGTATCATGGCATGCTACCTTCCTGATTGCCAAGTTACCACATCTCACTCAGGGGACACAGCTTTTACTCCTTGTGATTAAATTGCCTGGCATGTGTGAGTTAGAGTCTTTAATTCATTAGTTTCTAAGCATATGCATTTTCTTGGTTCCTCCTCATTTGCTGCCCATCATTGCACAATTGATTGTCTAAACCCTAATCAGCTGGTTTTCAACAATTTGCACTGGCCAATCAATCATGTCTGTGAAAAGTTAGCAATTCTGTCCAGATCTAAGTAGGGTTTGGATTTTAATAGCTTTGACACAGCAGAAGAAATGCCATTTTGGGCTGAAAAAGATACAGCACAGCCATTGCTCCTCACTTGTTACTGTCTTTAATTATGCCATGTACTCTTATATTAATGAAATGAAAATTGTGGGTCACCTTCCTGCTGCTCTATGAGATGTGACATTTTTGACTCATAGTAAGATTAGATAAGGTCTTAGTGTGATACTGCAGTTATTTAATGTATAAATGAACATAAGAATATATATATATATATTATATATATTACATAGATACAAATATATCCATCTGGAACTGGATGGGGCAGCCCCCAAACTCTCCTGACAGAAGATTCCCTGCAGGCCCTGCTGCCAACACCCTGCCAGGGACACCAAATAAAAAAGATAACTAAGTTCTACTAATTATTGCTAACTACCAGTGGGTGAGAGATTCATGGGAGTTGCAGAGTCCTTCTTTAAGGATTTCACCTTTATCCATACCTACAAACCTGATCCAAATACTCTTTGCAATGCCAAGAAAGAAATTCTATGGCTTGTGTACAGAAATCAGATATATTCTGATATATCAGAATTATTCCAGATCCAAAAAATACATATATTTCTCCTGAGCTGAGTTTGTGGTGAAACAGGCTTTTTTTCTGAGGCCTAAGGGATAAGGGCTGTTGTTTCTAGCGTTGTAGGTTTGTACATTCTTGTTAACACAGCCGTGGCTGCAAATATTTTTCTCTCATCTCCTGGAGAAAAGATGAGAGAAAATACGTCTCTGTTTTCCAAAAGATAAATCTGTAGTCTGTGTGCTCTGGAGAGGAGATCTTGCTCTGTTTGTTCATTAATCTACCAGGCATCATCACAACTGTGGGGAGTCCCAAGCAGAGTTTATTGGCTGTGCTCTGTTTGTCAACGCGGTGAGAATTGTACACGGAAATTTCCAGCTGCTGTATTCAGGAAGAACAAGTCCTAAAAACTGTTTGTCTGTGCAATGAACAGAACCTAAATCATATTCTCCCTTAAAAAGCGGGACTTGACTCATTGCAGCCTTCAAGTAGCATTTTTGGAGGCTCCATTCATGGTTGTGTGGAGGATAAATGGTTTCTTTGGTGCACAGGATGTGCTGGTTTCACAAGGTTTATTAAATCATAGTTTAAGGATGAGGCATAAAAATTTGACTAAGAACAATAACCTAAGTTTCTAATGTGGTACAAAACAAGTGTCATTTGGTCTGCCTTAGGACTTAGGTACTGAAGCATTTGAATGGTTTATCCACAAGGAAACAAACAGGAATATGTTCTGTTGAGATTATTTAAACTTCTTGGACACAGGCTATTGTTTGTCACGTATTGTCTACGTTCCTTAGGGATGGATATTGCAGGAGAAAAAACCGCCATGCAGCAGGTTGTCAAGAGGTTCCTCGGTGAGAACAACTACACAATGAAGTTTAATACTTCAACTTGTAGGACTTTAAAGCAGGCTTATTATTTTCTAGAGCTTAAACTGTTCAGGATAAAATATCCTCCGTCACAGTACATGTGATTTTTAAAGTTTCAATTAATACAGCTGAACCTTCTCCAATAACAGGATTCAGAGGAGTGAAAGATTTTTTTTAAAGGTGTTTACAGTCTAATCATATAGAAATACCAAGAAAAGAGTAAAGCTAAGGCAGAAAGCAGTGAGAAAGGTAACCAAATATTACAAAGTCATGCAGAGTGATTAAAAAAAGATATAATTAGAATAAGAACAGATGTACCCTGGAAAAGGTATTTGAAGGGGAGGGAATGGAAGGAGAAAAATATATCATCATGACCAGGGAAAAGAATAAGCAGAGAGAGTGTTAGGAAATTATGTGCTGGGAGAAACTCCAGAATTCTTTCTCTTGGCCTTCTTTCTTTGTCAGTCAATGTCAGTAAATGCAACCATCAAGCTATATTATTATTCTTTTTCTAGTCATTGGCCGTGTGACAGAAAACCACCTCCTACAGCTGTCTGTCACTGAGGCAGCTGAAGTGACAGATGTTTGCTTCTATAGATCTGAGGTCTCCAGTCTGTCCAATGGCCCAAACTGGGACCTTTCTAATGCCTTGTGATGCAATAACACACACCAAAACCCCTTCAGATGTTTAATCATGAAAAACTACTCCACAAGATATTCCCTAAGGCTGTAAATCCAAGCACTTGAAGTTCACTGAATGTCAGAACTGACAGCTGCCTTTGTAACCTGCTTGGAGTGCTCACACCATTGGAGTCTCCCAACAAAAATTCCCTGGCATTTTTCTCACAAGACACTTGCTTCTATTGGCTCAAAAGCTGTAAAGAATTCATGGCATGGATTGTGACAGTGAGGTTAAATGTTGAAAGATGCTGAGGGGCTGGAGCAGATCCAGAGAAGGGAACGGAGCTGGGGAAGGGTCTGGAGAACCAGGAGAGGCTGAGGGAGCTGGAGAAAAGGAGGCTCAGAGGGAAATTTACCATTTCCTACAAGTCTCTGAAAGGAGAGTGGAGCCAGATGGGGAGCAGCCTCTTCTCCTATAATAAGCAATAGGACTGGAGGAAATGACCTCAGGTTGTACCAGGGGAGGTTTAGTTTGGATTTTAGGAAAACCTTGTTCTCAGAAAGGGCTGTCAACTTCAGGAAGGGCAGTGGTGGAGTTACCATCCCTGGAGGTACTTAACAGACATGTGGCCCTTGGGAGCAGGGCTTAGTGGTGGCCTAGTTTTAATGCTGGGTTAAGGGACTAAAAAAATGATCATAAAAGTCTGTTCCAACTTAACCATTCTGTGATTCTAATGCTTTTTTTTTTAAACTCATCACTAACTGCATGGACTTACTGCCTGAACAACAATAAAAACACCGTTCATGTTTCCTAAGTTTTACTCACCTTTAAAATTTTCATTATTATTAGGATTGTTTCACTTAAGATTGTTTCACATTATTTTCACTCGTTGTTATTTCAAATTATTTGCACTCTTTGTTTTCTTCTTTTTTTCTCTGCTGTGTCTTAAGTCTCTCACAGATCATTCAGTGTGGATAATGAGAAATAATTGCAAGTGATTGAGTTTCTGTGGCCTAATGAGTAAGTCTAAGACACCCAAGTGAAGCCTTTTCTAGTTTACTGAATACATTAAAAAGAAAAACTTCCCCAGAAAATGTATTATAGTGGCTTGTAAAGACAGTGTAAGCAAATATATAGCTCGTGGATGAGATTAATTTGATTTATGTACTTATGTTGCTCAGTTGGTGGTGAATCCTATCTCATTTTGAAAGGAGAATTCTGATGCTGTACAACATCTGTCCCTCATTCCTCACATTTCAATCTATGATGATGACAAAAGGGTCAGGAACACAAGTTGTTCCCCTCTTTCCTAAAGCCTGCAAAACTTCATAGCTGGTGTTCAAACAAATGATCTAATAAATTGTATGTTCTGAGAAATATTTTTTTAAAAATCCATTAATTACTAGTACAAGGTTATATTTTTTAAAAATTAAAACATCAGAAACTTTCTGCAAATGGCATTTTTTTAAATAGATTTATGCATTTCTTTTCTCACCTGGACTTTTTATCCCTCACATTGTTGCAACCTGTGATCTTTCCACCTCACCTGCTTCTGCTCCTGTAACTGCCCTGGTTCTCTGTGCTGCTGCAAAGAAAAACCAAAGCAAATGCAGAGCCCAAGTGCCTGTTCAGTGAGGTCAAACAGCAGAACCCACATGAGCCTGACCCTCTCTACCTCTAAGTAATTTTTCCTCCCCTTTTGGACAGTGAAACTCAGCTTGACTTCCACAGCCGGCCTCTCTCTGGGCGACAAACTGATATTTATTACCTTGTTAAAGGATAGACACAAGGGACACAAAGGGGAGTTAGACACAGTGCAGAAAAAGAGATTTATATATCCTATGAACTGAAAGTGTTTAATGTGGTCAAGAGGACAGATGTGATAACTGGCATCTTGCAGTAAAAAATGACCAAACAAAATGAAAGTGCAAGTCTTGCTAGCTGGGATTGTTCTGGCTAACAAGAGATTATTCCCTACAAATAAAGAGTGGCACAGGTAGTGTCTATAAAAACACACAAAATAATTACTGAGATCTTTATTACCCTTTTAATGTGATCTCAGTAGTATGGGTGCTTGTCTCTTTTTTTTTTTTTCTCTCTTTCTCTCCTTTCCTACTCCTAATTTTCTCTTCTTGAAATCTGGGTAATTTAGGGTTGGATGGGTTAGAATTTGTTAAGTCAGTGCTTTGTGAAAGTTTGTGCTTTATTTTGATTGAATTCTTGCCTTAAGTTTTGCCAAATTCCTGATCTTCTAAAGTTTACCAGTAAAGTTTGGTTTTTAACCTCGTGGAGACTTTTGTTGAGTTCTCCTTTGTGCCACCTCACGGAAATGTGGTATCTTAAGCCCTTTTAAAATAAATTTGCTGAGACCAGGGCTTTACACCTCTGTTCCAGGCAAGGTTATGGAAGAGATCATCCTGAGTGAAAATACGCATGAAGGACAACTAAGAGATCAAGTCCAGACAATTTGGATTTATGAGAAATATGAGGGTCCTATTTGACCAACCGAATCTCCTTCAATTAAAAAGGGGCCCACATAGGAGATGAGGGAAGGGCTTGTGGATGTAACTTGGTTGAAGCCTCAGGTTTTAGCTTTTATAATTTTCAGATTCTGTGCTGCTTTAGTGGGTGGGTCTGAGCTTCATATTAAGTGTGGTAAGCTCTCTTCATAGAGTAGGGAGACAAAACAATTATTTCTCTAGCTGGGGACCAAGGACAAATGATCAAATTTCAGGCCCAAGAGCACAAACAACATGGACTGAAGAAAGACAAACAAGAAGGATGGGACTTCATATCCTAAAGCTGTAATTGGACAATTAACTCCAATATGCAAATGGAGCAGAACCGATAAAAGTGAGAGACCCTGTGACCAGGTGTCCATTTTGTGACCATTTTGGATCATCTTGGGTGTAGCCCTGGCTGGACTCTTGTGCTGCCCAAGGTGGATCAATTGAGGCCTTTTAATAAATCCCTACTTTATTCTTTAGCTCTGTCTAACCTCTGTTCTAGGTCAGCCTTCTCAAGGCATCATTTTGACTGGGTGATCTTGAAGGTCCTTTCCAACTTTAACAATTCTGTAATTCTTTGTGCACCTATGAAAAACCTGGTTTTTTCACTCCTAGTGCTCTATGAGAACTTTCTTTAAACCAAAGAATTCCCAACAGGAAAACAGCTGAAGCAGCACCCAGGAAATTTTTGTTTTTCTTTGTGATACCATTGAATTTAGAGCAGTTCAAGACTTTCATATCTTAAAATATCAAATATCTTGAGATCTCTCTTTCTTGGAACTAGAAAAAAACTACATTATAGGGGATTGTACAGTTTATCTACCTAAAGTCAGAGGAATTCAGGAGGTCACCCAAGGCAGACTGGTTATTTCAATTCATGTATTTTTTTAGAGCAAATCAGTCACTTTTACTTCATCACCTATGAAACACTGAAGATTTTCAGGGTCTGTGACAGGTTAAGAAGAAAATCAAGCCTCATGTCTGTAAATTCATACAAGGCACTACAACTTCCTTGGGAAATGTTTAACAGGTCAAAATCTGAAAAAGTGTAATGCCATCTGTATTGCCAGGACACTGAGTCCTAATGTCATTAATCTGACAAATAAGTCAGTCTTCTACTACTATTTATGTTTCAATTTTTGTGTTTATAAAATATCACAGAAAGACTTGACAAGAATCCAAAATACTCAGCAGTCGGTAGCATACATACATGTTCTTGTTGGTTTTCTTTAAAGGGTTTTGTTTTTTTCACATTATGTGATTGGAAACTCCCTAGTATCAAGACCTATCTAAAATAGCCTGTGCTCATTAACAGTTCTTTGCTCCTAATTAATTTTCTAGAAGATGCCATTGTTGATGTGCTCTTCATGACACAGGTATAAAATTATTTGGCATGGGGCTGGTGAGAGACCATGGAAGTGTTTCACAAAGCTTTTCTATCTGATTGAGAATATTCTGTTTATAGGGCTTGCATTGAAACAACAAAATACTTAAAATTCAAAACTCATGGATGGGTTTGGGAATTCATTTTGTTATCTTCTTTTATTCATGTTGTTAAAGCAATCCAGGAATTGAGAAACACATTAGCCTAACCCTGGGGAAATGCATGGATATGCTAAAGGCTGGAGGAAAGCTGAAGGCTGGACGGATAATAAATTCACTAAAGTGTTTGTTTTTATCAACTCTATCTCAAAAGTTATTTCAAACCTTAGAAATTAACCCTTCCCACTGGTCCAGCTCACAGACCAAACTGGCCAAGAGACCTGTTTATGTGCAAACCTGTCATCAGCTTTCTGCTCTGTGCTTTGAAACAGAGCAAAAGGGCCCTCAAAATAATGGTTTAATACTATTTTATCTGTGCTGGCTTGTCAGACAGGTGGTAACAAAGGAAAAGTCAGGCACTGATAGTCTGGAGCATTTTTTCAAGACTGTTGTGCTTGTGACACCAAGAGCTCCATCATTAATTTTTAACACTGTACAGAAGTGGGAGTCATAGTAGTCGTTCAAAGGGCCTGATAGTACATGTGAGATTCAGTGCTGAAAGTCGGTCATGACCCTTCTTTTCATGTGTTGGATATCACTGAAGACAGAATTAAATGAGGGAAAAAATAAACATCAAAAAAACCCATCAAGAAACTTAGAAACCCACTTTCTGTGTGATTATGTAAGATACCAAAATTGAATTTCTTTGGCATTTAATGTAGTTTCCTATTTTTACTACATTGGTTATTTGTCTCTAATGGTACTCTCCAGTTATATTTTTCTGTGTAAACATCAATCTTTACTATAAGAAGATATACCAGAAGTTTATATTATACTGGCATGCACCTTTTATACCCTTTTCAGATGAAAGCACAGCAGCACCATAGAAAACAATTAAAGCCCTGTTCTGGCCTGTTATGAAGTGACCTGTACTTAGGATCATTTATTCTGAACCTGAAGATGAATCTTTGATTTCAGGTCAGCTTGAGGCTTCCCAAAATTGTGGTGAAACAGCACCCACAGTAAAATTTTAAAGCATTCTTTCTAACTTCTTACTTGCATGTTTAGTCTAAATATCCACACACACAGGGAAAAAAAAGAAAAAAGTAATTATGTCCTAAAAAGGTGCTTCTTCCACATGATTAAAAAGTGTTGGCTTCTGAAATTAGGTTTACATAGTTTGATGGAGTCATATTTGAGGCAAATTAACTGACTAAGCTTTATAATATGTGTTCTACCCAACTAGACATTTGGTGGTTTTTTACTGTCTTTAATTTAATAAACCATCACCTGAAATCAATAAATATTCATAAAGATGGTGTTGAGGAAAAATGGAATAGCTTTGGCTTGACATGAATTGAAATAGCCTTTTTTTAATAAAACCACAGGATTTTATTTAAAACCTATGTAAAATCTGTTAATGGAACAAATACCTTTCTAGTTTGCAGTTCATTCAGATTTATGTGTCTCTTTTCTGGCTTGTTTCACAAAATAATCTTTTCTACTTTGTGACTTTCCTTCCAATCCCGTATTACTAAGCACTATTTATTTTAAAGCTCCAAGCATTCAACAGTAAAGTAATTTGATTTGGCGAGGATATGTTTTCCTCTAATTTCATCATCACTTTCTGCTTGTGATAAAAATCAGCCCAGCACTTCCAGGAACAAGGTTTTGCAGATATCTGGTGAAATTGTGTCTCAGGAAAATCAAGGGGAAAACCACTTCAAAATTAAATTAGAAGAGAATTTAATGAATTCTTCCGTGTTAGGGTGGGGGGCCCTGGCACAGGGTGCTCAGAGGAGCTGTGGCTGCTCCTGGATCCCTGGAAGTGTCCAGGGCCAGGTTGGACAGGGCTTGGAGCAACCTGGGATAGTGGAGTTTCCCTGCAGATGGCAAGAGGTGGAATGAGATGAGCTTTAAGGTCCCTTCCAACCAAAACCATTCTGTGATTCAGTTTTCATCCACTGAATCCTGATTTCCCTTTTCCTGCTGGATTGCGGAGCAGTGCCAGAGCAGACACGGTTCAGTTTTCTTTCCCTCTCTTCACAGCCATTGAGTATTGCCCATTAAGGACGGCAGGAACAGATCAACTGATGTTTCTTCTGCCAGATACTTCCCATAAGGATGGGGGAGGTCCTTATCTAAGGGAGCCTTGTGCTATGGAATTCTTTATTCCTGTATGACACAGTAAAAAGGAGCTATGCTCCAAGGTTGCATTTTCTTTTTGCACCAAGGAGTTTTTCTACTGTGTTTTCCCTAACCTCAGATGGTCCTGCCACCACAGCAGACTTTTCCAATACAAAAGACTGTGCCTTTATACCCCCTCACTAGAGACCCCTGTAGTGTCTTTGGATTTTTTTTTTTTTTCTGTTTTAAAATCCTTTGAACCCTTAAACTCTTCACATATCACCTTGGTCCCTCTGTCCTACTTGAAGTATTTCTGGATCTCAAGACCCTTTTTATTTTTCAGTCAGGAAGAAAAAAATCAGTATTTCTGGCTTGTTTCAGCTGCAGTAAAAGCCCAGTTAAGATTTAGTGACCAGCTATTGCCACTGGTTTGACAATAACTTAGCACAGCCATTACCTGCAGTATTTGGCACATACTTCCATAGATGTATCCAAGACTGCAATAGGCCCTTATTAACAGCCTCAGCAGGCTGACCAGAATTCATTAATGTGCATTCAGACACTCAATCCATCATGGTGGGGCAGAGATGCAAATTTTCCCCCCTGTTCTGTGGCATGTGCTTGGGTGAATATATGTAGAGATTCTTCCTGAAGAGCTGCCATTCTCATTCTCTGTGTAAAACTTCTCCCAGCTTTACATCTGCAGTGACTTGGAGATGTAGGACCTGTAGCTCTGTAAAAAAATACACTCTGCACTTTGCTGTGGAGGACAGAGTAGAAGAGGTTGAGAGAATTTGGTTTATTTTGCCTTAGCAATTAAAGGTTTCGTATTGCTGTCCTCAGCAAATAAAGATATATTGCTGTCCTGAGCTGCCTGGAAGGAGAATATGGAGCCAGACTCTTGGATGAGCACAGGGAAAATACAAGGGGCAACAGATATCAATTGAAATGTAGGAAATTTCAATAAATATGAGGAAAAGCTTGTTCTTCATGAAAGGCTATAAAAATATTTATCCTTTGAGATCTTTCAAAGCTTGATTGGACAAGTGCTTGCGCAGCATTTGGACTTGCTTGCAAGGGAGCTGATTCCATGATAAACTTTATGTGAATCCTATGTCATTGCTTCCTCTGCATGGCCTTTCTGTGTTGGAAAGTAATGAAATAATTTTAAAAAATGAAACACCTCTGTGGCTGCTGTTGTGGATAGTGCTGAGTTTACCTCACCTTTAGTGGGCCAGCACATAATGGGGTATATTTACTTCATGCAGAATATTACTTAAAAATCTAAATGTAAAATATAATCTGTTTGTATTTCCCATTAATGTGTGACTTAGTGAAAATGAATTAATCTATTAATGGCAAAGTAGCTTTACAGAATTTTGATTTCCCTCCAAGTCTTTTGAAGGACTCCTAATTTTAACTTATTGCTCCAGCTTTCTAAAAAACCAACCAGTAAAATAATTTTTGACCTTTTCATTCTCTTGGTTAGTGTTATGCCAAAATCCTCTGCAGAATATTTTAATCAAATACAGAAACTTGTGTCAAGATTAATAGTTTACAATTTCCAATGCTCTAAGTACCATTATGTTAACAAACATTGAAATGTTAATTACAAGAATAAATTAGGTGACCTTAAATATATATTTCACTAAATTAAATGTGTTGGTTTTTTTTTTTTTCCGGAATTATAAACCAAGGGACAAAAAGAACGGACAATAAATAACAATACACAAAAATCACAAGGCAACTTTAAAAAAAATTATATATTTTAGGCACAGAAGAGATAAAAATCATCTGTTGCCTTTCAGCTTAGGAGACTTCAAATTTCACCTACTGACTCTTGCATAAAACCTAAAACTAGTTCAAATAAGACATAAATAGGTTAAAATGAAACAATTATTTATTTTCAATGTCTGTTGAAGCATTATTTCAAAGCCTCACATGACAAAAAAAACCAGCCATATCCCCAGGCAGATTCTTTCAGTGGTTAATTATTTTCACATTAAATTGTAGAGGGTTGTTTTATGTTTGGATGTTTGTAGCTCTCGAGTAAAACAATGCAGGCACTTGTCCCACCATGGAAAATGAAGTAATTCAGTCACTACCTTGTGCTGCAGAGCCCCATCATTCAGGCTCTCACGTGGGAAGGGGGGGATCAAGGTTTAATATTCTCATCATGCTGAGATTGCTCTGTTCATATAGTGAAGCATATTTTATTTTAGGGCACTCACAGTCTTCCCAGTCAATGCCATTTATTTAGCCAGTGTGAGAGAACAAGGAAAATAACTCCATAAATTAGGGATTAGGAACTAATCTGGAGTGCCAGGATTTGAGACCTAATTCCTAAGTGAATATGAAAGCACCACGAGAGTAAGTGGAGCACTGTGAGTGGGATAACTCCCGAGAAAGGCACAATCACACCTTGCAGGTTAACTGGGATACACTTGGGAGTAATGAGAGATCTGTGATTGAATCGCCACAGGTAGAGAAGAAAATTGAATTTCCTTGCCCTATCTCTTTTTTGAGTGCCTAAAACAGTGGATTATTGACTAAAAAATGGGTGATGATCCTTCCTTACTGGTATCCAGTTGGTGACCCCAGAATTTAAGCCAGGTCTAGATTGCAAATTTCACTCAGAACTCATTGTTTCCTTTTTGCAGGTGGTGAAAGAAAGTAAGAGCTGTTTTTCATCTTTCTCTGTTGAAATGTGGAAACTCTCAACAAGAAGATGAAATTACAGTAAATGCAACTCTTCAGCTGAAATTTAGACCAGGTTTGATAAAGAGTATTAAAAAGTCATGGAAGGGAGATAAAAGTTGATGATAACATGGCCTGGGAATGACTCTCTGCTATATTTTTGTGGCATTTATATTTTATTATTAGTCAAGTGAGACATAGCAGATTTCAATGTGACTCCATGCTTTTTTTTTTATTTCTCTCCTTGATTTAATTTTAGCACAGTCCATTCAATTCCAATTTCATGCAAGTGTGAGGCAAAAGCTTTCTTTGCCCACAGTCTTGAAAGTGCAGATGTATTAACTGTTGCTGAATTAATAAAGACCTCAAATCTCATATACAAATTGTGGTAATAATTTAAGAGAAGTCCTGTATAAATTCGGTATATAGTTCTTATTTATATATGACAAAAGGAGAACAACATCCTTTTTTTTTACACCCTTTTTTTAAATATATTTTTCTATTTTTTAACATGTATTTTAAATGTAAAATTTATATCTGAGTTGCACAACTTCTATTTACCGATCTTTCTTCTCTCATTAGCATGAACCTACATTAGAAGTTTAATATATTTTCTTGTATTTTAAAATAAAATATGTTTCCAACAGAATTCATATGTTCTATGGGACATGGGGAATATTTCTTTAATGGACTGGAACAGCTATAAGTAGCGAGAATAAATAACACAATCTGCTTTGCCTTGCTGTTGTTTAAGCTATTCCAAACTTAACAGAAGTATTCTGGACTGAGCTTCCAGCAGGGCACTGTGCATGGAATTCATAAACAAGAAGGATTTCAAAGCTGTAGAGAGGCAAAGTAGAATATCTGTGAGCTGTCAAGATATGTCAGATACTGAAGTAACCCAAATTTTAACTTAAAATATATTGATGCACACACAAATACACTTCTCTCTCTCTCCATAGATGCATACATATATATGTTATGTATATAGTGAAGTCCAACTGAATGGAATAAGACAGATTATCTCTCTCACCCTGACTTCTCTATAGAATATGCTAATGGAAATTGTAGCTCTGCTTTAGAATTCTGAAAGTTTTTGCCTTTTTTTTTTAAAGAACATTACACTTGGGGGTTTTGAGTACATTTTCAAGAGCCTTACTACACTTTGAAAGAGGCCAGTTATTTTTTTCCTCAATAAGGTCCTGCTGTCACCAGTAAAAGACAGCAAGACACAGATTATTGTACAATTTAAAAACTAAAATGTGGACTTCTCTTCAGTAAAAAAAAAAAATTAACAAAAACCACCAGACCTTGGTTTCCATGTAATTTAAAACACTTACAGCCTTCTCCCAGTACCAAGTAAAATACTAGATGCAATTTTATTTTTCCTCTGACCTTTTCACTGATATGTAGTGACATTATCATTTTGACACATCAGGGTAGGATAATTAGAAAATTAAGTGGATTTTTTACAAGTAGGAACAATCTTAAATTAATTAAGCCAACACAAGAGAGCTTTTTTCAGAATTGCAGTGCCAGAGACTGACAGGGAAGTATCCTGCCTTGAGTGAAGACCCAAACATAGCATGTTTTCACATGAAAGAAGATAGGCAATTAGTTTCAGGCCTTCTAAATTATTATACGTCCATTAGGAAATGGGAAAAATTCACACAGATTTCTTCTGTTGAATTGTTAGGGTGTTAGATCTATCATATTCTCTTCCTATTTGCAAACCAGTGACCATATTCCTCCACACAGATGCAAGAGTTAGTGTGATACATTGAAAAAAAAAAAAGCCAAAACAGCAAAATCAGAACTTTCTCCAAAAGTTTGGGCAAAAGCTTCGGTGAACTTGCATCATCACACATCCATTCTGGTTCATTCTGGTTAAACTTCCAATGTGAAGATTTCACATTATGGAGGACTGAGAAGTTCTGTCACCTTCTGCAAGAAGGTTTTATCTATAGAAAAATCATAGAGAAGTTGAGTGAAATAGACCCTCTACCTCCTATTGTGTCCTTAGCTTTGCTTGAGAGGCTTGGGACAAAAAACTACAGTGAGATAAAAGAACTTCACAGTGTTCACCTTACCTACAGCAAGGTGATATCCAGCAGGTGACTCATTTCTGTGTAATTGGGAAATCATGGAATGGTTTGGTCTGGAAGGGACCTTGAAGATCATCCTGCCATGGGCAGGGACACTTTCCACCACCCCAGGTCGCTCCAAGCCCTGTCCAGCCTGGCCTTGGACACTTCCATGGATCCAGGGGCAGCCACAGCTTCTCTGGGCACCCTGTGCCAGGGCATCACCACCCTCATGGGGAACAATTCCTACCCAATATCCCTTCTATCCCCCTGTCTTTCAATTTGAAGCCATTTTCCCTTGTCTTATCACTGCAGTGAACAGGTATTTGCAGACAAAAAAATGGGAACCACAGGTGAAAAAATTTCCTACCTTTTCCCTTCATAATCCGTTTTTCTTGAAATAGTATGCAGTGATCCAAGTTATTTAGTCCAGTCAATTGACATCTGATTTACATTAAGTAAAATTTATTATAAGTAATTACTTCAAACATATTTTATTTCAAAATCAATATACTTTCATTTTTTTTCACAGCATACCTACCTTATGCAATTTCTATAAAAAATGCTGAAATTAATGGATAATTCAAAATAAAAATACTTTATCTGATCAGTAAATCAAATTTAACTACGACTTAAAATACTCTTGTCTGTTTTGTTGATGATAATAATATTGCACCAACACCCCAATTTTTTTCTCTACAGAATCTCTCTTTGTAGATTCCTGCATGGAAAATAATTTCTTTGAAAAGTTAAACAGCACAAAGCAACTCTAGACTGTCATAGTGAAGAAAGCTGCGACTGTCATGAACTTTTACAACATTTAAGATTTTAAAAAATAGTGTGGATTTTTTTTTTTGCTTAGTGCAAAATTTGCTTGTTTCATTTTTTTTTAATTTTGAAATATGTGTTTAACTATTACTGTAACTGAGTTTCTTACTATGTTAAATATCTAACAATTATTTTGTAATTAAAATATGTGATTTTAATGAAAAAAAATCTTGTCCAAATAAAGGTTATTTTTAATTTCCACATTCATTCCCTGATGTTATTAGCTGTCACTTACCTGTGGGTCAAACACACCTAGGCAATAAAACCCTCAATCTCTACACAGATTTCCTTATCTAAGTGCATTCCACTTTTGTATGTGGCTCTTTATGAGGAGATGGGTTGATTTATTCAGGCATTTGTCTTTAGCTGTGCATAGTCTTCAGCAGATCCTGCTGCCTTTTAAATTCTCTGTTGAATTTCTCCTTATCATGTTACGTATCATGTGTTACGTAAAATAGTAAAAGGAAAATGTTTTATTGTGTCCCTCACAGTGGCTAAGCGCACAGATCAGTGCCACCACATAACTCCATCCTATAAAGTACGTAATGATTTCCAAGTTGAGACAGAAATTAAAATTTTTTTGGTTGTGTCTAGTGATATTAAGGGTATATGACTATGAAAATAAATATCACTCTACTGATAGATATGCTATTTATATTTATTAGTTCAGAGACCTATGGAAAGAAAAAAAAAAGTTGTTAAAACTCTGGGGGAATAATTTATCCTGTTAGTCCATCATCCTGAAATGTTGAAGAGCTGAATTATTTGATCCAGTATCCCTTACATCAATGTTGAATGGAAACCTCTTCTGTTCGTCTTCTCCTGGGTGTCAGAATGGGCACATGGCTTACAACACAAGCTGCCTCATAAATAAGGGATCTCAGTTATCACAGTCTCCCAGGCACATCAAACCACCTGCCTCATCTTGTTGAAACATCCCAAACTATGGTATGTTCAAAGAACATCCCCTCCCAGCCAAAACTTCAAATGGAAAGTAGCCAGAATTGATTGTCGTTGTGCTACTTCACTTTTCCAATAGGCAGTTTTATAATTCTCATTATTTGACACAACCCTTGAGGAAGAAAATCCCCAAAGAGGTTCATTACAGCATGATCATTCCAAAAACTCCTCCACCTGCCTTTCCTGCCTGACAGATTTAGGAAATATTGACTAATGCCTTAGAAATCATTCTTGAAATTAAATTCTTCTTAGAAATTCCCTTGTTTTCATGGACTCTTTGTACTTTCAGGCTGTTAAAAATCTCACAGCTCTCTTTTACTTCCTGCTGGGGGAGCTGAGATTGTGTAGCCTGAATAAAAGGAGGCTCAGAGGAGACTTTATTGCTCTTTACAATTCCCTGAAAGGAGGTTGTAGCCAAGTAGGGCTTTTCTCCCAGGTAACAAGTAATAGGCCAAGAGGAAACTGCTTCAAACTACTCCAGGAGAGGTTAAATTGGATACTGGGGAAAAGTCTTCACAGAAAAGCCTGTCAAGCACTGGGAAAGGTTGCCCAGGGAAGCAATGGAGTCACCACCCCTGGAGGGATTTGAGAGCCATGTGGATGTGGCACTTGGGGACATGGGTCAGTGGTGGGATTGGCAGTGCTGGGGGAATGGTTGGAATTAATGACCTTAGAGCTGTCTTTTCCAACCTCAGTTCTTCTGTGATTCTCTGATTGTGAGGTGTCATTCAAACATGATAAACCAGGGCTGGAGCAGGCCCCCAGCCTGTATGCATTGTACAAACATGAAGATTTTGGTTAAAATTTGGTGTACTTTATGCAGGTACCTACTTTGTTTGCAAATATCTTTAACATCTGGATGCTGAAGGCCAGGAACAATTTTCCAGTTAAGATCTTACTCCACCCATCACCTGCAGGGAGGGAGAAGAAGGCAGGGCTCCTCATTCTGTGTGAACAGCCCTTAAGAAGGCCCCTCTCTTCAGCAACATTGTTCAGCAGCAAATCCCAAACTGGACAGGACAGAGTTAAGGTGGGAAACTTGCAGAGAACCTAAAGGCAACATAAAGCTGCAGAAAATGGCTTGACCGAAATGCCTGAGAGATGAGGCAGAAACCGTTCAGCAAATGGGAAATTGTGAGTCATTAATGATGCATATTGTTCAATTTACAAATTAAATTAATTGTGTTAAAAGTTCATGGTTGTGAGTCAAGTAATTTTTCAGAGTATGCACATATTTCGAACCATTAAGGAATTTCTGTGGATGGAAGGTGAGCTGCTTTTGATGATTATGTCTCTTTCTTAAGAACCCTAAATTAAATTTTTAAAATGTCAGGCAAATTACCCGTGTGAGCATTTCTGAGGCACAAAACCCTTTTAAGGATGTTATTTCTTCATCTGGTAAGACCCACTATGCCTGAACATACAGCACACGCTGCAGCATCTGGCCTTTGAAGCATTAAAAGCTTCTGAAACTTCTCAGAGGCTAAAGTCATTATGAGGTGTATTTTTAAATTAATCCAATAAATTAAGCAAGAGCTTATTAAATTCAAGTTACATTTATGGGGCGTTTTTTTCTGTTCCATAGCTATGAAAGAAAGAAGAAAACACTGCTTATGTTCCCTGTTCATTAACTGTTGCACTGCAGTTGTTTAGATGGCAAGTAGCTTACTCTTTTATCAGATTTATTTTTCTAGACATTAATTTGAGAGTTTATTTTTATTATTTTTATTAACTTCTGTGGTTTTTTTGAAGAATAGTACAAAAGGAATATATTCTTTGAATATTTTATTCTTTTACTGATGTATTTACATTTTCTGCATGCAGAAAATAAAATACACAAAAAAAAGGTCTTACCTGAGAGGAATGTCTATTGATTGGTGATCTGTTTTTGTGTTACATTTTATTCTGTGATGTTGACTCCATTTAGGTGATGTGGTGATCTCAATTCAGAAGGCAGATTTTCATCTGGAAGCTGAAGAAAGCTTTTTCTCCAAGTTCATAACCACGTTTCTGCCTCTGCCAGAGGAATTTGTGAAATTTCTGGAAGTACTCCGACCAAAATTGAGCTTCAAGCTGGGGAATTTTGCAGTTACATGATTGAGTGTCAGACATTGGGGAGATGCAGAAAAGTTCCTTTACCAAGATACAGCACACAGGTCACCCCAGCTGGTGTTTCTCTGTAACCCCCAACCACAGTCTCTGGGGAAATAATCTGGTAGAGAATTTGAAATATGGTTCTATTCCAGCTTCATGACTACGAGGCTGATGCTCCTCTTCCCAGACCCTATAAGCAGGAGAGAAAGTGTAGGTTTTTATAAGTAACAGGAATGGAGTTTCATCAAGTTTCATGATAAAACATCAACAACAAGTTTCCATGGTAAAATATAAGAAATACTTCAAAACATCCCAGTGTGAAGAGCACTAAGGCAGAGGAAAGTCCTTGCCAGAGGCATGAAGCGGAATAGGAAGGACATTTATGATGAATTTTAAACACAGCCAGGATGGATTGCCTTTGAAACCCATTAAAACCTTTACAAATATGGACAATTCCATGAAGTTGGTCGAGTTTCTTCAGCCTCCAGCAAACCCTCTGCAAATGACGCCCAACTTCCATGGGCTTATGGGCGCTGATAGTAAGCAAAACTGTCCTGAAAGGAGCATTTTAATGCCTCTCAGTGGCTTTTCTTTTCCTTAAATGCAAAATCTCTGCCAGCCCTGTGACTGTGAGCAGCACTGGCCCACGACCCATGAGATGACAGCATCCCATTCCATCCCTCTCCCCAAATCTGGCATTTCTCTCCCTCTGCTGAGGGACTGTTATTCCAAACCAGAGATTTCTGTTTTGCAGGGGTGACTCACAGCCTAGTGGAAGGCTATAAATATTCATTCCAAAAATGCCAGAATCTGTCTGTGTCACCAGCCTGCTTCAAATTAAAGCCTGCTGCTTGTGTTGAAGGAGAGAGTCTGGGATGGTGGGTAATGAAAGCTAAACAGGAGCAGATCTGAGCAGCCACTGCTGCCGTGACATCCTGACACAGAAACATGGAACTAAGATGCTTCACCTTAAACACATCTTAGGAACATTTCATGTAGAAAACCACAGTAGCATGTGCTAAAATAGAGTGGTATGAGCTGTCAGTGCATGAATTGAGGGCTAGGGAGCTATTTTTGATTAGGTATGACTAGCAAAAAGGACAGATACTGAGTTAATAATCAGTTCCAAGATTAAACACACCTCCTTCTCTTAGCTTCACAGTGGATGGCATGTTCATGTTTTATAAATTCCTGCTGTCTAGATCTCTGGAGGTGTGGATTTTTTTTTTTTTTTTTTTAATTTTCACCCATGTCTGTTTTGAGTAACTTAAGGGGCAAACAAAACCTGTTCTACTTCAGAAAACTATTCCTTCAAAAAACAATAGCTACAGGTAGACTTTATATGTGACTAATCAGAAAATGGAAATAACTACATTGTTTAGCTAGGTGTATGTATTCTGTGAATACTATGAAAGTGACAGTGTTTTTCTTGTTGTTCTAGACATGCTCTCAATATCTTGTTTTCCCTGGATCAGCATGAAATTTTCAGAAATCAGGATTTGGGATTATTAAAAACTGAACATACCTCGGCAAAGAAAAGTGTCACAATGGTTCAGTGAACAACCATTTAAATTAAAGTGCTTAGTAGCATCAGGTGCCACTCCAGAAAGACAGAAAAATCCTCTCAGCTGCACTTGGAAACCTCAGACTCACTACAAGTCTTCAGAGGCCCAGCCATTAAGTGGGCAGCAGAATTTGGCACAAAGATTACTCTTTAATCTTCAGTAATTTTACGCAATTGCTGAGAAAAGTCCTATAAAATGCCAGTGTCATATTTGCCAACTCCTCTTAGATGGGCACAGTGTCACTCAATTGGAATGAAACCTCTTTTCAGGCAGCAGAGTTGTGTGACAGCTTTATGAAATTTAGTAGCAGGATTCAAACTTGCTGTTTGAAATGCCTGAATCCAGGAATGTCTGCGTAGGAGCAATGTGTGGGCTGGGTGATTACTACATGCAGTGTCTCCTGGAAGTACTCTCAGAGAGGGTTAGAGAGCTCTTCAGATCACCCTGAAGTAGATTCTGGTATTCATTCAGTCTGAAGAGTTTCTCTTGTCACTGGGTAAGTCAGCCAGGACCTCAATAACATTATGGAAAATCAGCTTCAAGCACCATGTGATATTTCCTAGATTTCCTCAGGTGTTTTCTCAGGCTTTTAGGTGGGATATGAGAAGTTGTTAATGAACAAATCTTCATTGCCTTCAGGAATAAGGCTCTGTTAGAGTCCTGGAGAAGAAGAAAAATGGAATTTTTGTTCTTCATTATACTCCCATCCATACGGGGGGATTTATAGAAACAATGGTTCTCAAAGCTCATAGGACCAGAACTTAACTCCAATGGCTTCAGCTAAAAATCTGCCTTAAGCCAGGTAAACCTTGGTATGACAAAATGTGGGAAAAAATGTCCTTTCCCATCCAGACCATTCTGTGGTTCTGCTGCCCTGTTCCCTATTGTCCCTGCAAATTCCAGTGATAAAAAGTTAACCAGAAACTCTCCTGCTGCAGTACTGCAAAAACCAGACACCATCCAAATTAATATCCCTTGTCATTTGATCAGCATTTAGCTTGAGGTAACAGGTTTCATGGAATTTCTCTTTGAAATGCTGTTCAAAGCATCACAGGACTGTGTGAGATGTCATCCATGGGATTTTATCTTTGCATGGGATGAGGTACATTTCAGGCTGCTGCATCATGCCCCTGTGTGGGTTGTATTTTAGAGGATTTTATCACAGCATTCAATGTGTGTGTTTTGAGGTCATTTATGTAGACATTTCATCCAACACAAAGCTTGGCCTTTTAGCAGCAGGTAGAACTCTTCAGGGGAAATATTTCAGAGGGGAGGCTTGAACACATGTAAAATTACAGGAATTCAACAGAGCACAAATGAGGGAGGAACCTGAGGACACCACTAACCCCTCTGCTGCTGACAGCATTTATTTCACATATTTGTCTGTGGGAAAGATGAAGAAAAAATTTGTTCCTTAGTTGTTTTTCCAGCATAGAATAATAGAATCATTAAGGTTGGAAAAGACCTCCAAGATCATGAAATAGATGAACTATACCCCGGTAGGATCTCATTAGGGACCATTTTGGTAACTGGCAGACAAAGTAACTTCTAGTCATCTCTCAAGATTCATTAAAAAAAAAAAGTCTTTTTCTTTAGTCCCACTGATCAGGGATTTGCTCTGCCACCATAAAAAAAAAGTCTAGACAGCTTTACTTTTCTTCTGCAGGTCCCAGCTGCCATTGCCCCAGAAGGCCAATTTAACATTCAGTATGCAAAGCATTTTCCCAACCCCATTCTGCCCATTTCCCAGTGGGAAAAAAGATACAAAGGTGGTGTTTCAGAATCGATGGAGAAAAATGTTCACATTTTTATTCTTTGATTTTCTTGGTAATCTTTTCCCTCCGAAGCCCAACATCTCCAGGCAGCATCTGGCAACAGAGCTGCTGAGAATTCAGCTGAGGGAAGAACAGAGTTTGCCTTCTGGAAATCAATCCACAGATGTCTGCTCTCCATCCCTGGATACACCTCAGGCCAGCGACACAAGTAGGTAAGCAAGACTGAATACATTTTCAGATCCCTTCAAACCCAAACCATTCCATGAATCTGTGGTAAAGATAAAGATTGAGGGAGAAAGAGTAACTTATATTAAAGATTAGTACTGTTGCTGAAATGTGATCAGTTATGCTCTTATGAGTGCTTCAAATAAGGTGTGTGTACAGGTATATTTCCAAACATAGAAGCGAACTTCTGTAGAATTAAAAAAAAAATCATAAAAAAAATTATGAAGTAGTTCATGAAACACTCAGGAAATGTCTTCTTAAATTTTGATGAAATTTTGCATAAAAATTAGAGAAAGTATTCAAACATTGCTTTAATAAATATATGATTAAGATCCCAAGAATGGTTTCCATGAAATTCTCTTGAAAGATATAATTAATTATTTTGTTATATTGCATAGAATATTAATGAAATTTTATTCCTCAGACATAATTTTCATGAAGATTCATAGAAATATTATCAAAAAGTCAAAGCATAAAGAAGTAATCACAGGCACAAAAAAATACATGAAAGTCACTTTTTCATTTGAAAAACATGTCCTTTAAGAGTACACTTCTTAAACTCATATATAAATACTAAACCTGGATTTTCAAAGAGCTTTTGAAAACACTCCTCTTCAAAAGAAATTTTGTTATCATAGGATAAAAAGAAAAGTTGTCCTATGGATTAACTAGTGATTAACAAATAGGGGAAAGGCAGGAAATAACTAAAACTTTTACAATGAAGGGAAGTTGCCAGTATGTGTAACATAGAAAAGATACAGAGAGAGAGCTGAGAAATGTTAGTGATTTTTCAATTTAACCAAAGAAGTAAAGAGAGACTTGGCTGTAGCAACAGCTGAAGGAGGTTGTGGGTCCCAGTGACAGGAAAATAAAAAATTATGTTAGATGTTGATAGGAGCATTGGAGAAACATCTCAGAATCACTTGAGATAACTCTGAGAAAATATTAATAAGCAGAAGTAAGACAAAAAGGAAAATCATGCTGGGTTATTTGTAATTAAATAGAAAACCAAAGAGGAAATACCTTAAAGCCACTATGTAGCTTCTGAGAGTGGTCACATCTTGAGTACTACCCCTGCTTACATCAAAAACCATGAAGTAAAACTGAAAAAGGTGTAAAAAAGGAAAGAAGCAAATGGCCAAAAGCAGCAGTGTCTGTGTGAGAGATCAGAATGAGTTACAGAATTCCAAAGGGAGCAATTGAAGTTCTACAAGGAGGAATTTTACAAATACAGCAAGTCCATCTTTGTCCATTAACTGATTTACATCCATCAGGTAGGGGCTGCACTTCGATGAAAATAAGGACAAACTCCTTTTCAAATTGATACCTGAGAATTTCCCTGCTCGTCTGCATCAGTGACCCTCATCAGTGAATTTCCTGATTATACTCGTTTTTATGGTTGCAAAACTCGTATCCTCAATGGAAATTTTTGCATTAGTTCCATGGTCAAATTTGTTGCTGTTTTATTTTTACCTGGAGAACAAAATCCAAATAGATTTTAAGTATTTAACGCAAGTTATAGATCCAACATCTGGCCTTTATGGAGGGAGTTTGCAGAGCTATAACTTCTGCCCTCCACACAATGTTATTAAAAAAAAAGAAAAAGGAAACCAACCAAAAAACAACAGGATCACCTTGCAAAAAAAAAAAGTCTGTCACCACTGTTTAGGCTTCCCTGAGCCTGGAGAAAGCAGAAGGAAGGGTAATTGCTCAGCTGATGCAAAACGAGGCTCAAGGCTACAATTATTTAAACAGTGATGCCTGCTGGCCATGCCTTCAGCTACTGAGCAGAGCTGCTTTCCTCCCCTGCGGCAAGTAAACTTGCAAGGACTGATATATTGTGTACAAAAATGGGTCTTTTCATTCCAAATCCAGTGGCAGCTACGTCTCTGATGAAAGAATGGGTTTGTTTGGAAGTCCTGCAAAGGCAGTAGAACATTTATTCATCATGAAAAAAAAAATCTGAGAGTGACGTTTCAGCCTTTCAGATTATTCCCCAATGAAGAGTTTTGGTAAGTTTTTCTGTGTGGTGAGATTTAGCCATCCTTTAGTCATCCTTGAGGAACTTCTTTGGATTCACTCCAGTATGTTTGTGTCTCTGCGGTACTGGGTAGCCCAGCACAGACACGGAAATCCAGGTGCACCTCCCCAGTGCTGAGCAGAGGGGAAGAATCCCCTCCCATCACCTGCTAGGAATGCTCTGTCTGAAGTGAATGTATCAATTTTTAAAAGGGTTTTGTGTTATTTTTCAGAATTCTTATGAATGTAGAATTTATAACCTGTTCTGATTTGTTATCTGGATGCATGTCAACAGCAAAGAGCACTGTTTTCTTCAAAAGAAAGCTTCTTGTCAAATGTCTGTGCTGCCAAGAAACAGCATCTAGATCTGAAAATCATTCTAAAATGTTTTCTTAATTTGCTACTCTCCTTCCCCCATTCTCTTCCCAGCGAACCAAACATATTTGTGAAAAGTGTATCTTTTCAGAAATTCAAAAGCACAATTTTTGTTCTTTGGAAGGAAAGGAAGGAAGATAAATAGCACAGCACTCAATGTGACAATGGGAACAGTATGAAATGAAAGTTGAGTAAGAGTCGACATAAAAACATTTGATTTACAAACCTGAATCAAAATTACATACAGAAACAAAATGCTGGAAGTTTTGTATTTTTCATCTGCTGTCATCTGTGTTTATTTTGTGTTCTGCTACCACCTCAGGGTTCTCATTGTGGAGTATGTAAACTCTTAATGTACACAAAATAACTTTGATGATAAAGTCCATAAATTCTCTTTACTTTTATAATTCCAATCAGTGATTCAATGGCTATTGAGAGGCAAAGGGCAGGAAATTCTATATCTTCATAAAATTTAAAAATAAAGAAGGTAAGTGTGCTATCATGATCATCTAGACTGACCTTTCTGCATTGACTTAATCATTTCTCCCAGTGAGAGAATCCTGTAATGACTCCAAAGACTCGAGGTTAAGTGAGAAAAGATTATCTCAAAGGCCTGGATTCTATCTGGATCTGTCAGAAGGCATCTAGTACAAACAAACACAATTATGGGCTCCTTCTTACAAGCAGGGATATTCAGTCATTTGGAAACAAATGCCTAGGCTACATGGAAAAAAATCATCCAAGAAGTAAATATTTTTCTAGATAACAAAATTTCTAAAGTCTAAAATGAGGTGAAGGGCATCCCTGAAAAATTGATTTTTGAAAACATATTTTTAAAAATTAATATTTAGGTTTTGTCTTCTGTATCCATGGCAGGATAATTGGTTATCTCCTTCCACTGACTGGAACAGGTTAATGAATTCCCGAGTTGTATTGGCTCCTAAAATAAGCTGGAGGAGAAAGTTCTTCAGGAAAATATGGAGATTAAAAAAAACTATCCCATGATCATTTGCTGACTCCACACTGGTGCACTCCAAAGCTGATCACATCATCAGCCAGCAGGTGATACCACATCCATGTGAGGGGAAAAAAACAATGTATGAAGTTAAAAACTCAGGGAGCAAGCAGCTCTCTAATAAACGCATGCAGCCAGCTGAGCAATAAAAGCTGCAAGTAAAAAAGCATCCACAGAACAATTTGGCTTTCCTTCAATAAGTAAGAGAATGGGAGAGTGGGATGACAGGAAAGGGACTGGAGCACCTGCCATGACTCTGGCACAGCCAGATCAGGAGAAAGCTGCTGTTTGACAAATAAATATTTTAAATTGCCAGAAAGTGTATATATATTTATTTATAATTTGACCAAGTTCTGTGGTTCTTTTGCTAGATAAGTGTTCTCCTTAAGTGAGTCCTCAAGCTGGATAAATAATATGAGATTTCTTAAATGTTAAGAGTTGTAGGGTAGAGCAGCAGCAGTTACAGGGAAATGTGGAGAAATGCCTTAAAATTAACGCCAAGCTCTATCTGGAGTTGTTTCATTTGCACTTCAGCCTTTAGTCCACGGGATTTTTTCTATTTTTTTTTTTTTTCATACTGCATGAAACTTAAATAGCAATGAAAACATTAAGGAAGCCTGAAGTGAAAAGTGGGTCTGTAAATAATCAATGCCACTGAACACGTGTGAACTGTTGAGTTTAACTGGGTTACAGCTGGGGCTGTGCTTGAAGAGAGGGAGAAATGTCTGTGAGGAGGTCTTAACTGATTTATTTGCCATGTATTTACAGTGCAGTAAGGCTGTTTTTAGCCATGCCTGTGGCATTCACATTCTTTGAAAAAATTCGTTTGCCCGGGATTTTTTTCCTGGGAAGCTGAGAAGCCTCAGAGAAAATGAAAACAATTCTTATCTCATTTGCTTCTCCTGTGTTGTGCTCATGTGGAATGTGTTTGGAGATTGTTTACCCACAGGTGATTGTTTTATTGGATTCTGCTGTGAGTTGTTTTCACCCTTTGGCCAATCAGGGCCAAACTCTGTCAGGACTCTGGAGAGAGTCAGGAGTTTTCATTATTATCTTTTTAGCCTTCTATAAGTATCCTTTCTGTATTCTTTAGTATAATATAGTATTCTTTAATATAATATATAATAAAGTAATAAATAATAATATAATATGCAATAAAGTAATATAATATATATAGTTATATATATTATACTACTTTATTATATTATATTATATATTATATATATAAAGTAATATATATAATAATAATATATAATAAAGTAATAAATTCGCCTTCTGAGAACATGGAGCCAGATGCATCATTCCTTCCTTTGTCAGGGCATTTCCCTGCAAATACAATACATCCCCTCTGTTCCCATCTCCCACTTTCAGAGCAGCAGATTAGACCAGCCTGGGCAGCAGAATAAAGCACTTGGAGCAACCTGGGATAGTGGGAGGTGTCCCTGCTCAGGGCAGGGGGTTGGAACAGGATGGTCTTTGAGGTCCCTTCCAATCCAAACCATTCTGTGATTCTGCTCCTCCTTTGGGCCGGACAGCATTTGCATGGCTCAGGTCCATACAATCCACTTCTGGGCTCCTCAGCACAAGAAAAAAATTACTTCATTTTGCAAGCATTTTTATATATAATCTTAGCACTAGAATAACTGTGTAGAAAAAATAGTGCTACACACAATGTGAGTTTTAATAATTATCACAAGGCTTGCTGATCTGAGAAATCTAAGAGAACCTGAGAAACTAATCAGGGAAAACTACAAAATTGCCTGCCAGAGGTTTTCAGTGCATGATCTACATCCAAACCTGCAGAAAATTGACAAAGTCAGTAAGAAAGGACCATCCTGAGAGAATGCTGAGAGGTACACCTATTGTGAACACACATCACAGCTTTCAAAAGCCAGACCCCTCCTGTTCCTTAGACAAAAATCTGAGTGCCAATAAGATGAAATAAGAGCTATTGGATTGCTGCAGTTGTGCATTTTGTCTCACCATTTAACTCCTTGTGCTCATAACCACGAGAGATTTCATAATGAGCTGATTGGCAAATTATCCCACAGAGAGATGGGTTTTCTGAAATAGGCAGGCCCTGTGAGACATTTAGGGAGAAAACTGACATGCAGTTTGCTGCAGTTTCACTTTCTAAAATCATCTGAGGTCTGAGGCAGTGTATGCAGAGCAAAACAGCGCAGTGTCTTTCAAGTATAGGAACGTTGTCAAAATCTGCCAGTTTTAAAGTGAAAAATAAAGTGATCCTCTGGCAACTAGATGAATATCTAACATAGATGGAATTTAAATACAAGTGGGAGATAATAGGTATTCCTACTTTTGTTCAGAGAGAAATTAAATCCTCACTTTGAATGTTCCTTCTGGTTTGCTGCACTTTTTCCACTTTCTCTAAAAATTTAACAGCCATTCAATTCAGATTCCACCCTGTACTGAGATGAAATAGACACAGAACTTGTTCTGATTATGTTCTTAAGCTCAATCATCATGGATTAAAATTATCCATTTTTAGACTTACATCCCATCTTAATCAGGAACTTGATCTTGACAGATTTTGAACAAGCCAATCTAGAGGCAATTGGCTGCGTCTTAAACCATGCATGTACCTAGAAATTCACTTATCCAAATGAAAATCTGGCCTCTCAAGAGGTCCACTAGAACACATCCTTTTTGAGGGGTGAAGGAAAAGCAAGGAGGGACAAAACGGTAAGGAGGTATTTTTAAATCTTAAAACTGCAAATACTGAGTTGGAAACATTTTCATTGAGTGCAGTGCACTCTGTACCTTTGTACATGATGAAAGGGCTGAGCTCTGTCCTTTCTCCACATAGCAAGGAATTTCATAGACAAATAAAAACCACCTTTGTGTTATGGAATAGAACAGAAAAATTTCTATTTATTTCGTCAGGAAGAGGAAAAAAGGTATCTTTGCATTTTGAGATGCATATTGATAGTAGAGACAGCTTAAAGTAAGAAATTAAACTACAACTTCAGTAAACTAATTTAATCCAGGTGAACATGACCATTGTCAGAGCCTCTCATGTCTTTTTCATGAAGGGCACCAATTCCATTTACAAGCCCAGCTCTGGCTTTAAGAGAACTCCTGATGGAAGCATCTTGGGTTGCTTTTCTCCCAGGATGCAGGGCACATTCATGGCATTTCTTCACACTCAAAGGAATTGAATTGAACTTTATCCCAAAGGGAAGGGATTTAGTTATTACTGAAATAGATTAGTGCATAGGAGGGATTATTTGAAGAAAAAACCACATAGTTTACAAAGAAAATAACAGATAATGACATTAATTGCTAAGCTCAGTTCCGCCTATTAAAAGTTGAATGTGGCAGCTTGACAGATGATTTTGTTATGATACACATGGAATGTTTTAGGTGATGGTTTTATTTCTAACATACTCAGGGTCTGGTTGGTCTCATTTGGTTTGAACCTTTGTACTGGGCAACAAGGTATCCCCAATCAGATGGCCAGACCCACCACCATAAAATTCTATCAGCTGCCAATAACTAACACTTAAAAAAATATAGAAATTACTCTTAACAGCAATGCTGTCTCTTTCTCTGATCTCCACGTTCTTTTCTCTCGTCCTGTATTTTGAATAAAAGGTCTTTAGAGACATGATTAATTGAGTATGAAAGAAAGGATTGTATTTAATAACCCAGGGAGTCTTTTTCAATCCCACATTCCTTCTTTGATGGTGCACAGGGCAGTTTTCAGTTTTATTTTATGCACCTTCTGAGAAACAGCAAACTTTAGTATTAACATGGCCTTAAGGAGATTTTCCCTCTGCCCAGCCATCTACAGCATGGAAAAGCCAGGTATCAAGGAGTGGAGGAATATGCGGGGTAACTAATGTAAAAATTCTAGTTTTGGTAGGATTATAATGATCTCCTAAATTCTCTGTGCCCATGGTTTCTTTCAGGCCTTGACCAAAATCCCATCCTGGTCAAACGTAGTGGTCAGAAAGACTGGACTTGAAACAGTAACGTTGACTTTAAAATAGTAAGAGCTTCCACTGAAAGGAATGGAGCTCCCATCAGCCTAATGCAGTTTGCCTCACTCTTCAGCAGAAGCTATTAGAAAGATTTCAATGAAAATCTAGCATTTAAAATACCATGAAACCCTTAAAGGAAACAAAAAACTCACCAAAATCAAACACACAAATAAAAATTCACAAAGGACAAACACATTGGAAGAGTGCATTTAAAAATAAAGACCTAAAGGATTCTCTGTTAAATTATTTAGACTATAAAAGACAATTATAATTTTCCTATGAAACTATTTTAATATTAGAATATGGCACCACAATTTTTGTTTACCAGGAAGAATTTTTAAGTAATGATATGAGGAGGTGTTTGCTACAGGTTTGATTTCCTGTTTAAAATGCTTTTAAAGATATGGTTTTAAAATGAAAAGGGTTGTGGGGGAGTGAAGAAAAACAATTTGGAAGTAAGTTTGTTAAATATTTATATTTGTTCACTTTTCCCCCTAATTTAAAGTTACAGAATCCCATAGGATCACAAGATGGGTCAGGATGGAAGGGACCACAGAGACTCATCTGATCCAACCTCCCTGTCCAAGCAGGGCCATCCTGAATCAGAATTTTACCCTTGTGTAAATCAGTCTTTCACAGCTAGAGGTCTCTCACTAAGAAATATGAAGCTTAAAATGATCTCACAGCAAAATCAACAATTTTGAGAGTTATCCATTTTTTTGTGCTCTTGTTTCACCAACCAAGAGGTTACCTCCACACAGGAATGATTATACAAGAATTTATACAGGCTATGGTTCATTTAATTAGAAAAAACCAAACCAAACCAAAAAAAAAAAAACAACAAAACCAAAACCAAACCAAACCAAACCAAACCAAACCAAACCAATAAAAACCACCACCAAAAAAAAAAAAAAAAAGTAAAAAACACCAAAAGAAACCCAAAAACACCCAAAGGAAAAAAAAGAAAAGAAAAGAAAACAAACAAAATTTTGAAAAATTAAGAAACAACCAACAAACCTAAACAACAACAAAAACCACCAAAAACACCCAAAGAAAATTGACAAAGAAAACCAACCAAACAGAAAACCTAATTTTGGTCTAGGACAATTTTCCATCAAGTATCCAACTTCTTGCCTGCCCAAACTTAGCAGTCACAGACACAGAGGACCCTCTTTCTGGGTCTCTTACTGCTATTTTCTCTTAAATGTGTGGATCTAAATAACATTTATTGAAGAAATTTATCTAAAAGTTGAGCAGGGATGGCCTGTGCAGAGGAAAATCCCTTTATCAGAGTTCCTAACTTCATGACAGGTCTCCTGCCTATGCCCTCAGTGCAGAAGCCCAAAAAGCAGGCACAAATGTTCTTGGATAAAAAAAGACACAGAACTCAAAATTTATCCTGCCCAGGTTTTCTTCCTGCAGTGTTTTTGATCTTAACACATCGCGTTCTCTCATGACTGGAAAGAGAATATTTTACCTGAAGGTCATGCCTACGTACATGATCCTACATGACACTGAACTAATGAAAAACACAAATTTGCTTCACCTCTACCACATAGAAAGGGTTCACTGGGAGAAAAATTTTGTGAATTCAGTTTTGATGTCTTATCCCCAGCAAGTTCACAGTGCAATGCCTCAGACAAATTGTGCTCTGCTTCCCTCAGAGCAATATAGCCCAGCAGGAAGCTCCAGTGTATTTCTGCCCATTTGTCCATCAGTTTCACCTTCCTGGTGCCAGTTCTCTTCATCCATGGCAAGATGTATTCTATTACCATCTGTATGGCAGTTGTCTTTTATCAAGTGGGCAGTTCGCCTTATCTCTCTCTTTGAGTGACCACAATCACTCCTCCCTCATGAGACATCTGCTGATAACAGCTATGGAATGTCACTGCATGGGTGATAAGAACTACAGCATCCCACTGGGAGATGCTCTGCACAAAAGGAGGAGCCAAGCATTCCTACCTGGATATAATCTGGAGATTCTGGAACACCAGCACGGCTTCTCCACTGGATTTCCCTGAGGAACAGCAGCTGCCTCTTCTTCTACTGGATCTTCGGAGGAGGACTACATCCTTTTCTACAGGATCCCTGCTCCAACAGACCACCCCTGACACTCCAGGAGGGCTGCAGCCACAATTCCAATTGGAATGCTATCAACACCCTGACCCACAGGGTGTCAGGTTGAGTTCTGACTCTGTCAGTGTTGTTCTAGTACACTGCATTGTTTATTTCATCCCTTTATTTTCTTCCCTATTAAAGAACTGTTATTTCCTGCTCCCATATTTTTTTTGCCTGAGAGCCCCTTAATTAAAAATTTATAGCAATTCGGACGGGGAGGGTGGTTTACATTTTCCATTTCAGGGGAGGCTCCTGCCTTCCTTAGCAGACACCTGTCTTTCCAAACCGAGACACCATGACTGAGCAATTCCTCACTAAAACCTCCTTATCAACACTACTGCGCTGCAACATGGAGTTAAAAATCCAGGTGCTCAGTTCTCCTACAGCTCCTCTGGTGTTGCCCCGTTCTTCTAAGTTCTTCTCAGCCTTCTGACGTTTACATTCTTGTAATGAACTTTCTCACACACTTTTATGTAAATAATTATTGGTTTACATTCTTCTCTGGAGGAGAAGAAATTTGATGGACTGTTGTCTTGTCTAGTTCATTGGAGAGGTGACACTTGCATCCTCCAATCCACTGTCACTTTTGAAAATCTATAAATGTTGGAGTCAGAAAATAAACTTCCCTTCTGTTTTACCTTGGAAGTTCCAGCATGCATGTCATTTTATTTCATGCCCTATAATGGCACTCTGGCATCTCACCAGCCAGCTTCATGCAGATTTCTTGTCCATAGAAACATTTAAATGAAGATTTAGGCACCTGTGCCCCTCTCTGGACCTCCTCCTTCAGCAGGTACTCGTGGCCAGTGTGTCCCAACCATGCAAGAAGAAACACTGGCAAAAGACAGCTCATCATGACCTTGACCGTGATTTACAAGATTCTCTAAAAATGACTGGAGAGTTATCCACTGTGCAAGCCTTGAAATTTATGTCCAAGCAATATCTGGTGACAAAAATACTAAATTCAACCTTTAATCTCTGCATTTAGCAAATTGTGAGTTATTCACACATACCATTGATGGGAACAGGGGTTCCATTTGAATTGCCTTCGGTGCTCAGTGGATTCCTGCACTAATAACATTCAGTATAATTTGTTCTGTCACCACCTGTAGTGTACTAATTTAATTTTGGTCCCATCCAAGCATCCATCTGCTCACAAACATCAGCTACAACAGCCTGAACGCTCCTCTGTAGTGTGCCAAGCTCAGGTGTGTATATGAGTGTCCTACAGCAGAGGCAAAATAACTGATAGAGAATATTTGTCTCTGCTGGGGTGAGATGGTCCCAGTTCCACTCTCTGAATGAATAAAACCTTGCATGTGGAAAGCAAGTGAGAAAGGCAAATTAAGTGACATGTAAAATCACATAGAATATTCTATTGATCCAAAAGACAAACTGTTGCATGATACCAAAAATTCTTAGCAAGAACAGTGTGCAAAACCAACTGATTTGCACAGAAAATGCTGAATTAATGTGGAAAAGTACAAGTCAGCTTCTTGTTTTGAAAGTAGAATTAAATAGAGTGCACAGGATATGCTCTAAAGTCTCTCTACTTCTCAGAGACTCTCTCATGGATAAATTCTAGAGTTTGCAATTATTATTCTGTTAGATGCTGCACAACCAAAACAGAAAAGCAGAATACAGTAAGAAAGGTCTCTGATACTAATAGAAAAAATGAGGGACATGCTCTGAAATTTAATTTACGTTCTGCAGCAGACAAGATAAAAGTAAAGCTGTGAAACAAAACCGAGGGATGGAAATTCAGAGATTGAAAATTACCCTGAAAAAACCTGTTCTTTTTATTTGGTAGTAAATCCCTACCAAGCAGGAGCTTTAACTTTCTGCTAGACACATCAGAAAATATCTGAATTTGCAGCTATAAGCAGACTACCATATCAGTATGCACACTATACTTAGTTTTATGTGTTTCTTATGTAAATGTGTTTCTTACTTTCTAAACAAAACTGTAATCTTTCCCATTTTTTCCATAAAACCCTTTTACTTTGTGCTTTAAACTTACACAATGTTTAAAGTGGAGTCAAGTGCATTTTACATTCACAGCACAGCACTTCTGGAAAAACAAAGATTTCAAACAAGTCAGCATGGAAACAATCATTCCATGTCTTGCCTTCATATCTTAAGAACTGAGGTATGTTCTCATTAAAGTGAAAGAATCAGTTTGCCCATGGCTGTTAGCAGGCAGGAAGAGGAGCACAGTGGTACAGCCAGGCATGTTCTGTGTCATTTTGGCCAGGGGCAAACCCATAATGTCTCAGAAGATACTCAGGGGAAAATGTAACAGGAATACAAGGGCTCATCCTGGCCACAAAAAGTGCTGCCAAGTTTTGAATATTAACTGAATTGTCACTTTCTGATACATGCAGAATTTTCACAGACACCTAGAGAGCCTGGACTTCTGAATTTTGAGTTCCAAGCATTCTTAACCTGCTGCAAAGCTGAGCGTATTTCATAATCAGCTTCCCAGATGATGACACGAGTTTGTGACTCTGTTTAATGGGTTTAAATTAGTGTTACCCATGTTTTATCTGTCATCTTCCACTGACGGGAGTTCAGTGCTGTGAACTCCAGCATTAGCATTCTCTGTCCAAATCTCCCTGCAGGAAGCATTGAGTGTCTGTTTAACATTTATCATTTCTCCCTCTTCAGCAAAGCTGAACACAAACATTCTTCCCTTGACACCACTAAAATATCTAAATGCAGGACAGATTAAGCTCTGTTAGTTTTGTATTTTCTGAATAGAAGGTGAGTTCTTTCTCCTGGTTTGTTTGTTTGTATAAAGAAGCACTCTGGGCTCAAAGGAACAGACTGTGAAATCCCAGCAAGATATAAGAGGATTTGTGTGTCAGCTTTAAAAGTTGACCCCATCATCTCCATAGAATTACAGAAAGTTTCCAGACTTAGCATGTGAAAACAAGTGAAATTGTAAACAAGCAAAAAAGGGTATAATAAACTGTTCACCTTCAGGGCTCTCTTAATGGCCAACAGCACCCTTGAATTGTTTGGGTCCTTTGACAGATGACATCCTATGATAGATGACTTGATCTCACCCATATGCCCACTTGCCTTTAATGTGATTAATAAATCTGTTCTGTCAGAGGTATGGTGAGCAGTTGAGGAGATGGCATTCCATAGGAACCAACAGGAATTCTCAGTCTTACACAATATTTTGTGCAGGGATACAGCTTTATTGGGAGTATCGCCAGCTATGTGCAAATCACGACCAGGACTGGACTGCTGTGGAACATGCCTTGAGCTGTTTTATTTTTCAGCATCAGTCTCATTACATGGTTATGACAATGGGAAGATGTCAGCAGCTCACATCCCAGGCAGCAGACCAGGAACTTAATGTTTCAACTTACTTTATAAGTTTTTTGACCAATCACACAAAGCAAAAGCACATTGACAGTAGTTCCATCCAACCACTATAAGCACACGTACCTTTGGTTAAAACAATGATTGCTTATGTTGAATACAATACCTGCTTGTAAGCCTTAAAACAATGCACAGAGCTCCATTATTAAGCTTAGAACTTCCTAATATCTTGCTAGATAAACTTTTCTGTAGCTTAGGGAGTTATTCTAGGCAAGCGTTAGTACACACACCATTGTTTATTTGTCTTTGCTTTTCTACATTTTACATAATTTTTCTGCTGACCTATCTCATGGCTACTGCTTAGCTCTAATCACAGTTCTGCTGTCTCTGAGGTCTGCTGTTTGCAGCTTTCCCAAAACCCTCTGATTTTATGGATTCCCACAGGGAGAGAAATGTGTTCATCACTGATTTCAGCAGTCATCTCTCTTCCCACTTCTCTCAACCCCTGCAGCTCAGGGCAGGGACTGGAGGAATGAAGTTATGTAACAGAATATTCCATTTGAAGGGATCCCGTCCTGGTCATCTGCTCCAATGCCCTGACCAGCTCAGGGCTGACCAAAAGTCTATGCTGTCAAGCATTTCCAAATCCTTTATCCAAATACTTCTTAAACACTGATGGGCTTAGGGCACTGATCCCAAAATTGGTGGTGGGATCAAACTTGGTGCCTGTTGGACCAGGGTCACAACCTGGCCCCTTGTCTAATGGGGATTTCAATAATTTACTCCTAATTTACAGCAGAGCAAATGATAAATGAATCTGCATTTCCAAAGGGATATTTATTATTAGAGAACTTTCAATTTTAACATAAATCTGCATTTTCTCTGGGAACTTTCAATTTTTGGCATTGCTCTTAAATTAGCATTTGATTCCTGAAATGAGTCAGAGAAGATATAATTTTGGTCAGTGTCAGAATTCAAGGGGACATAGCTATGCTTCCTATTGATGACTTAAATAATGGACAGTATGTATTTCCACAGTTACACTTTTCCCAACATCAGATTCCTGAGGGCATCTGAAATGAGTATTGCACATTACCCCTTGGCTGAAAATGAGGACACACAGAAGTCAGGGTCTGAACAATGCTTGTAGTCATACAGTTCCCAAATGACCAATGGCCTTGGAAGCAAAAACTAAAAAGCTTGTGTCTAATTCAAAT
Organism: Diglossa brunneiventris; assembly: GCA_019023105.1. Classification (NCBI taxonomy): domain Eukaryota; kingdom Metazoa; phylum Chordata; class Aves; order Passeriformes; family Thraupidae; genus Diglossa; species Diglossa brunneiventris. Next base: position 4,370,282 of record CM032356.1, on the reverse strand, counting down.
ATACCAAACTTTCTGAAAACTTAAATTTCTTGATTAATGTTTCCTGTTGTTATTCAGTAAAAAAATTCAGTGTCCAACAAACACTGGCTTCTTCTGAGAACAGCTTTACTATTGCAGTGTTCACTGCTGCCATATTTCCAGATTACTGCTGCAATCTCTTTGATAGCAGAATTGAAGCCTTTGGTGGGGTCTGTGCCACAGATTCAGAAAAAGCTGAATTATTTGAGCCAAATGGCACTGCTAAGAGCCAGGTCCCATTCCATGGCACTCAGACCTCAGTGCTGCATTAACTGAGGGAAGTACAGTGACAGGATACTGCAGACTACAGGGAGTAATCATGACAGAAAATAATACATGAGACTCAAAAAAATTTGTTTCTGAAAATGGTCAGGAATGCACTTTAGGAAGCAATTTTCAGGGTACAGATTAAACAAGTAGTTTATCCCCTTCTCATATCTTTGATTGTCTGATATCCTGCTATTCATTCAGAAAACAGGTATGCTTTTTTTCTTGTTTTATTTGATTTTTTAATGTATGTATAATGTAAATCTTCATTAAGATTTCCTTTTGTTTCCTTTATTGTTTTCATCTGCAACAGGGACACCCAGAGTTCAAACATATAAAAAGACAAAAAACACCCAGGCAAACAAAACATATCCCCTATCTTTGCAACTGGCCTCTTACATATCCTATTCTTTCTCATACATGACCTTGTTTTTTCAATTTACTCCTCACAAATGGAGTTAGTATGACTTTAAATATGGCAATTTACCCTAGGAGCGGGAAATTACAATATTAATTTTTTTTCCTGTATGGCTGGACACTTATTGTTATTATTGTACTAATTCTCAGCAGTCCAGTGATAACTCTGAGAAATGGCATCTGGTATGAGAGGAATTCTGTTTTAAATATACATTATTCATGTGTGTTCCCCTTTAAAATTACCTGGCACAGAGCCAAGAAGATAAGGGTGACTAAAGAGTCATGCTTTAAGATGATATGCCATTGTAGCCCTTTGCTACCTTTGTAATGAATGTTTTAATTAAGGAGCAGCATCAGGCAGGCCAACAGCTGGATCAGATTGAGCTGTGATTCCTAATTTTCACAATTTGGGCTCTTCGGGTCTGAGAGAATTGGAACATCCTCAGCCAATTATCTCTTGCTATTCATTATTCTGCAAGTACATTATAAATATAACCTAATTTTTTAAGGTACAGTGTAATATAAAAGGGAAGAGGACTGCTTAGTTCAGGTTAGACAGCTAACAGCGTCCTTTAAAATAGAAAAATGCCAGATTTGTTAAAATAAACTTTGAAAATGAAGTAGAACATGACCTTAAAAAGACCTGCCTTCAGTGACATCTTGCAGTCATTTTTCTGCTAAAATTCAGACAGATATTTATTGTAAAAAGGGCAATGCTGGCTCCAGAAGGCAAATTCATTCTGATGCTTTACCTGTAAGAGTTTCAGATCCATGGTTGTCTCCTTTTATGGGCTTCAAAATTGTATGGAAAAAAAGGGTAGCTGAAACACCCTTGATTTATCTCTATAAATTACCCATAATAATAATAATTGAGGTAAGGAAGTTTTCTGATACTTGCACATAACTTGATAAAACTTTATTCTTTTGCACCAACCTTTCACAATATCAAGAATTTTAGGGAGAAACCTGGAGCAGAAACCCAAGATTTCAAGTCAAAACTTAGTTGATAATCTGATTTAGACCAACATGACATAAAAATGGTTTTACTGAAAGGTATGAGAACAAGTTTGGATCCTTAGAAGACTTTGTTTTACCAGCTAAATGCAGGGATGTAATGCAATGTACTACATCCAGTCAGCTCAAATCTGCATGCTTTAAAGAAGCAAAAACAAGTTTGAATTTATGTCCTATATTCAATAGACCACCTTGAAGTTCCTGGAGCCTGTCAGTTTAACCCCTCAGAAATTTGAGCTTTCACTGGCATTTCTAAATAAGAAGCAGCAAGGCTTGTTAGTAATGTAGGTTAAAAGCATGTTCAAAGGGATGCAAAAGAGAAAGAAAGGATTTATCTCTTTCGATGTGTCAAAAAAATCTGAAAAATCCTCTTCCCTGCCCTGTCACTTATGTTTTTCTACTCTGTTACCTCAAAGAAGGTGGTCAATTAGCCGAAAAAAAATCAGTCCAGAAAGGTAAAGTGTGAGCAGAAGGGAAGGGAAGACTTTCCAGTTGTACTACACAGCTACAGGGTATGGGAGTTTCTGCTCTGTGGTTAAGTTAGAATGAGAAAAATAATAACACTGAGGAGACAAGATGAAATGGAACCCAGGGTGGGGAGAAGGAGGCTCAGGGGGGACCTTGTGGCTCTGCACAGGAGAGGGGCAGCCAGGGGGGTCGGGCTCTGCTCCCAGGGAACAGGGACAGGAGGTTTGAGTTGGTTATCAGGGAAAAATTCTTCACCAAAATGGTCATCGAGCTCTGGGACAGGCTGCATGTGGAAGCTGTGGAGCCCCCATCCCCGGAGGGCTGTAAATGCCATGTGGATGTGGCACCTGGGGACATGGTTTAATGATGGCCCTGGCAGTGCTGGGGGATCAGTTGGATCTGGTGGTCTCGGAGGGATTTTCAAACCTAAATTTGTCACAACAGGACACAAAATGAGTGACACACACACACTGAGATGTCCAAAGCAAAAAAGACACATTCATTTCTGGACCTCGATATTTATAGAATTCCAAAGGTGACCATGGATTGGAGGATGAAATTGCCACCTCTCCAGCCACACTTCAAACTAACAGTCCATCAATTCTCTCCTCCTCCAGAAAGGAATGCAAAACAATCATTATTTACATGAAAATGCGTGAGAAACTCCATTACAAAAGTGTAAACATCAGAAGGCTTAGAAGAACTTTAGAAGAACAGGGTGACATAAATTATTCTATTTTTCCATAATAAAACCTTAGATTTTGTGCTCCTACTATATTGTGTGAATTTTGAATGACTGCATGAGCCAGGTTTAGAAACATGCCCAGTGTTCTTCCTACATTGCAATTTATAGAAATAGTAGGCAAATTCTTCTTACCCAGCTCTTAAATTATGCATTTGTTACTAATTTCTAATAGATGTTTGTCTTGGGAGTAGCTGCATTTTATATTATCATTAAAATCTCATTGAAAAATATCTCAGGAGACTTTGGGACAGAAGAGGAGATATAAATGGAATATCCTATTAATATTCCATTACGTTAATATTATCTGTCTAAGTGAATCACAGTTGTATTTCCTGCCAGCTTTTAAATACAGATTATTTTACTTTGGTGTTTAAATTTCCATTGTGTACAGCTGTGCTAGTTTCTATGAGCTATTTTTTTATTGTTTATCTTGTGTTCTTTTAAATGTGTTATAGATAAATTATTGAGCTGGAGGCAGAGGTATAAGAAACAGAAGAGTCTAAGGCAAAATAATGAATTTGACATTGTGTCCAAAGCATAAGCACACATCTTAGTGAACACCAGACTCTATCTGATCACACATTCATGCTCTGATGGGTGGTTGTTTATTTGCTTTGACAGTGGGTCCAGAGCAGTGCTCAATGAGCCTTAATTGCCTTAATTTTTACAGAACGGAGGGTTTTTCTGGGATTACATTTCTCATCAGCTTCCAGCCACATCTCTTCACACTGGTCACCTCACATTTGTACAGAATATGTGCTGCTTCATCAGAGGCTCCACTGGGTTTGAAGAGGACAATCATTTTAAAGGCTAATAAGGGGATCAAATTGTTTCCTCCTGTAAATAGAATAGAAATAAACATAGTATAGAAATAAACATAGAATAGAAATAAACATAGAATAGAAATAAACATAGAAGTTTTGCATCATTTTCATGAATGCCTCCCATGCAAAACTACCACATTGTGGTGGAAGCTTGGAGAAGGTTGAGCTATTAAAGTTACCTCATTTTCTTTGGATTTTTAAAATTATTGTCAGTATTATTGTTGGGATTAAAAACCTTCACTCTAGGTTTTCAGTGGTAACTATTCCCCTTTTTACAGATGTACAAGAAAAAAATCAAATCAGCCAGAGATTTGTCACGGACCTATGGGCTACATGTCTTTGGTTTAGATATCCATGTACGCCTGTAGGTATTTTTCAATGTTAAAATTGGAAGAACAGAAGCCCTGGTAGATTCATTTTGGTTCAGCTGTACCAGTCTTCTTGCTATGGTCTTATCATTCCCCTGGAATTTTCCTGATATCAATCTGATTGTACCAAAGTAAGATCAAAATTAAAACTGGCTAGATTAACAAATCAAAGCCTAGAAAAGGAACAGAAATTATGATAGAAGTTCATTGCATGAGGGGACACTGAAATTGTGTCTGCCGTATAAAGCAACACAGTAAAAGAAATGTAACCTGAAAAGACAGAAGTCCTTCTGGAAGGGGAAAAGTAGCTATCAATTGCTTAAGAAAGAAAGAGCAAATGGTAAGCAGATAGGAGAAATTGGGGGTGATGCCAGAACAGAAGTGTTTAAGGAAATAGTTGTTGCTCTTCTTCCTCAAGCAGCTCATCAGTTCTGTGCCGTGGGTGTTCTCATGGACCAGCAATCATCCATGGATGCCACCAGGCTTTTTCTTCTTACTTCACTCAGTGATCTCCAGCTGGAAACCCTGATGTTAAAAATGCAGAGTATTGTGTAGCTATGAGTCACTGAAGTCAGTAACAGCAGACTGAGCTTCTGAAGGAACCCCAGCACCAACCTGCAGATGGTGAGAGCTGTGCAGGCAGCAGGATCGCGGCTCCCGAGCAGCACTTCCCAGAGAAGGCATGTTGCTCTGGTTGGTGTCTCTGCTAAGTTTCCAGGGAAACTAATGGCTAAACTGAGTGTGTACAGACTGTTCTTGAGGTGGAGACATTATTTTCATAGGTTCACAGCTCCAGATAAAATTTCCCAATGTACAGGTGAGCCAGAACAGAAGAGTTTAGATGCTTACACTGGGATTTCAGTGGCTCGTGTTGATGCAATTACCAGCTTTGCCATCTCACCTGTGCCACAGCAGAATAATCTGAAGAAATTGGTGTTATACTCTACTATCTGGGATCTTTAAGAAATCTTTACATGTATTTGTATATTTTATAAAGAGAGAGTAAAAGTTATGCCTGCGTTTGAAGAGCACTGTAGCATTGTAGAGGACAGAGGAAGTGTTTAAGGACAGCATTATTGCCAAATATTCTTCAGTTTTGTTGACAAGTAACATAAGCTCCAAATGCAGATGCCTTTGCAGAATGTGAAAAGACATCGCTCTGTTCTTCTAGAAATTTTAAGTCTTATTTGCCAATATTTAAAAGAGATCATGAAGATCTCATGCAGAATAATTTGCTATTGTTGAAGAATACGTAGGTAATTTCTCAGTCAACAGGTGCTTCCAATCAGTATATTTGTCCTAAAGCCTCATTGTTATCACAGAAATAGAATTTAAAAGTTTATTTTATATCAATTCTGCCACTACACATTGGATAAAATAATTTAAAGGGCACTGCAGCAAAGTTCATCCTTTCCAAATGAGATACAACAACCATTAGGCTACGCTGGCATAATAAGACTGTTTTCTTGTTAACGTAAAAAACCTTCAGTTATTCTGCATGAAATTAAAGTAGTTAATTGAGAGAAATCCAAAGATATATACCTCCTGACATACAGGAATAGCTCATTTGCTGTGATTAGAAGAAACCTGGAGCACATAGGAGTTATGGCATTTAAGTCCCTGGGCAGTCAAAAATCATTAAATCCACACCCTGCATTTTCCCCCATCACTCCTGGCACTGGTGACATATAACAAACCCCAGTTTGTGATTTGGAGGGGGAATAGGCATCTGGCAGATAGAAAAAATCAGTTTTATCAACAACAAGATGGGTTTGGAAATACTCCTAAGGAAATCTAAGACTCCTGTGATCTGCTCTGCATCTCAAGACACATTGCCTGGAGATCCTGAGTTTAGGAGACACAGGGGAGAAATGTCCCAGGGAGATGTGGCTGGGAGTTCATGTCTTGAATGCAGGAGTCAGACTTGACACTTTAATTTCCTTTATGGATTTAACCCTAAATAGCTTCCTTTTATGATTAAGCTGTGCTGCTCACAGGAATCCTGTCGCAAAGCAGCAAATTTGACATCACATGCAGGTAGTAATCTACAGATGGGACTGTGTCTCCTTGTCAAAGATGCTGAACACATTAAAAAAAAAAAAAGAGACACAGAGAGAGAGAAAGTGTTCACTTATAACGAGAAAGCTAATTTAGCTTCCTGCCAGAAAGGCCATAACCTATGACATGAAATTAATGCCAGCAAAGAAGTAACTTCCAGTTGGTTTATGACTGATTTAGAATTACCACTGTCCTTCAGAATTTAAAGAAAAAAAAAATCAAAAAGACCAAAACTAAACCAAACAAGACCCAGTACACAGAAAACTGTGAACCAAATTTTCCCCTATCTGTAGTTTTCCCACCCTCCAGTCCTGCATTCGGGATTTTTTGATATTTTTGAGAAATATGAATATTTCTGAGACGTGTGTTTTTTCTTACACTGTTTTTTTGTTTGATTTTTTTTTTTTTTCTGGGAGGGGGGGCATTTTGTTCAGTTGGTTGATTAATTTTTTTTATTTGTTTGGGGGGGTTGTTTGCTTGTTTTTTGTGGCTCCAATTTACTCTATGATATTACAGTATCACTGACCCTGAGTCTGTAGACTAAAGTGTAGATTAGATAAGCAACTCTGTATTCAGAATATCAATATGATTAAGGTTAAATCACACTCAAAAAAGCCAATCTAGAATGAGAACTTAACTTGCCAAGGGATGCACCTTACTTGGCAACACGCTTAGTGAAAAAAATACTATATTTATCTGCTGAGAATATAAAATAATCATCAACAACAGTCACTGCTGAAAATAAGTGCTCTGGAGCTGTGAATTTAAGCAAAGTGACTGAAGTCTAGTTCAGATGTGTGACAGAAAGAGAGAGAAGAGATGGATATAATTTAATCACACTGTAAAGTCAATATCTGTCTGCAGGAACATTTGCTGTTTACTGCAATTTCCACAGACCTCTTGCAGACTTTTTATTTTTAAATGGAGGCTTGCATTGGTTTTCTTCTGCATAAAGATTATGAAGTAAATGCTGCAAAGCATCATAGAAGCTCACAGGATAGCTAAATATAAGGATATACATATGCAGAACAAGTATGAGAATTTATGTTGCTATTCTAAAAAATTATGCAGGGCTAAGATTGGTGAATAGACACAGGGAAACTTTACCACAAGAGAAAGCAATAAAATAGGAAAATAAGGTTTTGGACTTATTACTTTTTAAATTTATGCTCCATGAAATGTATTCAAGAGTTCAAGCCATATCTTCAGGTGATTTAAACTAGTAAAATTCTAAGAAAGGAAGAAATCTGTGCTGAATTCCAGTGTCTCAGGATCCTCCTCACACAGAGATGCCAAGTTTCCGTCTCCACGTTGCTGCCACAGGTCACACACAGCGGGAGAAGCTGACTTTCTGAAAAAATCAGATTATACAAGGAAGCTGATCTGAACTGACATGATTTGATTTGGGTTAGAAGATTAATCCCAACTTCAGCTGCCAAGGGCTTTTAGATAAATAGCACTTAGCCCACTTACACTGAATGGATTTTTTTAAAAGGAAGGAGTATTAATTAGAACAGCATGGAAGTGTAAGAAATCTGCAAAGACTTAGGATTGCTGTGACAAAGGCTACAAAATACTGCTGTCTTCAGAGATTAGAGTGTCCACGTTCAGAATGGGATGTGTGCTCCTGTGATCTGCTTAGCTGCTGTACTCGAGGCTCATCTGCTGAGGAAAAAAATATCTGAAGCACTGAGGAGAAAACAAAATAGCGTGGCCTGCTTCAAAAGGACTCACACAAAACCTTTTGTGAGGACAAAAGGTTCGAAATTATTTCAAATACCATTCCTGGCCTGAGACTGAGCAAAACCTTAATCCAAGGCAGGACAAGCATTGTGACAACTGAACATTGCAGTGCACTGCATGGGTGACATCAGTTCTGTGTTGTCTGCAGTCAGATGAGCTCCTTCCACTTGTGTTTCCATCTGGTGTGCCCTCTCTGAAGTATTTTTTGGTTTGCACTTGTCATTACTCATATTTCTTGTAAAAGCTGGTTGTTCCATAAGCAGCAGAATGTTTGAGTAGGTTGCCCCCAATTTAAAGCTGTGGCATAACCAGAATTCCGGTTTCCTAAAGCTCAGTGAGCAGCCCATTCATAAAATGTTAGATGAGTAATGAATGTTCTCTGGGATATCCAAATAAGGTTTTATTAAAACACTGTTCCAATGGCTGGAAATTTGTGCAGAAATGAGGACACTGACACTCAGCTTCATGTTTCCCAAATGTCAAGGGTTTAGTTTAAGGTACAAGAACTCCATGTGGGAAATCATTGGAGACAGGTGACTCAAGGACAGGCACCCATCCTAAATGAGTGTGATAGGTGGGCAGGTGTGGGGGTGTGAAAAATGTCCAGTAGAACTGGCAAACTTCTTTATAGATATTTTTAAATCCTACCTAATACCTGGACTTGCACATAGAGACTGGATCACCCACACTAAAATGATGCCATTTAACCAAACTGAGGAAATGCTATATATAAAGAAGCTTGACCTCTATAAAAAAGTAAAAGATTTCTTTCAAAATAGGAAATCCTGGAATCCATATTTAGACAGGCAGAAGAACAATCCTTTCCACCACAATTTATTCTGTGAGTAGAAGAATTAAGTCTCACTCTTTACTGTCCAGGCCTTATGAATTTCCACAAACAAGTGTGATCCAGTTAGGACATCTGGTTATTTGGAGAATTTGAACAGATCCTATCCCACCTGTTTGTGTTGTCTTCCCTTATTCCTATAATTGTCATGAACAAAAAAAATTACTTTGTAAATTCAAGTTTTGTAGCTGCACATGTTTCTTTCCCTCTTGTACTTTCTTAATAATTAATTACTCCTACCACATCCCATAGGAAAAAGGGAAGACTTCAATCCTATTTGAATAATTCAATGGCAAAATTCTAGCAACCAGTTCCTAAAATACTGGCTTCTTACCTCTCAGTTTTAATTTTGTAGATACATCACTATCCATCTAAATAGATACAAAAAGTATTTATATATATATATATTTATATGCATATATACATATAGGTGTGTGTAATTGTGTGCATATATAAATATATAAAAATATAGACAATATATATTGATAAAAAAATCTTGGGTAAGAAATACACAATAGCATTTCCTTTCCATAATCTTATTTTCAGTAGGTTATCCCATTCACACTCATTCTCCTTACAGAATAAAATGTCAGCTGTAACATCCCATAGTTTTCTGTTCAACTAAATTGGAATCAGATATTCCAATTTTTAATTGAAATTTCCATGTGAAAGAAATACTAAAAAAAAAAATTCTCTTTTTTTGTAGAGAAAAGTTTATTACAGAAACATATAGTCTGCATTTCTCCCCCTCAAGAACCCAGGTGTGGAACTAATAGTTAAGTTTTAAAGCACAAATAACTTTAGGGCCAACAAAATTAAGTTTTTGGAAATTGCTTTTGGAATGGCTGCTGAGTTATGACAGGCTCTTTCTGAAAGCTCTGGCAGACAGCCTCACACATTTTCCTTTTAAGATTGTTTATGATTAGAGCTCTGGGTGTAAATCAAGGAAAAAAGGTAACAATTTTCATTGGCTGGAGACTGAAAATAATCAAGATTCTCTGTGGTCCACCAAGATAAATACATAGGTAAGAAAAGTATTAAACTGCATATTTTCACTATTAACAGTGATTGGACGTTTTCAAGCAATAGAAGATAAATGAAAACAGAAATATGTGGCGTTCTTCACCGTAAGAATAAGGCAGGAAATAATAAAAGTTTTACAGCTCTCCTGTCTGATGTGTTTATAACAGTGTTCAGCTACTACCTGGTGCGCTTTTCATCAGTGAACTTCAAAGTAATTTTCAAAGCAGATAATATTTAGAGAGATTTGGGAAAAATCCAGCTAAAGCAATTTTGATCAGGTTTTGCATAAGAAGGAAAAACAAAACAACTTGATTTCCACCAGCTTTCCAAGGTATCAGGTAAATTTTTCACAGAAAGTACCAACTACACCCCAGATTTTTATGGTGCAACACTTTGTGTTGGCACAGGCACCACAGCTGCCTGAAACATTGTCTCAGGAGGAATTTGCAATTTGTTCACTCCTTTAAAACTGTTGTTGATCCAGCAAGACTGTAAGGAAATAAATTGGTTTTTAATCAACCAAGACATGGGTGTGTTGGGGGCTTTACAGGTTCACTTTACACATCTCAGTCATAATGCAGGGAAAGGTAGGAGGACTGTGGTGTTGTGAAGTCCCCAGGACGAGGTGAGAGATGAGAATTTGACTCCATGTTCTCAGAAGGCTGATTATATATATATATTATATTATATATATATTATATATATTATATTATATTATATTATATTATATTATATTATATTATATTATATTATATTACTATACTAAAGAAAAAGTATACATCAGAAAGCTTAACAAGAATGATAATGAAAACTTGTGACTGCCTCCTCAGAGTCTGACACAGCTGATGGTGATTGATCATTAATTAAAAACAATTCACATGGAACCAATCAAAGATGCACCTGTTGGTAAACAATCTCCAGACCACATTCTGAAACAATCAGATAATTATTAGTTTCATTCTTTTCTGAGACTTCTCAACTTCCCAGGAAAAGATCCTGGGCAAAGAGGATTTTTCAGAAAATATCATGGTGACAGAGGACCTGTCACAAAACTGTTTAGGGTGGATAAAAAATGGCCGCAATCAGGTCTCATGGGTAAGAGTGGGATAAAACTCCTTCAGAAGAGGCAAAATCATCTCAGTACTTATTTGCCCAGGGAAGCTGTCGCTATTCCATCCCTTGGAGTGTCCAAGGTCAGCTTGGACAGGGATGGAGCAGTCTGGGATAGTGGAAGATGTCTCTGCCCATGGCAGGAGTTAGAATGGGATGATCCTTAAAGGTCCCTTCCAACCCAAACCATTCTATGATTCTGTGATGTTCATGTAGCTCCTGTGCACGGACTGTTCTTGTGGCAGGTTTATCCTGCAAGTTGTGAAATATTGCTTCTTTGTTCAAAGTCTAAATATTTTCTTGTTCATGTCAAAGAATTGAAAGGTGAAAAACAAGCTAAAGCCATTCCCTAAGGTCCTTGCCAAAGCTTTTTCACTGACCCATGTGATAGCTGGAGAGGATTATTGCCAAGCAAAAAGAAACAACAAAATCCTCTTTAAGGTGAAGGTTTTCAATGCATAAAAAAGATTTTTTTTCTGTGTGTGATATGGATGCAGAATGCAGTGCTTGATGACCCCAGAGGTGGCCTCTTCTCCTAAGATAGATGACAGTGTCCCTTAAACTTGTCCTGGTGGAGTAGAGGAGTCTATTTCTGCTGAGCCCTTGCTCTGCACAGAGGTGCATTCATGATGGTGGCTTCAGAGCTGACTCTGTGCTGCAAATGGAGACTCAACCAAAACTTCCATGTTCATTTCACAAAGGTCAACAAACAGACATCATTGCACTGCATCTTTTAAGCCTGAGGGATCTGGTTTTGTATATCATTTTAAGTTTATGTAAATTTACTTCTCTGCAATCAGGTCGGCACTGAAATCGGTGGAGTTAGAAATGGCATAAAGCTGGAAGAAAGTAGTGGTGAGTCATTACTTTTATTTTCAAATAAAGGAACCAAGTGTTTATGGTGGTTTCACTGTGAAGCCAGAATAAAAGGGGAGATTTGGAGTGGGTTTTGATGTCTTGTGTGAACCTGTAGGTCAGCTGGCATGAATCCATACAAACCAAACCCAAAATGCAACACGTGCACACATCCCACCTAACAAAACCTGCTGACTTTTACATGGCTTTAGCTGCAAGGTCACTGTCATTTGAAATATTTTCGCTTGTAAAGCGTTCACAAAAAATCTGCAAGTGTGAGTCATCTGAGAGTGTTTGCAGGGAGGAATGGCTGCACAGAGAGTATGCAATCAGAAAAGATCTGCTGGTTTACTCAGCAGGTAAAAAGAGAATACATCCAAACAGAACACCCTGAAAACAAAAGTAGTATTCTCTTCACCTCTTTGTGATCTCACAAATTGATCAGGCAACTGCCTAACTTCAAGCCTGAACTCTTCTGTGGATTGTTGTCTTCCTGCATTAGTGGTAAAATCTCCAGCCTGTGTGCACTGAATCCATGCATTTAACGATGTGCAGCCAAGCATGGCAGCTCTCTGCAGAGCAGCCCAGAGGTGTTGGTCCCTTCTCAGTCCCACAGGTGATGATTTAGGGTAGAACACCAGTGAGCCCTGAGTCAGTATCCCCCAAGTGAGTATTCCAGTGCCACCACACCACCTGGGGAGTGATGGAATTCCAAGCCCTCTTTTACTCTTCTGAAATACAGGTGGGTCCTGGCCTCAGAACTAGAGTAAAGGAGTGCAAGTGGTTTGCCATGCACTCAGTGAACACTCAGTGTATTCTAAGGATTGTGCACTGTTTCACACCATAGCAGTAAACCTGGATCAATACAGGCAGAAGCCCTCCATGTTTTGGGGAAAAAAAAGCCCACTTTTTTCACATTTCTTGGTGGAAACTCTCTTGCATTCCTTCTCCTGTCATACATCCAAAGCACAGTGTGAATTTTAATTAAAAAACAACTTACATGAAATTAATCTTTCCCTTCTAGTTTATCTATAATTAGTTACTTAGGCTTGATCTTGTCTTTGCCATCCTAAGACTGAGAAATATTTTATAGGTGCATTTTTACCCTAGAACTCTTCTGCATCAATTCTAATGTAATTTTGTTTAAAGGCAGAAACACGGGAGCAAACCTTTTCTGAAACCAGAGGAGAGCAGGGAAGAGATGTTTAGAGAATTGGAAACTGCCAAATCACAGCCCTGTTGTTTTTCCCTTGGAAGAAGATGCAATGCAAATTGTAGAATCCAGCAATTCTGCCAAGGGAACAATTTGAAAGCTGTGAAGGCTGCAGGTATGGCTGGACACCACCTGGAACAAAGAATTTGCCTGTGTGAGCAAGGATTGGGGAAGCATTGAACAGGGTGGCCCTGGAATGTCCAAGAAATGGGAAGATGTGGTGCTTGGGGACAGGGTTTAGGGCTGGACCTGGCAGTGTTAGGTTGGTGGTTAGACTCAAAGATCTTAGAGATCTTTTCCTTAAAGATTCTATGATTTTATGAGAAATTTTTACTCATTCATGTAGTCCCATGGGAGAAAATAACATTATAGCAGGAGTGTTTTGGCGAACATAAATGTATTGAGCTGGCAAATGTAGAGCTGCATGTCCAATACCTATTTTTTTGAAGTACTTTCATAGTGGCAGCTTAAATTAACAACTAAAACCCTTAAAATCCCCCACCATGACTATGCCAGATGCTAATTCTCTACCACACATATCCAGACGGCTGATCCCATTATCTACTATAGATAATTAATTTAAATGTATTGCAAAGTAAAAGTTTGATCCACATTCCCTATGCAGCTAATCAAGAGAGAGATGTTACAAGGGAATGCTGCAATGCAGAGCACCTAATATTTGCTAATGTGAAGTAGTAGTAGAGTGACCAAGATTTTTAAAAAGACCCTTTGGAAAGAGAAACCTGCTGGCACACAGGCAAAAAAATGAAGATACAGCACTACAAGGAAATTATTGGTAAATGAGCACCATATCCATGGGCTGTATCGTTTGAACCTTGAACAGGAACAAAAAAAAAAAAAAATTGTGGCATATCTCTATACTGAGAAAAAGGAAATGGCAAAAACCCAAGACAATAAGAAGGTGGCAGAAGCCTCATAATTGAGTGGATTGTGTGTTCTTTTTTATAGGAATGTCACCATCATATTTTCTGAAAAATTCCTTTGCCCGGGATTTTTCTCCTGGGAAGCTGAGAAGCCTCAGAGAAAAGGGAAACAATTCTTATCTCATTTGCTTCTCCTGTGTTGTGCTCATGTGGAATGTGTTTGGAGATTGTTTACCCACAGGTGATTGTTCCATTGGATTCTGCTGTGAGTTGTTTTCACTCTCTGGCCAATCAGGGCCAAGCTGTGTCCAGACTCTGGAGAGAGTCAGGAGTTTTCATTATTATCTTTTTAGCCTTCTATAAGTATCCTTTCTGTATTCTTTAGTATAGTTTAGTACAGTATTCTTTTTTATAATATGGTATCATAAAGTAATAAATTAGCCTTCTGAGAACATGGAGTCAGATTCATCATTCCATCCATTATCGGGTGTCTGAAAATACACCATAGGAACACTCAGAACAGACCCTCTCTCTTTTAATGTTTTCCTCCTCAGAAGGAAATGAGGCAGAGAGAGGCTTTTCATGGAGATGGGCTGCTAAAGAAGATGCTGTGAAGGAAAGCAAAGTACTTGCGAATAAATTACATTGCACTTGCTGGCCTTTTTTTTTTCTTTGTTTGAATTTTCAAATGGTTTCCTATTTTATCCCAGATCACACAGAAATATGGAACTATACAGTTGTAAGGGCCAAAAAGAGCGGGTTTTTGTATTCTTTAAAGTAGGTTCAGTTGTTCCCATCATCCATAAGAGGTTTTTGTATAATCTGCTCATGATGATCTCCCATGTTGGAACTCCCCAGCTTGTCTGGTCAATATATCCCAGCGTAGCCCTGAAAGTCCTCTTTGCTCTTGATATTTGACCCAAATTTTCCTTGCTAGAATAAAACAATCTGCTCTTTTCCCACCTTTCAAGGAGATGAAGAAGTGATAATTGCTTCTCTCTGCTGAATTATCCTCAGGATGGGGTCCGTAAAGCTGTGTTCTGTAAGCAACACTGGGCTGTGAATAAGTCCTGTGAATAAAAGGTAATATCAGACAGACCAGAGACCATGGCAATTCCCTCTTATTCTTTTTGTTTTTTCTCTGCATATTTGAGCAATAATTCTATTTGCATTTTTGCTATTCAGGTGTTAAAACGGATGTCGTAAGATGTCCCTCAGTCAACTTAAAAAAAATTGCACATGATTCTCACCTGTCTGCTCCCTTGGTTTTTATGATGTTACAACAACTTTCAATTTATTTCTCCCTCTGAGTTTAATATTTTCCTTCTTATGCCAAATCTCTCCTGCCCTGTTGCTGCTGGTTCCCACAGGGCTATGAGGTCTAAGAGGATCTACAATTTCTGTGTGAATACAGATTAAAATGCCAATGTGTGCATTCACCTCTAGTGCTTGGATTTCCCCCCACCCCCTATATTCAAATTAGAATTTTGTTTGCTCACAGCTCCTGTAAAAGTGAGTAGAGTTGCAAATGTTGACAGAATAATGCTTTCAGTTTTGTTCCAATTCTTTTCTTCAGTTTGTTTTTGTTTTGTCTTAGTTTGTATTTGTTTTGCTTTATTTACCTTTCTAACTCCTCGTCTACAGTGCTGCAAAGAATTGGATATGGCACAATAAGCTCCCCCATGTAACTCAAATCACATGAGCTCTGTAATGCAAGATGTTACTTGCAGGGCTGAGTTAGAAATAGAAATGTCAGCCTTACTCTGAGACTTGCTGGTGTACACTAAAACCCGTCCTGCCTCTTCCCCTCATTACCAGGTAAATGAAATTGAGTGGGAAAACTGCAGGAATAGGCCAGGGAGAAAAAACAATTATCCAGGCTGGTGGTCACAACCTCACAAAAACACAGTGTGACTCATCTCTGGGAAAAATGAAGGTACAGCGAGAGGAAATGGTCACAAATGCAGGGTCATGCTGGAGAAGCAAGATTTATCACTTGATTTGCAGGGTTGGGGTGCCATGGTCATGACATCTCATGCTGGTTCACGGATCAATCACTCCTGCACAGCACAGGAGCAGCTGCAGATTCCCCAGGGCCAGAGTAGGGGATAAAGGATGGGAAATAAAGCACATTTCACTCCACCTTCAGGAATTATTTCACCAAGAAGTTTATTTAAACAACACAACACCAATGTAGTGACAAAACTGACTGAAAGATTTTGAAAGACTACTGGGATTTTTCTTCCCTTTCCAACAGGAAAAATCTACAGAGCCTTCTGTACAAGACTATGCAAGTGGTTCCCACGCAGCTGGACCAACTTCCCTGTCCCAAAGCACCTGATATACTGCCAGCAAATCTTTATGACTGCATTATAAACTAATTGTTCTCCTGGCTGTGAGCAGGATGAGAAGAACATACTTTAGATGCAAATACTTTTAGTGTAATATTGAAAGTTCTCTCTCCTTTACCTGCAGCCACAGTAAATCTCTTTAAAATACATCCAGACAGCAGGACTGTGTTTACTACATTCCTGCTTAGCCAGGTACTCCTTTTTCAAGAGAGGTGTCAGAGCAGGAGACAGCACTTGTCAGCAGAGATTGCATAACTGAATCAGAAATATTAATTCATACATCCTTAGTTAAAATGGATGGTGCTGCAGTAAAGCATCTGTGCTGACAGATATCTCCTGCTCTCTGTAGCAACTGAATTAATAGATCCTCTCACAGCGCAACAAGAAGAACTACCTAAAAGCAGAGCTGGGATGAGGGTTAAAAGAGAATACAAGCTTCTGGTTTCAGACCCAGTCATCTTATTAACTGCAAAATCAAGCTGTGTTTTCATCTAGGTATTGGTCTGAGCTCCTCTCTGCTTATATTGCCAGGAACATGTGAAACACAGCAGCTCCTGATGAGAAGATCACAGAGCAGAGTAATGACAATTCCAGGAAAGAACTGCCCCTCCTGTGCTGAAAGCTGCGCCAGGCCCTGACCCCTGACTCCAGCAGTACCAGGAATATTGGCTGTGCAAATGAATATTGATCACACAAACAGCAACCAGGATGTTTAGGTTCTGTCATGATTTAGCCACCATGCAGTGAGGAGAGGTGAGCACCAGAGAAGACAAAGAGCTTTCCCAAGCAGGTGAGGTTACTGCCTGATAAAACACTTGGGATGATGTGAAGATCAATACAGAACACTCAGAAGGTTTAGTACGCAGCTGGGTATTTATGTGAACACTAAAGGTCAGTGCTCTTCAGCCCAGAGACAGGCACAGCTTGTGCAAACACCACCCCGGAAAAATCCAGGAGCAGGAAAACAGAAGAACTGTGTGTGGGTCAGTCCTGCCCAGAGCTCACCACACACCCAGCACCCAGTGGCCTCCTCTCAGGACAGAAGGAGGAAAGGTGTGGTATTTTGGGGGTCCCCAGATGGAGGAGGAATGAATCTGGCTCCATGCTCTTAGAAGGCTAATATATTATATTATATTATATTATATTATATTATATTATATTATATTATATTATATTATATTATATTATATTATATTATATTATATTATATTATATTATATTATATTATATTATATTATATTATATTATATTATATTATATTATATTATATTATATTACATTATGCCATACTAAAACTATACTAAACAATCTTACTATACTAAAGGATCTTACAGAAGGTTTAACAAAATACCAGTTAAAAACTCGTGACTCTGCAGAGCCTCAACACAGCTGGCTGTCATTGGTCATTAAGTCAAAACAATTCACAGGTCAGATAAACAATCTCCAACCACATTCCAAAGCAGAAAAACACAAGAGAAGCAAATGAGATAATATTGTTTTCCTTTTTCTCTGAGGCTTCTCAGCTTCCCAAGAGAGGAATCCTGGGCAAAGAGGATTTTTCAGAAACTGTGATGGTGACAGAAAGGAAAGGAAGGAGGCAGCAAAGGCAGCAGCAATTCAGAGCAGCACTGAGCAGCCCAGCTCTGCTTGTTCCTCACTCTCTGCTTCCCTGGCATCCAGAGATGGAGCAAAAGACTGAAAGGCAAAACTGCTGATTTTCAGAGCCCTGCCAACCACCAAAATTAGTAAGATCCTTGTGGGCCCATTATCTGCAGATACAAGAAATCTTATGGACTTAGGAGGAGGGTGAGTTTTGCTCTGTTCCAGAGGGGGAATGATGCTTTGTGAAGGCTGACCTAGAACAGAGACTTCACAGAGTTAAAGAATAAAGTAGGGATCTATTAAAAGGCCTCAATGGATGCACCTTGGGCAGCCCAAGAGCCCAGCCAGGGCTACACCCAAGATGAACCAAAATGGTCACAAATGCAACTGCTCACGGGGTCTCTCATTTTATAAGTTTTGGTTCATTTGCATATTGGAGCTAATTGTCCAATTCCAGCTCCAGCCCATGCAGTCCCATCCTTCTTGTTTTTCTCTCTTCAGCCCACGTTGTTTGTGCTCTTGGGGCTGAGATTTGGATCATTTGTCCTTGGTCCCCAGCTGGAGCAGGAATTGTTTTGTCTCCCTGCTCTGTGCACAGAGCTCACCATCCCCTGATATGAAGCCCAGACCCACACACTAAAGCAGCACAGAATCTGAAAAATATAAAAGCTCAAACCTGAGGTATCAGAAAAATGGACAGACCAACAGAGCATTGAATGGACAGCCTTTCCCAGAAATTGTTTTTCTTCCTTCAACCAAGAACATAATCTGAGTTTTTTCTCCTCCTGCATTTCTGTGAAAGCTGAACACATTCCAGTTAATGTGGTTCACTGGTTAATCCTAAGGCTTCCATCAAGTGAGGAGACATTTCCTTGAAAATTACACACTGGGGGAGTGAAGTGAGAATTTTGCTGGGGCATAAATAGTACATTGCATGGGTTGTGGAAGAAAGGTAAACTACTGAGAATATGAGGAGTAGCTTAAATTGCAGACCAGTATTTCTTCACATATAATCCAACTATTGTGAAGTAGGCAAAAACAAAAAATGTTTTGCTCTTGCTTTAATGTAAGGACAAAAAATTAAATGAAAATAGCACCAAAAATTAACCAAAATATGAAAATATGTAAAATAATGCTTCACATGAGTGCATAACACAGTCTACTTGTTCTTGCAGGTGTTTTAAGAGATGTGGATCCAAAGAGCCTCCCTAAATGCCTTGGACCATATAGGTAAGAAATCTGATTTTAAAATTAGTTTTGTAATTATATTGTACAAGATTTATAATTGATAATGGACAAGAACAGGTATTCCTAAAAGTTTTCTAAGCTCTTTCTCTCTCTAGATGGAACTGGAACTTAAGAACAGATTTCACTGTCTTGTTCAGCAATATCCTCTTTTGACTTTGAACAGTGCCAAGAAACCATAAGAAAGATAAAAGCAAGAGAATTAACCAGACTTTCCAAAACCAAGGTCTAAAGAGAAGGACAGAAATAAAGACTGCAAAGTGAATATAGAATCTTATCTACCTCATTAATGCTGTATTTTTTCCAGTAGACAAAGATCAGAAATTATTTAAATAGCTTTGATCTAAATTGAAACAGAATCTCAAAATTTCTAAAAACCAAAACCAAATAAAACAAACCCAAGGCAAAAAAACCCCTAAAAGTTTCCTTAAAAAATTAAAATAAGTGCAGGCATTTGTTATTTTCAGGAAGAGGCACAGGCTGCCTGGTGCATGGTAGCTCTTTAACTGGCTTAGGTGGAAGTCTTTGGAGTGAAAGACTTCCCTGCATAATGGGAATTACCCAGAAACCAGACAGCCCTGCCTTTGAATCATTTCCCTGCCTCATACTTCAGAAACTGATGACAGCTTGAAATCCTGGGATACCTGGAATGACCTTTGAAAATTCATTTCTTGCAAGTCAAACAGATGGGCACAGAACACTTTGCTGTTTTGGAAAACATTAGATTAAATCATTGCTGCAATAAAACATTGTCTTTATTGCAAATCCTGGTTTGCTATGAATGTACACAGCACCATGTTCCAGATCAGCTCTGGCTGTAACAGGAGCTGCTCTGTTTTCTCCCATGCTTTCAAATTCTAAAATAAGATGAAAAAAAAGAGAAAAATTACCTAAAGCACGATGAAAGCTATTTAATGGTCTGCTAGGAGAACAGATATCTGTAGTCAGAAGACCAAATACCAGCTGAGCTAGTTTAAAAATTAGGTTGCTGTGCTGCTTGGCACAAGTCTCACACTATCACATACAAAAAGTCTGCCACGACATTGGCATTTCTGGAGTATTTCTGTAGCACCTACAGGCATATTCATGAATGACACTTTCTTAAAGTGAAGCCTTAGCAAATATGTCCTTTGCCCAATTTAGAACCAAAGATGTGCAGAAAAGCTCTGCACAGAGCTGAAATTTCCAGCATGCTGCTTCACCCCCAGGCCTGTGCCTTGCTTCTCTCCCTTCTCAAACACTCTCTAGAATTGATGTGCAAAAGGTGAAGGGAAGCCCTATTAATCAACCGCAAAGTACATTAAAGCACCTAAATAACTTGTTTATACAAATGATCTGCTCCACTGTAAGTGATGAGGTCAAGAGTCCCATTTGTTGAGTGGTGCCATTTTATTGATGTGGCAGGAGGCAGCAGCAGCTGCAGTTTTGTCACGCTCCGCTTTCCACCCCTCCCAAGGATCATCACTCCTGGGCTGTCAGAGCCACTGAATATCCCAGTGCATGCTGCATGTTTGATGGAGCCCTGCCTGGGCCATTAATCATGCAGGGAGTTAAATTTCCTCTGTCAATATGGAAATTCTGCAAGGGCAAGAATGTGTTATCAATTTTTATTGAGGGAATGACAGCAAGAAAGTGGGTCAGTGTGAGGTTGCCTTCAAGCAGTTTCTTCAAAATTAAAATTGTACTGACTAGCTGAATTTCATAATGTGATTTAAGATATTTTCCATGTCCTGTTACATACCAGGTCTCAAGGACTGACCTTTTTTTTTTTTCCTAAAGTGCATCTCTTTTAAAAAGTAAAATATCACTTCAGGCAGAAAAAGGAGGATTTGAAACATTATCCCTTGACAAGGTCATTGGCTATGGCAATAAAAAGAGATTTTCCAGGGTCTTGCAGGCTTTGGAAAACATTTTAGAAAAACAAATTTACTGACAGGGACATTTAGAAATCCCCCCAAACTATCAATAGTTCATCAGATTGTCCAACAGGTACAGAGACTAAAATAAAGCAATATGAAATATGTCAAGCATTGCAACTTCACATTCCTGTATTCATTAAGTTCAAGAATAAAAAAAAAAAAAAGAAAAAGTTATGAAAACTCAAATCAGCTTCAATAACATCAAAATTCAACTTATAGAATTATGGATGATCAGTATTAACATAAAAAGATTTCTAAGGGGAGAGACCTCTTTGATCTAAAAGACAAAAGTATAATGAGACACCATGGCTGGAAGCTGGAGGGAGATATATTCAGAACAGAAATAAGGGAAACATTTTAAGGATGAGTGAAATTAACCATTGGAACATTATCCCTGGGTGGACAGTGAATATTTCTTCCCCTGACATTCTCAAATCAGTAATTTTCTAAAAGAGACGCATTCACACATTTACAAATTGTTATGAGTTTGATACAGGAATCACCCGGATAAGGAGGAAAATAAATAGGCAGGTGTAGAATATCTGTTAGATATCTGTTCATAAATACAATACAATATAATATAAATATAATTATAATTTATATTATTTATATAACTATATTATATATAATTATAATATAATAATCCAATTTTTTTTCCTTGTACATTTTCCTCCTTATAGTCATGACAACTGCCCATGTTTTTGGTTTGGGTTTTTTTCCATTACTCCTACCTACAGCAACAGAAGAATTGGTAACTGTGCTGAAAATACTTCCTGCTTAGTGAGGGAGCTGTGGTAAGGGGTACGGGTTTTTTGTGGGGGTACTCTTCCATGACACCAAAAATAGCAACTGACATTTAGTACTGGGGATGATGATGCACAAACCTCAGAGGATGTAATTTTTGTTTCCAAGACAGAGTAGTAACTATTTTGTAGGATGGGCTTGGGAGGTAGAGATATGGTAAACAACAGTAGTTAAAATTAAGGATATCATTCTAGCAGAATCACTTCAAAAAGTTGTATTTCTTCCTCAAAGAATGATTTACTGGTAAAATTCTCTTCCACTGAAGACCCTCTCTCTCTCTTCCTGTTGAGCATTTGAATAATCTCAGCATGCAACATTTTCATTTGCAGCCTGTGAAGTTACACATGGAAGAAAATTAATGTGTAACAAATAAAATATTTATTTTAATGTTTATTCCTTCTGACATTCTCTCTAATTTTGAAATACTGGCTAACACTAAAAAAATCCCTCAAAAATAAAAGGGCAATTTATCCCTACCTGTAGTAGATTTCCCCATGTGTAAATATACAAGGCTGTATATATTTACATGAAAAAAAATTGACATTGTCTTCACTCAGATTGAGTGCCAGGAAAGACAAAGAATACATCATCCTTGATTTACCTAGATATCTGATTAGAAATTCACGTGTCATGAAGAAAAAGAGGGTTTAATATTCCCTAAACATGACAGGAGACAAATGAGAACCAAATGTGGAACTGCTTATTCTGGGGAGGACTTTTTATTTCACTTTTTTTCTTCCTTGCCCCTGTAAGCTCTTCTTGAACCAGAAGCAGCATTTGAGAGGGTCACAGGCCTGAACTTCTTCCTCTTTACATATTTCACTTAATGTTTCTTTGAGTGGGAAAAAAAACGGAAACTGCTGATCCCAGGGTTGAGCAGGCTTAGATTGATGCCTCAATTCTTTGTGCCAGCAAGTGACCTTAATTCACATATTTCATCTATTTTAATATATGGTATTATTTACTGCACTGACTCAGTGTAATGCTTTTTAAATATTTATGAAAGCAGCCTTTACATACATAGCACTGATGTTTATCCTTTGGCTGGTGACAGGGAATGAGCAGTGCATGGTTTGAACAATGAGTTTGGATTATGCAGAATTTATTGCTTTTCTTTTTTATCTCTTTCATGCCATAGACAGAAGCTTTCATCTGTTATAAAGTACAATACTGTTTTCTCCACATGATAGTATTACTGCCTTACCAGATCTTTTTTTCCTAACCTACCCTGTCATTCCTGGCTTTTAATCTCCCTTTGTGCACCTACACATCTCTTTTTTTTTTTTTTTAATAGAACACAAATATTTTACTGTCTTCTTGATGTCCCATGTTCTACTAATATTTTAAGAGTGCCATGCTCTATTTAAGTGTCAGGATGAAGACATCTAGTGTAATCTCTTTTTCCTGTGAGTGCTTCTGACTTCTTTTTTGTCTGTATAATTCTGTCTTGCAAGGAGCCTTTTGCAAACTAATGTTCTTAAGAACACTGGAGATGAAAACAGTTCACCTATGGCATTACAGAGAAATGAAAAAGGCAGTGGGCGAATGGCTGGGGAAGTGAGATATTAGAAAGAAAAAAGAAGCAATCTAACCACAGTGAAGCAGTCAAAAGCTTATAGCTGAAATGAGGGATAATGAATTAAAAATGGGTAATATGTGCATCTTCTGAGTGAGGTAGATTCTGGTTGGAGCTTGAATTGACAGTTCTGAAGGATTTGTCTGTGAAAAGGATGCTGAGACTGGAAAAGTGCAAGTTTGTCCTCATCACTGGCTGTTTGATCTGCTCAAAGGAGGTTTTCTGCCTGCATTCAGTCTGTCTCTTGGGGGTTTGGATCAGAAATGATTGTGATGGTGTTTGCAGGTTTCTTAGGATGAGGGAAAAGACAAGGATCTGACTCCATGTTTCAGAAGGCTTGATTTATTACTTTATGATATACATTATATTAAAATTATACTAAAAGAATAGAAGAAAGGATTTTATCAGAAGGCCGGCTAAGAATAGAAAAGGAATGATAACAAAGGCTTGTGACTGACTGAGACAGTCCGAGACAGCTGGACTGTGATTGGCCATTAATTAGAAACAACCACATGAGACCAATCACAGATGCACCTGTTGCATTCCACAGCAGCAGATAATCAATGTTTACATTTTGTTCCTGAGACCTCTCAGCTTCTCAGGAGAAAAAATCCTAAGGAAAGGATTTTTCAGAAAATACCATGGCTACAAATGATCAATTAATTTCATATAAAATCACCTTCAACTCGTAATTGGTGGTGGTTATTTAAATCCTACTTCTGAGGTGATGCTAAACCTTTGTTGAGGTGCAAAGAAATAGAAATAAAGTTAATAGAAACAGCAGAACAAAAATAATAAAACCAATAATATATTACTTTATTTAAGAGGAACTTCAGGTGATAGAAATAAATGTGGGTTATATTAGAAAACCACAATTTTAATTTTACCTTTTAAGTTTGTTTGCCAGATTGCTGTTGGACATTTCAACAGAATCTATTGACAATAACACCTCAAGTTGTAACATCTCACCATAAAAATGTCAAAATGCCTGATATACTAAATAAAAATGTAAAAATGTCTGATATGCTAAAATAACTATCTAAGTATGGAAAGCAGGAGCATTATAAAGCAGTGGTAATAATCACATGAGATGCCTACATTTTACAGTCTGAAACTGTGGGTAATTATTTCATTTAATTTGCAGAACTGTGTGCTGCTGTTGCTCACCAGTGCTGTAACCATTTTTCAGATTCAACTGGTCCTTTCCAATCCCTTCCCATTGGGAAGACCAATAATTTTTTACGTGAGGCCTAAAAAAGCCCCAAATAGTTTTCCTTGACCTGCTGGATCACAACTCTGCACAGTTGATTATTCTATTGGCACAAGCATAAAAGAGACAAGCTGGAGAAACATATTTAAAACTAAAATCTTCAATTAGAAAAAGAATAATAGTTTTTCCATGAAAAATGGCATAACCCTGCAATTTGTAAAAAGCCATCAAGGGAAGTATAAGCTGTTGTTTATTTTTATTTGTTCTGTTTTATTCCTTC
Organism: Diglossa brunneiventris; assembly: GCA_019023105.1. NCBI lineage: Eukaryota > Metazoa > Chordata > Aves > Passeriformes > Thraupidae > Diglossa > Diglossa brunneiventris. The sequence goes on along the minus strand of CM032356.1, from coordinate 4,345,441 downwards.
TTTCTGTTTTGTAGGAAAAGAATCAATGTAACAACATAAGCTCATTCTAAATGTACACATTATTGTTCACAAACTTGATTTTAACCCTAGAATTAAATATACGTTGCATTTAGGAGTTACTGCACTATTATTTCTGTATGTAAATAAGTAGTGGATGAATTATTAACTAGTTCATGAGTAAAAATAATCAAAACCAATAAATTGATACTAAAAGGCCTATACAGCAGAAATTTTTGATACTTCCTATGCTTGTAAAACTTCCATCACCAGATAATTTTTGATAATTGGGGATGTTAGCTATTCATTCTGCAAGTGGAGTCATTTGTTGCAGCTGAAGGAACAAGAACATCTAGGAAAAAATATAATTTTCAGGATCACAAATAAAACAATCTCAAGATTTTCCCTTTTGACTTATGCACCTTTTGGTTTCTTTAACTTGGGGAATCCACAAACTTAATCGCAAAGCTTTCATCTGGTCAGCAATATTTGATACTTCTTTGAATATTTTTTTGCTTGTTTATTGACCTCCTATAATTAAAGCCATGTAGTGAAACAATCACCTAAATTCCTCACAATTTCACAGTGTTTATTCCAACTACACCTGTCTTTACAAATACAAGTTCAAAACTATATTTTTCTACAATCCTGTGCACATGTAAAGTGTTCACATAAATCATAGAGTGCTACTAATTTTGACCAGTTTACCTAAAAATTAGGAATGTGTTTGCCAAAAAAGTATTAAGAATATTAAGAAAGTAAAGCCTCAGCTCCTTGTACCCAAAGCCTATTCCATGCATAACTAAGGTTTATTGACTAGAGCCACAACATTAATAGATTCTGATCTCTCTGCTGGTAGATTGGGGTAAATCTGAAAAAAAAAAGTTAAAAACAAACATATATAAAACCAGGGTTAATTAGAAAATTAGATGCCATTGGAATATAGTATCATACTTAAAGCAGTATCTGCTTCAGACAGCTTTAATCTCAAATGTTCTGGCAAGAGAAAAGAATGGCTAAAGCCTGAAAATTGAGCTCTTGTCTCTTTTTCACTGTATGACTGATAAAAAAAATGCCATCAACTGTGCAGGAAAGCTTTGGAAACAAGAAATTTTTTACACAAAAACTAAGCATCATCAGAAATCATCATTACCTTGGCTGCCATAGTGAACAGTATTACTGCAGAAGCAACTATATAAAAAACCAAATAAGCTTCCCTGAAGACAAGACCCAAGCCTTGCAATTTCCCTGTCAAATGCAAGATTATCATCTACTCATAAATATCCCACAGGGAAGCCAAGGGATCTCAGTCTGGGCACGTTTTATGGATATGCACCATATGGATGGAGGGGAAATGTCTATATTGACAAAAGAAACCACTGAACAAACAAAATGTTATCTCTGGGGTCCAAAGACAGACAAATTTACAGAAGAAATGAGTCCCACAGTTTAAAATGAAGGTTAATTCAGCATTTCAAAAGTTTATCCAAGAACATGATCAGTTCCATGAGCTAAAGTCTCCAAGATTAGAAGGTTTTTAAGTGATATTAGCAGGTTTAACCAGAAGATTTTAGGGAATTAATATAGGCATCACTGAATAAATTCTGTGAGCTGTGCATTCTAGATTAGATTTAGATTCTGTAAATGTAACAAGAATGGCTTAATGATAGTGGATGCTTTGACAAACCAGAGCCCCACTCTTAAAGAAAATGACCCAAAGTTATTTGCAAACATAAAATACTTTGTAGCTCTTGCCAAACATTTGCCTGAGAGGTGTCTATGATTTGGACAGACTGCTTAACATCTCCTCACTGTGCTGTCTTCTACAATTCATAAAAAAAGTACCCATAAACTGTGGAAATATGGATAAATTAACCAAAAATTAATCTGAATCCATATCTGAATACACTCAGAATGAGAGGGCTGTATCTTTTCATGTTTGCTTATCACTAAGTGTGATTAAAAATATCAGAGAATCTGAGGAGGTTTGAAGGTCTAGTGATGCAAAAAATGCAAAAACATTTGAGCCTCCTTGAACCTGCCCATAACTATCTGATCCATAATCTGGGTTGGAAACTTGATAAACCAGCTTTCCCAGGAGAGCTTCAATTTATTTCCTAATATATTTTTCAATGGCCTATTTAATATAATTTCTATGCTTAATGTGTTTAATTCATTTTCTTTTTGAACTTTATCCTTCGGGAGAATATATATATATATATATATTTTTATATAACTAACAGATCAGTGTGTTTGGACATGGAAGTCTTATCTTTCCCTCTGTTGTTCCAGATGCATGACACAAAGATAAATAAATGTCATCTAAGTCCCAAAGGGCCATCTACTCTGGATTCTGGAGCCTATCTTTGCTCCTGAAAGAAAGACAAATGAAGATTGCTAGAAGTGATATGAACAAAGAAAACAAAGCCTTGTCCGCAGAATTGTGTGAGCTTTCAGCAACAATTTCAGGCACTCACAAAGCAGCACTTTGGCTTTGGAATTGAGTTTTAAGCTGCTTTTGTATTCTCAGGGATCCACAGGCTTGCTTCAGCCTGCCTGGAACCTTGGTTGTGCTGCCAGTCTTCTCTGTGGTTCATCCTGACTTCATCCATCTTTCTCAGCAAAACAGAAATTCCTTGCTCAAACTTCCTGGTTCCTCTGTTTCTTGGTATTTTTGAATATCCAACATGAACTGTTCCCATAGTTTTAAAAGTTTCAAGTTATTAGATGGCCCAGTCAGATTCTGATACATCACAGACCATTTAATGTCATCAAGTTATCTCCTGACAGACAGCAATCACTTTTTATTAATGCTCTTGAATAACTTTGAGGATTTCAGGAGACTGAGGAGTTGTCACAGTTTTTGTAGTTCACTGTAATTATTTTACATGTTAAGGATTTGTGCTTTGTTTTGAATTTATATCAATCCATTTCTAAATTTCAACAATTATGCATGATTAAAGGTCCTTTAGCACTTGGCATTTTCTTCAGAGAGAGTATTTATGTGCTCTAATGAAGTCAGTTCTCAATCTCCTTGTGAAAATCCAAATATTTATCACTCTCTGGCATTTCTTATGTCTTCAAAAGCCTTTCTTTGTGCCTGCTCTCTGCTCATTTTTTCATCTTTTTAATGTCTTTCTAAAATCACTGAGCATTCTCACAATAAAAAAACTGAGCATTCTATTCCAATACTGGGCTCACAGATATCCAGGAAAGCTACTGTTAACCTTCACTTTTAATGAATTAATCCCTGCTTTGCACATCAGGAATCACAGTCACACCATTGCACAGAAAACTTGATTTTCTTGACTGTAGAACTCTTAGATCCTTGCAGCTCCTTAAATTTCCAGCACTCACTCTCCATAAATGACATTCATTGTTCCATGCTCTCTAATATTTTATTCAGCTGTGCTGACATGGGATTTATTTGAGACATCCAAAATTTTCAAGTAAAACAAAGCTCTTTGTGTGACTGGTGCATCCCTTTTTTATTTAATGGAGCACAAATCCTTGGGTCATCTCTAGGTTCCACCAGGAGTAAATTCAGACCTCTCTCTGGGTGACTGAATGGCAAGTTCCCCATCTCTTAGGAATATTTCCCCATCTCCATCTCAGTGTTTTCTTTCACTTCAATCTTTTTGACTGTGAATTTAACCTAGAAGACCTCCAGGAGTTCCTCCCCAGTCTGACAGGAGAACAGCGCAAGGGATGAAGCATTTGTTGAGGTCTTTAGATAACACCACAATGATGGATAACTTCACATTTGCATTTTTGTAAAGACTAAGATGAATTTTGTCCTTTCCACTTGGCACTGCTCTGACAAACCAAACCCATCAAGAACTCTCCTGGATGAAGTAATGTGTGACATCAATAAATACTGAGAAGAGCATTTTCTTTACCATTGCAACTCTTAAAGGCTTGAGAGAGAAAACTGCATCAGCAGCAGCTGAAAACAGGTGGAATCATGACTCAGTTATGTTTCTCCTGAATTAAATTTAGTTCCATTAAAAGTCCATCATTGCTGTTTCATTGCAGTTGTGAGGGGAAATTCAGGCCTGGTAAAGATTTTTTTCCTTTGTTCCATAATTTTATCATTTACACCTCAGTCATCAGAACACACAAATGACCTTACAGATATGCAAGTCACAGAGAGCATCTGGCAGCTTTGTGCTCAACCACCCTTCACAGCAGGTATCATTCACAAAATAATATAAGCACACCTTGGGGCACTGCTGTTTGCACCAGCAGCTGCATTAATCTCTCTATAAGGAATACAGATTTTCATGGGTTTTACTTGGCTGTAAAACTTACTTTCATACTGGCACTGCCTGACTGTCATGAAGTTTTTAAAACATATTTTAAAATAGAGAATAAAATTGACAGATTTCAAAGAAAAAGAGCACCAGCTGTATGCAAGTATTGAAATCAGGCAAGTTCTTGAATTCAGTGCACAGCCTGAGTTATAGGATATTTCATTTATTTTCTAGGCAAAGTGATAAAACCATAGAACAACAGGACGGTTTGGGTTGGAAGGGAATTTAAAGCTCATCCAATTCCAGCCCTGTGCCATGAGCAGGGACACCTTCCACCATCCCAGGTTGCTCCAAGCCCTGTCCAACCTGGCCTTGGACAATCCAGGGGTCCAGGGGCAGCCACGGCTTCTCTGGGACATTTATTCACGTTCTATTATCAGCTGTTCTACAGTCACAGAGTAATTTTACATTTGCTACAGCAGAGTGCCTCTCTTGATTGCCATGACATTGATTTGTCCAGAAAAAGTGGGGTCCATCACACTGAGCCTGAATTTGCTTCTGCAATTATGACACTGATTAGATCTGCCCTGGCTGTGATTTAGCAGAGCCCTAAGAGCTGTTTGCTGGAGGTGCCTGCTCGCCAGCTCTTTATAATGGTATTTTTTTCAGTTCTTTATGGCTGCCATGGGGTCTATGACTGCCAAACCCACCTGGTGTCATTTGGGACACTCCAGGACACTGAGTGTTGCTTGCAGCCACATTAGTCCAGAGGATGTGTGCTTTTCTCCACCCTGTCTAATCCTGAGGAGATGCCACAGCTCTGCTGCTGTGTTTGGAGAGGCTCCAGATCCCTGGTTTGCAGCAACTGCCTCCAGACTCTCACAGACATCCACTTTTAGATGTAGCAGAATCTGCAAGCTGAGGCCCACCCCAAAATTTGAATGTTTCACCTAAATCAAGAGAAGTACTAAACTGTAAGTGATAAAAATAGCAGGAACTTTGGGCCTAATTCTGGTTACAGCCTGATTTTTGAGTCAAAAGGTGTTTTAGTGTCCATATTTTCCCACTGAATATGCAGAACAGGGGACATTCTAAATACAGATGACTGTTTATTGCTTAATTAAAAGCTCCACTTCCCAGTGGCAATGTGTTTGCACATTTATTCTGGTTGGAGTAGCTAAAAAATAGTCACCAGCAGATAGAAAACACAATCTATTTGGTTTCCTTAAGTGACCCATCTTCCTGGGACATTTCTGAATAATCACATAGTTACAGCCTCTTATTGTGACTAGTGAAAAAGGTTAAAAGAACTCACACCTAAAAATACCAGAGTTGTGATTGGGATTTTTTGCTCGAGCTTTTTTTCCAGGCTGTTGCATGGCTGGGATTTTCCCCAGAAAGTCTTGATATAAATGAGCTTCAAAGTCACATGTGAATAAAGAGATAAGAGACAAGGTTATTTTGGAGAGTTGAAAGTAGTGTATTGCTCTTCCCTATATAAAATCACAGTTCAGCAAATCAGACTACTGGGGTCTGGAAGAAAAGTCTTTCTTTCCTTTCTCCCTATTTTCTTCTCACTTGCCTCTCTATAAAAATCCTCCAAAACTTCCCTGAAGTTAATGAAATGTCACCAGAGTAAAAGGAATCAATTTCAGGCCATTTATGTTGTCTCACATTTGATCTTTTTCTGGATGTTTTACTTGTCTTTGTCTTCCTTTCTTATTTCCCAGGAGAAAAAAATAAGCAGGATCAGAGCCCAGTTCATCACTGGATTTTTTATGCCAGCACAAAGCCATTTATTTCAGTGCTTTATGCAGGTATGAAATTTGATTTATAATGTTTGGATGTGCACATCCACGAAGTGATAAGTTACAAAGGAAGCACATTAGTGAAAAGGTAATGAGATGAGAATCATGATGTTATTTTTCAACTTTAAATTTGTTAAAGATATGTTTCTTATTAAATGCCTGAGAGGCAATGTATCAAATTTAAGGTTTCAGAATTGAAATATAGAAAGATCTCTAACTGTCATAACAACAGCAGATAAAGTATCAATAATTTCTGTTTTGAATGCAATCTGAAATTGAATTTCTTTCATTCTATGACAAAGTTGATAACAAAGCAAAATGAAACATTCCAACAATGTACATCCCATATTTCTGAGAATAAATATAATTTCTTTGTTGAACAGCCCGGAAATTGTCAGATTTCATATACAGAGACATTAAAGTATTAAGGTAAGCAGTGATTTGCAATCAGAGTCAACTAGAACTTCAAATTAAAATTACATTATTAATATGGTCCATTGCCTCTGCCCATTCCTTATGTTATTACCTTTAAAGTTCCATTCTCTTTTAATTTTGTTTATGCAGTTTTTGTTCATGTTCAAGTAGTTTAAAATGTGAGTTCAGCAATATATTCCAGACACAACCTAGCTTTGGTATTGCTCAGATGCAAAACTCCTCTGAAATGTTTTTGAATAATCTTTCTCTCTAAAGTAGATACAAACAAAATCCCTTCTCCTGGTGTTGGCTGTGCCAGTAGTTACTCCCAGCAGTACTCAAATTGTATCCAGAGGAAAACTCTATTTGGCTTAAGAAAGACAGAAAAACTTTACAGCTATAAGACACAGTTTTGATTAACTTCTGCAGATCAGATCTGGTCGATATTTTAATAAAAATGATTGAAAGGAAAACACAAGTCTGGGAAAAAAAAATTTAAAAGAGCCCATATTCTGAATAGGTTTTACCTTTAGAATCCAGTGTGGAGCATAGAGTCACAAAAAATTAACTTTTAAGCATCCTTGGTTTGGGTAGACTTTTGGTGAAGTGCTTTACTCTGTATTTCTAAGGGAAAAGACAAAACACAAAGTTTATAATTCTCATCATCAAAGCATACTTGAATAATACAGAACAATCATCTGCAAAAAAATAACCCCAGCCTCAAAGGATTTGAAGAAATTATCTGGTGGCATCTGCTGTACTGCCACTTGCAAAGGTGAATCATTTAGCATTCTGCCAATGCAAAGTCTGTAGAAAATTTTCTTTGAATACCTCTGTTTAGCTGGTGGATATGTTTTGTTCAATATTTAAAATACATCAAATAAATTTAACCCTTTTTTTTGTTGTCATCGTTGGTTTTTTTTGTTTGTTTGTTTCCCCTGCAGGACAAATCACTGGTTCCTTATTGAATATACTCTGGTCCAAACGGAACTTGGCATTTAAACATGTGCATAACTTTCAACACAAGCTTAAAGACAATCACTTCTCACATGCTTGGGTACCTTACTAGGCTGGGACCTACAGGACTAGTCCAATTTCAAACTGTCTTTTCATTCATTTTAATGAATATTAGATTGGATGCTGTTTGAATTTATTTCACCGTTGTCATCTCCCAGGATTTCTCCCTGGGGACTGAGTGCAAATATTTGAGATTCAACATGTATTGCTTATCACTTTCATTTATAAAATATGCCATGTTTTCTATCTTCCTGGTCTTTGAATGGGTGAACACAGAAGAGCTTCCCACAGGATGCCTTTCAGATTTAAATCTCACCTTCTAGAGATGCTCATATGAGGATTTGATTTTCATTTGCTGTGAACATTTGTGCCAGTAGAACTTATTGTCTGGATGTGTGCAGAAAGTGAGTGGAAAAGATGTGAGAATTTGAAATCCTTTGCTGCTAAATCTCTTTCACATCTTTTACTATGGCTGGTGAGGAGATGAGGGTTGGCTGCAAGAACCAGGCAGAGAATTTAATTTTGCCAGTCACATTTTTCAATGGATTAGTTGAAATTTCTCTAAATCCTAGAGTGCTGAGTATTTTAGGAAGGCCAGTAGAGAAGAAAATCTTTAAAGATCTTGGGATTCAGTTCAGAGTGACAACAGAAATGGCAGCCAGTGCACACACACAAAAGGAATTGAAGGAACTAAATGACAGCTGACAGAAAATGTTTGAATATGCATTAAAGCTGGGAAAGTAGTAAGGCCATTTTCTGTTGAAACTCTCACATTGCACAGATGAGAATTGTTAAAGAGCTGCCACATTCTGCATCGGTGGTTCAATTTCAGTGGTGAGAAAAGTGCCTGAGAAGTGTTATAAGCATACATGAGTTGTATGCTAAATGGTTACATTTGATGATAAAACTTGTGAGTAAATACATAAAAATGTTTTCAGAAGAAAAATTTCTCTCCAAGCTGGGATTAAATGAGATAGAGTTTATATTTATCCCTAGGCACAAACTTAACATACCACAAAATTCTATAGAAACAGTTACAAGCCTAAATAATCAGTTCACTTTAGAGACAACCTTATAAATCATGTGGTGAGCATATTTGTGTCTAAAAATGAAGGAAATTCCCTTCACACTTGAATAATTAGAAGGGCGTAGATGAAGAGAAAAGATGAAGATCTGCTTCCATGGAAATAATATCCTAAAAGCTGGGTTATCAATCCAACAGGACAGATTCCCTAACACAAGAGCTACCTTTTAAATTAGCCCCTGTAAATTAACCAGCTCAACTAAACATTGGCAGGATCTTATCACCATAATGCACAATCAGGCCTACGCTATTAAAATTCTACTGGAGAAAACTTAGTGTGAGATAAGGCAGACATGAATGATCATTTAACATTAATCCTGATGACAACCATTTCCACTTTGCTATTGAAATTCCCTCCTTCCTACATTTTCATTTCCAAATACAATGCAAACAGCATGCTCTAATCAATCACTTCTACATCCACCATAATTTTTATTTAAAGCCCTGTATCTTAGATATATAAACCAATGAAGATAATTTATCTTTCCTCTTGCTTTTCCTGTCTCACTGAAGGGAAGAAAAGGTAAAGTAGGGTGGTACAGAGAGGTAACAGGTAAGATATGGAGATTTAGGGTTAGTTGGTAGTTACAACACTGACTTTTGCATTCAGAATTCATTCAGGGGTGAATCACAGATGTTGGCAACAATCAAGGTTTGTCCCAAACCAGAGATATGTTCGTCTGGCACAGCATCACCTGAACGTGATTATAATTATAGATATGATTATATGTCTAAGTCAGGAGGAGCCACCTTGGTTATCTCTGCAAAGTGATTCTGAGTTCAGGTTTGTCATAGAAACACAAAATGGTGTCAGGTTGTCATAGAAACACAAAAATCACTGAATGGTTTGTGTTTGAAGGGATCTTGAAGACCATCCAGTTCCCACTTCCCTGCCATTTCAGGGACACCTTGCACTAGACCATGATCCTGCTGCTCATGGTCCTGAATTCTCTTCACCCCTAAGTGTAGGGAATTAGAATTTTAATCATCGCAGGTTTTGGTCTTTTACTGAAAATGAGGACTCTATTCTGAAATCTCCCTCACAGATCAGTGTAATGGAACTGCTGAAAATTTTGCTTAGAACATATTTTTAATAAAAATGAGAGTTTCTTTACTTTTTTCTTTCTTTTTTCCTGGAAAAAACAAGCTAACACACGTATTGCATGGAATAATTTTCTAAACAAAGACAGCATTTCATTCAATCTCCATCAGAAGATGCAACTGGGGATTTCAGAAGGTGAGCAAACTAATAAATGAGAAGGAAAGAAAATAAACCCAACATTTTTATCACAATTGACAGTGACAATAGAAAAAGATATATTTGCAAAATGGTTTGAAAATTAAGCCCATATAACAGTGGCTCTGAAAGAAACATGAACTAAAAATTACAGTAAAAAAATGGATAAAATGCAATCCTTATGCATGGAAGTAAGAGCAGGGGCTCAATCAACTCCTGGAAATGCAAATCAAGACATTTAACATTTTGAAGAAGAGCAATATAATGCAGCAGGACAAATTTGTAGACAAGAACACAATTTGGGGACCTGATGGATTCCACCTGAAAAGCAATTCACTTATGCTAACCTCAAAAGAAATATTTAGGGTGATTCATGGCTCCATCTGGCTTTTCTGCATACAGAACAGGTACTGGTAGTCATGAACTTTTCATCTTAAAATATCAAGAGAACAAATCCCTGTCAGAGGCACTCTGAGTGTACCTAGGAGAGGAAAACTGTGTTGCTAACAGAGTGCTTTTACTGGCTGCAATCATGCTCCAGGAATTTAGATCCCAGGAATTTAAGTCTTACATTCTTAAGTGGTGTCAGAATAAAACCAGAATAAAAAAAAATTCCTATAGCTAAGAAGAAGAATTTGGAAAGGATTGTCATATGTATTGTAGCCAAACATAAGAATAAGAGTAGGGAAGAAAGAGGATGATTAAAACAAATCCCCAGCACTCTTCAAATATTTACATTTTTAGTTATTGATAAACCAACACTCAGTCAGGAAAGTTTCACATGTCAGAGTCACATTGAGTTGCTTTGTGACAAAAGATTAGATAATTATATTTTGTAATAGACAAAATGCCATTAATACTCAATGAGGATGAGATGAATTTGATATGTTTGAATGAACAACTGTTATCATCTCCCTAAGCCCTCCAAAATGAACAGAGCTGAAAATTTCTTCTCCCCTTCTTTGCTGACCCATGCACAAGGAAGTCTTGCTGGCAAGAAAATGTGAGAAAGTACAGATAAACTAAGAAAGATGGTTTTTAACAGCACATGGGATGGCCAAAAAAAAACCCGAAAAAGAGAAGTGTCCAAATCTTCAGTGAACAGTTAAGATCTGTTTCCTCATTGGCTGTCTTTACTGAATTCATGCCTTAAATGACAAAACACTTGAGCATCTCCCTGTGTGCCAGGTGTCTCTGTGATTCTGCTTCCTGTGGCAGCACTGTCAGACCATTGGCATTTGGGTCCTGATTAATCCCACCCCAAGCTGCCACCTTGTGTAACCCCTTCAGCCACCCATAAATATTGCAGGGCTTCTGATAGGAATATTACAATGCTTTTCCTCCAGGAGAGGCATGTGCTTTCCTATTCCATGTAATCAGATCATTGTGAATGCAAGATAATTTGGTTTACAACCAGATTTTTTTCTTTCTCGCTGCTCATTAATATGTCTGTGCACACAAGGAAAATTTCCTCCTTATTTGTTGTGTACATTTGCATCCTGCCTGTGTGTTCTTCTCATTTTTGTGAAGTTAGCTCATGTCTCAGATAAGGTTGGTAAAAAATCTCATTTTACAAGTCTTTGCAATTTTTTTAAGAAGAGAATGTTTCACAAGAAATTGGCAGTTTCTGTGGAACATGGTTTAAGAAAAGTGTTTCAGACTGACATATATTCTTTTTTTGTCAAAATGTAAATTGCTTACAATTTTTGTCAAAATGTAAATTGCTTACATACTAATGTAGATAAATATATTATATGTATATGCAAGTGTATTTATTAATATATATATATTTGTCAACACATATTGACATAAATAAAGAGCAAAAGGAAGAAAAGAAACTGAACTATTTTGCATAATAATGTCACAGGTTATGAAAACTGCATTTCTAAACTTCTTCTATATCAGACCTATCTATTCCAGGACAAATATCCGTGATAGAGATAAGTTAATCTTGACTGCTGCAATTTTCAAAAAAATTATTCATGGGAAACTACTAGAGCTCTTGTTTTCATCTCAGTGCAGAAAGGGATAATTTTAACACTAATTGTAATTTCATTTTTGTTAATTTTTTTTCATGAAAATGAAAAAAAAAATTCTTTCTCTACTATTGAGTAATATTAATGGCCAGCTTGGCAAACCTTGACCCCTTCCACTTACACTCATATCTTTTATTTTCTTCTTGCTATTTTTGATTATTAATTTCTATTTTCAATCAGCAGTCAAGAGCATCTCTTAAGGTACATGGTATTTTGTAAAATACATACATTTTTACAGAAAATTTACTTCAGTGTGTGGCTTTATGAAATAAAAGGAAAACAGGTAATGGAAAAGAAACTGAGGAAAACGAGGATTATTTAAATAGAAATAAACCAGGTAAGTTTCTAAATAAAAAAAAATGAATAAAATAACAAAGCAAAGCAAAAAAAAAAAAAAAAATTAAAAAAAAAAAGCCCAAAACAAAGCAAAACAAAAATTTGAAGTAAGCTAAAATTTGGCAAGACAGAGTTGCAAAACTATTCAAAAACATCACAGGATTCTTTTCTGCGTGAGAGATGCCTGCACTGTCAGGGAATGAACCTGTCTTGCTGCTAGCAATGTTCATTCTCACAGGAGGCACCACAGCAGGGAAAGATGTTGAGGTGTTTGATGCCAGTGTGAGTAAACCAAGCTAATTACTGCAAGCAACGTGTTCCCCTGTTTGATTTCTCTTTGGGATCCATTAAACACCAGTTAAGCCACACTCACAGAGACGTCTCCAAGAGTGAAGCCAAGACCTTGTCAGAAACAGGTGGCGAGCACCTGACCCCAGCCACTTCTCAGGAGCAGTATGATAGATGGTGATATTTGATATTTGAAACTAATCCATCATCCTGGGCAATGCAAACTGAACAGGCAGAAGACAAGAAGAAGGTAAAAATTGCACACAGACCACAGAATTTTTCCACCAGTTCACAAATTAAAGCACAAGGTTTGAGGTAGAGTTAGAGATCTAAAGGTATTTGATTTACTGGCCCCATAATGCTGGAGAACAGTGAGGCTTAAAGTACAGACAGTCTGAAATCTTCATTTAGACGGCATTAAATAAATGCAGCCAAGTGCTATATTTAAGTATTAGACAAATATTTTAGTTTTCAGTGTCTCTTAGGGCTAGTAAAATTCATATCTGCAAAATCACTGAGAACATTGAATCAATTAAAGGCAGATTTGCAATCTCCATCAATAACATCTCCCTCTCCTTTATCCTCAGTTTTAGAGATTAAAGTTTCCCCTGTGGAAACAAAAAAAAATTGTCCTCATCAGCCTCATGATAAATATTCTCCATCCATTGTTGTCTGCTTAGTTCTCCCATCAAACAGATTCTGTTAAAACATATTTCAAGTTGTTTTGAAATCAGCATGCAGATGTGGAATTAAAAAACCCCACATGCTGCTGTTCTTTGATCACCTCTCCATGGGTATTTTTCTAGGGTCACACAGAAGGTCTGACTTGGTGAGGGAGGAAAAAAAGAAACCATAAAAAGGATTCTATTCTGGCTGAGAGCACAGGAAGCTCCTGAGAGAACTGGTTTCATTTCCCCCTTTACTACAATCTGGCCTTCTTCCTGTAGGCAAAGCCTTTAAATGAGACTTTCTAAAAGTGTTTTATTACCAACAACTGAGGACAGACACTCAAAAGTGCTTCAAAAATGGGAGGCTATAAACAGACAAAAATCCCCCAGCCTAGAGGTCTTTTGTAACTTTGATTCTTCAGGCTCAGTTTTGCATTCTTCTCTTTTGAAATCAGTTGAGAATAACTGGGTTAATTCAAAATCACAGGCTGTCCCTATTTGTAAAAGAAAGATAAGAAAATATACTCCAGCTCTGGGCAAGGATGATATCATTAATGCTGGGAAAGCTGTGCAAGATTTGTGGACTGAAAGAACCTACAGGTATTCTTAATTCAGGTATGTATCCAAACCCATCTGATTCCCTAATACCTAATTTAATCCCCAGTCCTGAACATCCCAGGGTGCTTATTTGAAACTCTGAGTCTCTTCCAAGACTTTTGACATGGTCCCACACAACATCCTTGCTGCTAAATTGGAAAGATACAGGTTTGAGGGATGGACTGATAGATAAGGAATGGGCTGGATTGTGACATCCAAGGAGCTGCAGTCAGTGGCTGCTACAAGTGGCAATTGGAGACTCTGAGGGTCAGTCCTGGGACCAGATCTGTCCAATATCTTCATTAGTGACAGGGCCAGGGGGAGGTAATTGCAGCCAGCTTGTGGGGGCACCAGGCTGAGCAGTGCAGTTGGTTCTGCAGAGGGAATTGCTGCCAGGCAAAGGGACCTGGACAGGCTGGACGAGTGGAGAGGGTGAACACTCTGAAATTCAACCAGGCCAAGGGCAAGGTCCTGCACCTACACCGAGGCAGCTCCAGGTGTCCAGATGGATTGGGTGCTGAATGGATTGGGAGCAGCCCTGTGGAGAAGGAATTGGTAATATTGGTAGATGGAGGATTGGGCGTGAGCTGGCATCTGCAGCCCAGAAATCCACTTGTACTGTGGAAAGAAGCCTGGCCAGCAAGTTGAGGGATGGGTTTGCTTGAAGAAGGCCTTAACTTTGGTTTTGAAGGTTCGTTTTTATAAAGTTCTTAGAGGAAGGAGGGCTTTTGCAGATGGAGGAGATTCTGCTTGTTTCAGATGTCAACTACCTTATATGTATAGAATTTCAACAGTGCCTGAAAAAATAATGCCAGGGATCTCTTCTAAAGTCATATAATTAGCATTGTTTTTTACACAACAGGATTGCAAATAAAAGAAAAAAATCTATCCTATTAAAAATGGATCCCTATATTTCTGTGTGTTTACCTGCTGAATGTTGTGGTGAATTGCTCTAAAACAAGGAGTTCCATAACTTATTTGTTACCCTTCTTTCTGCTTTTATGCCCTCCTTTCCTTTGCAATTAATTTACCTATAATAATTTAAAGATAACCCAATGAACAAAAATAAAAAAAACACCCCAGCTTTAATAACCTCAATAGGTTTATACCATGAAAGATCAAAATCATTAAACAATATAAAATTGCACTATATATTATTAATGTATCTATAATTAATCCAGCCAAGCAGTGCTAACCAATGATAAAAGCTTTTCCACCAAAACCCTTGCAAACAACAAAGGTTGCTCTGTTAATTAGAAGCAGCAAAGGGCTTTTTTAAACTTTTTTTTTTAAATTCTTTAATCGAGACAGTTCAGCTCTGCCCTGATCACAAAGCAGGGTGTGTAGCAGGAGGTCTCTGTGTGCTGTTTCTTTAGAGAGAATTTCTTAGGATGAGGTGTATTTTTTGTTGCACAGAAACACAGCAATAAACTCCAAACCCATGAGCAGATTGCAGCGCACCCAGCTATGGCCGTTCAGTCAAATCATAACAAGATCTGTATGGCCCTTCAGAGACTTTTACAAAGAGAAATTCCAATTTGAAAAGACTTCAGTCTGTTTGTGTCTCTGATTTCAAGAAAAAAAATCTGAAAGGTTTAGATGTGCTGCAGTGATAAAACAAAAATATTGGTATTGTTTGGGTGCGTTCTGATATACCCCCTCCATTTTCCTATTTGGCATCCATTTTTGGGATAAAAAACTGATGTTATTGTTTTTCAGCAGTTGTATCTAGTCCAACATATTTTCCTCTGCCCTGGGGAAGGCACAGTTCAATATACCATTCATCTAGAAACAACACTGGTTGGTCTTGCACAGCTCTGTATGTGAAATATTCAATTCCTTTCATCCAGCTCAAAGAATTGCCCATTAAGACCCATAAAATTAGAAGGAAATGCACTTGGAAAAAAAAAAAAAAAAAAAAAAAACAAACAAAAAAACCCACAGAGACTTGAGAAATTATTTATAGAACTAGTTTTAAATGAAGTGCCCTCCATTTAGAACTAGATACTAATCTGGCTGCCAAGGTGGGATGCAGCCTTTTCTGTGCTGCCACACTTTAATAACACTATGATGGTAATTAAAACAGAGTGAAACAGTAAACTTTATAAATAAAAAGAAAACAACATCTAAGTTGAATATATTTCCTCCTTTTATTGTGATTTTGACACAAATGAAGACAAGATATATTTTATTCATTTTCTATTTTCTCTTCAGGTTTTGTTTTATGGCCCTAAGGGAGACAGGAGTGTGCATGTAAAGAAGTCCATAAATTAAACCAAACTGCGTTTATGGTAATACTACTACATCTTTACTATGTGTTAACTTAATGCGAGCAAACTACAGTTTTCATGGTAGCTCATTTGCATTTCCAGGCCTGCAGTTTCACAGGTATTTTGAGATATCAGTACTTTGCTTCTGGAAACCACTACAGTGAATGGAAAATTAAAACAAAACAAAAAAAAAAAAAAAAAGGAATAACAACAAGTTCTAAGTTTTCTCATCTCAATAATTTCCCTTCAAGTAATTTTCAGAGACTCATAAAATCATAGAGAAGCTTGGGTTAAAAATGACCTCAGAGATCATCTTTTTTCAACCCCCTGCTATGGGCAGGGACATCTATTTTGTACCATTCAGATACAGTTCTGCCAACAGGTGGAGATGGGGAATCTGAATTTGTCTGCAGCCTGCTCATTATTGATTATCAAGACAGTTGGATTATGAAGAAAAGCCCTAGGTTTGGGTCCTTGTCCATGGAATCACAGGCATTTTGAATGTCAGATGTTAAAAGTTATAATTTTACATCCATAAGAACAATGTGCTTCTCTGAGTGGGTTGTTATAGAAAATCTTCAAAGAGAAGAATCATCTGGCAAGAAAAAATTTTAAAAATATACTTTTTCCTCTTCTTCAGAGGTGTTTGTACCCTCTGGGTCAAGGATGGGGGCAGAAAGATTTTCTTTTGTGTCTTTTTTTTCTTTGTGAGTGACCAGGACCAGCATTTCACACCAACCTATGGATCTAAATTTTCATTCTACACCTGCCTTTGCTCTCCTTAGGGCCCAAGCAATTCTTTTCCAAAAGAGAAAACTGCAGGTGACAAAAGCCTCACCAGAAGTTGTTCAGTGAAAGGTGCCAGATAGAGCCCTTCATCCCCAAAATGTGTGGTGTCATCCAAATGTCCTAAACAGAATGAAATTAGTGGTTAAGCTACAGTGATGGCAAAGGGAGAAGGAACCATCTTGTGCCTTCTGCTGCTGGGAATTGTTCTCAACTCCAGGGGAGTATCCAATAATGTTATATGTGGAATCATGGAATACCCTGAGCTGGAAGGGACCTACAAGGATCATCCAGTCCAGCTCCTGGCCCTGCACAGACACCCCAGCAATCCCACCCTATTCCTGAGAGTGTTGTCCAAATGCTGCTGGAGCTCTGGCAGCCTCGGGATATTGTATTTACAGCAGCCCCCATGGTAGGGATGATGAATGATGCATCTGACTCCATGTTCTCAGAAGGCTAATTTATTATTTAATGATACTCTATTATATTAAAGAATACTATACTGTACAAAAGAATACAGAAAGGATACTTGCAGAATGCTAAAAAGATAATAATGAAAACTCCTGACTCTTTCCAGAGTCCCAACACAGCTTGGCCCTGATTGGCCAAAGAGTGAAAACAGCTCACAGCAGAATCCAATGAAACAATCACCTGTGGGTAAACAATCTCCAAACACATTCCACACAGAAGAAGCAAATGAGATAATAGTTGTTTTCCTTTTTCTCTGAGGCCTTTCAGCTTCCCAAGAGAAAAATCCTGGGCAAAGGGATTTTTCCAGAGAATGTGGATGCCACATCGGGGCCGTGCCCATTCCCTGGGGAGCCTGGGCAGTGCCCAGCACCCTTTAGGGGAAGAACTTTTTTCCTAATTTCCAACCTAAACCTCCACTGGCACAACTTCAGGCCATTCCCTCAGGTCCTGTCACTAGAAAGAAAATGAGAAAAAAACCTGCTTCTTTCATAGGTGCATTTCTCTTTCCTGAAATACTCTCAGATTTTCATAGACGTATTTTCGTGCCAGAAGTATTGCTATTATGCCACACTCCTCCTATAGAGACGATGGGAAGAAAAGCTAATATTTCATCTCCTTCTTATGCAGAAATTAATTGAGTGTAAGAAAATTCTTAAAGCTAAAAACACTGTGCTTTCAGTTGTCATCCCCAAGTCATATGCTTTTTAGGTTCTCGTGCAAGTGCAGGAGATTAGTACACACCCCATTTAATCTGATCACAATTGCCTGCCATTTTAATTAACCTTTATTGGCATGCCTATATTGCCAAGAAAATATACTTTGAGAAGCCCCATTAATAACACTATTATTTGTTGGGCTGAGAGGTTTTTTTTTCAGTTTTACCCATCAAATTCTTTAGACAGATAATAAATCTGTGCAGCCTAGGTTTACTGGTAGGCTGTTTGTTTTGCTATCTTTTTAAACAACACATTTGAAAGTTAATTTTCTGAGAAAAGGATACTTAAGAAAATAATTTCATTCTTACCTTACAGAGACAAAAACTGAGGCAGAGGTTATATGGTTTGCCTCTCACTTTACAACAGGTTTAAATGCTGGGTTCAGTCTGGGTGATAAAACAGATAACCCATATAGTTCAAATTCTTATTTAAATTGCAATATTTATGAATATTTTAAAAACTATTTTATTTTTTAGAATTTTAATTTAAATATTCATACCATCCCACTTCCCATCCTTCCTTGCCTCCCACTGATCTATCCCTACCTGATTGTGGCTCATACAGGCTGGGGGCAAGGAGATGGTCCAGATCCTTTTATACTCATAGGAACACGTCAGTGAAGCCTTGAAGCACCACGTGGCAATGGAGAATTTATGAATTTATTTCCTTATTTTCTGCAGCTGATCACCACTGGCCTGAGGACTTGAGACCAGGGAAAAAGTTACAGCTGAACTGACCCTGTTCCTTGAACATTCAGTTAATCCTCTCTGTCCTAAGGCAGGCTTCTGTCCCGAGCCTGCCCACATTTCCTAACCCACAAAATAAGCTCCTGAAGGCAGTGTTTTGATGTATTTTCCCAAATCTTCCAGAAATCACATTTTCCTTCATTTCTGCTATTTTTCTTTTTTAGCATTACATTCTGACTCCATATGTTGCTTCCTTCTACTATAAAGTTATTAAAGAAATCTCAGCAGAATGTCCACTACTCTTAATTGGATCCCTTCCACTTTCCTTGGGAGGACAGAGCACTAAAGATGATATGTGGCTGATTAGTTGTTCTCAAAGGAGTTTGAATGAACCATCTTTACTATCACCTTGCTCTGCAAAAGCACAGACAACCCAGCAAGAGCAACATTTGCCACTCTGCACCCACTTTAAAGAATTATCCTGGTTTCACTTTTGAAAAACAAAATTATAGACCTAGTGGAACACATGTGTTGAATTGAGATTTTCCATTTGGTGCCATTTGAATAATAAACACTGCCCTCCATGCAAGTGAAAATCACAGCTCTGGCCTTATGGGCTTCTCTTGAAACAGCCTTGTGAGTGAGAAATCACAGCACATCATAAATCCTATCCAATATTGAAACTCATGCAGAGATAACAAGGTGAGAATGAGTCCTGTTTGTTCTCAGTTATGCTATCACATTTATGGCTGCTTAGTCCTTGAAAAACAAGTAAAACATTTTGTATCTGCAAGCAGAAAAAAAAGATACTGTAAGAGAGAAATACCACAGTTACCTCTTTAGATTTTCAGAGTTTTTAAGTAATATTGCTTATGAGCTGCTTTATTTTTATTTAACATGAATAAGACATGAGGAAAAGTAGTAAAATTTCAAACAGTAGTGAGAGTGAAGTTTTCCCTAATTGCAAATAAAGGGAAAATTGGAGATGACATGGTGGGAACTGAAGAGAAGAAGGAAGCAGTGAAAATTAACTTTGGATATTTAGTGTTCTAAATTTGGAAATTTAGAGTCCTTTGGACATTTAGTGTTCTAAATGTCTTTTGTCAAAATTATTTCTATTTCATTGCTGGTGCTATGAGATAAATCTAATAAATACAATGGAAAAGTATCATTAGTTTCAAAAGAAATTTGAATACCAAATCAGCAAAATCCACTGACAAAGCACTGAATAACCCTAAATGTTTTTCCCATACAAACCAGGAGCTGTGTGCCATATAGTAAGAGGAAAAAAAGATTATCCTACTGATAAACAATATGTTTGGTGGAATAAACTAAGCAATACTCCTCCCTGAATGAGTGTTTTGGTTTTTTTTCCTCTGCTCATTATCAAACTTATGGTCCAAACCATCCTCAGTTATCCTCTGCCTGGACACCACCTAAAGAATGTATGTGTTTCATTTCACATGCCTATATTTGCTGCAATTCAATGAACAGAAAAAGAAACTATCTGTGTTAAATCATTGACCTTCAGGGGGAATTAATTCACGGCAGTAATTATGCTTCTTTTGGCCAATAATTCCGGGATTTCCCAAGTCCAACTTGCCCCTGTTAAAGGGGGATTTCAGGAAAATTCAATATGCTATGGATCTGGTGATAAGGAAGTTGCCATCTGATAGTAAGGACTCCTTTTTTCTTCTCCTCTAGAAGAGGAGAAGAAAATGATCATATGAAAATGATCAATGTTAACATATGATCATAAATTACTACTGGACAAGGACCTGTGAGATGGTTTGTACATGTGGGTATTTCATTAATTCTGTAGCACCAAATAAAAGCAATTGTGTTCCTTCAGAGCAGCTTTTGTGGAGTTTGTAGCATCATATTTCTGATTTTACAGGCAGAGAAAATTGTTTAGAGGCAGTAAATTGTTTATGCCTGGTCAAATAATGTATAAAGCATTAAAACAGGAACAGATTTCAGAATGTGTCATTGCCATATCTGGGTTTTGACCACCGGAATGTGTACTTGTGTATTTGAGTGGGAAGATTATCAAGGCCACAGAAGATGCCAAAAGTTCACAAATTGGTTCACATATCCAATTGTCTTCTTTGAAAATCTGATTTTGCAGCCTTGCAGTGGTAGAAGTCTCCTAAATCCATGTAGAACACTGGATCCGAGGCTCTTTAGCACAGCACTGAATGAAACTCAGATAATTAACCATATGTAGTGCTGGGTAAATACCTTGCTGCTGAACTCCTTTTTACAGTTTTAATTCCAGCAGAGAAAACATTTTTGATTGGGCAAGGCCAGAGGACACTTTTGGAATAGCAAGGACTGTTGAAAAATTTCTTGGACAGATCCTGACTCCATTATAGGATAGATATTCACTTGCTTGATTCCCTCTCCTTTCTCTTGACATAAATTGTTTCATTTTCTGCCAAATACAGATTAAACTTTATGTGTCTGAAGAGTGATAGATGCTGACTTCAAGACAAAAGACAGATTCAGAAAAGCTTGCACAGTGTCCTACCCCATGGGTAATTATTGGCCTTACACCAGCACCCCCACATGCAGCAACCTGAAGAACGCTTCGTCTATTCTAGAGATGACTTTAACAATTATTTACTGAAGGATTGTTTTACTTCTGTGCATGCATATCTCTAATTTATTGTTTAAGCAGATAACTAGAGAATAGGCCCAAACTCCACATTTTTTAGTAACAGTAAGTGAAGGAAAAGGTTAACTAAGTCTACAGGGAATTATTTCCCTTGTATTAAACAAACACACAAAACAGCATTATTTAATCAAACTTCAGTACTATTACACAAAACTGGGAATCAGAACATTCAGAAATTCAGGTCCATTTTCTTCCTTGTTCTTCCTGATACCTCACATTTTTCACCTGCTATAGCAGGTCTCCACAAAAGTAATGAAAGAAACTTCCTTAGGAGACATTTTTTTTAACAGCAGTCAGGTCCAGAAATGTCACACACAATGGGATAACTGCTGATATGAAAGGAAATCCTTCCAAAGGTCTCTTCTCAGAGAAAAAAAAATGTCCATGTACACTCCCATGAATATATATGTATATACACACACGCACTCTCTCTCACATTTTTGGGTGTGTAGAACACCAAACAGCCAGGAGGAATTCAAGCAGAGATTAGATGAGATCTCAGCAGCTAAGCAGGACCAGCTCCCACAAATAATTTGACTGGGCTCAAAATTAAAGTTGTGTAGCCTTGGGCAAGGCATGATCACAATTTTCATGGAATTGACCACTGGAAACATGTGGTTATGTTGATTTTCACAGCAGATGCCTGGCAGAAGCATTAAGATGGAACAACAATATTCCATAGCGCTATTTCTGTGTGTTACCTGAAAGAAGATACCAGCACATGGATCCTGGATCCATTCCCATCAGGTTCCTCTGTGGCTGAGGGATGCTCACCTGCTCTCACCTGGCAGCAGGAGCCCAGCAGGACATCCCCCCTTCCTGGGAGCCCCCACAGGTGGGTGCTGAGCAGAAATTTGGCCACTGCCACATTCTGAGTCCCTGCCCGGGCTGGGCTGGGAGCCTGGGGCTGGTTCCACTCTAAAATTCTGCGTGAGGCCTTGTGATAATTCCACAGTGCAGCATTCAGTTCAGTTTAGGATTATTCAAAGAGCTGATTGCAGTTAAAATACCAACAGAGAAGGGCAGGAGTGGCACAGAAAGAAATTACTATTTTTCATATTTTCCATGCATACTAATGAATTATTTTAATTAAATCCAGATAAAGTTCCAAACACAAGTGTTGTGCTTCAAAGTCTTTTATTTCAGAAGTGGATAACGTTCCAAACACAAGTGTTGTGCTTCAAAGTCTTTTATTTCAGAAGTGGTGACATGAATCCCTTTGATTTCTTCATCTCCTCCCGTTCTCCTGCTACCAAGCTGAAACAATTATATTAATTCACTGTGAATTTGTGATTAGTTTCGCTGATTCCAAAACCCCATTGACTTTTTTGACAAGAAAAGTTTTCAGCTATTCATCACATTCTACTGCAGAGCTGTGAGGCGGTAAACCACAGCACAAAGGTGCACAATTTATTATAAATGCTGTATCAGCATGACAAGAACCAACAGAACAGACCAGCATATTAGCCTGGCTATGCCTGAATTGTCAAAGCAGTTCTTGCTCATTGAAACACTGCAAATATTTAAATACTCTTCTGCAGCCACCACTTGGCCATGGCTGATCTTGAAGCCTTGGGGCATCAGATTAAACTTATCAGAGGTGGGTTCAGGGTAACAAGTTCAGGTAAGTGTAACAAGTTCAGGTAGGTGTCATATTGTCTATGTGTCACCACACTGTGAAATCTTTCTTCTTGAGGAACTTGTTGGTATTCTTGACATAACATGGAAGTCTGTGACTTTTTATTTAGTCTCAATTGATGCCCATTTCTCCAAAACCTTCCCTTATACCAAAGTCCCCTTGGTTACCATACCAAGACAGAGTCTGGAACAAAATCATCCCCCCTCTTAGCCTGCCATATCCAGAGGCTGATAAAATGTTTTCTGTGGTCTTCACTCTTCCAAATTCCAAAAATGGGTGATTAGAAGATAAAGGCCTCCAGAATACAAAGCAGGGATGCACATGACAGTATCATGCATAATTTCTACTCTTTCACAAAAAAAATGACACCCCCAGCCATATCATCAACTAAAATAGCACAAATACAGATTTTTATCTGTCACCGTCATATTTTCTGCCAAAATCCCCTTGTCCAGGATTCTCCTCCTGGGAAGCTAAGAAGCCGCACAGGAAAATGAAAACAATTCTTATCTCATTTGCTTCTCCCGTGTTTTGCTGCTTTGGAATGTGGTTTGGAGCTTGTTTACCCACAAGTGGTTGTTCGATTGTTTTCATGTGAATTGTTTTTACTTAATGACCAATCAAGGTCAGGCTGTGTTGGGACTTTGGAAGGAGTCACGAGATTTTCCTTATTATCTTTTAGCCTCATGTCTGTATCTTTTCTGTATTCTTTAGTACAGTTTAGTATAGTATTCTTTAATAGAATATTAAATATCATAAAATAATAAATTAGCCTTCTAAGAACATGGAGTCAGATTCAGTCATTTCTCCCTCCGATAGGGGACCCAGAAGATACCGCGCTTATTCACAAATATTAAGACTTTTATCAGATGTCAGAGGCTTCTACACATAGCCAAAGAACTCTTTCAGATCATGGCAAGCAGGACAAGTCATTCAGTTTGGCTAAGAGTATGGAATTCTGAATTAATTACAAAGATTTATGTTACTGGAAAGCAGATCTCAAAACCATGGATTCTTTCATGGTAAACCCCTTCCCAACAGGAAATTATTTCCCACCCAGCCCAAGAAGATTTTGAGATTTTCTTCCCATAATATAAAATTGACCATTAGACAGCAAGGGTTCTTTACCTTCTGCCTGCAGAAGACAAAGGTAAAGCAAGAAAAACAACAGTAAGTTCGTATGGAATCAGGTTTTCTCAAGGGCTAGTGACTTCTCTCAATCCCCCAAAAGGAATGCAAGTTCAGGAAAGATTATAGGAATGCAAGAATTTCCTTTTTTTTTTTTTTTTTTTTTTTTTTGTCCCAAAGACCCTAGAGGATTTATCTAGGAAGAATTGCATGTGTGGATTTCTTCAGTCCCTCTAACACTGGCCCTTTGTTGTGTTTGGAGCTGAAGAAGTTGACTTCATTTCACCTGGCTATGAAATAATTTAGCATTTAATCCTAGTTGCTTTCTAGTAGTGCTGATTCCAAATCTGGCAGAGCACCAAGGTCTAGGGAAAGAGTAAGGGAACAAATGATAACCTGAAGGGACTCTGGACATAAAAAGCCACACAATATGTTATTGTTATTGCTGTTAATATTTGTGCCTATCACAGCGCTCTGAAATCCTAGGGCTGGATCATGATCCCAGCACACTAAATACTAGATTCTACAATAAAAAAGGTAAAATATTACTAACTTCTCCTTAGGGAGAATAGATGCTGCATTATTCCTCGGGGAGCATTTTCTTTCTGTTAGTAAAATTGACTGATAAACCACCAGCCTCTTGATTTGGGATGGATGGACTGCTGAACCTTGTTTCCATTGTCAGAAGCTCCGGGAAATCCATTTTCATGTCAATGCAACAACACCTCAAGTCCCAGCTGGTTTCTCTATGTTCCTGCTATCTGGGACATTTCAGCTTCACAGCTCAGGAAACTGAAATATAGAAAGGAATTACTTGTCCAAGGTTACAGGGCAAGTTGCGGCAGGAAAAGGAATAGAAAGTGTAGGTGGCAAGGCACATCACCTTTCCTAAGGAACAGAGCAAAGTATCTTTTCATTCTCCAGCTTTCCCCAATGTATTGCTGCAGAGCAAATTCAAGGTAAAATGTCCTTTTAATTCAAGTTCTTTGTTTGATTTTTCTGAATTTAGAAGAAAAGACAACTTTGTTAGATGTCTTTGGTAGTTATAGAAAACACTTTGGAATTCTTTTATTCAAAAGTAGAGACGGCTCAAAACAGTTATTTCTGATTATTGCTATGATTTTGCTTCCTTAGCAGAAAAGCAGTTTATCCTGTTGATAGAGAAGGAATTTAAAAACCTATTTGTTTTACTTGGAATTAAAAAAATATATCACTTCACAATAAAACTGAAAGTTCTGAATTCTTAACATTTTGCAAAAGCCTGATATATAATTGGGAAATAATTGTTTCTAGATTTCAATAATGGCATTCCCACTTTTCCATGCTAATGAATACTGAAGGAAGAGTATGTCATCAAAATGTAATCAAAGCTGGTTTGTTTCGTGAATGATTGACAGGGGCTGTGGCTTTCACATTCTCTGGAAAAATCCCTTCGCCCAGGATTTTTCTCCTGGGAAGCTGAGAAGCCTCAGAGAAAAGGAAAACAATTCTTATCTCATTTGCTTCTCCCGTGTTGTGCTCATGTGGAATGTGTTTGGAGATTGTTTACCCACAGGTGATTGTTCCATTGGATTCTGCTGCGAGTTGTTTTCACTCTTTGGCCAATCAGGGCCAAGCTGTGTCAGGACTCTGGAAAGAGTCACGAGTTTTCATTATTATATTTTTAGCCTTCTGTAAGTATCCTTTCTGTATTCTTTAGTATAGCTTAGTATAGTATTCTTTAATATAATAGAGTATCATCAAATAATAAATTAGCCTTCTGAGAAGATGGAGTCAGATCCATCATTTCTGCCTTCTTTGGGACACCCTGCAAATAGAACAAGGGGCAGAAGCAGAACCTGAGTTTTTTCAATCACCTCACACTAATGCTTCATTGAGACACTGAAGAGCACTGCATTAACAAAGCTAACACTCCCCCAGAAATTATATGAATGCAAATATACAATGCATCTAATATGCATTTAATATGAGCTCAATACATCAGCACAAAAGTAAAAGCGTGTGTAATCCCAAGCAGACTGCCAAAAATTAACACAGTGGGACAGGAAATACAAATTACCTCATGTATTTGTGCCACCTGAGTGGTGTTTAACACTCCATTGGTAGGGGATGATCGACTGGCAGGCATGTCAGAGGCACACAGGCCCATCAGAACCCTCATTAGCTGCACACTGAAGTAACTGGGGAGGGAAATCAATACCAGCTCAGCAGCAGGAGGAGGGCAGGGAACCTCCATCTGCAAATCCTCAGCCGTGGCAATTGAGCTTTCTCATGCAGCTGGTGCCTATTGAAGTAGAAGGGACTGAAATCACAGTAAAGATTTATAGGGCAAGATCCACAGCAAGGTTTTTGTTCTGGTTTTGCCCAGAATGGAGGTTATTGAGCCTTGAGTAATGATTAAAGCAAACTGAGCAAGTTGTTTCACGAGGACAGTTCATTTTCCCTTATTAAATGGAAAGAATAAGGTGTAAAAAGTACCAGAAAATCCAAGGAACAAAGCTGGTCAATCAGTAGATACAGTCGTGCCTGGGCAGGTCTAAATGAGAGGAATTAACAGGAAAAGATGAAGATATCTTCAAGAATCTACTATAGCCTGGCAAAGGAGATTTGTGGTAGAAATTAATGCCATTCCTGGCACCCTGATTGCACTGCCTTGACGTACAGAGAGTTTGTCACTAGAATTTGTATTAAATTCTGAGCCTCTCTATGGAAAGCTACAGAACAGTCAAAATTTACTTTGTCCCTTCACTGACCCACAGTGAGTAAGAATTAGAGTTACAGAAGTAGAGGTAAAATGACTTAACCTCTGAAAGGCCTTGTACTTCAGAGACCAAGGCTTGCCCTGTATCATACTTTTTACTCCAGATAAAACGGTTTATTGTTTGTGTTACTCACTCTTTCTTCTTGGTTACATTGTGGTTTTTTATTTAGCAGACAATTGAGAATTGGTTTTCCGCATTGGAAAAACAGATCATGGTGTTACAAAGCTTAATTCTCCCCTCATGATGCATATTTAAAAGATGACCCATCAGTAGTAACTTCCATTTTACTTTAAATAACTACCTTTTAATTTGAAGCTGAGTTGATTATGATAATTGGATTATTTAATATTAATGAAGTGATTACTCCTAGTTTATTTTATTTGTCATAAACCATTTCTAAAGGGAAAGACAGATATGCCATTAGAAGTTCTAATATATCTGACTCCTCAATTCAAAATCAATCAATTTTTAGTACTATATTTTTTATGTCACTTAGGATATTCTCAAGGTCACATTTCCAATACTTAGAGTAGATGCTATCTATCTCCTACATTGCATTAAGAAGTGGAATACTGGAGGTAGAATAATGTATTTTTAATATGATAGGTACAATCCCTAGGCCAAAAGCAAAAAAAGAAAGAAATAAGGAAAGAAAAGAAAATCTAACTGTATGAAAATGTGATCCAGATTCTTTAACTCTACAGTTGTAGATCTGCCTTTGCACAGGAGATTTCCATGTTGCAGTTCACAGTCCATAAGTCCATAAACTGCCAGTTCATTTTATACATCACTTACCCATCTAACTATATACAAAATGCTGTGAAATCCTGTATATCCATCCTGCGTTAACCACTGAGCTGTGCAGACACATTACACTGTGCTCTTTTTTGTGTTTTCCTTGGCAAGTACAGACAAACACTATTGAAAACAGGAAACACTCAAAAATCACAGAATTTTCAGCTATTCTTCCATTACTTTCAGTGGGAATAAACCACCTAACTTGTCAGATCTGAAGACACAGAAATTCACATTTCTATAATGCCTAAATATATATAATTTTATACCTTAAGATACCTGGCTTCCTTTGAGGAGATGCCCTCACAGCTTTTTTTGCAAGATCAATGTAAAAGATCAGGTAAAAAATCATATGCCTTGCTAAAAATAAGTATTTTACTTCATTGTATTGTACTGTACTAATTCATCATGAACTGCCAAAATTGACAGTTTCAGATTGCAGAAATAATATCTTCATTCTCTAATTTTTAAAACTGAAGAACAGCTTGATATATAAGTGGGAGCTGGAAGAAAAAAAAGATTGAAGGCAAATTTTGTATTAGTTTTATGTGAGATGGGAATGTTCTGGCAAAAAAAAGGTGTCTGATATTGTAACACAACAAGAAATTTCTCATTTTGAATACTTTTGGCAACACTTTTAATATCTGGTAAGAAAATATTTGTTAGAAACCTTAACATCCTGTCAGAATATTTGTCATTGTGAACTCAAGAGTGTGACTACTTTTGACTGAATGATTTTTATGCTACAGAATAGTGAAAAAGGCGATGCCCTCCTGTTACTCAGCCATAGATGCTGAGGGCTCGTCTTTTCCCAGAGGCTTTGCAAGAGGGACAATAGAATTTTTACTAGTGTAAAAGGAGGGAATCAATCAAGAAATTTTACTTAATAGCCTCATGAAATGCACAATTTAGTATTCATTTTCTTGATGGGAGAGGATGGATGGTTGTTCAAATAACACATTTGCAAGAAGTGATTTGTCTTTCTGCAACTGCAAAGATTATTTTGTTGTAACACATTTGTTTTGCTTAGGACATGCAATAAAAACATAAAGTGAAAAAAAAAGAAAGCCAGTTAAGAGAAAAGTCTGATAAAGTTAAGTATAAATTTCTGGTCAAGGCTCTAAGAAGAATTTTGAAGGCCAGAAAAATTTAAATATTATGAATTCCTGATGATCTGCTTAATTAAAATCACCTCTTCATTGTCTTTGAGAAGTTGAATTCAGAGTTTTTAACTCAATAGAGCTATTTCTCTACCTTCGCATATTTTTGTCTCAGTTTTTATGAGTAAAAAGTACTAGAATTTTTTAATTATCTAAGAAAATATTTATTTAAAGCCTATTATTCTACTTAAATGGGTTTTTAATTTATTTTTTGTTTATTTATATTATTATATATAATCTTATATTAATTTATTTTTAAAAGTGCAAAACCAAATGAAACCACATAATATGATCTGTCATTTAAATTTTCATTATAATAGTCTGTTACCAACACAGTCCCAGCTGCAACTCAGTAAAAAGTTACTTTATAACTTTAAAATATGGAAAAAAGTTTCAAATTAAACTTTCTTTTTCTTTAGAAAAGAAGAAAAATCTGAAAGATCAAGATTGTATTTTCTTAATTTAGACACATCAAAATGTGTAAAGATTAAATGATGTGACAGAAGCTGTGCAAGAAAAGTGATTGTGAATTTAAGTTAAAAAGAATTGTCTTAAATTTTAATTTTAATAGATATAATTTGACATGTCAAATTCAAGAAAGTATGTATGCATAATGAAAGTTCATTAAAACATGTACATGCTCAAATTTGGTCTGGATAGCTGTGAAATTTACTCTCAAATTTTAAATTAGATTATAGTTAGCCAGGGATTTCTGTAAATCGTTTCATTAATCTCACAGCTTCCTGGGACAGGCAGATTTCACAATTCAGAGTATGGGCACTAAACGCAGGAAGGTCAGTTTCACTTTAGTTACTTGTTTGTATTTGTGGTGTTTTCATCCATTTCAGGATGAAAACTTCGATTTTGGCTGCTTTATCCATGAGGCAGATTGAAACAAAGGTCTTCAACTCTGAGACCTTTCCCTGGGCAGAGATTTCCCACGAGATGTTCCAGGCTCAGCTGGGATCTAGGGGTCACAGCTCCATTCTCTGCACGCCCAGGAAGCTTTTTTGGGGTGCAATTCTGAGTTCAGCAAACCTCATCCGCCTCCACTTCCTCCTCTGGGCCTCCTTCTGTCCCCCTTCAGTCCCCTGGGCTTTGTGTGAGACAGGAGACCCATCCCTCTCCTGACCATAAAAATCTCCACTTATGATTCACCCAGAGCCACTTTTGGTGAAAACAATGAAAATTTACCTCCAGCATCAAAACAATGAAGCAGCAACAAAGATTTATGAAGACCAATGGAAGAGGTATGTGGGGAGGGGCAGAAGAAAAATAAAATAACTAATTACGAATAACCCAATTATCATCAGATTAAATTGCAAACCTCTCCCTTTCCCTCCTTGTGTCTGACATATTGTCAACATTTCCTTTATTTCTGTGGCCAGCAACATGTTCCTCTGCCCATTCCATGTGCTCAGGTTGCTGCATCAGGAAACATTCTTTCCTTGGCAAAGTGTTCTGGTTTTTATGTCCAATCCTTTTCTTAAATCTCCCTGGGGTTCCATTTAGATTAAAATCCTCCTTTCTCCCACCAAACACTATTGATCCTTAATTTATTTAGGAGGCAGTTTCAGCCCTCCTTCTTCCAGATATTGACTGCTCTTACTGCCTTGGAAATGATAATGGCCCTTCAGAAAAAAATAGGTGCTATCTCTTGCACTTGAGTAGGCATTAGAAAAATATTAACAGCTCTCCCCCACTTGGGAAGACAAGGAGTAAATCTCCTCTGGGAAGTTTTTTCTGTACGCTGAACCTTGTATCTCATATTAATGTGGAAAGTCCTAATGATACATCTACAGAATTGATGCTTGTAGCTCATTAGTGGGTGTTGGTTGAGACAGAAGTGAAAGCAAAAATATAAAATAGGTCTTAGTAAAGTTGACTGAACTGTCTTCTAAGGAAAATGAAATAAGCCAGGTCTCTCAGTTATTTGCATTGGGACCTGTACAAAATAAAATCTGTTGCAATTGCAATTGCAGAAAAAAAGCTGTTAAAATTGCAATGCTAGCATTTATCTGGCTGAGGTATCTGCTCAGACTCTGCCTCACAAGGCATAAATCCATTATCCTAAACAAGAGCTCATGAGAGAACAGTAACATCTGCAGGTTTGCATGTTCTGTCAGAAATCTTAATTACATCCTACCATGGTTATGAAAGACTCTCATGTATCACCGGGTAGAATGTCAGTCACCCATTTAAGAGCATTTCTAACCCCAGAAATACCCCTTAAAACGACCTCTAAGAACCATCAGAATGCATCACAGCAGACAGCAAGTGACTGTGGAGCTGCATTACCCTGGAAACATTTAAAGGGGAGAAAATGTGTGGTTTTCAACAGCTGTAGAGAGGGAAAATTGCATTTGATATAAATAACAGCTCTGCAGAATGGTCTGTCTACATTTTATATGCCCCTTTCTCCAAATCAGGGACTGTGATCTCATTAATGAGTGTTAATGAGCTACACCTCACACAATCTCCATATTCCCTGGATTTATGAATGAAGAAATGATTGAGACAAAGAGAAGCCAGGAGTTTCCCCACTCCATAGTACAGAGAAGGACTTGGGTGTCTAAACACAATACATTGGCAACTTTTTCTGGATTCTCTGTATTTACACACACAGCTGGGAAAAACAGAGCTTTAAAAAAAAAATCCATCATGAAAATTTCCTCAGTGTTTTCACTTTGACTTAAATGAAAGGCAGCTTCTCTCCATGACAAACTCTGCTGGGTAATTACATTTGCTACAAAAAAAATGTTTGTTCTCACCTATTGTTCCATGTGTTTATTAAAATAAATCAGGCCTAATGCAGTCATGTCTCAGAGTAAATTCATATCCTGGCAAAAGATTTCATTTCCAGTTTAGAATTTCACTAAACAAGGATGTGGACTTTAATGCATAAAAGCAGCATAGATGGAGTCTGACACCAAAAATTATTATTAAGGTAATAGGCATCATGCCCCACTAATTTTAATGTATTTATTAGTAGCAAGTATTGCAACCTTTGCATAATAATTTTGGAAAGCAGTAAATGTGCTAATATTTGGCTTGCAAAAGCAAAACATTTCTTTCCAATTGTTATTGTTTCCTGATCAAATACTTGGCAGAAACTGTTGTCCTTTAACCCACCCATCCTCTGAGAGCCCTGGACTGCTCTCTAGAAGGAGGAAAATTAATTATTTCTTATATGTATGGTGCCTCCTTCTTCTCTACATACAGCTGAAGGAATGTCTTATCATCCAGCAGAAAGAAAATTATCTTGTCATCCAGCAGAAAGAAAATAAACAAGAAAACATGGTTCTTTTTTCCCTCTGTGTCTTTGAGTATTCATTAGAGATACAGGCCAGTACCTAGAAGATCTCTTGCTGCTCATTTCAGATCATCCATGTTTGATTCAGCTGCCCAATTAAAACACTTATGATTGATGAATCACCCATCTCAATGACTGAGAAAGTGAGGGCTTATATTTATATTCTGAATTTGCTAAGGCAAAGATGGAATCAGGAAGTAGAAATTCCATTCATCTGTGCAAGAAAGGTACAAGAGGAAAAAACCTACTTGTCCTGCAGCTGCTGGTCCACCTAGCCCATCTTGGACTTGATCTTAAAGAACTTTTCCAGCCTTAATGATTCTATCTTCCCAAACAACATCCAGTATTACATTAAAAGAAAAACAACAACAAGGAAACTGAATCCTAACAATCTGATATTCTGCCAACATGCAAAGAAAGGTACCTGATCCAAAGGACACTTTGGTCATGTTGAGCACCACTTTGAGGTGGAACAAGAAAAGGATTCAAACCCATGCAAAAAACATATAATGTCATCCCAGATTTTAAGACTTAAACCTAAATGGAGTTCCCAACTGGAATTAGATGCTTCTGTAACTTTGAAGGTAATTTTAACTGTAAATTGGAGGGAAAAGGTGATGTCCCATGTCACACGAATTCTGATGTTAACTACATTAAAGATTACAAATAAAATCATGTACTACAATAGTGGATTCCAACCATTGTAGAATTGTGACAAAATGTATTTTTCAAACTTTCTGTTGTGTCTCCTACAAAAAGCAGACATTATTCTTCAGACTCCAGGTAAGAGACTGAAGTCCAAAAATGAAGAGGCAATCTGCAGCCCCACGCTGAGCACAGAGCCCTATCTGAACTGCAGCAGGGATTTAAGAAGAACATACAGTCCAGTCAATGATAAAATGTTTGTTGCTGCCACCCTGGAAGTTGTAGAAAATCAATATCCCCATCAGTACCAGGTCCACTGGCTCTAACAGGCTGAGCTTTGCAGCAGGCTTGGATTTCTTAAATTCAGTCTGCAGCCTGAGCAGGGAGGGAAATAAATGAGTGCGTGTGTGTCAGTGCCTTGTGTGTGTGCTTCTGAGGGAGAGGGATGTGCAGTGAGCTGGAAACCAATTAAATTGTAGTGTTAGATAGGTGATGAAAAGGGCTCTGTAAAAGCAGGATAGTGCCAGAAGCTGGAGTTTATAAAGCACCAGGTATCCAGTGAATAATAATAACATTAAACATGTTCCAAAATAATTTACTTGTAGGGAGAATTGGAGTAAGAAAAGCAAAGCTTAAAAAAAAAAAAAAGTGAACTTCAGGCAACAAACCTAGAGGAAAAAATGAAAAAGTGTCAGATCTGATGCTTTAAAAATACACCCAGTAGTACAAAAGAGCAGTTAATAATGAAAGGCTTGAGGATGACCCATAACGACTGCCAAACCTCACAGAAAATAACCCTAAAATGTTAAATGGTTGTGATGAGGACTCTCATTGAGGAGATGGGAAGGAGGTGGGGGAAAAGTATGAGTCACATAATCACTTTCCCAAACCTCTTACATTTATCGTCAGCATCCTCAAAGGATACTCTGATCCTTAAAATCCAGTGTGGCCCTTAGGTAGCTGCCAATGGAAGTGTGGGGTGGTTGGCCTGGAATCCCAACCGACCCCACCGTGCCCTTTGTGCTGCTTCACCTTCACTTCTCCCTTGTTCTGATGTCTCAGGTTTTGGCTTTTATGTTTTTCAGATTCTGTTTTAGTGTGTGGGTCTGAGCTTCGTATCAGGGGATGGTGAGCTCTCTGCACAGAGTAGGGAGACAAAACAATTCCTTCTCCAGCTGGGGACCAAGGACAAATGATCCAAATCTCAGCCCCAAGAGCATAAACAACGCAGGCTGAAGAGAGAAAAACAAGAAGGATGGGACTGCATGGGCTGGAGCTGTAATTGGACAATTAACCCCATATGCAAATGGAGCAGAACTGATAAAAGTGAGAGACCCTGGGAGCAGTTGTGCATTTTGTGACCATTTTGGGTTCATCTTGGGTTCATTTTGTGACCATTTTCGTTCATCTTGGGTGTAGCCCTGGCTGGGCTCTTGTGCTGCCCAAGGTGGATCAATTGAGGCCTTTTAATAAATCCCTACTTTATTCTTTGGCTCTGTCTAGTCTCTGTTCAACCTTCACAAGAAATGGAACTACAGCTCCTGCTGCCTCCCAGCTGGCGATGTGGGAGGCAAGAGGGGCATTAGGAGAGAGTTGAGATGGAGCTCACCTTCCTGAGGCAACAACTTGAACAGTCCAGCCTGGGGGCTTGACCTCCAATGGAGATGTCAATGGAGACATCAGTGCAGAGTCACCTCCAGAGGCTGAATGAGATTATGGGAAGATCAATTGCTCCTGCTTTTCGTGGTTTCTCTTTCTCCTTTGTGCACCTTCTGCTCTTGGTTTGCTCCAACCTCCACCTCCCCTTCCCCAGTTGTAGCCCAGCCTAACTTTGGCACCAGGAGAGCTGCAGCACCACTCTGAGAGAGAAGCTTCACCTCTCAGACTACTAAACCCATCAGTCAGGCATGACCACCACTTAATTTTCTAAGGAATAAATAAGATAAGACTTGATATGGCCCCAGCCTTACAGGATGAGGAGAAGGGAGGAAGAAAGTTTTCCTCAGCATTTTCAATCTTCACCCTGTTGAAAACAGGATGCTCAGGGGAAATATTTAAAAACAGCTTCCAGCCTTGATCTGCCCCTGGCAAGAAGCTGAATAAAAAACTGAACCAGCACAGCCTCCCTAAGCAAGGTTTGAGTATTCAAAAAAAAAAGGCAAAAAGCTAAACATCCCCTTGAATATTTGTACAGCCACATCTCCAAGTTTGGGCAGAACATACAGAACTCTGCAACAAGGGAATCTCTGGGAATTACTGAAGATTTTTTCCATTAGAACAACTATTTGGAAGCAAAGCCAGATTTATGCACATGCTAAAATCAAGGCAAGAAAGAACTCTCTGTGTAGGGAGTAAATGGAGCTACAAGCAAACCAGTTGGAAACTATTGTTTTTATATAGCCAGACTAATTAACTCTGGGTTCCATTTTTGAATAAAGAAATAATAAGGAAAAGATAAGTCAGCATCCCTAATTAGCACTCTGCATTGAGCAGCAAAGACAAGTGCAGTAGGTTGACTCTGGTCATTTTGAAATACAGGAACAGGATAAAAACTTCTTGCTTTAAACATCCAATTTTACCTGTTGGAATCTCTTTATTTCCTAAAGGATTGCACTGTCAAAGAAGTAGAGTTAAGCACTGAATTAAGCTCAAAGGTATTTTCAAATTAGGGTGAAATTGTACACCATATTGAAGCATTACCCTCTCCAGTTTTTTTGTAAATATCAACAAATATTCAAGATGTTTTTTAGCATCTCCCTTCCTTCCTTCCTTCCTTCCTTCCTTCCTTCCTTCCTTCCTTCCTTCCTTCCTTCCTTCCTTCCTTCCTTCCTTCCTTCCTTCCTTCCTTCCTTCCTTCCTTCCTTCCTTCCTTCCTTCCTTCCTTCCTTC
Source organism: Diglossa brunneiventris (assembly GCA_019023105.1). Taxonomy (NCBI): domain Eukaryota; kingdom Metazoa; phylum Chordata; class Aves; order Passeriformes; family Thraupidae; genus Diglossa; species Diglossa brunneiventris. The sequence goes on along the minus strand of CM032356.1, from coordinate 4,309,769 downwards.
CTTCCTCCTTCCTTCCTTCCTTCCTTCCTTCCTTCCCTTTCCCTTTCCTTTCCCTTTCCCTTTCCCTTTCCCTTTCCCTTTCTTTCCCTTTCTTTCTTTCTCTTTCTTTCTTTCTTTCTTTCTTTCTTTCTTTCTTTCTTTCTTTCTTTCTTTCTTTCTTTCTTTCTTTCTTTCTTTCTTTCTTTCTTTCTTTCTTTCTTTCTTTCTTTCTTTCTTTCTTTCCTTCCTTTCTTTCTTTCTTTCTTTCTTCTTTCTTTCTTTCTTCCTTTCTTTCTTTCTTTCTTCCTTTCTTTCTTTCTTTCTTTCTTTCTTTCTTTCCTCTCTTTCTCTATATTGTGTTACAGCTTCTGTGTTGACAGATCTGCTTTGAGATCAAAGCTCCACTGATTTTTATTGGTTCTGTTCTAGTATTGATACCTCTCACCTGATGAGTGAGGGAAATCGCTGCTGCTGAAATCAGCCAGCTAAAAACCCAAATCTCTCAAACAGAAAGAAATTAGAAAGAGAAATGGCCTGTGGTGTTCCAGCAGTAGTGAAATGAGGATCAGGTGTCCAAGTTTAAATTTGGAGCACTTGCAATCAATAAAGGTGCTTCAGATTCGTGCCCGCATGAGAGCAGCATTGCTTTATGAGATGAGCACAGAATTAAAGAATTGCCATATTCATGGGTCCTGCCGTGGTTTCACTGGAGGAGCTTCCACATGGAGCTGAGCAGAAGCAATTCAAAGTGGCAGTGGCAGGTTATAACTGTAAAACACCTTCAGAAGGTTTTGTCTTTTTAGGATATCTTTGTAGTAGTTTTCCCATTGGGATCTCCATTTAGACATCCTCGGTGGATTAAAGGCATAAACAATCCCATTTCACTTCCACAGGTTTTCAAGCTGAATACCTGTCAGCTGTAATGTGAAAATAGAGGAAAAGAGAAAAAATTTCCTTCTAAGAATAACAGAGATCCAGTTGGTAGCTCACAATTCAGCAATAACTACCTCATTCTGCATCTCTCAGCAGGAACTATGGGGCTCAATAAGATTTCACCAAATTTATTATAATGGTAGAATTATTGGAATAAGTCTACCAGAGCACCTGAAGGGACTGATGGAGTATAAATACCATTTCCATTAGGAAGTAGGTACAAGTCAAGCTCACCTGCCAGCCAAAAAGCTCTCACATCAGCCTGGGATGTAGCTGTGCTTGGTGTCTCCTCTCTGATTTTCCTGACAGTCAGGCTCATTTCTCTTTGCACAACACACAGGGTCTTTTCTTTTCTTTTCTTTTCTTTTCTTTTTTTCTTTTCTTTTCTTTTCTTTTCTTTTCTTTTCTTTTCTTTTCTTTTCTTTCCTTTCCTTTCCTTTCCTTTCCTTTCCTTTCCTTTCCTTTCCTTTCCTTTCCTTTCCTTTCCTTTCCTTTCCTTTCCTTTCCTTTCCTTTCCTTTCCTTTCCTTTCCTTTCCTTTCCTTTCCTTTCCTTTCCTTTCCTTTCCTTTCCTTTCCTTTCCTTTCCTTTCCTTTCCTTTCCTTTCCTTTCCTTTCCTTTCCTTTCCTTTCCTTTCCTTTCCTTTCCTTTCCTTTCCTTTTTTTCCTTTCCTTTCCTTTCCTTTCCTTTCCTTTCCTTTCCTTTCCTTTCCCTTCCCTTCCCTTTCCCTTCCCTTTCCCTTCCCTTCCCTTTCCCTTTCCCTTTCCCTTTCCCTTTCCCTTTCCCTTTCCCTTTCCCTTTCCCTTCCCTTTCCCTTCCCCTTCCCCTTCCCTTCCCTCCCCTTCCCTTCCCCTTCCCCTTTCCTTCCCTTCCCCTTCCCCTTTCCTTTCCCTTTGAAATGAGCATATAGGGGTTTTTTTAATGCATTGTAAGGAACAATGCAATCATCTATCCATGGAACGAAAAGCATAATTCATGCAATTTGACTGATCATTACTTCAATATGGCTGGTATGAACTGCTCTAAGAGGCTGTCAAATTGCTGTTCCTTCATCAGCCCCATTTTGCATAGAGTAACAGAGGAAAACAATTCACTTCTCTGTAGCTGTAAATGTTCTCAAGCCAGTCTTCCCCTCCTCTCTCTTACACAAAAATAACTAATTTAATAAAATACCACAAAGCACAACAAAAAATCGGGGAGAACTAATTTTGAAAATAACTTTCTTTTGACAATTTTTCAATGCTAAGACAATCTAAAGATCCAATGCAAAGAAGCTGTTTGAAATGTTCTCTGGATAGTTAACCCCAAGGTCTCAAGAATTCATTGATATTTGAAAATTTCTCCTGAGCACAAAACCAAAACAAAATCAAAACAAAACCCAAAAGGAGAGCTATTACAGTCTGTTGTTGAAAAATCAATTGTTGCAGTCTGCTGTTGAAATGAAAAATGAGAAGACTGTTTGAGGCAACTCTTAAATCTTCTCTAAATCCCTGCCTTCCAGGAGACTTCCCTATCCTGCAGGAAAAACTGAGTTCTGTATTTCCAAATGTACCACTGCATCCAAAATATATCAGAATATATTGTGGTGAGCTGTGACCATTTTTCCAGGCATCTCAGATCATGCCAACATTGTTTATACCCCAGCAGTCTGTCTGCTGTACTCATGGTTTGACAACATCTAAGTTGTTGGATAAAGGACAGGAACCCATGAGGAGTAATTTCTTTAATGACATCTCCTGATTAAGAACTTAATTTGAGATCTGCCTGTTACAAAGTTATTAATCCACCTAATGTTCTTTGTTCATTCTATGTATGGAAAGTTGCTTTTATTCAAATGACAACCAGTCATACATCAAATGCTCCGAGAAAGCCAAAGTTTCTCTATCACAAACAGACCTTTTTGGCTAGACTTGAAATTCTGTCAAATAAAACATGCTCTTTTTTTAAAAAAAACTTCTTTGAAGCTATGCTGACATTAATCTTATGGTTCTTTTCTTCTACTCCTTTGCTGCTGGTGTCTGCCTCCATATTTTACTAGTTATGCTACTTTATCTAGAATAAATCAACCAATTTATGCAGTTTATTTCCCCATATAATTCATTTTAGCCCTTTTCCATACTGAAATTAGTAATTTTCCAAACTCTGGAATCAAGACTTGGTTACTAACAAACACTCATGGTCCAGAGGGCCCTTTGGCTAACTCCCTCAATGCTTATGACACGTTGCCTTGGTTTGCTGATTTATGTCGGAACCCAGGACATCCCTCTGGCTGTCCTGAATGGCCAAGACCCCTGCCAGGGGCTCAGAGACCTGGCACAGAGCCCAAGACACCTGTGATTTTGATTATGACCCATGGAAAAAATTACCAACCTTATATGAGGATCTGCAAGCCGCAAAGTATAAGTAGAATAACAGTGAATCTATCATGGGGTGAAAAGCAGATTTTAGGGTTTTTAGAATGGGAGTTCAGGGGGCAAGATGGAGGAATCTGGGTGTGTCCAGCCATTCTCCTTCTTCTTGGCCTCCATCTTCTGCTGTGATGTTGCCACTTTTGAGTTGGTTTAGAGTAGAAGCTCACTGTCTAACATAGGTGATAGGTATTGGGAAGTAATTGTAAATATTGTACACGTAGTTTTTAGTATAAAGACATAACACCGCCCCAGGGGCAGGCAGAGTGCCTGGACTGTCTTGCTGAATGCACCTCAGCTGGACAGGAGAAAATATTTTATAGATAAAATACAACAAACAACCTTGAGACCAAGAACTGAAGAGTTCTGACTCCTTCTTCGAGTGCCGGGCTGGGAAAAGAGACTTTTTAACACATCTCAGGGTCACTATGACCAGCTAGAGGTCCCAAGACAATTTATTAGGATTTGCAAGTTTTCTTTCCATCCTGAGGACCAGGACAGCTCAATCACCTTTCCCAGCAGGACAGGCAGCCTGGAGCTGACACAGGATGAGGGATCTGCAGCCTGCCTCTCATTCTGACACTCTTTAGTGTGATATCAGTGGGTGCTTGCCCTTAGTGACCATCCTCTCTCCCTACATGAGCAGTGCCAGCTGTTTTCCCTCGTCCACTTCTCAAACTTTACCAGAACAGCTTCTACCCTTCCCAAATGGAGCAAAACTCTGCCCTTGCCATCAACATTTTCAGTTCATTTGCATATGACAGAAGCTGCTGCCCCATCAGTTGTCTTAATTTTCTTCACAAACACAAGCAGTCCTCCCCTTCCTGTGAACATCAGATTTAGGGAAAGGCAAATCTGCTTTTAAAATGTCCTGTATCATAATTTTTTAATGCTATTTCCTGTTGTAGTTCCTCACTTCCTTTGCTTTCATTTGTAACATTCCCACATTTTCTCATTTGCCACAAATTCTTTGCACAAAAACAAACCTGACCAGGAATAATCATGGGTTGGTTGCAGAGCTGCTATATTTTAAATTAGTGATTAAATTTTTACTGAGAATATAAAATTCTCCCTTGCTATGGACTTTGCTGTATTTCTGATGTTTTGAAATCTAAGTAGGTTTTGTCACTATGTCAAATTAAAACTCCTCAGCTTAAATTGCTCCACGTGACACAATTTTTGATGTAGTTGAGGTCATTCTTTATGGAGAATAAGGAGTCCACAATAAATTCCTCCTCAGCAATTTCATTACATACAACTTTAATGAATTACTATTTAGAGTCCTGTAACTCTCAGTGGTCTGTGATTTATGAATATCTAATACTGACCCCAGCAACTTTCCTTGCATTCTGATTTTTAACAATCACCAGCTCTATCAGATTTTCTTTCTGAGTATGGGGTTGGCAACAATGCACTGAGGCTTTTTCTTGACAGGTAATTTGGGGTTATTTTTCACACATAAAGGATTTTCAGCTTGGATTTCATGACTGAGAATTCAAACATGACTGGCCTGTTTTAGCCTTCTCTGTCTTGTTTGTTTACAGGTCTCTTGGGAGAAATTTAAATTTCCACACATACAATCTACTCTCTCTATACTTGACCTAAAATCCCTTGGTCAAAACTCTCCATCTGGTGCAATTTAAATACTCTGGTTTTGATACCTCCTGACTCCTTTCCTCTCTGTACTGCAGGAAAACCTATCTCAGGATAGGTTTTCTGGGAAATTCATGGATAGCCTGGATATTTTTTAACTTTCATCTTTCTACCCAGATCAGTGAAGCTTTGCAGACTGTGAGGAGCAGTGCCAGATGCTGTGTCAGAGTCCAGCACAGATGGAGCCAAAGGTAGCCTGGTTTCAGTCCCACAGTCCTGCCAGCCCCTGAGTCATGGTGTTTGCTGTCAGTCCCAAAAGGGAAAGAATAATCTTGGTATCCTCCCAGCTTTACGCCAAATCCCATCCTCTTCCCCCAGCATCCCCTCCCCTGCGGCAAGTGCTGCTTGTGGATGCTCTGTTAGTGATGTCTGCACTTTATTCTGCTTTGAGCTGGGTTTTGCCTCCATCAGCCACCAAAAACCTCTGTGCCAAGAGCACTCCTCACACCCCTTCATTAACAGAACTGTGCCTTCAGAGGGGGAAACAGGCTGTGACTCACTCCAGCATCTGCTGGCACCAGAAGGCCTGGGAATGGATGGATGGCTGGGTGGGTGGGTGGATGGAGCCAAACAGACAGAGGAGTCTCTCAGTCCCAGTGACAGCTCCTGAGCATGCCATCTCCCAGCTCTCATACATCAGCTGAGGAGCTGACCCGTCAATATGCTGCACTCACCCTGAAGTTTCAGGACAGAAGAAGAAGATGGAGATTGTGGCTTCTCACAATCGTGACTCTTTCACTTCCAGCCTCTCCCTGGCACTGCTCAGTGGGAATGAGCAGAAATGAAAAAATGAAATGAAATGAAATGAAATGAAATGAAATGAAATGAAATTACATTCCTTGTTCTCACACTTTCCCTTCTCTACACTGTCAGGAGTGTGAACCAGCATAGAAGACACAAGGATAGTAAATGCTGGAAAAAAAAATCCTATTATTAAAAGGGACTCTTATTTAATTATTGAAAGGATTTATGAAGTGGTTGATGGATAAGAGTCACTGGAAGGATAAAGTGTGGGGCTTTCTTCAAGGAGGAGAGAAGCCTCCTTCAGCTTTAACCCACACAGAGCATCAGTGTCAGAGCATTTCTGACAGCCAAAAAAACCTCTTCCAGTTTAACAGGCTGAAATAAAGACTGGACATTGGTAAGACTGGACATCAGCAAGACTACAAAAATTGTGTAGAGTTATAGCAGTTAATGTTAAAAGTTCTGAAAAGTTATTTGTGGTGTTTGTGAGGTCCCCAGGACAAGGGGAGAGATGAGGAATCTGACTCCATGTTCTCAGAAGGCTGATATTATATTATATTATATTATATTATATTATATTATATTATATTATATTATATTATATTATATTATATTATATTATATTATATTATATTATATTATATTATATTATATTATATTATATTATATTATATTATATATATATATATTATATTATATATTATGCTATACTAAAACTATACTAAAGAAAGAGAAAGATACAGACAGAAGGCTAAAAAGAATGATAGTGAAAAACTCGTGACTGACTCCTCAGAGTCTGACACAGCTGATGGTGAATGGTCATTAAATTAAAACAATTCTCATGAAACCAATGAAACCTGCACCTGTTGGTAAACGATCCCAGACCACATTCCAAAGTAGCAAAACAGAGAGAAGCAATCAGACAATTATTGTTTTCATTCTTTTCTGAGGCTTCTCAGCTTCCCAGGAGAAGAATCCCAGGCAAAGAGGATTTTTCAGAAAATATCACAGTTATTGAGCACCACCCTTTAGTTTTAATATAATTTTGAATATTAGAGATTAGCAGAAGGCACAATGTAAAGAACAGATCATTACACTTCTGCCCAGTGTGAAATTCTTGTATCTTTTTATGGACTATCTAGTTCTATGTTCTGCAGGACCATGGTTCTGTGCTGGACATCTTAGGTTTGAGCATATATTTGTTTGCTAACTTGACAGTAAATCATCCCAGTTGTATGAGAAACAGCAGTGACAGGCTTTAAAACAGTGTTTCTCCATAGCAGGAATTCCTTGAAAATGGAATTTCTCTGTAATTTCTTCCTAGAAGATGCCACCTTTTGGGGGACCAGGGCAAAAAGCAAATAGGGCAGGGGTCAAATCACTGGGGGTTTTTGGAGGGGAGTTTTTTGTTTGTGTTTGTTTGGGTTTTGGTTTTGTTTGGCTTTTTTTTCAGGAAACCACACCCTCATGCACTTGTAGTTCCATCTCCACTTCAAACCAGAACTATCTCAAGAAGTTCTCTATCAGAACACAGCAAAGTGACAAGCAATGATCACATTTTCCATGCCCTAATAAATGATGATGTCTTGAGGTTTGTTCTTTCCTCCCAAAATTTGGAGGTCACTGGATGACTGACATAACCAGTGGTAGCAAAAAAGCCTTTTATCCCTGTTCAAACATCTAATGTTAGATGAAATGGTGAAACCATGGATAAACAGGCTCCATATCTTCTGATTAGATTTTTAGCAAGTCAGAAATTTGCATTTTCTCTTTGTGAATTTGGACAAACTTGTTAAAATGAAAAAATTGTACATTAACTTTAACCCAAAGAGGAGAAATAGTTTTCAATTATGTTAACAGATTTATCTTGTACATTCCTTGCATCTGCTGAAGTGTTGTATCTTTAATATAAAATAACTGCTTGGTCAGAGCTGGGCTTCATTTCCCTTGAATACAGGTTTTGGGAAACCAGTCATGTGTTCTGCTTAAAGCTTTTTACATTATTTGCAAAATTTTTCCTTTTAAGAAGCCCATAACAGCCACAGAAAGTGAAAGAAATACTGTTGGCTGGAAAACGTTTTGAAACTTCTGCATTTTATGCAGCAAAGAAAAATGTCTTTAACAGCTGATACACTGGGCTCATAATTCAAACTGTCCCTCATTACAGACCTAAATTTATCTTCCATCCCACACAGATTTCTACTCTATCCCAATTTTCCTACTCAGGATTATTCACATCAGAAATGTAGGCCCATGAAATGCAGGGCAGCAAAAGTGTTATTTATGCTAAAGGAACCAATCCCACTTCTTATTTCAGCTTTCTGCCTGTGGGTTTATTGTGTCCTCCCTCTTGGGGCTGAGTCCCATATGGTATCTCACATTTGCACCCAAGCACGAGGAGAATGTGGTGTCTTTGCCTCTGAGAGCTTGAATTAATCCACTAGGACTCAGCCATAAGGTAATATAAAGAGCTGGAGGCTTTATTGACTCCAAGCTCTCCGGATGCATTTTTTGCCATGTGAATTATTTAAAGTCCTTCACGAGCTTCCCTGGGGCCTTTTCAAAAGGAACTCACAATCACCTTCAAACACGCTCTGGCCAGCCCACTCTTCTAAATCTGCTTTCTCTAAACACCCTGAATTCTGGCAGCATCTTCCCACCTCTTGTGGGGTTTGAAGACCCTCTTCAAGCGGTGTTTGAAGACCCCACTCTTGTGAGGGTCTTCAGGACAAGGTGAGAGATGAGAATCTGACTCTATGTTTTTAGAATGCTAATTTATTATTTTATGACATTATATTAAAGAATGCTATACTAAAATTATACTAAAGAAAGAGAAAGGATACAGACAGAAGGTTCAATAAGAATGAATAATAAAAACTCGGGACTGACTCCTCAGAGTCTGACACAGATTATGGTGATTGGTTATTAAATACAAACATGAAACTAATTAAACATGCACTTGTTGGTAAACAATGTTCAGGCTACATTCTAAAGAAGCCAAACACAGGAGAAGCGAATCAGATAATTATTATTTACATTTTTCTCTGAGGTTTCTCAGCTTCCTAGGAGAAGAAATCCTGGCAAAGGGATTTTTCAGAAAATATCATGGTGACAACCTCTGGGAGGGGAGTGGAGCCCAACAGTCAAAATTTTCAGACCACTCTGCAGTTACAAGTAATTATTATATTCTAAATGACTGGTCCTTTCTTTTTCGGGACAATAGAAAAGATAGTCTAATAATTATAATAGTTCTGATGCCCTGTCATACTTCTATGCACAAGCTTTTTCTTCATAAGGAATATGACAAGCGATGTTATTTCAGAATTGCACATACATGGCTTTATACAGGCACACAAGTTCAAGAACACTTGATTTTAGTTAATTTGCATTAAACCTATTAAATAAAGCTATAATCATTCAGAAATTGCTTCAGAATAACAATAAGATTTTCATTTCACAGTCTTTTTCAAGAACAATTTCTCCATGAAAATCAACTCGAAATTATATGGGGCACAGGAATTCATTATGAAAGAGTTCTGTTAATGGAGTCTGATGATTACTCCAAACAATACTTCTGGGAAACTTGGTTCCCAAAAGCTTTCAGCTGATGAATCCAAGAGTTCAGCCTGAATATTATCTGTAGGAAATACAGCAATAAAAAAAGCTAAAACACCACCAATAGACGAATTATGGCTCTAATTCTTTTTTCCATCAGACTCCAGTAAAAGCATTTTTTTTTTTTTCTGTTCCTGTAAGCTTAACCAACATTTTTGTTGTTGTTTATAGCTAATAAGGAAATCATGTTGTAACACATCAGCCAATTCAGACACAGTAAAGAAGAATTTCTACCCTGGTTTAGCATCTCTGTTTCTTCCTTTTTCCTCTTCGTCACCTGGGATTTTATCAACCCCATTCAGGCCCAGGTAGAGCTTCTTCACCTGTCCATATTTACAACATAGACTCTGAATAAACAAATTTATTGACTATGCCTGGCCTCTCTTTTTCCATCTCCCTTTCTTATTTTCAATTTCTGGCTCAGCCAGGATTTATTTAATGAGTTCATCTAAGTCTTACCAGGAAAACCTGCCCTGCCTTGTATTTTTTATGCACCACTCACAGAGACAGTCTTACTAAATAATAACTATTGATATTGAGAACACCACCATCATCCCAGTTCTTTTCTTGAGCTAACAGCTGTGACACAAGCCACCAACAACATAAGAAACCACTTTATTCACCAAACAGTCCTGACATTAACTTCCCCAACAACAAATAATTATCTAAATAATTTGTAAAATTGTCAAGCAGCAGCATGCTTTTTCTTCTGCAGCTGCCACTGATGTGATGGAATTTCCATTTTCAACACAATGCAATATTTAAATTTGAGTGTCCTGGATGCTTGTAAGATGCTGCTCTTACCCTGAAGGGAGCTCCTTACCTGATGCACTCTAAGATTTCTCTCTCCTTTGAAGTCAGTTTTAGATAACATCAGGTGAGGATTTAGCCTACAGAATTAGTAGGGCTCAAACCCAACACAATGAGAAACCTTCCTGTTGCATCAGAATCTAAAGATTTCCTTCTTCCCTTCCATGAATCTACAGTACACAAAAGTGTAATTGTGTAGGATAATGGTAGCTTTAGTGATAAGGAAGGTGGATTTTTTTGAAATTCCAAGATTTTGTGGAATTCTATACTAGGGCCAAAGTTAAATTGCAAAGGCAGGATCTGAAATTCCAAAGCACGATCTCATTTCTTCCTAAATTAAGACAATATGATACTGCTGTCCCCAGAAGGCAAGTTCTATTAAATCTATCATGAGGAAATTGCTTTCTACTCTATATTTGCAGTAATTGACTTATTTTTCTCTTTAATTCAGATTCTGAGTCAGGAAAATAGATAAGTCTGATTCTTACTTCAATGCTGGAACTTTTATTGTAATTGAAGACAAAGAACCCCCATAACTTGGCAGGTTCGTATTTACTTATAAAACCCCCCAGCTTATAGACTGTCAGAATATTTCACACTGCTTCTCAAAACAGCTTTTTCCGTTTTCTGAAAATCATTTATAACTGTGAAGAAAAATCGATCTCTCCTTTATACATTGCAATCAATTAACAGCTAGAAGATTTTTAAGTCTTTCTAGATTGTAGTTTCTTGGATCGCTAAGATTGTCAGACAATGACCAAACAGTTATTAGGACAAAACAGTGGGAAGATATTTCCAGTTCTAACATTTTTCTGGCTGTTGGACTCTACATACATCTGCAGGAATATAGGGATTATTTTTCTAATAATATAGCTGTATCTAGGAAAGCTATCAAGGAAAGTCTCTGCTTGAAAGTATAAACAAATTTTTAAAAAGTATTTTGGGGAGTGATTCAAAGGTCATAAAAGTCACAATACCAAAACCTTCATGGGAAATCATCAGTCAAAGTGAAAAAAAAAATTAAAATCAAACAATTCTACCCATGTCTTTAATATTTGCCTCTTTTCACAAAAAAAAACCGTCCTCACAGAAACACACAGCAGCTCATAAGGGTTTCTAACTGAGGTCTCTTGAAGAACAGACATTATTATCAGAACTTTTCCATTTCTCTCTGTGCCCCTAACTCCCAGGATCTGCCAAAGCAGGAACCCAGAAATCTTCCACAAACCTTTTGTTTCTAAAAAGAACCAGAATTAGGTTTACCTCTTACACAGAGAGGGGCATTATCTATCAAAAAATTATTTGCACCTAAATTAGAAAACAAATTTGTTTGGTTCTCAGTGGCAGTAAGGACAATAATTTCAGACTGATGGCAAAGGCAAAGCAAGATTGGTTCGTAGCTTACAGATGAAAAAACTCTAATTTTCCTTTGCTGCTGTGTTCTCCCCACTTCATGCCCAAACAAAACACAGGAATAATCTGATCCCTTTTTCTACCTAAATAGTGATATCATGTTCTGAGACTGAATACAGCAATGAGCATATGAGTTCAGTTTCTGAGTAAACAGTAAATCAGTTAATAAATTGAATTAATTCAACCTTCCTGCATCATTACATCTTAATAAAATCAGGACAATAAAATTCCTACAAGGTTACAAAAGTTTAATTTAATAAACAATTAATCCTGTCATGTTCTCAGTTCTCTCAGGATCATTTATACATTGAGATTTTGCCCCAACAGTGCAAGTGGTGGTGTCTCATTCCACTCCCTTTTAGGACTTATAGAGTCATAGTGTCACAGAACCATGGAATTGGTTAGGCTGGAAAAGATCTCAGATCATCAAATCCAACCATCAACCCAACACTGTAAAATCCATTGCTAATTTATGCCTCTAATCCCCACATTTAAACATTTATTTTAAATTTCCAGGGACAATACATCATTCACATGTTTAACTATTAAATAAAACATATTTTACAAACTCCCTGCCTTTATTCAGCTGTTCAGTGAGATTTCACTGAGCCTACACAGCTTAATATTCCTATAAGTGAAGCACTAAGACTGTATCTGGTGATAAATTTGCATATCAAAATGGAAATGTGAGTTCAAATTGGAAAGGCACAAAAAGAAGTGATCAGAAATTAAGAAACCATACTGATAAAGCCAAAGCCTGAATCTCTCAGTAAGAATTCGCTATCAAATCACACTGAAAATACCTATTGAACAGCACATAATCTCATTAACTAAAAGTGAAAATTACTCTTAATTCTTATTCTCTGAAGGTATGAGTTACAATAAATCCAACTGACATAGCGGTGCATGGGCCCAGGAGCTTGGATCTATTATAATCTACTTAACCTCTGAGAACCTAATTTCCAATTGAAATAATAATTAAAAAAAAAAAAAAGAAAAAAAACCTTAAATACATTGACCTCTAATACATTCAAAATGTTGGAATAAATCAAGTAGCAGTGTTAATAATTGACTCTTTACTAATGTGCTGCTATGAAAGAAAAAGATTCAGTAAGCTTAATGCTATCCCTAATTTGAAGCTCTAATAGTCCATTTTTCATATTACTCTTCCTGCCAGCTTCCAAGGTAAATCTTTTTAAGCATTTTGGGGAGGGACTAAAGATGGAGTAAGAGAAAAGTAATTGCAGTGCTGTGGTCTGAAAGGGAGCATAATTCACCACTTTATGCCATATTTCCCACATCAGACAATGGTATTTGGGATTTACAGTGATTTTTAGTGACAGAAACTAAAACTGGAGCTTCATTGCAGCAAATGTTATGAAAAGGCATCACGCTTTAAATAGCAAAAGAGTGAAAGAAATCAAGCCACATTCTGCCCAGTTTTGAGGATGGAGTATGGAAAGCACAGACAGAAAAAACTGTACAAAAGTCACACTAAAAACTTGAGACAAAGCAGAAAGTGGAGACAATATGTTCCAGTTTTTAATCAAGCTAAATGCACACCCTCCCTCCCTCATCAGTTCAGTGCCTGATTTTCTGCACACCAAATGTAAAATGTGCCTACTCACCACCATTCCATTACATTCCAAAGTTCCAAGAGCCACTGACAAAAGACAACCAAACTTATCTGTGAAAGAAGGAATTTTCAGCAAAAATAATCAACAGTCAGAAACGAAATATTATACTGTATTTATTTCATTATTTTATATGGTGAATGGGAGAGAATATTTTTTGGAGATATCTCCTTTTTATTAGACACACTATCAGGACTATTCCCAAGGTATTTAAGAAGGGATGGGGTCATCTACATTGGTTCTGCAACTGATCAAAATGTCAAAATGTGTTGGGATGCAGTCCCTGTGAGATCCATGTGAATGTTGCACTGCCACGAGCTATTTGGGCTGCTAACTTTGACAAGAAAAACATTTTCAACACGTAAATGTCAATAGAGGCTCCAATTGCTACATTTTCTGGCTGAATAGGAGCACAACATATGTATAAATCAATTTAGATGTATTCCACCATATCTATTTTTATATTTCAGGAATAGCAAAGTGAGGAATTCATTCCCTGCTCCCTGTGGGCAGGCAGGAGTTCAGCCATCCCCAGGAACACTGGGCTCCACCACACGTGGTGGTGATGGCAGAGCTGGGTTTCTCAGCTCCTGGCAAAAAGTTATTTTATGGAGCCCAGTGCCCTAGTGCTGCAGTAACCCCTTTATACCATTGGTATTTAGGTAACTGAAGAATTTTAGCTCCTAGTTTGATTTCAAACTCTTTAAAAGTCAATGTTTTCAGTGAATGATCAAATTGTATCATGAGCTAAAGTATATTTCAAAAATAATCTAAGCCTTATCTCCTGCATAAAGAAATATGGGTTAGATTATTTTTAGATTATATTAAGGTTTATCTTTTATTAAGGATTAGATTATTTTTAAGTGTACTGAGTCATTCTGCTCACAATAACCACTTGTCACTCAATAAGAATACCTGGAGACATATCAAATTATTAACAGATTCATGATCTTTGACAAAGGATCACAACTTATTTTATATCAGCTGGGTAAACCTGGAACCCTGGTCTACTTGGAGCTAATTAATTTTGACTTTCCCTCAGTTATGCTGTTATGGAGATCCATGGTTTTGGGTCTAATGTCACAGGAAGAGCTGTCACAGCAGTGTTTTCAGTGAAAATGGGCACTGGTGCACAGACACAGAGACATTGCTGGGAAGATCTGGAGTGAGGATTTCCCAGAGAAAGCATGGAAGTGTGAGACAATCACAGATTCATCAAAATGTTTAGGTTGAAAGGGCCCTCTAAGATCAGCCTTAAGACAACAGTGCCAAACACACCACTTCACCCTGTCCCCAGGTGCCACATCCACACGGCTTTTAAATCCCTCCAGGGCTGGGGACTCCAGCACTGCCCTGGGCCACCTGCTCCAGGGCTTGTCAGTGAAGACAATTTTCAGTGAAAGAAGCCCTTTCAGTGGAGAAACTTTTCCTAATATCCAACCTAAACCCTCCAGGTGCAATCTGAGTTTGGAAGGGCTCTCTACGATCACCGAGTCAAACCCTGAAGCCAGCACTGCCAAACACACCACTAAACCTGACCCCAGGTGCCACATCTACATGGCTTATAAATCCCTCTAGGGTTGGGAACTCCAGCACTGCCCTGGGCCACCTGCTCCAGGGCTTCTCCACCCTTTCAAAGAAACTTTTCCTAATATCCAACCTAAACCCTCCAGGTGCAACCTGAGTTTGGAAGGTCCCTCTGAGACCACTGAGTCAAACCCTTCAGCCAGCACTGCCAAACACACCACTTTATCCTGTCCCCAGGTGCCACATCTACATGGCTTTTAAATCCCTCCAGGGCTGGGGACACCACCACTGCCCTGGGCCACCTGCTCCAAAGCCTGACCGCCCTTTCAGTGAAGAAACTTTTCCTAATATCCAACCTAAAGCCCCCAGGTGCAACCTGAGATTGGAAGGGCCCTCTAAGATCACTGAGTTCAATCCTTAACCAGCACTGCCAAACACATCACTAAACCTGTCCCCAGGTGCCACATCTCCAGGTTTGGGGACTCCAGCACTTTCCTGGGCCACCTGTTCCAAAGCCTGACCACCCTTTCAGTGAAGAAACCTTTCTTACTTCCAACCTAAACCCCCCAGGTGTAAATTAAAGTGATTTTCTCTTACAACAGCATTGACACACATCAGCACTCAAGCCCAGAGCCAAACACGAAGATATGAAATGTAACAATTAACCATGAAACAGAAAGATTCTCAGTCAGGACCTGACCTGATGATCCTGCAGAGAATGACCTTCAGCATGGACAAGGTAATCAGGGCTGTGAGATTGTGGGCTTTGAATTGATGACTACTGATGTCCTCTAACAGGTTAATATGTGCACATATTTTCAAAGGATTTGGCTTCCTGGAGCTTCTCTAAAATAAAGGTTGTCCCCAAACTCCTTTTTTTCAGCAATGCACAGAGTCATGGGCTAATCCTCAGTTATTCATGTGAAGGTCTGTTCCCCAACATGATTCTTTACACTCAGATTAATTCCTACTGCCCAGCTGAGAATGTCTGTTCCTAATTAAATTAAATCTACCACTATATCTAAGACATAGGGTCTTCATAATTTTTTGCCTCCCTGCTGTCTTTGAGGACTGATAGATAAATAATTTTAATTTGATACTTATCACAACTTCCTAATAGTTTCATTAAAATTCTTTTCTTTGTCTTCTTTTTGTTTTAATGTTTTATGGGATTCAATTTTCTTTGCTAAAGCCTATGACCTGCAAAATTACAGTGGTGAAAAAAGGGGCATTCAAAACCTGATTTCAGGTGATTTCACATTAATTTGCTTTTTTGAACTTGAAAGCTAAAGAGGATTAATGTAGATTCAAGTTTTTTAGAGCACTTAACACATTGCACAGAGAGCTTTGCTTTGCACCTGCCTCTTGACACATTTGACTTTTTCCTGCTACATGTCCTAAATCTGTATTGTGATTAAACCCCAGCCAGCAGCAGCATCACACAGCACTCACTCCTCATCAGTGAGGGAGAGACTTGGAAGGGTAAAAAGTCAGACACCACAGGTACAGTCAGCTAGAAGAGATACAATCCATTGTCATCTTCCAAGTAAAAAGTGATTTGGAAACACAAATTCTATCAAGAATAAATCCAGTAATCTGGGAACAGATTGTTAATTACTTATACAAAAGAAATCAAGTCAGTCTTCATAAATCAGCAGCAACTGCAGCTGTTTAGGGAACTGAAATTATAATTCCATGCTGTATTGAGGAGAACACAACATTCTTTTAAAGAAATGCTACTATAGACCTATGGGTAAATATTTGAAAGTTATTTCAGCTTGTAGTTAGAGCCACAGCCTCAGTTTTCTCCTATGAGTGCACATAAGATGTACATAAGATGTTACAGCTGCTGTTTCACAGTTATCCTTGCAGTACTGCAGTAAACTTTTATTATTACATATGTCATTACTTAATAATTCATAGGCAGCCCTGTATCCTGTTACTTTTTAGGAGTTTTTATAATGAAATCCATTTGCTCTGCCTTGCTTGATCGATATTTCAGCACAGTCATACAAATCATTGACTTTTCTCCCAGAATCATGCAGAAGGTGCCTACCCAAGGGGACACAAGCCCAACCACTCTAAGAAAACTGAGCAGGTTGATGCCAATCGTTTTTATCCTTTTCGAACTATCTATTCCTCTTATGACTTTTCCGAACCAACTGGGCTGGTCATGAAAACAGCAGCTGGACTGGTCAAGGTTTAGAGGACAGTGCTCCTTCCTTTCCTTTTGGAAACACCTCCACAGTGTTCTCATTGTAGCTGCTGGATGCCAGAACCACTGCAATGAGCAGGAAATGCTAAGAGTTCCAATACAAGGTACATTCAGGGCCTTACAGAAAACAGAGCCGAATCTCTGTTCTAAGACTGCAGTAGGTTTTCAAGATTTGGAAGCTGAGGTTGGAATTTTGTAGAATACAGACATCAGTGGAAGACAGAAAGTTCATGCCTTCCACAGCAATTCTTTGTGAAAATTATCACAGAGGAGATTCCTCAAAAGCATTGCAGACACTCTTTGTATAGTCAGAGGGAGGAGTCTTTGCCAATGGCCATCCTTAAAGAACTGCCAAGCAAGGACATGAGGAGAAGATGACTTTATAATGCAGAATGTTTTTATCTGCATTTCAGTAACTCAGTGATAATGTGAATTATATTAAAGTCTGCAGCAAGTGGATGAAATACAAAATAAGCCAATATTCCACAGATAAAGTCTCTAGATGAAATTAGCTCTGCTTTTAACTGATATAGGCACTAAAAATGGCTGATAAGGCATAGGAGAGGTAAGGAAAACAGGTCTAAAAAACATGAGAAACCACACAAAAAGGGACAGGACTACGATGCAAGAACATGAGAACCAAGACTCCCTTACAATAAAAGAGGTCTTCTAAGATTTATCTTAAAGTGGCCCTAGTCACCATTGAAGACCATCTAAGTCCAAAATCCCAGAAAGTTTTTCTTAGATAAGAGCTACAATGACCAGCTTAATATTTTAGTGGTTTTGTTTGCCTTTGTTCATTGGTTTTGAGAATAATTTATGAAAGAGCAAAACTGGGACTTGTGTGAGGGACAACATCAAACAAGGATCAAGGCACTGCACAGATACAAACTGTTAAGGAATTCTGTGCTACTTGAGATGCTTTGTCTCAGTCAAACAATGCACATCAGCCATGAGATTGATTTAACTGGGAGTGCTGCTTCTTACCCTCAGAGTAAAACAGGAGGATATTGATGAACCCCACCCATTTTTGCACATATTTTATAACCATCATCTACTTCATCTGCTTCCACAGTTATTTTGGTGGGGTTTTATACAAGATACTTTCTAGGTCTTTATTTGATTTGAGGCTGTTTTCCCAGCTCAGGGAGTATCCAGCCCAGGAAATGCATTTTTCCTTCTCTGCATATGCATTTCAACTTTTGCATTTGTCATTTGCTAAATGCGTTATGACACACCATGGCTGCAATTCCCTAAAGAATTCCTCCTATGATAAAGTGATTTGGAAAGCATCTGATCAAGGCACTGGGCTTGTTAAGTTTCTAGTAATAGCTACATCCATACGCTCCAGGAAGGTAGCAGCAGATGTTAAAATGTGTTATTGCTGCTGGATAAGTACAGTTTGCAAAAATAATTCCCAGTAACAGGCTTCCAGTTTTCAGTTGCCAGCACATTTATTCTGGTGATAAAATACATACATAATGCTTTTGTAAAAATACATTTGGTAAGCATGCAGCCATTCCAGAGCGCTTTGATCACTGTGTAACCATCAGGATGAATTTCTGCTGAGTCCAGCTGCCAGAGACCCTGGGGACTGTCTAAAGAACAATGAGGCATAGCTTCATCTTAAACTAATCTGGTTGAAAATGAGGACATACCGGGGGAACAATCTTCTCCATGACCTAATTGAACTTCCCCATTCATAACTCCTACAGTTAAGTCTGTGTTAATGGCAATCAAATGCTGCTCTCAAGTGTGACTCCACGGGGTACCCAAAGTGACTCCAAAAATAGTGCACAACTACTGCAAAACAGTTCCTGTCTTGGAGCATGAAATCTGAGATGCACATGAGGATTTATGTACTGCCATGCTCAATATTAGAAGCCCTAATTTTAGGGGAGTTCACCTTCATCACCCACATGAGGAATCTGCTTGGGCCGCCAATTGAGAAAACCCTTTTGATGTGCTCACCAAGGAGAGCCTGAACAAAAGCAAGCAGGGCATCCTCAGCCATGTGGGCAAATGCCTCCTCTGGCTCACTGTGACACTGAAGCAAAACTAAAGCCTCATGACATTTCACCACTATTTCATTATCAAAGATCTACAGGATACAGTAAATTTATTTAACAACTACTGCAAATTAGCAGAGCTATAATTAAGAGAGATACTTCAAACATTGTCTCACCACAGGGTGAGTCCTTGTGCTGCTTCTTGATGTTATTAGGTCAGAAGCTGCTTCCTTTGGTTTTCTTCTTCACTTTCTTTTCTAATTACTAATTTTCCATAGACTCCTAGTTATAACTGTGGAAAGAATTTCTCTGTTGAAATAGAGGCACTTTCTAATTCACCTTTGTCAGCCTTTATTTCTCAGTTCTTGTGGTTTGGACTGTCAGGATATTCTGCTCTTTTTTCTTCAATTGTCTTTAGTTTTGTTGTTTGTTTTTTGGGTTTTTTTTTTCCTTCAGTTTCCAGAGAACCATTCTCTGGCTATGTAAAAATAGTTAGACAATTCAAGTTACTCTTTATTAGATTACAAGCAAAAACTTATAGGTTTTTTAATTTTAAGTTTTTCTGCCTAGTTCTTTGCCTGTCAGGAATCTTTGCCTACACCTGGTTTACTTTAGGTCCTGCACTGGAAATAGGTTATCTTTTAAATCAAATCACTCTCCAGGACTTTAGTATACAAATATAATTTTTTTTTTTTTTTTTTTTTTTTGTCACTAGGCACCAACAGCACAAACCATTTACTAAAGGAAGGTCTTTGTGATCTACCTTTCATTATCACAACAGCAAATAGGCCCTTCTTTTGAAGAAAAAATATTAGGAAGTGTGAGATGCTCACCAAAAACAGAGTGAGAAGGAAGATGGGTTCAAGTACAAGTGTAGCAAAGAGAGCCCATATCTACTCCAGCTTCTGTTGAAATTGATCCATGACCATTAACCACTGTTTCTTTTTAATCCACACTCAAACACAAAAGGGAAAATAAATCCAGCAGGTGAATTTCCTATAGCAGGACAGTATCCAAGAGGTGGGATGTTCACATCCATGTTTTTGGTGACACAAGAGCTTTGAGGATCTGGTCATGCTAAGACCATGCAGAACTTCAGAGGCTTGGGAAAATAACCATTGAAAAATAGAGTTTAAGAGCATCTGGGGTAAAGTGGCAGCTGAACTTGAGGATTGCAGTTTTGGTTTCAGATAGTCAAAACTGGAGGTGGGCTGGAACTTATGAATGAGGGAAAAAGAGCAGGAGGGAAAATAAATACATACTATTTATATATGCCTGTGACATTAAATAATTGTGAGAAATACAGTAAGTGAATTCCATCCATCTGTCCCACAAACCACCATTAGTCAGTAGATTTTTTTTATAAGTCTCTTATCAGAACAGAGTGTTGAGACTTCCCCCCCCCCCCTTTTTCCACTTTCCCTTATGGATCAGACTAATGAATCACTATTTTTCCAGATATTCTCATTTCTTCTCCAAAGAGGCACTTCATACTTCTTAATTCCAATTTTAATTATCTCTTTAGGAAGAGGCTTCACTATGTGTGATTTATTGTACACAGGAATTAAAAAATAGATAAAGTGCATTACTTAATTCTTTCCTTCTTGAATTTTCCTACACTGAATTGCAAAGTAGAAGGTGAAAATTGATAAGAATAGTCTTGCAATACATAAAAATTTGGTGCCAGCCACCCAATTTCTTAATGTACAAATTGACTGTGGTTTTATGAAATAATACATTAAAAGTGTAAATTGGCTGTTGCAAATGTTAATAACCAAAGTAATACACTGGTAGTCAATGTGCACATGCAAATAGCAAAAATACTATATTGTAGTAATATACACTATATATTACTATAGTCTCACCTACTTTTAGTCCAAAATTATTTCAAAGACAGAAATATATATAATTGACAATACTTACAATTCTAAGTCTGATAAGTAGGTACATCACTGCTTATCTTTTTTTTTTTTTTTTTGCAATTGGCCTTAAGCTGAAATACTAGATGGTTGTTCCACCATTTAGATGCTTTCAAGCAAATACACACCCTATGTAGAAAACAGAGATTTTGATCAAAAAATGATAAAAATGAACTCAGGAAAATAAGGAAAGAATAGCTCTTGGCAATAAGTAAATTTTTATCTAGTTCTTAAAAATCTAACTAATGCATATTTCTGTCATGTGTTGATGCAGGCAGAGGAGATCATCTGATTATTTGACAATAAAAGTATCTTTTCTCCCCCTTTTATCTGTAAATGATCACAGTTTAGCCACTTCATTAACTCCATGTTTTGAATATTTTACTAGGAAATTTTCTCCAAGCTATTGCTACACCAAAATTAAAACCTTGTACTTGACCTAGAATGTCTTTTAGGAAGTCATTAATTTTCAATCCAAAGATAAATGATAGAGTTGTTGTTCTGATGACTAATTATGCTAATTGTTAAATTTGTGGTTTATAGTTTCTTATACTTCTTTTTTCTTCTGATGGACTAAAGTGCCCTTCACTTTCAGAAGTCTCAGAGGATGAATTTACATAGAACATCAGCAAGTCCTCTCTTAACCTTCATTTGCCGAGTTAAATGCTTGGATGTTTTATGTATTTATTCATTTATTAATGTAAGGCTGCTTTCCCAGAACAACTATAGCTTTTTCATTTTCTGAATCTTTTTCATTCAGCAATGCTCATTCTTTACTGCTTTATCTATAAGCAATAACAATTCTTTTATTTTTAGTCAGTACAGCCTTGGTTTTACACAGAGCATTGCATTTCCTATTTTAATGAGGACCTCATCCTCTAAACATTATTGCTTATCTCATACAAAGGCAAGAAGTATTTTGAAAGAATATACATCTTTAGTTTAGCCCATTTTTGTCTGGTTTACATCACAAATTGAAATCTGAAGTTTCAGATTCAATTCAAAAACAATTTCACAGATTGTTTTCTGAAGTTTCAAAGCTCCCTAATGTGAAGCAACAAAACTATTTACATAAACATGGAATTAAGGAAATGAAGAGTGTGATTTACTCACAGACCAACATGCTCAAAACTTAGCTGGGTGCTGGGGTTGGCAGACAAAATGCAGCATCTGGAATAGACTCATGGTCCTCTGGACACCTTAGGGCTTTTCCTGGGGAATGTGTGTGTGGGAAACTGAATTATAGCACAGATCATGGAATACCCTGAGCTGGAAGGGACCCACAAGGATCATCCAGTCCAGCTCCTGTCTCTGCACAGACACCCCAACAATCCCACCCTGGGCATCCCTGGGATTGGTATCCAAACTCTCCTGGAGCTCTGGCAGCCTCAGGGCTGTGCCCATTCCCTGGGGAGCCTGAGCAGTGCCAGCACCCTCTGGGGGAAGAAGATTTTCCTGACTTTCCACATCAACCTCTGCTGACCCAACTCCAGCCGTTCCCTCAGATCCTATCACAGAACACCAAAGATCAGTCAGTGGAATCTAAAAAACTCCAGAGCTCACAAAATCTCTAGTGATAGACCTGAATACCTGCACTGATGCTCTTGATTTCGTCTCCTGCTACTACAACACAAAATTAGTCTAAACTGGCAGATGTGCCCACACTGGCCACTGGTTTTGGTGTCTAATCTTGAAGATGAACCCTTTTTAAACCAGCTAAATTGCAAGGTAGAAGAAAAAGACCTTTCCCTCCTGCTTCTCTATGGAAAATAACCAAGTCAAATGATGTTTGAAGAAGTGGACATTAATGCAGCTTTTTTTTCCTGCTTTGTAGTGTATTTGCTATTGTAACTTAAGGACCTGCTGTCCTCATTTTTCCTTGGAAGCTACACAAAGCTTCTTAGGTAGCATTGCCTTGTGCTTGTTACAAAACACTGCTGTTTCAGATTTGGGTATAATCTACCAAGTATTTATGGTCCAAGCTAAAACTTGCAGGCAAACTTTCCTTTTTAACTTTACCTTTTCTGTTTTGTGCACAATGTGTAAGAAAGAGTTCCAAGGCAAGTGACACTGTTCTCCTTTAAATCCTAGAGCTATTCTTATCAGAGTGAATTGAGAGAACTGAAATTATTTTGTATTTTTAAACTGTTCTTTAATTAAGAAAATGCTATAATTATGAAAATCAGAAGGGGAAAAGAAAAAGATTGGATTTTTACGATATTTAACTAACTAAGCTCAGCTTGAAAATTTTACTCTGTGGTATTTTTGTACCTGCCTGCCTGTCTAGCAATAGACAAATTACCTTCAATTGCTTTTCTTACATTACTCCAAAATCCATGGGTCCAAGACCTCATAGACATTATTTGTCATTCAGACACTAAGCATTAAGTGACCAGAAAAGTGTAACCTGGCCTTCTGTGAGGTCCTCAGCATCTCACAGCAGGGCTGCACCTTATAGTAGCTTATCAGGTTCAAACTTTCATCAAGTGGTGTAAGCCTCAGTGAGCAAAACATTGATCTGGTGATAATCAAAAGGTTGGAATGGTAAAATGTGTCAGGGCACAGAGCTCCTGACAGTTTATTTTCAAGCTTGCTGGTTTCAACAAGGTATATAATTACTCACAGACCACAAAACCAGTTTAGGACATCAGAATTAGCCCCCCTGTTCAGCTCCATTTATCAGTCCCACAATTTAAAATGTTGGAATTCTGGATGATATTTAGCACAAGCATAAAAGTAAAGTTTGAAGAAAAAATGTGGATCATGGGTGAAGTAAATCATATAGGAAACATATGCAAGAGGTTTGCTCCGCAGAAGCAGGAGAGTGTGATTCTGTGTGAAAGAGGGATAGTTCCAACATTTTTCTCAGCCCTCCCACAAGCCCAGAGGGAAAGCAGGATTGTAAAATGTGCCCAAGGTTCTGCAAATCTGTGAGTGTCTTAGAAAACAATACGGGCATCCAAGTACTGCTGTGCTCCAGACACTTGGTAGGGCTCCATAAAAGAATGAAATGTTGTGCAGATGAAAGATCACAGGAATCCCAGTGCTCCCAAACTTCATCCACCCAGAATGAGTCACTGGCATGATGGCCACACCATAACAGATGGCTACTCCAAAGCAAAACTGCTGAACTTCATACCTGAAACTGGTTCATTAACAAAATATCCAAAAACTAAGATCTATAGTACATTATGAAGTCTTTAATGAAGAGTAAAAACACTTTGTGTGCTGTGTCTGCTTCACAGTAATTTTAAAGTTGAGTGCAGGTTTTAAAAAAAACCCTAAAGAATCACTGTTACCTGCTTTGAAATTGCTCAATATGTCATGAATTAAAAACTTTCCAATAGGCAATGTTTCTTAGTGAAATTGGTTAAAATGAAAGTAGTAATTTCAGTCTTGAAGTGGTTCAAATCTGAGTGTATCTTTGAAGAAGATATGTTGAGATAACCCTATTAAAAATTAAGTTGATTCAGTTTATGAACACACTACATAATCTTTTTGGTCTTCTTTTTATGCAGGATTTCCAAGCAGACAGTGAATTATTAATAAGTGATTAGTATAGGCCTCAGAGCCTGTCCAAATTCAGTACCAGCCTCAATATGTTTTAGTTGAACAGTGAAATTCCTTAAAAAATCTCTTGCTCTTGATTCAATGATCCTAAACTAAGGGCATTTGATTTTTTCTTGAACTGTTCAAAACCTGTGTTATCCTTCCCATAACTTATCCAGTTGCTACTACTGAGTATTAAGATATTAAGATGTTTCTGTTGGTTCAAAGACCCTTCCAGTATCAGATATTTTCTCATTTGATCTTAGTCTTATACAGCTAACTGCACTGGTATTGTAAAACTCTCCAAGATTTTGAGCAATATCTGGCACTCCATGAAATCTTCAGACTTGTACTTAGGTTTGAATACTACTACTAAAATTTGCAATTTCAGGTTATATTATTGCCATGGTTTAACCCCAGCCAGCAGCAAAGCCCCTCCCAGTCCCTCACTCATTCCCCCACTATGGGGATTTTTCAAGGAGTTTTGAATGAGTTAGAGATGGTACCTCAGAGTTGGTTTTGATGATGTGTTTTATTTTCTTATTTTCTACATAGGTAGGAAGGCTGAATTCAGCTCACATCATTGCAGAATGTTCAGAGGGACACAAGTCTTCAGTTACAACAGTTTTTAATGAGTTATTGACTAATAAAACTCTGGTAATAAGGAAATTTATGGTTTTGACCTAATCTTTAAATATGAATCTTTAAATATTTTTTCTTACGGGGACAGGGGAGAGAACCAGGAGGGTAAAAGCTACAAAACTCTTGGGTTGAGATAAAGACAGTTTAATAAAGCAAACCCCACACCAGCCACTGGAAAAAAAAAAAGCCAAAACAAGCAAAATTATCATAAAATATATTATTAGAATTGAATTTATAACTAGTCACTGGAGGACTGCAATGAACAGAACATCACTAATACATGGCAATACAGCAATTTTTTAAAACTACCTTTGAGGTCCACTGCCGAGCCAATTTTTAACATGCTTTATGCCATGCTAAACTTAATTGTTCTAATTAGGCCATCAATTTAAAAAAATGTCAGTGTGTTATTGTATGAAAAATGACTAAACAGCAGCATAAAATGAGAAAGAAGTTGCAGAGTACTTTATAGGAATGGAATCACAGCAAGGCTGGCAGCCTCCAAAAAATATTTAATCTAATACAGCTCAAAACTCTTAAAATATTAAGCCCTTAGAAAGAGAATATTAGGTTACAAATGTGAAGCACCTCCTTCCAGCAGCATTCCAATCATCAGCTCACAGCAATACTTCAAACACAAATATCACTGGACATGGGTCTTACTTTTATGTGCCAGGAGCAACCTGTTATTCACAATTTCACTTTTACTGACAGAAGCACTCTAACTGCATTTCTCAGGTCTGTTATTCAGAGTGCTTAAAGATCACACTCTGAGCACTCAAGAATAAATCTATCTGGAGCTATAAGATGAATTAGATTACAAAGCTGGCATCAAGTTAAATTGTTCAAGCAGGGAAAAGAGGTTAAAAAAAATGTTCAAAGCAGAATGGCCACAAGTCTGCAGGTACAAGGCACAAATATTGGCACTGCCTTCTCAGGTAGGCTCCTCATGCTCCGTTTTTATGATGGAACCTGGAAAAACAAGAATTTTTCCATTCTGAGGCAGCATCCTGAAGTATGCAAGAGGACACTGCTTCACCATGGAAAACGTAATTTAGGAAGAATATAAAGCTAGGACATCTAAATATAAAATCCCCACAAACCAATACAAACAAAAAAAAACGCTCAAAAAAGCTGATCTCCATTTAATGTACGAGGAATTGAAAGGCAAAATAATGAATATTCCCAAGGCTATTTGCAATGCAGGAGGTCAGAGATTTTGCACTTTTACTCATGACCAGCATTTAATTCCCAACTGTTCCCATCCTTTCTTGCTTTCCTCAGTCATACAAGGATTCTGCTCATGAACAAGAAAATGTTATCTCTGTACACACTCTGCATTATCTTGGAAAGGGAAGCACACAGACACTGGACACTAAACTGAAGAGGGCATTAGAGTTGCTGTGGGTTCCAAAAGACAAACCAGGCAGAACATTGGACAACCTAGGCCAAACACAGCAGTCACAACATCAAACATCAACAGAGAAGCACACTTGAACTCTGTATATCTTTTCATTTTCACTTTATCATACACTTCATCCAAGCATCTCAAAACTCTTAAAAATATTTATGAAATCTTGCAGAACTCCTGAGAAGTAAATTATCATGACTTGCCACTTTACAGACTGATACGCTGAAATTAAAAAACAGCTCAGCACAGCACTAGAGCTAGGGAAAGAATTTCACACATCTAACCCTTCCCTTCAGTCCTGAATAAAAATGTCTTAAAGTGCCTGTAACAAGAAGTACTCAGAGACACCCTGGCAGCTCTGAGAGACACATTTATATTAAATTCTATTAAATTGCAAAAATAGATGTTTTGCATTAATTGATTTTCTTTATTGCCATCCCTTCTAAGCAGTCAGTGAAGTGTTACAGTTCTCAGAACTGAGCAGGTAGAGACTCATCTCACCAAATATCTTGTATTAAACAGGAATTTTCAATACAGATTCACAGAAACACTCAGAGAGTTTGTTGGGAAGATGAATTCAGATAATCCTGAGAATCTTCCTGAAAAGCAAGTATCCAGAAGTATTTATGTCTCAAGACATACTAATCTGAGCTTCCATATCTAATCAATTCCCACTCTTTCTTTCAGTGCAGAGGTTATGATCATTATCTCATAGAATTGTTAAATTTGGATGATCTCTAAGATCATCAAATCCAACATTCAGCCCAGCACCACCAACCATATTCCCCATTAAACCATATGTTTGAGTGCCATATGCGCGTGGTTTTGAACATTTCCAGGAATTGTGACACCACCACAGCCCTTGTCAGTCTGTACCCAAGCTTCACAACCCTTTATTTGAAAAAACATTTTTCTAATTTCTAATCTTAACCTTGTCGGGTGCAAGGTGTGACCATTTCCTTAGGTTTAGTGAATTTGCAGTGTCACGCAGGGATATTTTGTCAAAAGATGTTCACAGAAAAGTGTTTAAAATCTACTAAATTAATAAGTTCATTGATATGGAATGAAACTGGGATAACTTCAAAATATTTCCACTAATTTAGTTCCTTTGTATTGTCTCAGTGTAGTGGCAGGGTATTTGGCCAGCAGCCCTGCATTAATTTGGTACTGAGAAGTGGAACCTAAAAAGGAAGAATTCCACTGCAAAAGATGGAATTATTATTATTTATTCCTATTATTATTATTATTATTATTATGCTACACTTCAGGCAACAGTAAGTTAACTCTGGCTATCTGGATGCTGACTGCAAATTAATGGAAACATAAAAAAGTATTGGACCTAATTTGTTCATTGTTATCACCCTGTTTTATTTAATGGACATTAATTCTTTAGGAAAGGGACATCCTCTTCCTGCATTCAGCAGGTGCACAGCCCACATATCCATGTCTCTAACTGAATCTCTAGCACTAAAAACAGGACCCACCCTCAATCATAGTTAAAATGCTAAAAAAACTTTCAAGCAGGCACTCTACATAGCCCCCAAAGAGAATATTTCACTGATTGGCAGTGGTGGTTTTGGTTTTTGGTTTTTTTTATTTACTTTGGGGTTTTTTTGGTGGTTTGGTGACTTTCTATTACTTATTTGGACTGATGAATTAATTCAACAAAGATTAGATATTCATGAATTGAATGACAGTGAAGGAAAATGGGGGTTTTTGATTTATAGCCTCTTGGGTTTGCTGTGGTACTTTAGGTGTGAACAGTGCAGAAC
This sequence comes from Diglossa brunneiventris, assembly GCA_019023105.1. Classification (NCBI taxonomy): domain Eukaryota; kingdom Metazoa; phylum Chordata; class Aves; order Passeriformes; family Thraupidae; genus Diglossa; species Diglossa brunneiventris. The sequence continues at coordinate 4,281,537 of CM032356.1, read as the reverse complement.
TCAACATCCTCTCTGACACATTCCAAAGTACACAGCTGGGCTTTAATCCAGTTCTCAGTTCCAAAACAAAGAGGGTGAAAATGAGGGGTTCTTGGGAAGGAAATACTTTGTGAGGTTATTTGTTTTGCCTTTTTTTGTTTGTTTGTTTCCTTTTCCATGTGAGATTCTTATGTTTTTATGGGACATCAGAAATGCAGAGTTTGTCATGTCTTAGCATGGACTGGGAATCAGTGAGATGTGTAAAACTGCTGGACACAGATTACCCACTATGCACTTTTTTGATATAAGTTATGGTGAAAGCTGAGATCTAAAGGGTGAGATGGGGAGATAGAATGTGCTTTGATCTTTCCTTTTTTTAAAAATTTCTTTCCCTATATCTCACATTTAATACTTACAAGGGAATTCTTCCCCTATTGTGATAGATTTATCACATGAACACAATTATGTATTCTGTCCTTGAGGCTGAAAGTGTTCTCAAAGAGTTCTTCCTGTTACTCAAAGAGAACAAAAATCTGTAGAAAGTGCAACACTTTTTACAGTTTATGAATCCAAATCAGCAGGTCTAACTGTCCATCGATCTACTGACAAGCCCTAATAAATTTTTTAAAAATCGCATGTCCTGGGAAAAAACCCCAAACTTTTCAGAATTTTTCAGTCCTGAAGGGCATGATTTTTAATATTTTAAACTCTGGAGCAGTCCTTACTATCTGCAGTAAGGCTCAGTGTTAAATCAGAACTGCACACCTACAGACATTTTTGCTCTTGTATCAATAAATATGACTGAGAGATAGCAAATTAGTTTGCAGCTGTGCCACTGCACTGATTTCATTGGATTCACAAGCTAAAAAACCCAGTTAAAAAAAAATGTTAATATTCAGACAGAAATCTTCCATCTTGTTAATACACACACAGCTACACAAGTTGGAGACAACATCAATGTTTTAACATTATGCTCATTCTGAGGGAAGGAGTTCCTCTCTCAAGAGCTGTACTGAGCTATATCCTCTTCTTAATTGCTGCTTATCATCCATTCTCCTGCTCTTTCTCAGTCAGTGGTAACAAGATCTGCGTGTCACATCCTCACTGCCAGGGGAACCTCACACCCTTTGAGAAGGAAGGTCTTCTCTTTTTTGCAGAGAGATGAGGTGACCTGCTCTCCATTGCTTAGACAAATTGTAGACTACACAAATGACTCTAGAGGTCCTCAATCTGTCACAAAGCCAGTGCAGTCCATAGCTAAACCTCCTTCCACATGCCTGCCAAATGTTTCTCCTCACATGCTGACCCACGCTCTATGGTTCTTCTCATTTCCCGTCTTTCAATCTTTTATTTTTGTTTCCTGTTCTGTCTCTAAATTTCTCTTCCCCTGTGCCCACTTACCATATGGTGTGTTCTTCCTGATCCTACCATCAAACAGAAATCCAGACTCTCATGATCAGAGCATCCTCTTTGCTGTGTCAGCACAGACCACAGAACCACAGGAGGGTTTGGGTTGGAAGGGACCTACTCCAACACCAGCAAGGACACCCCCAAGGGACCTTGGGAACAGCTTCAAACTGGAGGACAACAGGCTTTAATTGGATATTAGGAAAAAATTCTTCCCCATGGGGTGGTGAGGCCCTGGCATGGATTGCCCAGAGAAGCTGTGGCTGCCCCATCCCTGGCAGAGCCCAAGGCCAGGTTGGATGGGGCTTGGAGCAACCTGGCATAGTGGGAGTTGTCCTTGCCCACGACAGGGCGTGGAACAAGATGGTCTTTGACGTCCCTTCCAACCCAAACAATTCCATGATTCCATGATCCTCAACTAGACCGATTTGCTCATAGCCCCATCCAACCTGACCTTGGATGTTTCCAGGGATGGGCCATCTACCACCTCTCTGGACACTCTATTATACCACCCTCATTGTAGAAAACTTCTTTCTTGTACCTAATCACTGATGCCCTACAAGATCTGAAAGAACATCAAGACCTCAGCTCACAGCCCAGATAAGCGTCCATCCAGTAAACGTGTGTTGCCATGATATTTTATGAAAAATCCTTTTGCTGGGATTTTTCTCCTGAGAAGTTGAGAGGCCTCAGAAACAAAATGTAAACAATAATTATCTGCTGCTGTGGAATGCAACAGGTGCATCTTTGATTGGTCTCATGTGGTTGTTTCTAATTAATGGCCAATCACAGTCCAGCTGTCTCGGACTCTCTGGTCAGTCACAAGATTTTATTATCATTCCATTTCTTTCCTTGCTAGCCTTTTGATGAAATTCTTTCTTCTATTATTTAGTCTAGTTTTAATATATAATTTTCTTTTAATATAACATATATCATAAAATAATAAATCAGCCTTATGAAACACGGAGTCAAGATTCTCATCTCTTCCCTTGTCCTGGGACCCCTGTGAACACCACCACAAACCTGCCCAACAAAGGTGGAGAATCTTTCTCACTTGTGGATCCCACCTAAGTGGAAGAATTTGGTGCCAGGAGCAGACCTTCATTAGCTTTCTGTGTTATGCAGAATTATTTCCATTTCTATTATGGAGCATTGCTACTTCAAACAGCATGGTTTCTGTCAACAAGAGGTCCAGAGACTTCTTCAGCCTTCTAAAACATCTGCCAAACCATCCACAGTAGTACATGGCTCATGACCATCTGTTGCAGAGATCCAGATCCTTAAATTAAGGATACATTATTCTTAAATTAAGGATACATTTGTCAGCTATTACAATGATTGAGCTACACTGACTTGAGGATGACTTGAGTAATGAAATCTTTAGAGAAGTTTAGCCATGCACAAGCCAGGCATAACTGGCAGTCATGAAACATTCTGATAAGTCCCCAAAAGTGGGGATAAGCTCCCATCCAGCTTTCCATGTCATCACCAAACTGGGAGGAAATAAGAAACAACCAACAACTGGCACCCTATTGCCTCTTTGCCCCTGTGAACTTTTAAAATTATGATGTTGTCATATTAATGAGGAGAAAGTGTTTAATTTATTAATTCATCTTTAAAAATTATGGGTGAAGTTGTGTACCTAGTCATTACATCTTCTCCTAATTTGATACATTAAGGAATGTCATATTTGGTGTCATCAAATGATCTCCCTTAATTATGAAAATGGGTAACAATGGCCATTAAATTAATGGCATTTGTCACCATCAGTAGTGGCAAGGGTAATGAATAATGAACAAAATTTCCACAGAGACTTTATAGTCTTATATTCCACTCAGCAACAGGCTTGAAAAACACAGAAACAAAATAGTTCCCTGAGGACCTAAAAAGTTTAAGGAAGACAGGAGAGAAGCTTTAAAACTCTTAAGCACACTAGCCAAGAAAGATATGAATTAATGATGTGGCATAAAAAATGCCCCACTAAAACTTAAAAGCCTTGTGAGCAAATCCATCTTACTAGATCTGCAATAATATCTCCCTATATATTCTTTTCCTAAAGAAACACAAACTGGTTTTTAATGTGACTGCCCATACCTGGAGTACAGCATCCAGTTCTGGTTCCCACAGCTCAAGAAAGGTGTGGACAGACTGGAGATGGCCTGAAAGAGGCCACAAAAATTTTCAAAGGGCTGGAAAGACAGAGTAAATTGGGTCTTTTTTCCCTGGAGACAAGGCGGCTCTGGGGCAGCCTCACCACAGAATTCCAGCACTTACAGGGTGACTACAGAGACGGTGGAAGCTCTCAGGGAGCCCACAGAGAAGGCCAAGGACAACAGGCATGAGTTGTACCAGAAGAGGATTCATCTAGGTATAAAAAATAAATTCTTTACACTGGGACCACCTCCCCTGGAATGTTGTAGAGTCCCCATCACTGACACCTCTCAGAGGAGACTGGGCAGGGTGCTCAATAATCCCATGTAGGTTCCAAAAGCTGGACCAGGTGATGTTTCAAGCTCCCTCCCAATCTGTCTGATGGATTGTTCTATGATTCCACTGAATCCCGGAGGTTGTTTCTATCCTGATCTTGAACAGAACAAAACCCCCGGAATTAAGGATGCAGGCAAGTATTTTGAGACTAAGGAGAATTATCTGTTTGCCCACTTACAAAAGTAACAGCTAATCTGTCTCTGCGATGCTTCCTAATCTTGATCTTGCATATAAGCGCAGTGGATCTTAAATATAATAATATTTTCTTTTCTTTCTGACATGAACATCCTGTTATATGCAGAAAAATACAGCACATCAGTCTTGCATTTAGACATCAAACTTCCATGAAAATTGATGCAATGTGAAACAGAGAGTGTTTCTGCCAAGAGACATGAGGAAATGACTAGGGCAAAGAACAGCTCAGGCAGGCCTACAGTTCATACCATAAATATCACCAAACCTGGTGTTATATGTTTGCATTCTCCAAAAGAAAGGAGAACAAGCACTTTATTTGTGCTCATTCTCTCTCACCAGATTGTTTGTCAAGCTACAGACCAAGCATGAAGGAAATCTAACTGAACTAATCAGCGATTCCAGCTGAAATGTCATTATGCAAAACCTCCTCTATTACCTGCAGGACCTACTGCCCACTTTAAAATTGGCAAGGACAACACTTAAGCCTGCTCTGACATCTGCTTTTCCAGAACATGACATAGTTCTGCTGAAATGAATGAGAGTACATTTTATAATAAGTGTCTTGCTGGCTTTTAATGAAATGATGCATTATTAGCAAAGATTAAAAGAAGTAATTATGTACAGTGTGGCTGAATGATGGCTGTGGGGCCAGAGATGATAACTATCTCTGTGCATTTGAAAACTGAGCATTAAAAAGGATTTTTAATTTTTAAGGTGGCAGAGATGGGACAGACTTCATTAATAAAACAAAAATTAAAAAGCCAATTAAAAAAAAGGAAACCGCAGCTGGAAATTCAGTGAAGGTAATTTTGGACTTGATATCAAATGGCTATTTGTCTGCAAACTAAACTCTCCAAAGTGATTGTCAAATCTCCATGAGTTTGACTACTGAAAGCACAATGAGAAAAAGTATATTAAAAGAACCCAAAGAATTATTTCTTGAATATGGAAACTAGATTGCCTGAATGCATCGTAGACAAAATGGACAGCTGTGCCAGGAGAAAGGTCAAACTCTGGGCAGTGAGAATGATAATTCCTCCTAGTACTCTCATATGGATGTGATTTAGCTCTTACCATGTGGGGATCCACAGCCTCTGAGATGAAAAACATCACAGTCAAAGACCATAATACCATTTTCCTGGCATACAAATCTGTGAAACTCAGGCCTCTTCAAGCACAGTTTTGATACCATTTAAAAATAACTGGTTTAGAAATAAAAATACTTAAAGCAGGGTTTAAATAGCAGCTGTGACCACCAAGTTATATCATCTATTAACTGTGCTAGCAGGCTCTGTAACTGTATTGGGGTGTAAAAAATGCCCTCATGCAAAATAAATGGCGTAAAAACTATGTTAAAGTGAAATCTTTAAGATAATAGATTTGAGTATGCAGAGAAAGATTTGAATAATTTGACAAGGTATGGATAAAGAGTTTCAGTAGTTTCAAAATGGAGTTTGCTAATTTTATGTTCGCCTGCTGAGGAAGAGGACTCAGTGCAGCATCCCAGGAAATATCTACCTACCCTACAACCCATGAGCATATTAAATGGAAAAAAAATGTTCACAACTGGAGCCTCAAAAGGAATGGAAGCTCAAAATAATCCTCTTGGACGGAGTACTTTTATCCCCATGTACTGCTGGGCAGCAGGAGAAGAGCTGGCATAGCATTTCAGCAAATGCTCGGCTCTCTTTATCAAGGGTAGTAAAAGACTTTACTGGTTTTTTCCCATTCTCAGACTGTTAGAGACAGACATGAGTTAATGCTGATATTTGCCTCTCCTCTCCTCTTTCCTCCCTCCAAAAACCAGAAGTAAGGCGGAAATTGCTAATGCTACTGCTCCCAAGGCAGGCTCAGCCCATCGGGAAATCAAAATCAAATGTATGATTAATGTGATCAATTAAAAAAAGAGAAAAAGCTTCTTCTGCTTCAAGAAAATCTTTCATTTTCCCCCATAATGAATGTCTTATTCAGCTGAGGACAGTAAACAGTCCTGTGTTCAGTGACAGGTGTTACATTCAAATGGACTGGAAATGTGATGAACTATCCAATTCTGTCCCACAAAGGCTGCAGTTTCACTGGAGTGAAACACAGAGAAAATGGCACCCAAACAGCCCAGATTTATGAGCAATCCAGAGGACACAGGATATGGAACATGATCAAGAACGTAAAACTCCTGAACTCCTTTAAAATATTGAACCTTTAGAACATTATGTTCACTAAATAAGACTTAGTTGACAAAAAAATGAACAGGTACGAACTCTATGTGGATTAGTCTGGAAATGATTTAGAGTTCAGTGCACAGTCCAGAGTACATATTCTCTGCTCATTTGGCTTCTGTGTGCAAACTGCTTGTGCATGAGAACTAAAAAAGAAGAAAAATGAAAATGAATTAGATCAGAATTACTACTTTGCACCATATTAAAAGAAATTAAGAAGCTCAATAGAAGCCAGATCAGAAAGGACCTTAGAACAAAAAAATTGATCAGGTTTGATGTGGAAGAGCTCACAGACATGTGATAAAAATGGGTATTAGGATCAGAGGAATGAGGTAGGAAGCCTTCCTACTGGGAGACTCTGATATAAATTGTAGAGTAAAACAAACTTTGTCCAGGACATGAGAGAAGGATGTGGTAGTGAATATTCCAGACAATGAATATTCCAGACAGTGGACCTTGTGAATATTACTTGCAATTTTCAATCAGCTCTAGTGCAAATGTCATGAGGTGCTTTTTCCTCTCCTAAGGTGTGGTGATGGTTTACTTTTCACAGTTCAAATCCTTCCTAAACTTGAAGAGCTTGTCAGTAAATACAATTCTTTGGTCCTCTGCATGTTCAAAAAATATTATTCTTCCTAAAAGAACAAATCCAGACTTGTGGCCTCCTGTGTTTGGAAAATAAACACTGTGAAGTTTGTCTGACTTGTGGCTGCCCCATCCCTAAAAATGTTCAAGGCCAGGCTGGATGGGGCTTGGAGGAACCTGGGATAGAGAAAAGTGCAGGAGAGGTTGGAACCAGATGGTTTTTAAGATCCCTTTCAACCCTAACACCTCTGTGACACGCTGACTATTTTTTCTTTAGTATATCTTGTAATACACTTTGCAGGTAAGAGATGGGAGGTCGTGTTCTTGTTTTCCTTTCTGTGAAGTCCACTTCCCCAACCAGAAAACTACAAACAAACCCAAAACTAGCTATTTTATGGCTGAAGTCTCAAGCTGAGAAATTAGCAAATTTGAAATCAGAATAGTAGCACCCATTGTTTACTTTCTTATCAAGGTGTTTCCACAGTGAAGCAGAGTGAGAATCTCAGTTTAATATCAGTTAGTCTCTTTCTAAATCCCCAGATCAGATACTCTCACATCGAATTTTTTTATACATAACAAGAGTTCAATAATCTTTAAGAATTTTGACTTAAAAACTAGAGGTTTTGTAAAAAAGTTTAAGAACAAAGGTTGTTTCTTAATACAACAGGAATATTTCATCAGGCATCACTTGTCTGATTTTGCTGCACAGTTTCATTAAAAACTGAGTGTTACAAGGCAATTAGAGTTTATGCTGAAAACACAAAAATATAAAAAAAAAAAACCAAAACAAAAACCAATTCCCCCCAGAAATCCAACAATCAAAATAAAATTATAAATTAAGAAACATGACCTAAGCTGGCAAAGGGAAATATTCTTGATTGATGCAATTCCACAAAAGACAGGAGTATTAATTATGAGCAAGACACCACATGTAGAAATCTTTTGTGTATTGCATTCTGTTATGTGGTAGAATTCAGATAATTTGTTTTTTAATGATTAATGAAGTCAGAATCATTAGCATGTGGGGGTTTTTTTTCCCTACAAAGAATGAAGCAGATGGATCTGTCAGTGCTTTATAAAGTTCAAATTAAAGATGAGGATTTTCCTCTCCACAGTTTGCCTTCATTCTGTGTGGGAGGAGGAATTGAGAAGGAAGAATAACTGCTATTTCTTTGATCAAATCAGTTTAGGATTCTGCATGAATTCTGAATAAACCCCTAGGTGTTTGCGGTGGGTTTTTTTTTCCTCTTTTTTTTTAAGCACTTGGGTTTTCAAGTGGGTAAACTGTATTTTATTCCTTCTCAAGAAATTTATATTCTTATTTCTTAATAAGCCATTCCCAACAGGCTTTCAAGGGGGTTGGACTGCAATGGGGGCTTATTGCTCTGCAGTTGTATTGTTACTAGAATTCAGTCTCTGACTCCAAGAAAAGGCCTATAGGCAAAACTAAATCAATTTAATCCAACTTAACATCCTCCAGGGCCTTTCAGCAGATGCATCACAGCACAGACATTGGGGATCTTTTCAGCTTATGCAACTGTTAAATCAGAGCAAAGAACCCAGACTGCTCCTGGGATTTCTAGAACAGAAACACTTGCCCAAGAACACCACACAGAGCATGTGTTTAATGTCCAGCCTTCTTCACAGCTGCACAGTGGTTTTTCTCCTCCTTATCAGATTTACTAATCATGAAAATTGACATTCTTGATACACAATTGTCTCACAGTTGTTCTCCAGCCCTTGCTCTGTTAAGACTCTCAGAATTACAAATATTTCAGTCCAAGACAAGAGATCCTTGCATTTGCTCTATTTTTTTTTTTTCTAAATGTAAGTAAGAGTTGTGTGAAGATTTAGTGCACATCCAGGCATGAAAACTGCTTACTCAGTCTAATACACCTTTATCACACTCCCACTGTCCTAATTATAAAGTGATTTTTAATAGCTTCCAGGTTTAGCAGAGAGACATGACAATTGATAGGTATCAATTTGTCTGTCTCTGGGACTCAGGTGCCCACATGTCAAATTGGAGGCACAAAATCCAGGTGATGTTCTCTGGGAATGCTGCCCCACAATGACACCCAACCTCACCCCAGGCCTGCTGCTTCCTGGAGTTTTGAGAGTTCAACATTGGAAAAGTCAAACCCCATGGATCCAAACCTTCCTCTTAGTAGAGGTAAGCTGCGGGATTGCCCAAACTGTCTGGGAGCCAGAGAGAGGGGCATCATTGCACTAACGAACCTTGCAGAAAGCCCAGTGATGACTTTTTCTATTACAAAGAGAAAACATTCCCAGATGAGAGAGCTTGAACTCATGTTTCCCCCCTCTGTTGCAAGCTCATGGCTTGATTCCTCCAAAGAACCTTAAAATCTCTTTTTTGCACAGTGACACTGCTCAGCTTTGCTTGGATTTCATGAAATTTTTAACGTGTTCAGTCTTTCTAAGCTGAAGTGGCTGAAGTTCCAATGGGGTCAGGTGTGCAGTGCTCACTCCAGCTGTGGATTAGGCAGGCTTGGAGGGACAGGATCTCACAGCTGACCTGAGCAGAAGGGAAATCACACATGAACTGTGTAGACAAACCTTCTAAATTGGTTGTAAGTTTTGAGGATCACAGCTGGGCAGCAAAATGCAACACCAAGCACCTTGGTGCTATCATGAATTTTGCCCCTCACCCCTAAGTCAAATGGTTATCCCTGGTCATTTGATTTGGAGATGTTGAGTCCCTTTCTGTCACTGGTCATCAAACAGTCACTCTAACACACATGTGAAATTCATTAAATTTACCTCAGATTAAGGAAATCCTATGTTGTAATTAGAATGCTTTCCTGGACACTATCTGTTTAATCACACATCAATCTGCCTGATTATAATTGAATGCTCCTAATTAATTTTCCACTGTCCACCACTCCACATTATTCTGAAAAAAGGAAAGCCTTTCCCAGCAGACTGCAAACAAGAATTGCATCTTTTTTCCTGAAACTGCTCTGAAAGAAATCATCTTAATGAAAATGGATACAAAATTTGAAGCAAAATATGAGCATGAAGATAATATCTGCATTTCTTATTGAAATAATGTGCAGATTTCAATGTCATTGCAAGCCATTACCTAAAGAGTTAAAGAGAGACTTTACAGATCTGTCTGCAGTACCAGCCTGTGTGTTTCAAGAGAAAGAGAACCTCCTGTAAGAATATAAACCTCTAATAAGATGAGAGACTTTTACTAAGCCACTCATGCTTGAAGTCTATTGAAAGATAATCTTTGGTACAGTACTCCCAGAAAAGAAGTGAACTGAAATCAATATCCAGTAAAAATCAGATTAAGAGACCAAGCTAAAGAAATCTGAAGTTACTCAGCAGAACAGACATATATCTTAAAGATTATCATTGATCATGAAAGCATGGGGTCTTTTTAGCTCTGAGGAGAGAACAATTTCTAAGGACAAGATGGACAAGACCCTGTCCCCTCTTTCTCTTTAGGTACAGCCCCTGTAGCACAACAGATTTTAAATCTCCATATTTTAATTTCAAATACAGTGTAACAAAAAAAAAAAAAAAGAAGGTTCAGATATCATCTGATCATGGGGAGAAAATCTAGTTTTTCACAAAAAAAGCTTATTTTCACTCACACATTTAAATATGTCTCTGTTTTTCTATGAAAAAAAGACAATTCATTTCTGAGATGAAAGATGAACTTGCAGTCAGGAAATGAACATTCAGCAAACGTGAGGTTATTGCCAATATCTTCAGAGACCTTTGACCAATTTAATTACTCATAAAGCCATTCCTGACTCCAACATGTCAATAGTAATAGTGTGCATCCTTCCCACTCAGCTGGCCGATGCTTTGGACCTGCCATAAACTCCTTCCATGTAAGTCAGTCCATAATTTCCAAATACAAAATTATCTGTATCACAAAAGCCATTTTCCCCTCTCCTTCGCTGTACGTTAACAGAATCAATTTGCATCTAGGAATGCACTTATTTAAACTTTTAATTACTATTATGATAAGAAGATGCAAGACCCAATAGTTTAACAGCAGAGAAAAGCTAAATATCTTAAAAACAACTGCAGGTGGAATGTTTGATTTCACATCTGAATGATTAATCTTAGCAAATTAAACAAATCTATTTTAGTGAACAGCATAGTGACTTATTTCCACTGTGACACAATTCAAATCCTGAACTACTCAGTACTCAAAAAAAAAAATAGAGGGAAAATAATACCAGAAGGAATTAACAAGATATTCTATTTTGTTCTTCATTAAAATCCATTTAGTATTGAAAATTGTTTAATATTTCCAACACACATCCATAATTGTTTGAGTACTTATTCGGCAGAGAGTCTCTCACAACCTCAAAACACCAAATTTCAAAATAAATTCAAATACTCAATCAAGTTTTATGTGTTCACTGCTGCAAAAAGTTTTAAAACATATGCCACCAAATTTTCTTGGTTTTCTTGTCCTCTGGATTACTTTTTTCTTGATTTAATTTTTATTCTGATGCTTCATAAAAAAAAAGTTTCACATTCTTAGGTGTGTTTTTCATTCTCCTTCACTATTTTTTCTTTTATCATTAAAAGAAGATTAAATATGTAAATACGTAGGAGCATCCCAGAAGTTGACAACTTTGAAATCCTCTATCTGCTACAAAAACAGACTCTTCTTCTTTTCAGGACTAGCATTTCATTTTGCAATCCTAAGGTGAAGCTTCTCTTCCCATCACACCATTCCTTCCCTGGCCATTTACACACAGACAGCATTTTTTTCCTCTCTGCCTTCAACATCAAAACATCAAATAAGGGGAAGAGAAATTGTCTTCCCCAAGATACAAAAAGGCTGAAAACAGTGCAATGGTGAGACATTTGATCCTTTCCTTCTGCTCAGCACAAGGAAGACTCTTGGACGTTTTGGAGTGGGGAAGGGTCACAATTTTAGTTAAAGGATTGGAGCATCTGTCACATGAGGAAAAGCTGAGATCACTTGTGCTGCTCAGCCTGGAGAATGGAAGGCTCAGGGGGATACTCTCAATGTGGATAAACACCTGAGAGAATAAGAGAAGAGAGCCCAGCTCTTCATGGTGGTCACTGAATGGACAAGAGGCAATGGGTACTAATGGAAATACAGGGAATTCCATTTAATCATGAGAAAATCTAATTTGTTGTGAAGAGGATTGAATGCTGAAATAGGTTGCCCAGACATATTTTAGGGTCTTCATTGTTGGCCTCTTTCAATCTCTGTGATTCTGGGATTCTAAGGTTTACAATAAATGCTGAACCTTATAAAATATAGTGATGTAAATACCTAATTGTTTGGTTACACTTGATTAGGAGCTCATAAGCATATTGCATGCTAAGCTTGTTTCTAATATTCCTCACAGGGAATCCCAGTTGTGCCATCCCAGTTGACAAAACCTCCAAGTTTTAAACAATTTTCCTGTGAAATCTTTCTTCTCCATATGAAAAAAAAACAAAAAAAAAAAAACAAACAAACAAAAAAAAAAAAAAAAAAAAAAAAACACAGCAAAAGAAATATTCTCTACCAGATTTCTCTTAGTCTCTAGGCATTTGCAGAGTTGTTTCTCTTTCTTATTCTCACTCCTCTCTCCAAGTGAAGTTACTGGGGTCTGGGGCTTTTTTTTCCCTTTTTAAGTCTATTATCTCAGAGGCACCACCACCATCACTGATGGGCTCAACCTTGGACATCAGTGGATCTGGCTTGGAACTGTCTGAAATTCAGCCCTTGGAAATGGGGGAAGTTTCCAGGTGCCACCCCTGTATCACCCCTGCTCCCAAAGTCTGGCCACACAATCCCATAAAACCTATTTCTCACAGCTTCTGCAGCCTGGGACAAAGGAGGGCTGATCATGCGATCTCCTTGTTGGCTTTTCTTTTCTTCTTTCTCCCACCCTCTGTTCCTCTGCTGTGAAAGTAAAGCTGTGCTCACTGTAGAGCTTCATTTCTTGTTCTCGGTCTCTCCCTTGATCATACACAGCCTTCAGCCTGCATTTGTGCTTTCACAGTTTCCCCAGCTAAAGTCTTGAATTTGGGACAGCTTGTTGGAGTTCAAAGCAATAGAATTACCCACTCTGAAATGAGGGGAAATTATCCCCTTGCACTGACAGCTCTCCAGTTGTTTACTTCCATTTTCCCCTTGTGCTCTCATGATCAGGCACATGGTCTCCTGCTCCATCTCTTTTCAAGCTGGCACATCCCAAAGGGTCCCAGAAAAATATGTACTGTCTCAGTTCAACTTGGATTGCAGCTCTTCCCTCCCTTTTGGACCAGCAGACTGGAGAGGGAGGCTCCCACTCCCATTGTGCCTCAGCACAAAGAGAAGGCCAGGTTCCTTGTGAGTCATCTTCAGGGTTATCCTGGATTGCCAAGCAAATTGTATTCTATTTGCCATCTGGATGGCATTTGTCTTCTGTTAAGTGGGCAGTTTTTATCTCTTCCACACCCAACCCTCCCTCTGGGGTGACATCTGCTAATAACAGCTATGGAATGTCCCTGCATGGCTGATAAGAACTACAGCATCCCATTGGGAGATGTGAGCCAGAGGGAGGAGCCAAGCATTCCTACCTGGGGGTAATCTTGAGAGTCTGGAACACCAGTACAGCTTCTCCACTGGATTTCCCAGAGGAACAGCAGCTGCCTCTTCCACTGGATCTTCAGAGGAAGAGACTGCACCTTTCTACAGGATCCCTGCTCCAACAGAACCCCCCCTGACACTCCAGGAGGGCTGCAGCCACATTTCCAATGGGACTGCTACCAACACCCTGACCCACAGGGTGTCAGGTTGAGTTCTGACTCTGTCAGTGTTGTTTTAGTTTACTGCATTGTTTATTTTATCCTTTTATTTTCTTCCCTAATAAAGAACTGTTATTCCTGCTCCCATATTTTTGCCTGAGAGCCCCTTAATTAAAAATTTATAGCAATTCGGAGGGAGGCGGTTTGCATTTTCCATTTCAGGGGAGTCTCCTGCCTTCCTTAGCAGACACCTGTCTTTCCAAACCAAGACAAGGGTGTAGGTGCTGAGGGACAGGCCAGATTAACCTGCTGCTCAAATCTGAGTGGTGATCACCAAAAGGGACTTTGCAAGGCAAACATTAAGATTAATTCAATTACAAAGCTCCCAGACAATACACACTAAGGAAGTTGCATCCCATCATTCCGTTTGGGTGTGTCCAAGCTCCTTGTTTTTCTGGCTGACTAGCTCTCAATTAAAATAGTGTGCGTATTATTACTGATGTCAGAAGGCAAAACATTTTAGAGCTTGTCAGTAGGGGAGGAGCCCTGAATGGTGTTTAAGAATGAGAGTGGAAAGCAGAGGTGTATATGACAGAGGCATCCAGGAAGAGCTCTATGTAATCAGATTCTAAGTGTTTCTGCTTCAGTACATAGTCATAAATGTCAGCTGAAAGTTAACTTTGTTGTTTATCAAATGCATGTTAATAACTTAATTGAAAACCAAAGTGCTCTATTGATTGCAAATGTAAATTGGCAATGCTGTGGTCTCTGCCTGCCAGTCAATAACAGCAGCACGAGTCAGGGAGGCAAAAACAGAATAAGGGAACTGATCACAGAAGGCATTGAAGGAAGACATAAATCCTAGAGAATATTTTCATATTTCAGTATCAGCAGACTCCCTACAATATAGCTTCCTGCAGCTGATAAAGATTCATTCTCTAAAGCCTGTTTCAATTTAAAGCTCAGATGAGACACACACAGACATCCCCACTGCCCCACCACAACCTCCTTCAGGGAAGAGCAAGAAGCAGTGCAGGGTCACAGGGGGCAGCCCCTCAGGAAGCACTGTCTGCACTGACAGCTGCTGGGTGGGATCAAGGACTCCAGGAACACCTCACTCTTCTCCCCAGATGTACTTTTACAGACAAGAATGGCATAAAACTTTCAAAAAGTGACCATATCCAGCGCAAATAGATGCAAGCAACTGGCAACATTTCAAGAGGGTGATCAAAAATCTTCCTTTAGGAAGAGAGAGGGCGTCTTTCTTGTAAAGATGGGCTTTTCTGTACAGGATCTACAGAGGTTTTGGCAAAATCCTTTTTAGTAAACATGAACAACTTAATATCGCTTGATTTTTGATACTGATAAAAATTCATTTAGTATCAACAATGACTCAGTGATAGAGTCAACAAGCACTTAAAATCTGGGTTTGTAATTCACCCCTCCCTGCCCTTACATTCTCAGCTGTCAAACAGCACAACATTATTTTGTAATTTTTCTGTGAATGTCTTTCCATATTGTTTACAATAATAAGACTCAAATTCACTTGAACTCATTACCAGTGCAGCCTGAGTAACTCTAAATCTGACCCCTATTATTATATTATTATGCAGAAAGGGTCATAAGTGTGATTTGATTGATGCTATTTGTTTCCTGTACACAAATGAGAGTTTCCCTCTGAGCACAGCAGATACTGTCTGGAACAACATTTTTATGGTGATAAAGCGTCTTTTAAATGAGAATTAAAGTCATTCATAAGGAGCTGAACTAGAAAATCCTGTGTTCCTCGGTATTGGAGTCCTACTGCTACATCTCCTACTGCTTTCCCTCATCATCTGTTCCCAAAATCTTTTCCCTGTTGTAATCAGGGAAAGCCACTGTGATGCTGCAGCTGCCTTGTCACGGATCTGGACTGTTCCCTGGGGAGCTGTGCCTGGTTTAAAACTGCCCGTACATCAGCCAGGATGTGCTTCTAGAAACACTGGCTGGCCAACCAAAACAGGTTGAGTTATTTGGTTTGCCTTGATTGGATGCACCGGTTTGGGTTGTTTGCCTGTTCAGAATTCTCACAAAAAATTTTGACCTTTATCCCTCTCCATTTTCCACCTCTGACAAATGGAGCAACAACAGTCAGCAGATTCAAAAAGCGTAAAGAGGAAATGAAGCATCAGGTACATAAAAAACTTGCTCTGATCAGCCTCACACACAAAATTATTCTGCCCCCTTCTTCTTCAAATCTGTTTAAGGTTTATTTCCAACTCCACCAAAACTGATAGGAGTCAGGCTAACATATACTAATCAGATAATAAGTAATTTATGTAAGCATATAATCTGCTAATTTCAGACAAATGGGTAAGGTGAAGCCACATCACTTTTCTAATACTAGGGGGGGAAAAGGCACATAAAGAAACATGGTTTTGTTAGATAACAATAAAAATGTTAGACACAATAAAAATGCTGTAAAATCTCATAAGTCTTAAAATGTCAAGTGACAAATTATTTTATAAATTACTATTTAAGTCAAGTAGTAGTTGACTTGATTTTTTGAAGAAACTATAATTGAAGTACTTTGAAATTTTTTGCTGCCTATATAAAATAAAATAATTGCATAATTAGCACATAATTACTTTCAGGAGTGACTAATTTTGGATTCCATTAAGTATGCATTAATTGCTATGCTGGCAACCGCAATACAAAAAGTCAGAAAGTGAAAACCTTTCCCTATCAAGGTCAGCATTTGCATTATAAACCCATCAAAATAGTGTTAAATCAATGGATAGTCCAATATGCAGAGGCTGCAGGGCTCAGGGCAGTGGGATGGAAGGACAGCCAAGGCATTGCTGGCAGAATTCAAACTGACCTCACCCTCAAAGGTCTGGTTTTGCACCCAGTGAAGACAAATATTTCCAATGGCTTCACTGCTGCAGGATTAGGTCCATTGATGAGTTATCAACTGGCTGGTTTTCATTAGCTCTGCAGAGTCCACTTTGAAACCTCTTCTCCCTCCTCTGTCATACCCAATTACTCCTATTGTTCTGTTTGAGGAGTTATAGACTCATGACAAGTGTGAATAAAACTCTTATTTTATTTTATAATCCAGTGCTCCATTCACTGAGTAACACTTTGCGAATTTTTGTGTTATTAAAATATTTGTGATCAAATTTATTTTTTTAAAGAAAAAATACCAAACAACTCACACATGAAACAAATTCATTTACATACCATATTTGTCTCCTAGGACATCAGGAAAATTTAATGTATTCCTACAGCCAAATAAATGTATTAACACAGTATACATTGCTGACAAGACTTTCTTCAATGGCAGGTCAAACCCCATTTGATCTTTGAAACCTGTTCATACTTTTTTTGCTCCAGCTTTGATATCAACATTTCTCATGATCCTGAAATCACCCAAGATAGCTGAGATACTGATAATATCAAACATCCCAGTTTAGTCACCTCTTATTTCTATCTCAGAAAAAAACCCTACCAAATTGTTACCTTTTTTGCTTGTTTGTTTAATGATGCCATACAGTGATTGTTCTTTTGCATTTAAACACATTTTAAATAAACCAATTTGTGTTTATTTGTCTGAAATATCAGAAGGCCTGGTTGTATATTTTCAGCCTGGTCTTGCTCACATTAACACGTTTTGCAGGGCCTTCAGGCAGCTGTTTTCACTTCTGTCATTCCTACATTTTCTGCTTTGCATCCCATCCGTATTTCAGGGATCTCAAAGGGATAATTAGCTGTATTGGTCAGCCTTACACACAGGTGGCCCACAAGTCACATAAATGGCTGTGGAATAGTCTAAGAATCTCAAAAAACCTTAAAAATAGGTAACTGCTGGAAAAGTTGTCTGTCTTTGGACAGGAACAATAGAAGGAACCAATGAGAGAAAAGCCTTTTTGCAATTCTTTCATGGAGTGTGACCTTCAATGTACCCAGACTGTGTGAGGGAAGGCAACTCCTGCCAACCAGATTAAATTGTCAGAGTGAATGAATTTAAAGCTGAGGTTTTAACTTTCTACCTATTTACATATCACATGGAGTTTAACGATTAGCAAATTAGACACAAATCATGTGCAAATCAATGCAAATTACTGGTTCACACACACAATGTAAACTTCATTTTTCATGTTGGGATGTAGCCAGTGCCTGGTTAACAAGCATATGGATTTCTGATCTGGGGGAAATGAGCTACTCCCCCCTCCTCCCCTCTCATTCCTCCACTTGGCACAAACCCACCACATTTCTCATTCAATCCACATAATTCACTCAATACTCTCCTCGTGTCAGGCTTCGTGTAGGCAGGTAATAACTTCTAGAGTCATTAAATTAGGCTGTGTGCTTTCTCTAATTTGTGCTCCTTGGTTGGAGTTTTGTGGTCACTTACACTAATTAGAAATGCTCAGTTTATTAACAGAAGATATATGCTTTGGAAAGCTCCAGGAGATTTCCAAGGTGTTTATAGATCCCTGCAACTTTTGTTGTCTTGACTTTTGAACTGTGTCGTACGTAACTATTCTGAACTGAGCTGATGGAAGCCCTTTGATCTCACCCTATTCATTAAAACCCATTGCATTTGCTGCTTCTCCAACATCACTTCTTATTTCAGAGGGGATCTCCCTTTCCCCAAGAGAGATTGCACACAACCAGAATCACAGAATCAGACAACAGTTGTGAGCAGATGTCGGAACCCAGGACATTCCTCTGACTGCCCTGAAGGACTCGAGACCCTATCAGGGGGCTCAGAGACCTTGGCATGGAGTCAAAAACAGCTGTGCCTTCAATCTTAGCCCATGGAAACAATTACCAACTTTGTGTGAAGATTTACAAGCCACAAGAGTTTGAGTAGAATGATAGTGAATTTGACCCTGGGTGAAAAAGTAGAATTTTGGGGTTTTAGAATGGGGGTTCAAGAGGCAAGATGGAGGAATCTGGGCATGTCCTGTCTTTCTGATTCTTCTTCTTGTCCTCCATCTTCTGCTGTGATGGTGGCACTTCTGGATTGGTTTAGAGTAGAGACAAAAGTCTAACATACGTGATAGTTATTGGAAAATTATTGTAAATAAAGTACATGTAGTTTTTAGTATAAAAACATAACACCACCCCAAGGGTGATCAGAGTGCCTCAAACCAACCTGCCTGACAGATCTCACTAGGTCAGAGAAAGAATGTATTAGATAAGAGAAAATAAACAAACTTGAAAACCAGAGCTGAGGAATCCAGACTTCTTCTTCAGTCGCGAGGCTGGGAAAAAAAACTTTTTAATACCTGAGGAGCCATTCAACCACAGAATCCCCAAGAGCCAGAAGCAACCTCTGGAGATCTGCTCTGCAAACTTCTGCTCAAAGCAGGAGCAGCCTCCAAGATAAATCAGATTTCATGGAGTCACAGAATGGTTTGGGTGGGAAGAGATTTTATAAATCATGTCCCCTGCCATGGGCAGGGACACCTTCCACTATCCCAGGTTTCTCCAAGCCCTGTCCACCATGGCCTTGAACATTTCCAGGGATGGGGCAGCCACAGTTTCTCTGGGCAACCTGTGCCAGTGCCTCAGCACCTTCATTAGGAAGAATTTTTTCCTAATATCCATTTAAGTCTATTCTCTTCCAGTCTGAAGCCATTTCCCTTAATCCTGTCTTTTGCTTGGGCAATTCTGAAGTCTGAAGAATCTGCAGGTTCTTTGATTCTGCTCCCTACCTGTTGAGCCTCTGTTCCTGTGCTGAAGGGAAAATGAATTTCCAGAATTCCAGGGTGAATTTCCACTGCAGGAACATGTGGCCTTTGCCTCTTGACCTTTCCTTGTGCAACCCCAGGACTCTCCTCTGTCTTCTCTCTGTGTCGCTGCAGGCAGTGGAAGGAAGGTCACTCCAATTCCCCTTGCAGCTTCTCTCATTCCTGTGCTTCTGCCTCCAGCCCTCTCTGCTGTACTCACATCAATTTCTCATTTTTTGGGGGACTCCAAAAGATTTTCCACAGACTCCTCAGTAGCAGTTAAAATAGCCAACTGTCCTTTGGTGTACTGCTGCCAGTTAGCTGTGAATTTTGAATAATGAACTTTTTATGCAATTAACAACCACAACTTTTCCCTCCTCTCAGAAATTCTGTGGAGCAGAGACCTTCCTTTAAGGCCAGGTGAAGAAAAGGACACCTGAAAAACTCTGTTTATCACCCTCAAACTGATTTTGGACTGTTGGAGACAAGGAAGATCAAAACGCACAAATCAAGGAAATGTGCCCACTGGCAACATATAATCCTTAAAACTCCAGTGTGCCTCACAGAAAATCCCACACAATGTGTACATACAGCAAAAGTTGAACTCAAAACATTGCTGAAGTCACAGCATCCATTTATACTGCCTCAGGCAGGAACATCTAGCTGGGAATGAGTGATTTTAGTCCCTATCAGATGTGAATAACATAAACAATCAAAGAAATATGTCTTCTCTGACATGACCCTTAATCACTGCAAAAAAAAAAAAAAGAGAGAGACAGTGACCTTGATTAACATTGTGCTGCTGAATATGATATGAGAGATCCCACTGATCATTGATTCCAGCAGCTGGGGACATACAGAGCCTTTGTTTTCATCCCTTCATTTAGCACCTACAGAATTTAAGGTATGATCAAAATAGAGGAGAACATTATACAGGCTGCATCTGTAATCTTCTGCTCCCTGCTGAATACAAAGCTCTTACGTCTTTTGTATGAAATAAGAAAGAAATACTCCTGTAACCTGGGCTCAAGAGGAATTGCCAGTTAAGTTTCCATTTTAATGTGTGTGCAGGAGGACAGAGTTAAAATTCTGCAGGCAGCTGCAGGCAGTATGTTGTTGATCATTATTTATGTAGCTTCTGCAGCATAAATAAGTTAAATGTGCTATTTTTATTATTATTATTTATTTTGGAGGATTTGGACCTTAAGAGTCACCTTTTAACCAGAAAGGTGTTTTGTTCTGTAGCAGTACAGTCATCTCTACAGCATATTAAATTAGATCTTTTTTTTTCTTTTTTAAAATGTTAGAAGTAACATCTTTCCCATGAATATTTATTTTATTTTTTAAGCTTGCTTATTTCACAGTTCATCCTTCTCCCATCTAAGCTGCTCTTTCCTTTGCTCTTTGCCTTGCTGCCCAAAGAAATTAATTCTGCTATGCCCATGGTTTTGCATGTATAAAACATCAGATACCAGCATTTTCTGACCTTCTGCTTCTTTCAGAATTCTGTTCATTATTCTGTGGCTTCAAACAACCAGGTATTCATATTTTTTAGATTTCACAACCATCCATCTGATGTTTCAAATGTTTTAAGAGGCTTAGTCAACAAACATCCAGCAAGATGAAATGTGCAGAAAGCAGCTACAGTCTGAATCCCGGACAAAAAACGTCTACCAATAATTACAGCCCTCTCTCATGAGCCCCAGACACAGTCAAACAGACTGAGGTTACAGCTCTGTGCTAAATCCAGTATCCCAGCTGACATTTACAGCCCCAAAAGTTAAGGGCTCTGGAAAGGATGTGTGGCTGTAGCTGATTGCAAACTGCTGGGAATTATCTCAGCAATGTCATGAGTCCCAAATTGTGCTTGGAATTTGCTTCACAGGAAGTTATTTGCCAGGTTCAGGTTGTCATGTGGATGTACCCCTGTTCTCCAGGTCCTGAGGATAGCAAAGAGAGGGGCAGGTAATGTTTAATTGTTTAACAGTAATTAGGAAATCCTTTCTAGTGAACTGGGAAGCGAACAGGGAGTTCCTCACAGCTTTGGGTACATGAGTTGCTTTTGAAAGCCTGCCCTCCTACAGACATCCACTTCTGAAAACACCTCAGTGCTTTGGGTTTAGGGATTAACCTACATGGGCACTGCAGTGACAGAATTACTTCCTCAGCCAGGAGGCTTCATTTACAGCCCTGCACTTGAGATTTTTGCCCCTGCTGCAGTATATCACAGAAACTCATTAAATGAGGTGGCTGTGAACCTCTTGCTTTGTATCTAAAAATAAGTTCAGTGCCTTATTTCCACCATGGGATCAATCCAAGAGGGAGATGCTTTTCTTAAGGAATCCAAATGCACCATCATGAACACTGCATCTTTTTTCCTCAGAAACCATATGGATTCACAGAGCGAGAGAAAAGGTTGTGAGGTTTTTTTTTTCTCCCCTCATCTTTCCCTTCCCTTTAGTTCTTAAGTCTGGGCATTGTAAAGGAGGGTTGAGCACTAAACTGCACCCACAAAGAGCTTAGAGCAGGAGCAGGTCTGTCTGCAATGCCCCTATTGAATCAAAATAAGCTGACATAAGCTGGATGATAGGATGGCTGGTTTTGTGCTCTCAGAGCTTTTAAACCTCTGCTGAGCTCGAGTGGTGATCAGACTGAAGTTTAACAAAATAAAGCAGAGAAACTGCCCGAAACAACTCTCTCTAGCTTTGGATGAATGCTCTTTGTCACTGGCAAACTTAAGCCTTTCTTCTAGGTGTTCACTCTGTGCGCTTTATCTGCTCCCAGGATTGCTCCATTGTGAAGAGGAGCACAAGTGTGATACCGCTCTGAGCCACAGTTCCCTTGGGAGGATCTATCAGGCAAAGCTGCTGCTTTCTCAGCTTCTGCAGAAAATTCATTCCAAATATATATCCCATATAAAACACATTTGATTCTTTTTTAAAAATACACCTCCCTCTCTCCAAGTAAATGCAGCTTCTGTTGTAGCTCAGATGTAGAGCCTTGGATCAGAAGCAGGGATAATCATGATCAGATTTACCAGGACATGATGACTGAGTGGGGCTTCTGTTCCATATTTGCTGCTTTTCCTTCATAGGTGTTTTTTTAATCTTTTCCACAGGCATCACCTCCAGACAGCTTTTTAGCCATGCTGTTATCTGTGCAGGACATTTTAATTCTATCTTTCCCTTGGTATGCATGGCATTCATTAACAGCCTGACATCAATAGGATGTGTGAGCACAAACATTTTTTTTCTTAGACCCCAAGACTCCAACATGGGTATTTCACTGCCATTGAAGATATAGAAATTTGTTTTTTCCAATTTTCTATCTTTCCTCACAATAGAGGAACAAGAGGGGAGTGATTGTGTTTTAGCAAACATTGAGACAAAATAAAACTGAGGCAGTGTGGTGGTGTTTGCAGGGGTCCCAGGAAGAGGGAAGAGACAAGGATGTGACTTCATGTTTCAGAAGGCTGATTTATTATTTTATGATATATATATTATTAAAACTATAGTAAAAGAATAGAAGAAAGGATTTCATCAGAAGGCTAGCAAGCAAGAAAAAGAACGATAACAAAATCCCGTGACTGACCAAGGCAGTCCAGACAGCTGGGCTGTGATTGGCTGTTAATTAGAAACAACCACATGAGACCAATCACAGATCCACCTGTTGCATTCCACAGCAGCAGATAATTGTTGTTTACATTTTGTTCCTGAGACCTCTCAGCTTCTCAGGAGAAAACAATCCTAGCAAAAGGATTTTTCACAAAACATGTCTGTGACAAGGAAGTAGTATTAGATAATCATTAAGGTTGGAAAAGACATTTATGAACATTGAGTTCAACTCAATGCCAAGGCCACCACTAACTGGTTAACTGCCAGAACAGAGGTCCAAAGAAATGGTTTAAACCTTCATCCTTGGAAATTTTGAGCATTCAACTGGACAAACTCCTGAGTAACAGGCTCTGACTTTGAGGTTAATCCTTTTTTTGCATAGGAGCCTTCACTACATACCTTATATATTCCCTCACAACCTGATTTTTGTATGATTGCAGTACACAACCATGCAAAAGTGTAAACCAACGCTGGCATTAAATATGTGCAAATTAAATCCACAAACATAGTCAACAGCTTCTTTAGGCTGTAGTTAACTCTGTAGACCATTCCTGCTCCCTGGCCTCAGGGGAGGTGGACTGAGATACAGGACAGTGTCTGCAGGTGGTAGTGTTTGGTTGTGCTGATATTTAGCAGAAGAAAGGAGCTGATGGATTTGATTTAGGGTTTGTGATTTTACATAACTGACAAGCCAGGCAGAGTCTGTGGATGGGTGTTTTCTATCACAGTCAAATCAAAACAAATAATATGGTTAAGGCACCATACAAACTGTTTGGGATATTGTCATATCATTACATGTTTTCTATTTCTGACAAACATTACTTACATTTCAAAGCACTTTTTCCCCCCAGCTTTCCATATGTCAGCTGCTATCAAAACACACTATTTAGAGTTAAGTGGAAAGAAAATTAAAATTATTTTTTTCTAGTCTCTGATCTTCAAGTGCTCAAAGAAAATCCCAGACACTGCAATGAGTGTTAAATGTACAGCTTTATCCATAACTCTAAGACCACTCTACTCTCTGCAAAGATTGTCCAAGCACTAGAGGATTCCAGCCTCAGCCTTGCAGCAAATAACAAACCTGTACCTTTCCCAGGCATTGTTTCAGTCATTCAAAGCTCATCTAAAATAGAGAGCTCAAGACTAGGATTAAGATTCTCCCATTTCATATAAATGCTAAATATGACTCTCTTTGGAGGGATACCAAGCTTCTATAGTGTCAATATGTGGTGCTAAAAATAAGAAATCAGAAGGAACAGAAGGAACAATAGACTCTTACACAAAGTGGCACTGTCGGAGTATTTGGCAGAGAAGCAATCTTGTGGGTGACTGTTGAGGCCCTATGTCTGAAATACCTAATTAAGTTCAGAAGGTACAACCACAGAATGGTTTGGGTGGAAGGGACCCTAAAGCCCATCCAGTTCCAACCCCCTGCCATGGGCAGGGACACCTTCCACTGTCCCAGGCTACTCCAAGTCCTGTCCTGCGGTGTTTGTGAGGTCCCCAGGACATGGTGAGAGATGAGAATTTGACTCCATGTTCTCAGAAGGCTGATTTATTATGATATGATACTATAAGAATGCTATACTAAAACTATCCAAAAGAAAGAGAAAGGATACATCTGGAGGCTTAGCAAGAATGAATAATAAAAACCTGTGACTGTCTCCTCAGAGTCTTGACACAGCTGGACAATGATTGGTCATTAAATTAAAACAATTCACATGCTGGATAAACAATCTCCAAATCACATTCCAAAGCAGCAAAACAGGAGAAACTGAAGCTTCCCAGCTTTCCAGGAGAAGAAATCCTGGCAAAGGGATTTTTTCAGAAAATATCCTAGTGACACTGTCCAGCCTGGCCTTGGACACTTCCAGGGATCCAGGGGCAGCCACAGCTCCTCTGGGCACCCTGTGACAGGGCCTCACCACCCTCATAGGGAACAATTTTTTCTTAATATCCAGTCTAAACTTCCTCTCAGTTTGAATCCATCCCCCCTTGTCCAATCACTAGATGCCTTGTGCCTCTCTCCATTTTTATTGAACTCTTCAGTCATTGGAAAGCTGCAGTGAGGCCACGCCAGACCCTTTTCTTCTCCAGCCTGAGCAACCCCAGCTCTCCCAGGCTTTCCTCCCTGCAGAACTGCTCTATCCCTCTGATCATCCTGGTGCCTCCTTCGTGTTGCCATCTTATTGCAGGGGTTTCATGCTGTTGTCTCCTTATCACAAAAGTTCCAAACTTTCTTGGTGCTTCTCATGGGCATCTCCTCAAAGCACTGACCCATTCTTCTTCACAAAGCAGCCAACTGACTCCAGTTCCCATCTCAATACCACCCCACTCTTTTATAGCACTCTTCCTCTCACTGGTTACAGCTGTGGCCTGTTAAAGTCAGGCCTGTTCCTAATCTTTGATAATTGGCCCAGCTGCAACTCCTTAGGGGTGAGATTACTTTCTACACTATCTTTATTTTCTTATATTCTATCCCCCTACACCTTTGGATTTGCTCCAGCAGCTCCAGGTTCCTCCTGTGCTGGGTCCCAGGGCTGGGGCAGCTCTGCAGGTGGGGTCTCACCTCAGCAGGGCAGAGGGGCAGAATCCCCCCTTTCCTGCTGGGGAACCAGCCCAGGACATGAAGGATTTCAGAGATGGGTCATGTCCAGCTCTCACCCACCAGCACCTCCAAGTCCTTCTTCCAGGGCTGCTCCACATGCTCATCCCCTACCCTGGATGGTACAAAGGACTGGTCTGAGAAGTGACATGAGCTCATAATCCCATACAGTCTTTAAAGTTTCATCAGACCTGCTCCTAAATGGCTGCTTAAAGACAATTTCAGGTCATAAGGAAAAAGGCATCCATTCAGCGTGCTTCCATTTAATCTAAAACCAAGTTACAGGGAACATGAGCAAACACAAAAAAGGAGAAAGTGCTGAAAGCATTGCAATATTAAAAAAAAAAAAAAAAAGAAAAAAAAAGCCTTTTTTGCATTAGCTGACAGGATTTTTTAAAGGAGTTCTCTTGACCTATTATGGAAAATGGTTTCTGCTAGTTCAGGTAAGGGTAGTACAGTAGTGGGCACAGTGCTAGGAAAGAGAAATCACTCAGATTAATTAGCAATATAAATGCAGATTTCAACAGGTGAGTGACAAGCAAGGTGCTGAAGCTGGATGTTCTTTCAGTCTTAAATTCAGATAGTGATGTGAGACTATGAGACAGCTATAGCATGTTAATGTAAAAAGCTACTCAAAAAGTTAAGATGAAGGTCAAAGCCTGCTTTGAGCATGTACACTTCAGTTCCAAATTTATTGATGGATGTGAATAGAAGAACAGTTTACTCATACAATGGTTTTACAGACCCTGATCTCATGTGTAGGGAAAGGCATTAGTGCCAACCTCATGCTAATAGATTGCTGGGAAACAAGAACAAAGCAAAAGATGATCTGTGTTGCTGAGAGACTCAGAGTTTGATACCAGTGGGAAATTTACTTCAGACAGGTTTACACCATGCAGTAAATAAAGCCCTGAGTTTGCAAGATTGTGTGTATGCTAGCTCACTAGGAAAGTTTGGCCAACAAATCAGTTGTAACCTTGAGTTTGTCACTAGCCTCCCATCCATTATCCTATTCTTCCCCCTCTGCAGTAGCACTTACATTCCATATTATGTCTCCTATTTTCTTCAAGAGATAACCCAGATCTCTCTGGTTTTCTTCAGAGGCAATATTTCTTGATTTCTTATCACACTTCCTGCTTCCTTCTTCAGTTGATCCACATTAGAGTTGATTATTTATATCAAAATGTAGAATTTTGAGCCTAAGTATGTCTTTGTTTCCCCTTACTCCTTTTTTCTTAAGACTTTGGAACAATTAAATCCAGGTTTAGATGAATTGATTCAATCAGTCTTTGTTCTGAACAAATTATTATGGTGCCAAAATTAATGGTGTATGTTTATTCACATGGGTAATTACTGAAGCCTCAACACAAAATGCTTTCTGGCCTTGTACTTTGGTCTAAAATACCTGATATTTTTTTCAAAAATTACTTCTCTCCTCCAAAAATGTGATGTTATCTTTGTAGGCTTTATATTTACCCTTATCCTATTGCACTGATCCAGCCAAATGGAGGCATCTGAGTGGCCTGAGATCAGAAACAAAATCCAGGCAGAAAAAGGCTGTTAATTCACTGGGCTTTTCTTAGAGCTCCAGATTTTCAATACAGTTACAGCTGACCTTGAAACTTTGGATTTGTGGCTGAGGAGATAATGGCAGAAGTGCTGATAGACTAACTAGTGTTTTGGGATATGAATCTGGAGTTTACTCCCACTAGCAGTATATCATTCTGCAGCTGAGGTATTACTTATCCTGCTACTCTTACCCCTGTCAGCTCCAGGAGTTATCTCCCTCCATATCATTAAGGGAGAAAAGCCCTGTAGAGTGGCATGAAAGAATTTACACTTTGGAACAAGGTAAAAAAATATGAAAGGGGAGAGAAGGTAACACAATTTGTGTGCAAGCCATAAACTGTATGGCAGTGAGAAAAGATGAGTCTCAAAGAGAGAGAAAACAAGAATGCAGTTACTTTATTGCTTCAAGAGATTAAAACAATCCTAAAATCCTTCAATAGGGTATACGTGTGTGTGTGAAACCCCACACAAACACGCCCAAGTCCTTGGATACCTTTTTTTTAAAATTTCGAAGTATTTCAAGAATACTGATTACCTCACACATTTTCTCAAATAAAGTATAAAACTAATACTTAAGGTTTTACTGTATGGAAACAGGTTATTTTAGGGGCAGCTGGTGTGTTCAAGATTTTTAGAAAATACACCACTAACCCTTACCAAAATCTAAATTACTCTCTGCATTGAATCCCAATGATCTGTGTTTCCTGGAAGTAAAGGGAAGATTTATTCAAATGATGCTAAAGAATAGAAAGAATCCTCAAAGTAAAGGCAAGTTTTATTCAAATGATGCTAAATAATCTAAAGGATCCTCTAAGAAAAGGGACTGGTGATGTTAAGAGATCTGAACAGAGGCAAAAATCTTCAAAATTCAGCCTGGAGCAAATTTCAGTGGCTCTGGTTATATTCCAGATTACTGCAGTTGTTCAATATTAATCTTTTCTGTTATGTCCAATGCTTGTTTGAAGAAACAATATTGGAAAATGAAATTGAAAAAAAAAGGACCAGGACACAGGAAATAAATTGCAAGTTGGACCTCAAAATTACCAGGCAGGGCAATTCTAAAGCAGCCAAATTTCACACAGACCTTGGTGATTCAAGAGAACACACTCTTAATCAATAAGCTTGTCTGACACACAGCCAAACATATGTTTTGTACTTACAGACATTCTAAGAATGATTTGTAAATATTTTGCTACCAAGGTTTATTTTAAAACGTATATTATAATCTAAATATAGAGGAGGAAATAATCAGAAAGTTTAAAAATACTTCTTAAAATGAGATATGGGAAAAGAGTTGGTCTCAAATTCAGAGTCAGTTGGTCTCAAATTGTCCAAGTAGATCTTAATGCTCTACTGCTGCTGAGAGCCTGCCCTGGGCACTCATGAGTGAGGACCAAATTCCCCACCCCAAACACACAGACAGAGGGGGGAACACAGAACACAAAGTCTCACAGTCCCCACAAGAGACTTGGCTTGAGGAAGACTCCTGAAAATCATTGCAGCACTGATGAGTGGGTGACATTAATATAAATTTGAGTTTTCTATTTCAGTCTGGGGAGAGGGAAGGCACTCAGGAGAGCTGCAAGGGACTGGATGCTGCCGGGGAGGTGTGTGGCATTTGCTGGGTTCCCCAGATAAAGGAGGAATTGATGAATCTGACTCCATGTTCTTAGAAGGCTAATTTATTATTTTATGATATTTTATTATATTAAAGAATGCTATACTAAAGCTATACAAAAGAATAAAGAAAGGATCCTTACAGAAGGTTTAACAAGATACTAATGAAGAACTTGTGACTGTCTGGAGTCCTGACACAGCTGGACAGGGATTGTTCATTGAGTAAAAACAATTCACATGTTGCATAAACAATCACCAACCACATTCCAAAGCAGCAAAACAAGGAGAATCAAACGAGACAATATTCTTTTCCTTTTTCTCTGAGGCTTCTCAGCTTCCCAGGAGAAGAAATCCTGGCGAAGGGATTTTTCAGAAAATATGATGGAGACAGAAGTGCTCAGCCACCATAGCTATCAAAGGGATGTGTAACTTTGTCCACTTTCATTTGGAGAGTGCCTTTTCCAGCTCACCCCTTGGCATCATTAGCATAATTAATAATTGCTAGAAGCTGCCTGCTCTGCCCATGCTGGGAGTAGCAATTTCCTGGGAAGCTGCAGATCCCTTGTGTCAAAGTTCCATGGAATGGTGGGGTGAGTAGCAAAGTGAGGAATGTGCAGCCTTCTTTCACACACATAATGTTGTTGTGCTCATGATGCAATACTTTCTCCAGTTCTTTTCCTGTCTAAATCTAGGGAAACTGAATTCTACCCCATCCCTGCACATTTGTTCTGTTCCTGCGGTCAAATAAGGTTTCAGACATATCAAAGCACCAATATTAACTATATTGCACCAAAGCCAATTGGATAAGGTTGCTGGAGGTAGAATTACAGAATATCCCGAGCTGAAAGGAACCAAAAAGGATCATCAAAGTCCAACTCCTGGACCTGCACCTGGTCACTCCAAGAATCCCACCCTATGCAGATAATATTCTGCCCTCACAAAACAGCTGCTTTGCCAGTGAAGTGGCTGGTTAGTCAGCCCCCAAATGCCTCACGTTTTACTTTTTGTTTTGCAGGAGTTGCCTTGGGCAATTATTTTCCTCTTGCCCAAACTTCCCTTTCCCCCTGTACAAAGGATGTGCAAGTTCTATCAAGTGCTGCAAGAGATTAAGATATTCTTTAACTTTGGAAGCCAAGTACTCACTTAACTGATTCTTATCTCCCCAGGCAAATTTTCTTTTGCTGTTAAGAAAAAACAATAATCTGGAAAGGCACCAACGAAGAGCCTTCATTAGTGTGGAATAAAGATTGTCCTTATATTCTTCCAAGACTGTTGGAAGTAGTACTCTGCCAGCAAAAGAGCACAAATTATATGGCAATAATATCTTGCCTGCACTTTCTGAGGAGATCAAACACTTTGTGCTTGCAGATGATGCACTTTTTATGGAGAATCACAGAATATTTTGGGATGGAAGAGGCCTTAAAAGCCATCCAGTCCAACCTACCTGGAAAAAGCGGGAAAGAGGTGGGTGTCCTAGAGAAGAGGGCCTACAATAATTATTATTTACTATTTAAATCCCATTTTCCTTGGAAAGGGAGCAGCTGTCCAGCTGAGCCCTGCTGGAAAGCACCTGCCACAGCCTGAATCCCTGGCTTTCTCCTGGGATCACCTCCATGCCTCTTGTACAATCCCTGCCTGTTATTCCATGCTGCTGCCCTCCTGCCCAACCCTGCAGCTCTGGACTGTAAAAGTGCCACGTTTTACAGCTGACAGTGAAGATGGCAATGCTCAGGAAATAAATTCTGAGCCCTCTGATATCAACAGGCACCTTCAATCCCACGGGGAGAGCAGAGCAGCCCCAGCAGCTGCCGGCACAGCTCTCCTGACCTGGCATTCCCCCAGCTGCCAATGGCCTGGTGCAAGGCAGGAGCACTTTGGTGACATCAGGAACAATTACTGGTTCGGGTGGGAAAATCTGCATTACATTGTTATTTATTAGTTGGGTATTTTCTCTTTTTTAAACCTGTGAGTGTCACTGCTGATGTTCTGGGAAGGCAAGCAGAGTAATCTGAGCTCCACCTAATGAACTTGTGCTAATGAATAAAAGAACTGGGCTGTGCTGTGGTCTGTTAAATTTAAGTTTTTAATTTTTTTTCCTGATAACCGCAATGGTATTAAAGCAGTCCCTTTGTACTAAGAAAATGGAATTCGTAGTTA
The DNA here is from genome assembly GCA_019023105.1 of Diglossa brunneiventris. Lineage (NCBI taxonomy): Eukaryota > Metazoa > Chordata > Aves > Passeriformes > Thraupidae > Diglossa > Diglossa brunneiventris. Next base: position 4,250,642 of record CM032356.1, on the reverse strand, counting down.
TAATCAGAATTTTATTCTCATTGGTGAGCTAGAAAGAGAACACAGTCTATAATATCATATTGTTGGTGCACTTCCACATTCATTGCTTATTTATTTCCCAAGAGCTTCAAACATTTTTACTTTAATCAGTAAAGAAGCAGCAATTTCCCATAATATCTTTCAGATCATGCAATGTCTATATTGAGGCTATCACGTGTTGTTTTTTCATCTGTGGTGGTTTTGTTTCTTTTGGAGGGATGGAGGGTTTGAAGAGGGAGAAGAAACAGCATCTGAGAAAGAATTGTATAACTGACACTACACCCTCAAGCTCTCAGTCAGAAACTCCCAGGCAACAAATTCTGCATCCAAGACACTCAATTTTAAATAAAGAGTAAATCTCTGGGTTTATTTTAAAAGGCGGAAATAAAAAAATGGGGCAGGGATTAAAAAAAGAAGAAGAAAAAAAAGGCAGTTATTCCAACTGAAATATTGACCTATACCATGATTTAATGTGTCTTATTCCTACTTCAGCCTGGTCATGTGCTCCTGAGGGGATTTCTGTGAAAACTGGTACGTAATCATCAACAATTTATCTTCATCTGTCAAAAACCATCCAAATCTCATCCACACCACGAGTGACCATCCTGTGGCTTTGTCTGTAGGTGACAATTGTCACATTCTGGGGCTTTAGGCAGCACAAAGGCTTCACTGGTGCTGTGCCTAATGGATTCACACACCTCTGCATTCACATTAATATTTACTGCTAATTATTGTTGCCAATACAGAGCAAATAAACCAAGTGAGAGGATTTGTTTGGGTTTCTGAGTGAGCCTAACATTCCACAGCAATATCTTAAAGCTGCAATGCATCCCATGAAGTTTTATCAGACTTGTGCCACACAGCATAGGGGAAATAAATGCCAAAGGCATTAAAAATATAGGTTCTTACTGTTCTTCAAAAAAATGGCTCTGTGATCACATTGTAGCACAGAATGTAACTTTGTATTTCAAATATTTTTGTTCCTGTCTGTGTATGAGTGCATTGATAAGATGGTGAAACATAGAAATAAGATATTAGTGAACAGCTTTCCTGTGTGGAGCTATGCCAGTTGGAAGAAAACACTATCAGCAGCAGGAATAAAGCAGCCAAAAATCAAAGTTTAGGAAGATTATTGCATTACCTCCAGTGCAAAGGAGATACAGATCGTAAACATATTCCAAATCTATTCAGGCTTCAGAATAGGTTGGAAGGATCTGTTTTCATCAGTTTTATTGAGAGCCCATATATAAACACATATTGTAAATAACAGGGATTCTGAGAAGCATAAAATTCCAAAGAGTGCGCTGACATTTCCCCAGGCTGAATCAGCTAACTCAGGTTTGGTTGGAGCCACCTGTCAGGGGAAACAGGGAAAACCAGGAAAACTGGGAAAACAGTGGATGGAAGTTGTGCAGGATCCTCCAGCAAATCCTTGTCATGCCTGGCTGCCAGGGACCACAGCCCTGCGGCAGAGCAGATCCTGATGGAAGATTTGGAGCAGGGCCGTTCCATCAGACACACAGCCCATTGTCTGACATGAGATGTTATTGTATTTGCAGGGATGCAGGAATGATGAATCTGACTCCATGTTCTCAGAAGGCTAGTTTATTATTTGATGATACTATATTATATTAAAGAATACTATACTATACTAAAGAATCCAGAAAGAATTCTTACTGAATGCTAAAAAGATAATAATGAAAACTCCTGACTCTTTCCAGAGTCCCGACACAGCTTGGCCCTGATTGGACAAAGAGTCAAAACAACTCACAGCAGAATCCAATGAAACAATCACCTGTGGGTAAACAATCTCCAAACACATTCCACGTGAGCACGACACAGGAGAAGCAAATGAGATAAGAATTGTTTTCCTTTTCTCTGAAGTCTCTCAGCTTTCCAGGAGAAAAATCCTGGGCAAAGGAATTTTTTCAGAGAATGTGAATGTCACAAGATGCTGTGCTGGCTAGAGTAGGATGTGGACATTCCCAGGAGGGGATTTTGATAAAAATAAAGCCAATCACTTAAAGTAAGCTTGAGGAGGGGAGTTAAACAAGTCAAACCAATTTTAAAGAACAAAAAACCAAGGTGGGACTAGGGGAGCTGGCTTTAAAGTGAAAGAAGGAGGATTCAGATTGGATATTGGAAATAAAGTATTTATTTTGAAGATAGTGAGGCCCTGGCAGATGTTGCCCAGAGAAGCTGTGGCTGCCCCATCTCTGGAAGTGTCCAAGGCCAGGCTGGATGGGGCTTGGAGCCACCTGGGCTAGTGGAAGGTGTCCCTGTCGATGGGGAAGATGGTCTTCAAGGTCCCTTCCAAGCTCAGCCATCCTATGACTCTAGACTATTATAATCTTGAGTCATTCATATTATCAAATATTTCCTGCCAAATTGATGTTTCATTACTAGCTTTCATTCAATTAGCTTTTCCCTTCATGTGTCATTTTGCCCCACTTCAGTCCCCAAGTCCTGCAGAAACATTCATGTGGTTAATGACTGACATATCTTCAGTTGGAGGATGTGATGTCAAATATATGTTATGGATCCTCATACAGATCCACCTACCAGCTCACCCCAGAAAGACTTCAAGAGGAAATTTCACTTGCATTGAGTTTATGCATGTAAGATTGCCTGTTGAATGCATTACTGAAGTAGAAAAACAAATGATCACAACAGACAATGATTTTTCCTCTCTCCAGAAGGAGCGCTGCAGAAATCCATTCCTGCTGAAGTACATCTTATCCTGAGAGGTTCACAAATAGCAGGTTTTATTCTTGACACTCACTGGTGGCAGGGTGGTTAGTTTTTAGATTTCATCTTCCCAGCAAGGTCATTTTCCCTGGTGAATCAGCACTTTGGCATCTCATTTTCTCTCTAAAATGGGGGAAGCAACGCCTAGCATAGCAGGAACACATGGACACAGAAATTTTTGTAGATGAGAGACAAGAAAAGGGTCAGACAACTTCCTTTGTGCCAAGGAAATGATTACACTGACTGGTTGCTTTATTTAGATGTAGTGCAGACAGCTTGCAGTGGGTCCATTAGAATTGCCTTGCTCTTAATTACATTGACTTTTAAAAGCTTTGATTAATTATGACAGAGAGCAAAGGTTTCCAGCAGAGAGAGGACTGTATCAGAAAACAGCTCCTGATGCTGACCAGATCAGGTCAGTGTTTGAAGCATTTTATGTCCCATAATAAACTGGACACAAAGTTGTTGCTAGCAGGATTGTAGATTTTAAGAAATGTTTATATTGTTCAAAGAGATTTGTGATTGCAGAAGACTAGCAATTTCTTTATTTATTTAAATTGGTGGAACCAAATGAAAGAGAAAAATAACAGTGTGGGGGCTTTTTGAAAGCAAATCAGAATATGTATTTATTGTAGAGATGGATTTTTTCCCCCAAAATTGAACTAAAAAAAATCTTAATTTATATAAAAAAAATTGTAAAATTCATTCACCATGTGAATTGCAAGGTCTTGAGAGCCTGTGTAAACAGAGTCAGATGCTTTGCATCTTCCCACCTCATTTCCATCCCAACCCTCAGTAGCTTTCTCAGGTTGGTGCAAGAATTTTCTGATATCTATGGCACTATTATGAAAAATGATGTGCTTGCCTGAGTTGCAGAAGGAACAAATTTGCATTCAATTCCCCAAAGAGCCATCAAAGGTTTACATGTCCTTGAAAGCATCACTTAAAGTGGGATTCATTGAAAACTAACTGATAGTGGAGCTTTCCAGTGGCTCTGGGAAGGCAGCAGAGAAAAATTGAATTGCCCTGTGCCAGTGCTGCTGTGTCACCAGGAGCTCTGGGTGTGAGCTGGATGACAAGGTTAGAGTAGCTGCACAAAGTTACAGGACACGGGGCTCTCTGCCTCATTTTCTACACCTTTAATTTAGTAATGGCAGCAATTCCAAGGGCTACTCTATCAGGGCATGTTCATTAACATTTCCAGTCCTGCTACTAATGACAAAAATAGGTGACAGATTTGAGAGAGTGAGATTCTGCTTCTGGACTGATTTTGCAGTGCTGATATTTGTGGCTTATTAAATCTTACTGTTGTAGACATTCCCACCTTCTCTGAGTTCAAAGCTTTTTTTAAACCCCTGACAATTTCTGGCATTGTTTTTCTCCTTTATATTTATATACGTCCTTTTTTTTTAAATCTCACTACAGTAATTATTTTCCTTTTAAAAGCCTCCTGGAAATATATATCCTACTTTTTTCCTGATAATCAAATTATTTCAAAATGTATCAAATTATCTTCAACATTTTTTATTATATTTAGTTTTTAGCATTACTATTTGAGTTAGAATCTACTGTAACATGCACAATTGGTTTAAATACTGAAATTTTAGTCTATTTGAATGAGCTTTATATAATATTTTTCTTTGTCACCTATACTGTTACCTCATCATACTAAAGCTTAGAGGGAATAGATTGTAGTACTGATAACACATGCTTCTAGATAATTCTGCTTGAATTTCAAGATCTGATTACATCTGTACTACTCCCCAGTTTCAAAAATACTGGGGAGTAGTACAGTATTTTATACACTCTACATATAATGTTACACATTTCCCACTGTATATACAGGTGGGAAATGTGTAACAAACACTCAGGAAAACAGATATGATCAAATGAAATGCAATTGGAAAAAAAAATAAATAAAATTTGCAAATGAAGTGACTACAACCAAATGGACTGAGATGAAATGAGGTGCAGTGAAAAGGACAGCAACTTGCCAATTGATCTTCATTGAAATCACAAAATTTCATTGCCTTTCCTGAAAGGAACAATTTGAAATCAGAGAACAAAGTGGAAAAACACTCTAGAAAGGATAGGCTAAAATCAAATGCAATAAAAAAAAAAAATTCTAAATGAGTGACTACCCTAAAATGTACTGAGATGAAATGAGGTGCAGTGAAAAGAGGTCAAGTGGGCATGAAAGCAGCACCTCAGGAGAGCATACATCAGCAGTCTTGGGGGTCAGGCAATATAACACAAGAGACACAGAGAAAATTCAAGAGTCACCTCATGATGTATTGCTTTCCTCAGTGCCTTCAGAATGGGGCTCTGTCACAAGCACTACAGAGATATTACAGTGATACATTGGTGCTGCAGCTTCCCCACCCACCCCGCCAACTCCCTTTTCACATCTGACACAACGAGGTACAAAATACAATTTCTCCTAAATTAATCCTGGTCACTGGGATGTCCGTTCTGAGGTCACCACTAAGAGTTCAAGCTCAGAAATTCAAGTAATTGCCCTCCCTGGATTTTAGGGCCAAGCAGTCATGGGGGCATTTCAGAAAAAATCTGAAATTTCATTTCACAAAAATGAAACATAAATGGTTCCTTGGTGGGAACCACACCTTCAAACCCTTTTAAGCTGTTGCCCTCAGAGGAGGTGTCCAAACAGCAATTTTCCACATGTACGGGGCAACAAATCTTAGGGGAGCACCATGAGCAGATATATGTGCACATCCTGTGTGCTTTCCAAAGGCTGAGTACAGGGAATTAAGGACCCCTGGCAGTGACAGTATGAGCAATCAAAGTGGGAAGCACCACAAAAAAACCCAAAAACAAACAAACAAACAAACAAAAAAACCCACAATCATCACCTGAAAAAGCATATTCCCTACTTCAAGTCATGGTCCCACACAAAGCATTCAACAGAAAGCTGATGCTATATTTAGTGTCTGCACAGAAACACCTGCACAGAGAGTGAACCTCAGGGAAGTGCACACAGCAAGTTAGAAGTAACTTGAGCACGTGCAAGGACATCTGAGTGAAAGAGGAACTCAAACTTCTCTGCAATTAGACCTTCCCCTCACTGCACATATTTTTGTCCCTGACATGAATGGATTTTCTGAAAGTTAAGAGGTTCAACCTCTCATCTACAGTCTTAATTATTGGGAAAACAATTTACAGCTTAACTGCAAACATCAAAATTCATTTAAACAAGCTCAAGTAAAAAAAAAAAGAAAGTTCAATTACACATATTTGATTTAATAGTTGAATAACAAAACCTTCCTCTTTCCTGTTTTTCCTTGTATAGACCTTTGCCAGCATAACACCTACCATACAACCTTCTCTTCCCCTTCCTTTTACCAGGGGATAGAATGGGCAATTTTTAATTTTTTTTTTTTTTTTTTACAGGCCTGTCCATGCTGATTGCTCCAGTGTTTATTTTCTCCTGGCTGGAACATGGTTGTTACATACTGCAGTTATGTGCCATAGATTAAACCTGTTGTAATAAACAAACCAACTTTCCATCCTTTGGGCAAATTTGTACAATCCCTCCTGCCTTCTCCCCACAGGGTGATAGGTTCACATCAGAAAATAAAAATCAAAGCACTGAAGGATGTCAGGTCCTCAGGAGCAACTGAGTCAGAAATTCTCCAGTGGTTGTGGAAAGGGCAGTTAGCTTTTCCTGCTGGCAATAATCCTTACATTACTGCCTTAATTAAGCATTTAGAGTTCTTACTCAGAGATGTGAGGGTGTATTTCACAGAGAGCTGTGCTGCAGTTGTAGCAGAGGAGTCTCCTCTGGCTCCCTGTGTTGTGGGCACCTTCATCCCCTGCCTCCTCCTCATGGTTAGGGTTTGATTTCTTGATGTCTCTGTCCCCAAAAGTTCTCCCCCCTCACTGGAGCGAGTCCAGAGGAACCCACCAAGGGCACCAGAGGGATGGAGCAGGTCTGCAGGGAGGAAAAGCTGAGAGAATTTGGATTGTTCACCCTGGAGGAGAGAAAGCTTTGGGGTGATCTCACTGTGGCCTTCCAGTGCCTGAAGGGAGCCCACAGGAAAATGGAGAGAGGCTCTACAAGGGCCTGGAGTTACAGAACAAGAGGGAATGGATTCAAACTGAAAGAGAGTGGAGTTAGACTGGATATTAGGAAAAAACTGTTCCCTGAGGGTGGGCAGGCCCTGGCACAGGGTGCCCAGAGAAGCTGTGGCTGCCCCTGGATCCCTGGAAGTGCCCAAGGCCAGGCTGGATTGCACTTGGAGCCACCTGGGATAGTGGAAGGTGTCCCTGCCCTGTCAGCAGGGTTAGAACTAGATGATCTTAAAGATCTCTTCCAACCTAGGCCATTCCATGATTCCATGATCCATAACCCACTTTTCCCCATTTCTAGAGCAAATCAAACCTTAACACTTCAGAATTTTTTTTTTCTATGAAGTTTCTTTGGTGACTTTTTGTCCTCATCTCATCTGTCTTGAGCCTCTCTCTTGCTAACCTCTATGACAGTTCTTTAAAAACTTATAATGTCCCCATCAATTCCTCCCTTCACTGTGACACTTTGTGGCCACTGTAATAAAGACTGCAAAAGTGACCAGGGCAGAGGACAAATCCACACCAACAGTTCCTTGGGGTTTATAGGAAGGACATAAATAAACCAAAAATAAATGGAGTCTTCTTGGCTGAGATAGTGAAAAACTACCTTGTCCTCCCAGATTCAAACATTTGGTAGCATAGATTTTATTTTTATATATTCCTATAATTAATAATCAAATTAAGCAAAAGGAACATCTTTTTTGCTTTGGATTGGCACAGGAATTAACCCAGTGAAGTCTGGAATTGATGTCCTTTTCTACAACAAATGCTGATTACATTCTCCTTTCTAGAAGTAATTTATTTATATTTTTCCACATGATCATTAGTGAAATATTACTGAACTCATGAAAAAAAAAATATAGACAAATTATATTCTGCTAATGAAGACAGAGAGATTCAGATCTTTCTGCTTTGTATCTCACAGCCCCACTGGAATCTGCCAGACATTTGATGTAATAGCTCATGAAATTGTATTTACATACCAGCAGGTATATCTATGCCATGTAATCTGAGAAAAGAGGGAAAATAGAAAAATTTATTAAACGGGAGTGCAGCAGGAGGAGCAGTGAGGCCTCTAATAGCTCTAAGAACCTGGATCACACTGGATCTTAGAACTACTCAAGGTTTTCAAGTGCTAATGAAATTTCCCTGCTAGAATTCATTCTTTTGAACTGGCAGGGACCAGGGAAATTTTCATAAAAGTTTCTTCCTTGTGTTGTTTACAGCTACTTTTAGATCTTTCACATGGCTTTCAAATTTCAGAAGGAAGGTGGAGGGTAAACAAATATTTTTAAACTAGGTGTGATTTTTTTTCTTTTCTCTTTAGTCAGCTTTGTTAAATATATTCACTACATAATCTTGAAAGAAAAAAACGGGAAAAAATTTTATCTCATTAATTCTGCTGAAATATACCAAACTTAGAGGGGTTTGAAAACACCCAGCAGAGCAAGAACATAAAAAAGAATTTTATAGCATTTGTGAAATGATAAAATCTAAATCCTCAAATGTGTTTTTAGGCTTGTATACCAGTGGAAGAGAATTTTTTTTTTTAAGAGGATTTTTTTTTTTTCAAATTACCTTTTTTAAAGTAATTCACGTCACAATCAGTGTCTTGACTTGTGCCATCTTTGAACTCATGCAATGTAAGGAATGGCATCTTAAGATCTCAGCTCCTGTTTTACCAGTCATGCTGCACACATTGCTTTGATCTCAACCAAATTTAGCTGAACTTTCCAGCAAAACCAGGACAGAACTCATCCAATTGCATGCAAATTTTAGTCTCCTCAACCTAATTAAGGAAGAGGCAGAGAAAATCAACCTCTTGAAGAAATATTTGGGTAAATAATGACAACAAATACTCAGAAGAAATTATTGGGCTGTAGCCAATCCTTTTCTTAGTAAAACCCTCTCTACAGCTAAAATCAATTAATTTTTTTTTTTTTTTTTATATTGAGGGAAGTGTTTCATCACTAGTGAATTTCTTTTATGACATCTTGTTCTTATCTACAGGGTACCCACCTATCTTTGTTTCTGTAACTCAACTTTCCTACAAAGTTCATTGCCTTTCAATTTTTCTCTTCTGTCAGTGTAAATTTACTTCAGAAATGTTTCTTACCTCTTCCAGCTCTCCTTTCTGTATATGCAAGAGGCTTATTCTTCTGTTTTGGGGTTACTTTCTTGCCTCCTACGACTCCTTTCAAACCCTTGTCTGCAAAGATGAAGGATGAGGAGAACTCAGCTTCACTTTCTTTCCATTAAAAAAACAAAACAAAACAAAAAAAAACCAACAAAAACAAACAAAACAAAACAAAAAACTAAAAAAACCCACACACAAAACAAACAAGCAAACAAAAAAAAATCCAAAACCAAACAACCAAAACTCCCTGCATTTACTCCTAATCACAAGTAATTTTGAAAACATAAGAGAAAATCACACAGCCTGACTCCATCTTTCTCAAGATAGCCCACTGCAGGTCAGGGTTAGCCCAAACAATGCAAGTCTGCTCATAAAAAATAACTTTATCACCATCACCAGGTTTAATTCCATAAGCCCTACACATTTCTCATCCATGGGAACTCCCATCTCACTTTCAGACCCTGATCTCAAAAGGATTTACCAGCATTGGGAGATTTGTTGTCAGTATTCCCACTCCCCTGTAAATTACTGGCTTTGGAGAGCAATGTGGGACCTTGACACTGATCCTTTTCTCCCTTCAATTGTCAGAAATGAGCTTAATTTGGTGGAATTGCATTAGTGGGAAATCAGATAATGGCCCTAACTCAATAAAGAGCATTATTTGTTTACTTTTAATCTGGCAGTCCCAGTGAAGTTAGCCAGCCTTGAGTATATTCCAGAATAGCAATGCTTTTTGAGTGAGGATTGGAATATAAAGGTGTTCAGCCTGAATATTTCCTCTCTAATCTAATACAGAAGCATATGTTTATAATTTAGGAGCCTGTGATATAGGGCAGAGAGAGAAATACTTGGCATGAATAATTTCACTGATAAACCTGTTATAGAGGGCTTTCTTAAAAACAGAGAATCATATAAAATGGCCAAATTCCCAGGCACTGTCAAAGGGGTAGCAACGAAAAAGCAGATCCCAAGTTAAGAACATCATGTAAAATTTGTAGATATTCACACTGCATTTGGACTGTTGATCATACACACACATAGATCTCCCCTGCAGCAGGATTTAAATGGTTTATTCAGCAGCTGCCCCTTGATCCCCCCTCTCCCTTCTCTCATGTGCAAACGAGTCTCAGCCGACTCCCAGACCCCACAGCAACTCCTGCATTTGGCTTTGATCTTTCTGATCAGTTGTCAACCTGCACATGCCCTGGTCTCTCTAGAATCTGAGCAAAAATAGCAGTCTGAAGAAAATCTCAGTCTTCATCAGTTACTCCTGATCAGTTTTAAATTCCTCTAACTTGATGCCTAAATTAAGGGACAATTATTATCAAACCAAGACCCCCACGGACAGGTGCTTCCACCCCCAGGCTGGTTGGTCTGTCTTGAAAAAAAAAACTCATGGTAATTCCATAAAATCTTCAACTTATATGAAGAACTTAATTTTAAACCTTCTCAGCTAAACACAGCTGACTGGCTTATCTCTAGAAGTACTAAGACTGTAATAAATTGATAGTAATTTATGTGGGTGTCCAAATAATGGGGTGTAATGAAGAGATTAGAATGATGTAAAAACTGTTACATCCTATTTTGACTGAATACAGTCTCAAGACAGATTGCCCAATTAAAAGAAAAATATTTTGATTGCATTCTATGTGATCAAGATTTTGTCTGCTTTGGAAATGGAAAGCAGTTAAACTATATCACTGAAAAGATAATTTGTGAAGGAGCTCTGAAATAATACGCACACAAAAAACCCAAAAGCCTTCAAAGAAGATGAAAGATTTTTTAGGTCTGTTTTTGAAGCAGAGAAAACAAGAATATATTTATACAACTGATAGAAAAACGAAAAGGTGCGATGGTTTAGAAGTTAAAATAAATGTGGTTTTGTTTTTGTTTTTTTAATAGCAAGTGTTTAAAAGCACAACTGAGCCTTTAACATAGCAGGGGTTTTAATTTCCTTTAGGATAAGTGGAGGATGGGTTGGGCTTGGCCTTACAACTTTTAAGTCAGGCTAACTTCTCTGCACCTCAACAGGCTTGCTCTATGACTTTCAGGCCTTATTCCCTGTTTCAAAATAGGGAAAGGGTTTTTTTCTGCCTCCCAGGATTTCTGGGAGGATCAATACATGGAGATGGATATGGTTCTCCTTGGTTTAGCTTTTTCACTGCATTTCAAAATGTTAAAGCAAGTCTAGCAATACACCTACCAAATTCAAAACGTCTGAGGCAAGATAAAATAAACAAAAAAATCTCTTCAGAGTTAGACAGCTATTGTAGCTGAGTAAGGATTCAGAAAGCAGAATTCAGATCGGTGTTTGCTGAACAGATAAAGTGGAGGGCAGGGATGCAAAAATCTGTACTTGGAAATCAAGAAATATGGCAAGAAGCAGCAAGAAAGAACAAATCAGAGAGGGCAAGGTGCTAGAAGTCCAGGTTTTATACTCCTCATTTTAATATGAAGAGGGATTAGGAAGTGTTATTACTTCCCTTCTGTTCATTCACAGAATGCAGCTAAAATAGGAGAGAGGATTATTTTTTAGCACTGAATGAACAGGAGCTATGGAAACTGAGAAGAAGTAGGGTACAGCATCCATTTTGGTCCTAATTAAACACTTTCCAATCTCACACTCAGGGCAAAAGTTCATCTGGTTTGACAGAAATGCTGCCAGACAAAAGGGAAAAGGAAGGAACCTAAATGGCTGAAATCTCAGCTAATACAGCAGGAGTGGCTATGAGATTCAGGTTCTTCATACAACAGCAAAGATATTCAGTGTTTATTGATTCACTTGACCAAGAATTATGTTACACTCAAAGCAAACAAGATATCAGGGAAAGCAGCACATTATTTCCTGCTGGTCATGCATAAGCAGTGCAAGAGTTCTCACAAAACCTTAATATAACTTAAGCACTAAAATAGTAAAGAAAATATTTTATTGATTGGACTAGCCAGTTTGACCACTAGACCATTTATAAAACAAAAAACACATAAATTGCACCAAAGAATTACCAAGGTCACAACAATCAGACAATGGGCTCCAGTGTGCACTATATTTTCTAATTATATAAGTTTATGTTAATTCTCTTCTGTTTCTTTCCACAGAGTGGAGAGTGCTCAATCTCCTCCTCAATTCTTCAGTGCTTATTACTATAGTAACCAAATGCTCCAAAAAACATTAATTAATTTTCAAAATATCTCTGTGGAAAATTAAATCCATCTGGACATGGTCCTGGACAAATGTTTTAAGGGGGCCCTTGTTGAGCAGGTGGTTGGACCAGATGATCTCCAGAGGCCTCTTCCAACCTCAGCCACGCTGAGATTTTGTGAAAAATAACATTGTCCTCATTTTATTGAAAGGGAGAAGAGGTACAGGGTAATTAAGACTGCTTTTTTTGCATCTCCCTTTCAAAACACATTTGTATAATATTTTAGGCATATTTGCATTTGTCTCTTCAAAGAAAAGCTCTTTCCTTCTTTAGTTTAGTATTTTTGCAGATGAGATACAGTTTTCCTTGAGTATCAAAGAACTGACATCCCAGCACTTTAGGATCAATCAGTCCCAGATCTTTTATTTTTCTCTCCTGCTTTCTCATGATCAGGATGCTCATCCTTATTTGTTGATCTCCAAACCTCAAGCTACAAACCTTTCAAGATAGTTTTCCCTAAATTAGCAGGCCTACATTTGTGTTTAGTGGAGGGGGAGAAGACAGACTCTTCTGTGGCTGTCCTTCCTTCTCCAAACCTGCCCCAAAACATTTAGCTCAGAGAATTCAACAAGAATATAAAGCCTTAGCTCAAAACCAAACTGAATCTTGTAAATTTACAAAAAACTGAACAGAGAGATTTACAACAAGGAGAGTGAGGAAAAAACATTATTGAGTCTGATGCAGACAGAAGAAGTTTAATTCACCAGGCATTTAACTAAGCCTCAGAGGACTCTTTTCCCCAGTTAGGTTTAGATTACTCTAAATTAGGATGGGATTTTGTACCAGCTGAGCTTTGAAGGTAAAGACAGGCTTGGGGGTATGAGTTTTTGCCTAAAGCTTGGATTCTCTACCTGGAATTTTAAGGGCTTTAGGAACTTTATCTTGCCTGACTGTCGCAATAGGACACAAAATAAAACGACATGCATGCTGGAACCGCCGAGGTAAAAAAGAAGGAAAGTTTATTTTCTGACTCCAACATTTATAGACTTTCAAAAGTGACAGTGGATTGGAGGATGAAAGTGCCACCTCTCCAATGACACTGGACAAACCAAGAGTCCATCAAATTTCTCCTCCTCCAAAAAAGAATGCAAAACAATCATTATTTACATCAAAGTGCGTGAGAAACTTGATTACAATAATGTAAACATCAGAAGGCTGAGAAGAACTTAGAAGAACAGGGCAACACCTGACATCACAGCTGAAATAAACCCAGCTGGTATTACACCAAGAAATTCAGGGACTTTAGAAGTTCCTGTCTGGGAAAAGCCTCCAACCTAGGCTGGGAGTCACAAACCCAGCAGCAAACCCTGTGCAAAGCAAGCTCCAGTGCTGGGCTGGCTTGTTCCAGCTGGGAAAAACTTTGCAGGTAGCTGGGTCTCAGTGCCATGCAACTGCAGTCATTTGGCAGGCAGCAAACCACAGCAAATCAGCCCCACTGAGTCCAAATCATAAAACAAACCCTCAGAAACCTCAGAGATTAGCTATCACAAACTTCTAATTTTGTTATTTATAGCAGCAACAATAGCCAAATAATCATGTACTGGGGAGCCTAGCAGGCACACTAGTGGGTTTTTTAAAAATTATGCTGGTGCCAAAATGAAAATACAAAAGTAACAGGGAGGAAAAGTTTATTTTTTTCCTACTTAAATTCTTATTTTTCTTTCTTGAACTTTTCATAAACTTCCTGGTAATTATCCAACACTACTCCTTGGTTACAACCATGTCAGCTTCCAGCAGGTGTGCCAAATTCACTGGGAGCTGAAGGGCAATTCACCTACTTGAACACTTCTCTTCATGTGCTGCTCTCAGCTAAGGCAGGCAGGCAATGTCTGTGAAAAGAACCTGGTAGAATTCAGCAACTGAAGCAGAAACAGCTGAGAAGATCCTCAATATTGTCTCAAAATGCAATTTTTAATAATAGTGCCAGCAGATTAATTAAATCTGAGGGGAATCTCAGAAGCAGGACCAAGTGAAGTAGATATGGATGCAGTAGGAGGAGAGAAATACAGAGCAAAATCCTGTCTTTGGGTTGTTTTACCCCAAACTGTGTGGAACCTGTGCAGGAGAGTCTCTATGGCACATTTTCTTCCTGCATTGTCACAGGTGAACAAAAACATGAAGAGGAGGAGGAAAAAGAGCTTGCACCTTGTAGGAAAATTAGCATTAAAGGAGGTAAATATTTCATTCCTTTGCAGAGTGGAACATGCACTGTTGGCTGACTTTTCTTTCTCCCATGTTGTCTTTCCTTTTGCATTGAGGACACCCCGTGTCTGTCTCACACTCCTCAGGGAATGCTGCTCAGTTCGTGTTGTTTCATTTTCCTTGAAGTTAGTCCTCTGCCAAAAATGCCATTTTTGCACCTTTAGCCTTTGCTCTTTACCATGACAAGCCCTTCTCTATTCACACTCTGCCCATCTTTCTGATTTAGGTGAAAATTCCTCAGTGCAAGTTTTGTGGGTGTCTCTGGGTTTGCACAATATTCAGCACCAGTTTCCATGTTTTTAATGGCAATTGTAACACAACATAACAAATACACAAGCCATAAAAGGGGTGTGTATGTCAAGTCTGAAAGTAAGAACAGTCCAAGAAGAAAACTCTTCAGGCTTTTTCAGTCTTGAAAAGAAATTCAGCATGGAATTTTATACATTAATAAGGACAGAAATAAATATTTGAAGTAGGATTCCCCTTTTTTTTCCTTTTTTTTTTTCAAACTGGCCATGATGATAAAAAAAATCTTTTTTTCTTTTACTGTGCAAAATTAGAGTTAAATCCAGGCTAAGCCTGTTTACTTTCTTGAAATCTCATAGAAAAATGTGGTACTGCAAAGGCTTGAGGCTCAAAACTTCTTTAAAAAGACAAAAATTTTCAGAAATTACATGGAAAGTGAGTGTGGTTTCCACAGATTAAAAATTGTAATGAATCAGGTGAATCAAGATAATGTGTTTGTACCATTTTGATGTTATGTATGTGTTCTATGGTTGCATTTTAGAAAACCCTTTGGAGACAGGCTAACTTCATTATTCCCATTTTATAAGGAGAATTGAGATGCAGGAAGAAGGATCTGACATCATTCTCAAAATCTGCAGTAAGGTCAAAAATTGACACATTCTTACTGTTCCAAACACAAGATTGTGCTTCCAGTACAAATTGCTAGACAAGAACCTTTTTCAGAAAGTACTAATTGATTATGCACTGCTGTGGATGTTGCTTTTAATGTGCTACAGATGCTTGGACACTGTACACACCAGGTTTCATATCTTTCATAAAACAGATGACCAGGTGTAGAGAACTTCATAAGAATATTTAATATCTTAGCTATTATGAGGGGGTTTTTTGTGCAGTTTTTCATATAGTGGAGTTAAGGATAAAAAGAGATTTAATTTTCTTTCTCCTCTAATGTGCCATTATAATTTATTTAATTGTGCAAACAAATATGCAGAAATATAATATATATGAATGTGAAAAAGAACTCTGTGGCATCATAGAATATTAATGTACCCTGCAGCTTTTTTGTTACTTAGCTCTGAATTGTACCTGGAGAGGCACTGAGATTACTGATGCAGAAAGCAGCATTTTCTCAAGGTAGGTCTATTATTTTATAGTCCAGCAGTATGCCTGCCATTGTCACCAGGTGCAGGGCATTCCTGCCATCTGCAACAGTGTTTTGTCCTTATATAAAATCTGTTCACAGCTCTGGTACAAATAACGAAATACCACTCCCATTTAGGGTTTTGTGTGGAGGCCACAGCTGAGTCCAAAGCACAGAATAGGAGGTTATTCAGGTTATTTGCTCTGTGGAGGTCTTCCAGGTGTCCTTTTAGCTACTCCATATACTGAAAATTCCCAAATAAATCTCTGTCTAATATCAATTTAAGCACCACAGTATTTTAGAGCAGGCTCCTTGCCGTGTGAGCTGAAACTGGGGAGGTTGAGACAATCATCTCCTCCTGTTGCTGTTGTGAGAAGTGAGAGTAGGAGACATCAGAAGATTCATCAACCCATATGTGTCAGATCTGCTGAAGTTTTGTAATGGATTGGGCTTGGCAGAGATCCTCCTCTTGGTTTGCACTTGGAGAGGTGAAGTATCATCTCTGCTGTTTGGCAGAGAACAAGAGCACTCATGGGTAGAGAAAAAAGGAAGGAAATTTCCCAAAGTGGAGGAGACAAGACATATGTGTGTCATTTCTGTGTTTTGCCCTGTTAGTTGCTGCACAGAAAAATGGATGGAGCAAAAGGATTACCAAGAAAAGCCTTCTCCTTCAGGCTGGGGACACAGGGGAGTGTCTCTCCTGGAGTCTGCAGCTGAGCAGATATTCCAGAGACCCCTCTTGCTCCTGGAATATTGGCTGTAGGAGCAGCTCAGCAATTTGGTATCAAGAGTCATAAGCAGATCAAAGTGCATTCAGGAAGAAAAAGGAAATATTTAAGTCTTTAGACTTAAGAGCTTTAAATAGTGAATAGATAAGTATTAGGGAATATATATATAAATCCTCCACATTTCCTAAGGAGCTTTTCTTGATGCCATGCATAAAATAACTGCCTACTGTACAATATTCTGCATTATCTGCCAGCCACCAACAAGCACAAGATGCTGAAGGAAATGAAACTTCAGTTGCAGACTGATGAAAATTCCTCCTTTTCAATGAATAGTCTGATGGAAAGGTGTGTTCCATAAAGAAAAATTTAAATACTACAGTCCTTGAATTTTAGTCATGGGTATTCAAGGACCCATATTTTAGCATTGTGGGCTAAACCAGGCGAAGACTGAACAGAAGTATAGAACCCACATATGATTATAAAATAATCCTATTTTCTGAAGTTTGCGATTAAAGAAGAAAGATCTACTTATATCTTGAGCTGAGAAATTATTATTCCATTCAAGTAATCTGAATAGAAGGGTGCAATTTTAATTATTATAACAGGATGTAAATGCAGCAAAATTGAAGAGTTGATTATTCACAAAATTATTGTGCCATTCTTCTACAAATAAAATGAGGCAAAATGTCTTTGTGGTTTGAAAGTTTAGGCAATACTAATGCAGTCAGTATATTTCTGATGTGAATCTCATTCCATAGTCAAGTGAGTTCCAATCAACTTTCTCACAGAACCTGCATGTACAAATTTTAACAGGCAAATTAGATAGATGTCATCTGTTGGCTCTTCTGGGCAATCAGAAATCCCTCTACAAGATCATCAAATTAGTTTTCACCAATTGTATGAAATGATATTAAGTAATACCAGGCTGTGTTTTATTTATTTGAAAGTCTGCATCGGGAACTGCTGAGATCAAACCCAGCAGAACAATCCCAAGGGTGATTTTTATGAAAATGTCTGTTTCAAACCATGGAGTGAATGTGACACTTCTGAGTGACTTGGGCATGGGCACCACTCACACACAACCTCTGCCACTCAAATTAGGGTTTGCATTCCAGCTGAACCACAGGAAACAGAGAGACCTGGAGGCACCACCAGGTGTAACCCCCAGCTCCTGGTGGGGGGAGCACCAGATTCCATCTGGAACCAGCTGATGAGGGAGATCTCCACCCCCCAGTAAGAAATAATGAGGGGTTATTTCAGCAAGGGAAAGAAACTAAAATAGAGAAAGAAATAATGGCTTTCTCATCATGGTCCTTTCAGATTAATCCTGAAGTTTTTACTGCCATTGTCTGCACACTTGCAGATCTTACCAGTGAGTTTTTGTGCCATAGAGAACCACTTGGAAAACTCCTGAATATTTCACTACAAATTGGTCAAAACCTGGCATTTTTGCCACCTCAGTCAGAATCCTTGACTATCTGAACAGAACACAAGTTTTCAAGTCTCACATGCAAACCTAATACTTTTATCAAATTCCATGATTGTAAGATACACAAACACATTTGCTAAATCCAAGTTATCTATTCCAGAATCAGTTATATGACATTAGGAGTTATTTTTGTGTAGAGGTGGCGTGAAATTGGAGTTCTGAGAACTCCAGTAATTGGTTATAAATGAGAAGGAAACTCTACAAATAAAGACACAAAATCTAGACTAGGTAAATAAACTGTTTTCCAGTGGTGTGACTAAACCACTTGAGAACTGAAAAGGATTGATTTATTTTGTGGTCGTGTAACTAAAATTTATTTTTTCCCCACTTTCCATATGTTAAACATTCTCTTAAAATTAATTGTTAATTATTAATATAAATTTGTTTTGATTTTTATGCCAATTAGGGATTTTCACAGTCTTTTATAAACTTATTTAAAAGTACTTGATTTCAAGTACTTTTCAATCTGGACTCAAAATTACTTTAGTTTTAGCTTATCTGTAATACTCATTAAGGCAAAGCAAATGAAATTAGTTTACCAACCAAAAAAAACCCCACCTAATCATATTCCTAATAAATTCTTGTGGGTTTTTTCTAAAGCAAATATAACAGAATCATAAAATGCTTTGGGGTTGGAAGGGACCTTAAGGATCACCTGGTTCCATCCCCCTGCCATGGGCAGGGATGCCACCCACTGGACCAAGCTGCTGATCCTCCATCCCAGCTGGCCTTGGGCATTTCCAGGGATGGGGTAAATTTGGTGCCATGCAGGCAGTGGGAAAGGCAGAGACCTCCAAAGGACAAATTGCAGCTGACATAGGGGGTCCAGACGCTTTACATGGGTCAGAGCAGCTTGAGGGGATGCTGTTACTCCATGGAACAGGGACAGCAGAAGGAGGAATCTCTCTCACATGCTGAATTTCAAAATTCTCTCTGCACTGATCTAAGACACATTCAGGCAATTGTTTTCCAGGGTCTAAATAACGTTTCTCTGTTTTTCAGGTTTTAAATAACATCTCTCTGTACATGCTGGAACCCTGGATGCTGAGAATTTTAAAGTTTAATTTTAAATTTTAATTCTACCCCTCAGCAGCTGTGCTGCTGGATCATTTCAGCACCTGACACCACTCATGGCCCTGTAAGCCCCGAGCAGAGCCAAGGAACAGCCGTGCCTTTTGCACCACCCATAAAAGCCATGATTCCCCAAGGGTTTGCAGGTGAGGAATGTTCATCTTCAGTCCTGCTCCACAGGACCCTGAGTGCAGGGAACTGTCCACAGGGCTGGGCTCAAAGGTGATACCTTGGGTTTTAAGTTTTTCTGTTCTTTTATATGAAGCGTTACTAGGATCTTTTCACAGGGGGCTGAAGACAAAACAATCCTGTTCCAGCTAGAGACTCAAGGACAAGCTCTTCAAACTTGAGGCCCAAAGCATGAACAATGTGAAAAGAGGAGGGTGGGCAAGCAAGGAGGATGAAAATTCATAATTTGAAGCTATTAATTGGACAGTTATCTCCTCCTATATGCAAATGGACTAAAACTTATAAAAATGTGAGATATTGTGACCAAGCTCTCTTTGCTTCCGTCTTGGAGCCATCCAGGCAGAGCCATGACTGTGGCTCTGGTACTGCTGGGGTGTGGCCTTTGAAGGCCCTTCAATAAATATCAATAAATATCCACTTTATTGCTCTTAACTCACTCTAGCCCTGTGCAAGTGGACTAAAACCTAGAAAAATGTGAGATCTTCTGACCAAGCCCTCTTTTGCTTCCATTTTGGAGCCATCTGGGCAGAGCCACGACTGTGGCTCTGGTACTGCTGGGGTGAGGCCTTTGAAGACACCTCAGTAAACATCAATAAATATCAATCAATATCAATAAATATCCACTTTATTCCTCTTAACTCCCTCTATTCCAGCTCCTTAAGGCATCAAAGGGACAGAGAAGAGGGGAAGGTGAGAGAGGGGGCAGGAAGGGGAGGGAGAACCCACTGGTGTCACGAGAGAAACACCCAGTGGGTTGCGTTCATCTTCCAAGACTTCACTTCCTTGTTCTACTTCTACTTTATGCCATTCCCACACAGAAAAATTATATTCACTGTGAACATAATGAATGCATGTCGAGAGCTAAGTATAAGTAAACATAGAGGGTTTTTTTTTTCTAAAGATACAGCAAAAATCACACAAACAGTGCAATAACTGGGAAAACAAGAGCTATAAGAGGAAATTCTAAAATACAGTTAATCCAAATGTTGCTATTTTCTGCAAAAATATTGGGCGTACAGCACATAAAGAGGGTTCCTCAAATAACTTCAATGCTTTTCTGACAGAATATTCTAAAGGGGAGTGACAAATAAACCACCTTTAAAATAGTATTTATCTGGGACAACTGATAATAAGTAGCAGAAAATACAATCTTCCTGTTACCAAATTATAATACTGTAGCCTAAATTCTTCCCAGAGATGTGACTGCTGAAGCTACAATGGTTTGTTTTAAAATATCTAATCTGTGTGTATAGTTATTAATTCTTTTGTAGGAAATTACAGATGTATGCTGACTCTTCTGTTCAATAGCCTGTGATATATAATCCATCTATACGTGGTTAAATAAATCACAAAATTCCAACTTCAATGAAAATATGTAGATATACATGTAAATATGTGGATAAAACATCTTGTGTAGATAGACAGAATACTGGTTGCTAAATAGAGATTTAGTTCAGAGACAGATTTGATATTTTGGTCTTATCCTCCTGCATAAGGGCTAGGAAGATAAATTTGATGCCATTTCAGGTGGATTTAGAAAGACTCAAAGAATTGTTCTGGCATAACCCTTAAAGCTTAACTGTGTGTAACAACTTCATATTCTTCACTTTGGCAAAAGTTACTTCTGCTTGCATGGATTTAGTGACACAGCAAAATGTCACTGATTCTTCTGCTTGTGTAAAGATCCAACACCTCAGAGAGAAAATGTGGCTGTGCTGGAGTCAGAATGAATTTTGCAGTATTTAAGCTTTATTCCTTGCATTTTCAAGTTAGGGCTGAAGACAAATGGCTGAGGCTTCTGTCTAAGCCCCGTCTCGAAGGAAAAAGAGAAAGAAATACTGATAGAATTTGCAAATACTTCAGAACATTATACCTTAGGCAGAGAAAGGAGTGGGTCCATTGGTAAAAAGATTCATTTTAGGAAACAGGCTTAAGCTCATTGAAGCCCACTGAAATTCTTCTAATGCTTTATTTTAATGGTTTGAAATGGTTTTAATGGTTTAAAATTATTTGTCGTATATAAGTTTTGGGTTCAATGGTAAGATCTTAAAAAATTCCTGGCTATGTTTGACCCCAGAGGCGTGAAAAGATACATCACATTTCTCAAACAATTTCAGTAAGAAAATAAACTGTGCACATCAGAAAGGCCAAAACATTTTTGTTTGACATACTCAGAGCAAACTTCCTCACTTTTGCATGGTGAGATGATATCCCTTTCCACTACACCCACAATCAGCATGAATCAGTTTAAAAGAGGCTACACACAACCAGATTTGTGGAGGGGTCAACTGAAACTGAAAGAGTTTGGGTTTTTTGCACATCTCCAATGTATGAGCTGCATATTCAGCTGGCCCTGAGCAGCACGTTCATCAGGAGAAAGTTAAAATGGAAAAAGAAAGAATGACTTTCTCATCATGGTCCTTCCAGATCATTCCTGAAGTACACTGAAGCTTTCACTGCCATTGTCTCTACAGTACTTGCCTGCTTTGTCATTAAATGGGTGAATCAATCATCACAGATCCTGAATTCACTGAAAAAATATTGGTTAATGGAGCTGTGCCAGCTTGGGAAAAAATGGCCCATTGACTTCTCCCTCTCAGTGACAAAGGGAAATGTTCTTTCAGTAAAAGGCAGAATTGATGGCCTTTTCTTGCTGATTATGAAGGTCAAAAGGCTGAAGGAAAAATACAGCAACTGGACAGAGAAAAACTGTCTTGGCTGAAGAGCCCATGAACTGCCAGTGGCACCAAATGTTTTGTTTTGTTTGCATTGACACCCTCAGTGAGGTTCACTGATCATCCCTCCAGCCTTATTCACCCCATAACCACAAAAATGCAATAATGGTGCTCACTCACCTCTTGCTACAAATACAATTCTAAGTTTGAGAGCCTCATCCTAATCCTTTGGATCAATAAATCACCCACAGCTCATTTCCATACACCAGTGCAGAGGTGCAGGAGCAGGAGGCATTTCCCAGTCTGACAAGCTGGGATTTACTGCTGTGGTGGGTTTGTAGAGTCACAGAATGGCTTGGGTTGGAAGGGACCCTAAAACTCATCTTGTTCCACTCCCTGCCATGGGCAGGGACGCCTTCCACTATCCCAGGCTGCTCCAAGCCCTGTCCAACGTGTCCTAGGACAGTTCCAGGGATCCCAGGGGCAGCCACAGCTTCTCTGGACCTCCCCACCCTCACAGGGAACAATTTCTTCCTTACATCCAATCTAAACCTACCCTCCTCTTCTTAAAGCCCTTGCCCCTTGTCCTCCCACATACCTATGAGCTGTTCATTGTCCTCCTGGTACATGGAAATAATTCAATTGGGCCTCCCTGTTCCACACTGAAGCAGGCAGCCCATCTCACAGAGCAGCAGTACACACATGCTGGTAGCCCATCTAAGACTGTATATTTTTAAAAATATGTTGTAGAGCTTTTATCAGTTGTTTCCTTTCACATCCAGCTGTTTGATCTCTCTCCAGTGCTAGTCCTGTGCAGAAATCCCTGTTCCATCCCAGCCAGGCTTCCTGGGAGCACAGAAACCAATCTTCTTAGGCAAATCAGTTTATGTGCAACTCTAAGCATGTGCTAATTTGAGCTGATTTATTGATGCCAGCATCCTGCCCAGTGTGTGTGACAGCAGCTGCCCTGCTTTAAAGGATTCAGAGTCAGCCAGTGGGGGTAAACCACTCTGCATCCTGACATCCCTTCCCTTTTCCAGCCTTTTCTTCTGCGCCAATTCTTGGGCTCCCTCATCTCAAGGACCACAACTGTGTCTAGCCTGGAGCAGGCTCTCCTGGGGGAGCTTGGAAATCCTGCTGGCACTCATCTCCCATGCCCCCAGCACCCACACAGGGTCAGGCACAACTGAGCCTCTCGTGTCTCAACAACTTTTCTATTCATTTTTCTCCCCTTGGGAGTTCACAGCTTGAGCAAGAGCTTATCTTTCATCTGGGTGAAAAGAATTCCATCTGAATTTAGCAGCTTTTCTTACATCCAGCTTGTACTAGGGGGTTTGATCCAAAAACCTATGGCAGCTTTTCCAGTTTTTTCAAAGTGATTTGGATTAGGCTTTTAGCAACAGGATTCTCTTCTGATGAACATAATTGTCCCACAGAGGCTGAGAAGGTGCACACAGCCAAATCCTCCCAGGCTGTCCTTGCCACTCACAAGTTAAGCTAGGTGGCCCTGTGAGTACATCTAAGAGAATGACAAGTATAATGCTTCATTTTTTCCCAAGTGCTGTGATACTGCAACCTACAGAAGGATTATTTGATTCACCCCAGGTAAAGAAACAACAGTCACTGATTGTGTGTTCTGATTTGGTGTGTTCTGACCCAGTAATTTCTTTCAGTAACCTCTTGATTCCACTAGTCTGCAGGAAGCCCTAAGAAGAAACCAAGGATTAATTCAGCTCATGGCATTCAAGCTTACTGTAAAATCCATCAGTATTTATGAGTGTTATCCTGGAGATAAAGTGTCTCTGAAAGTTACTGCATGATAAACAGATAAGCCTTGATTAAAAGACAATTTTTAAAGAGAGCTTACACATTCAAACACTTTTCTTTACACCAAAATACTTCAGGAAGATCAGCTGGCTGCTGGTTTTCTTGGCATATGAAGCCAAAGAGAGAAAAGCACATTAAACTTTCTATTCATGCACAGGATGGCTTCCAGTCTTAACATTTGGATGCTCCAGCCCACAGCTCTGCATCATGGAATAATCACAGAATGGTTTGGGTTGAAAGGGACCTAAAAGCCCACCCAGTTCCACACCCTGCCATGGCAGGGACATCTTCCACCATCCCAGGTTGCTCCAAGCGCCATCCAGCCTGGCCTTGGGCACTTTCAGGGATCCAGGGGCAGCCACAGCTTCTCTGGGCACCCTGTGCCAGGGCCTGCCCACCTTCATAGTAAAGATTCCTTCCCAATCTACCCTCTTTCATTTTAAGCTGAAACCTTATGTAGGAACCACTGAGGGAGCTGGGGGTGCTCAGCCTGGAGAAAAGGAGACTCAGAGGTGACCTTATCACTCTACAACTCCTGAAAGGTGCCTGTGCTCAGCTGGGGCTGGGCTCTTTCTCCAGGCAGCACTGACACAACCAGAGGACACAGCCTCAAGCTGCACCAAGGGAAATACAGGTTGGATATCAGGAAAACGTTTTTTACGGAAAGGGTGATAAAGTTCTGGAATGATCTGCTTGAGGAGGTGGTGGAGTCCCCATCCCTGGGTGTGTTTAGCAAAGCCTGGATGTGGCACTGGGTGCCAGGGTTGAGTTGAGGTGTTGGGGGCTGGGTTGGACTCGATGATCTGATCTTGAAGGTCTCTTCCAACCTGGTCATTCTGTGAATTCTTTGAATCAATGACTTCTGTACACAGTCAATTTGTTAAAGATTATGGTAGCCATTAGAATAAAAGGAACCACATAAACATAACTAATTTTTAAAGAAGAAATTATTTTTCTTTCAAATTAATTCTACTTATTTCTTAAAACAAATAAATTAAAACCAATGAGAACTATAATTAGTTTATTCAGCCACAGGACTAGTTGATCTGGATTATAAAATTTCAGCCCTTTCAAGGGCACACATTCCCCTTGGGTTTACTTTCTTCTGAATATCCTTCATATGTGAAATCTACTTTGAAGAGACCCTGGCCCTAGAGAACACTAGGCAATGTGTTTGGTGGGAAAGTGTCATATATCAAGTATGAGTAAATAATGACATTAATTCCTTCAACAAGTTGAAAAGGGGAATCCATATCAAAGAGCAACCATGGCTTCTTCCAAGAGGAGGAAAGCTGAGTGTGCTGAGGACATTCTGAAAATCAATTTTGTTACATCCAACTTCACAGAGCTCTCTATCAAATCATACTTCCCATTGCACAGTACCTTAAGACTCCTGGGATTCTTTATTCAATCAAAGGAATTCTGACCAGATCTTTGTGGGTGTCTGTCCAATGGGGCACAGCTGAGGAGATCTGTCAGGAGTATCTGCATCTTGCTGTATGACAGAAGGAACAATAACAAAGTACCTGACAAACATGAATATCTTCCTTCTTCTTTTATCTTTCTAGATCCCTATTTCTATCTCCAGGCACCCAAACCTGTTGATAATTCAGGTCATTTGCAATTGCAAATAGAAAAAACATAATAGAGAATATCTCTGTGTGCTGTAACTACAAAGATGCAGGCACAGACCTAAATTCTATTCATCCTTAAGTTTAGGTCGCCCAGACCAACCAGAGCATAAATTGCATGGCACAAACCCTGCTGGCCTGTTTATCTGGGAAGCAGAACTTACAATTTCTGGCCCAAAGAAGAAGACAAAAAAAGATAAAAAATATTCACAAGATAAAAAAACCCACAGCAAAAAAAACCAGAGCAAAGCAAACCAAGTTTCAAAGTATCTTAAAAGTAGATGAAGACATTGTCAATCTACAATTATATGTCATGCAAAATGCAAATAATGCTGAAGAAAAACTGCTTTGGCACGAGTCATTAAAGAGCCACAGCCTTACGAATCAGAGCCAGGGATCTTCTTGCAGGCAAGAACAATTTCAGATTTTCCTGGCCATCCTTTTTGCAAAACAAATAGCTGTGAAATTCCTACTTCCATGACTTCAGATACTGTTGGATCTATGTCAGCAGTAGAAGGTTGTTTTTATATATTTTAAATATTTTTTTTACAGAGGCTGGACCATATAGAAATCCCTCAAAAAAAAAAAAAAAAAAAAAAAAACCAAAAAAAAAAAAAAAAAAAAAAACAAACCACAAAATGTTGATTCCATCTTGCCAATATATCAGCTGGTAGAACTCTTCCAACCTGAGTAAGCATATAAGAGCTAAGCCATGCCAAGTAGTAGCTGGCACAGTTTTCTACCCTCCACAGCAAGAATTAAAGAAGGACCAAGTTTTTGAACTCCTCAAGTTTCCACTTTTGCTGCAGCTCTGCTTGCTGGGCAGACAAAGTGTGCTTGGCCCCTCAAAATGTTTAAAACCACTTCCATCAATTGTCCCCATGGTTTGATTAGTGGTATTTAAAGGCCTTTTGTAAAGATTAGTGGTATTTAAAAGTCTTTTACAAACTTAAAAAAGATATATCTTCTTGTCAATTTGAGAGGAAAATCATACAAACCCACCAGTTTTATTACACATTCACAATACTCTGTGACCTTGCACTGTGAAGACTACTGACAGCTCTGTGTGCTAGGCTGGTAAATAATAGCTCTGGAAACTGAAAAATCAGTCTTAGGAAAGCTCAAGTCTGATCTTAAAAAAGGAAACCCTCCCATATACTTGAATCTACATTCAGAGAGTGAGACATTCCCCAAATGTCAAGATGTCGACACCAAATACCCCAAGTTTTGCACTAAAATGTTGAGAACCCCAGTTAAAATCATGGCAGAGAAGAAAGAGTTAAGTGCAGCTCAATAAATATTATTATCCCCAGCAGGAAGAAAGTAGGACCAAACATCACCTTGCCCAACAGCAGCTCCTGATCCATAATGGCTCAATTTCAGTCAGAGCTGCTGGTGACGCAAATTAATAAGGAGATGAATGAGTTGGCGGCTGTTAAAGGGTTGGCTTGTTTGTCAGCATGAATGCCTCATAAGATTAAAAGATCTCATCCCCACTAAAGGCAGAACTTTGTTATTATGAGTTACAGAAAGCACACGAGATCCCTTTCATTTTAATATAATACTGTGTTAATTCAAAATGAAGAATTCGGTTGATACACACACAGTTCAGCTTTTGATGTGCTGTTGAACATTATCTTCTGCTGTTGTTCATTTCTTTTTTTGTTGTGAAAAGAATAAATCCTATATATCTGCTCAACCCTGCTCATCTTTATAGTCTTCTTCTTTTGTTTTGTTTTGTTTTTGTTTTTGCTTTAGTTTTCTTTCTGTTTGTTCATTTTTTGGGTTTGTTTTTTGGTTTGGTTTGATTTGGGGATTTTTTTGTTGGTTTTGTTTTGGTTTTGGAGTTTTTTTTTAATTTGTTTTTCGTTTGTTTGGTTTTTTTTTAAAATCTATCACATGTATTTATAGTCAATATAAAAAAATATCTTACTCCCTTCCCCCAAAGCTTTCATTTGGTCTCATGACTCTGTCTCCTGTCTTGCATTAACATCAAACAGTTTGTCTGTGAAGATAGTGGCTCATCAAAATCACTTGGAGTAATTTCAATTTCACACTGATCACACAGATCTGAAACCTCTCCAAGCAGAGATTTTCATCACAACAGAAAATTTGGGCTCCTGTTGGGGTTGTTGATGTTTCAGCTCTGTCTCTTGTTAGTTCTTGGAATAGATGTGTCATGGGAGCTTACCTACAAAATTGAATTGATTGCAACAATGATTCAGGATTAAACAAGATTATTGCATTTCCTTCCAAGTAACATTTCTTTTTCCTTTTTTCCATTTTTATTTTTTTCCCCTCTTTTCACTTGTACTTAAAAACCAGGCCATTTTGAACAGTATAAAATCAGTTCCTGGTTTTGTCCCACCTTTCCACTGCTTCCTCTGCCCCTTTCCTGATGTTGTTTTTCTGTTATTAATTCTCTTGCAGCTGCACCAGGAGTCTTCAATCAAGATCATGGGAGTGGTGATGACAGGCAGTGCACAGGTTATGAAGCTTCCCCACAGATCTCCAATTCAAAAACAAAGGCACAGAAAAGGCAGCAGAAAGACAAAAACGCATTTCTGGAAATCTGTGAATGTGTCTCAGCTCTTCTGAATTTTCTAGTCAAGCTCTGTTCATGTTTTTTGACCGTATTATTGCCCATACACTGATTTGAAAATGTCTTGTGCAGATTGTGAGATCACTGACAGAGAAGAAACCTGGTTCTTTGCACATTTGGAGCCATTATAGGAATAAATATCATTAGTTACACATAGAACACAATAACTAAGGTGACTAAATTTTGTGATAAGAAATCATTTACTCCTTTCAACTACTCTATAAAACTATGCCAAGCCAATTCTTTACATGATTGTGAAGTCCTTCTTCACAGATTTTCTTCATCCTGGAAGAATATTAAATGCTTTGGGTGTTATGTACATAAACTCAACATTTCTTCAGATTTTTCAGAAGTACTTTTGGTTAGCCTAAAACCCTTTGGACATGTGTTCAAAAACACACACGTTGTATACTGTGGTGATAAATGACCTGAAATAGACTGTGATGTTTCGGTCACCAGAGAGATGAATTTTTTTGAGCAATCTCAATGATGCTATTTTTTAAAAAAATAAGAGGATCCTGGATACCATGCATGAATATTAATTTCTCTTCAGAATAGACTTACAGGTCTAGCCTATAAGGTAGGTGTAACTTCCATAGCCTGTCCATGGCAGAAGGCAAATCTTGATGACTTCCAGTGGTCCCTCCCAGGCTGAATGACTTGGAGTCTTGGATGCTGAATTTATTCTTCAGTTCCTGCTCTTACTGAGAAAAGAAAATTATCTCCATTTTTTTCTAGCTCAGAACTTAATGCACGCTGCCAGGATGCAGAATAAATGCCTGATTTTCCCTGAGAGGATTCAAAACCTTCTCTTTCTCCAGGAGAATGCGCTGCACCAGATTATAAATATTCCAGGGTAAAATGTGGAAAGGATATCCCTGACCTCTTCCTTTTAGGTTTGTTTTATTTCATATAATGCAATTATATGAAATATAATTGCATTATATGAATTAGATTAGGCTGGAGGGAGAGGGAGGGAGAGAGAGAGAGATATGGTGAGTTTAAATCTCTAGCCTAGGTGGTTCAGGATTTCATCTGGGAAAATTCTGATTTGTGTTTTCTGCTCCAAGGAATGTTACTGTATTTTATACAGTATAGAGGTAAGAATAAAGACAACAAGGAAAAATGTATTCTAATTTAAATCTTCAGACTTTTCCTCACTGTGTTTTTATACAGTGTATCTCTACTGTATTTTTTTTTTTGTGAAATATGGCTAAATTCAGCCCCAACCATACTATAAAGCAGAACCTTATCCTTCCTGATATCCCTAATTTAGAATATCTGTCTGCAAATATTCTGTTACAACATATTTTTTAATATGTGCTCCTCTTGTCCTTCATATTACCAGAATAATTTTCCAGCAACAATATCCTTAACCAACAGCCAAATTTCAAAACCCATCTCAGCATTATCTGATTTCCCATTGAGAGACTGTTATGGTACTTAATAAAGAGGTGAACAGGAATATATTTTAATATGTATTTGTTACATATAACACCAAATATTGACATTTCTATTCTTCAAAGATAAAAGAAAAATAGATAAAATCAGGAAGGAGATATATCAACTCAGGCTGCAGACTGGGAGGTATTTGTCCTATAAAAAACACCAGAAAACACACAGGGAGCCATACGTTGTTTCTAAGGGGGAAAGTAAGCAGCTCTTAAAATGCTGGCACAAAGCTCTCTTCTTTTTAATTTTCACACTCCTCTCATCTTTTAGAAAATATTGCACTAGGAAATGCTGGACTTACTTAAAAAAACATTGCAGTAGTGCTAATCCTGGCCTCCTTAGCTGCAGAAAGGCTGGAAAAAGCAAAACTCTTCTCACAAGATGGAACATGCTTTACTCATCTATTTGCTCATCAAGCTTAATTTATCCTTCAGTGGAAGAGTTGATACAAAGTTCATTTTCATCTCAAAACAATCTTGACAGGCAGGAAAAATCACAATAATTTTTTTTAATTCTCCTGCTTCTCATCTAAGATAAAACATTTTTATGTCTTTGTCATCATACTTTAACTCCTTATTTTAATTAAATGTTAATTCCTCACCTGCCTTTGCATTCCCTATTATTCTCTGTCCTAATGAATGCAGATTAGGACTCACATCTCCTCATTTATACACCTTCACACCTGAGCAAGACACCTCAGGGTCCTTTTTATTTTTTCTGTCAAAAGCAAAAATAACTATTTTAGAGTTTGATTTTCTTGCCCAAACGTAGTTGCCTGCTTTAGGATGCGACTAGCAGCACCCTACAGTCACTTGCTTTTTTCTTTTACTAAAAGAGGAACCTTCAGTGACTCACTGTAATATTTTAAATATCTGCACCGTAGAGTTTGGTCAGGCAACCTCATCCCTGACATCAGGCTTGGACAATGTTCAGGTCATTCAACAAAAGATTGGAGAGTATCAGAGTCTATCAATAGCTTCCTTTTCCCAAAATACACCAGGTTTATTTTTGAGGAGGACCAAATCTGTGCAGAGCCAATCCCAGTGATGCCAGCAATTGTTCACCTCCCCCAGGAACACGAGACAACAGCAGCCCCCACCTTCCCACGGTGCACAGGAATATCCAGAACCTTCCACCGGAGGACAAACCAGCCCCCAGCACAGCACAGGAAGGGAATTCTCTTCAGAGCCTCCTGTTTCCCCCAGTGTTATTTATTATTCCTCATTTTACATCAGCTCAGTTGGAGGGTGTAGCTCCCTCAATTTGCTTTACACAGACATTTAATCTATTTCCACCTATTTCCACTTTCCACCAAAACAAACCCTCAGGTGGCACTTGGGGACATGGGTTTGTGGAGGACTCGGCAGTGCCAGGTTAATGGTTGGATTTAATAAATTTAGAGGGCTTTTCCAGCCTAAATGAATCTATGATTGAATGTGTCCCACGTTTAAAAGCCTGGCTGTATGAATATGGGGGTTTATTTCAATTTTTTCTTCCCTGAGTACTCCTTGTATCCAACAAAAAGCTGAGCAGGACAGTCTGCTGTCCTCAAGGCTTGATCCTGTTCCATTGCTGCAGCGCAAGTGTAAGATTTTCATTATTATGTAGAACACAAACCAGCCAGAAGAGTTCTTTCTGTGGTCAAAAGTTGGAGCTACAAATTGCAGGGGAATGCAAAGAGCGACTGTTTAATGGAAACTTAAAGCTGTAATAGCAGGTCACAAAACTTCTTCCAGCATAACTAGAATTTTGTTGTCACACAAAATTGCCCAAACAATTATGACACTGTCAAGACAAGTGGTGTTGTTGGAGTAGGACAGAAAATTTAGTGATTTTTACTTTTCCACTCATGTCAGTCATTGATTTTTTTTCTTCCCCTCTTATCAGCTTTTCTCTAGTGACCTATTTATTAGATAAACAAGATTCCTCTCCTTTAACTTTTTTTTCTTTTAATTGCCTGTGATTATTAGAGAAGCACTTGTTTTCAGTCACTGTTTGAGCAGTCTCTCAGCTAAACAGTGTGGTTTACCCTCTTTATATTACAGTAATTTTACACATGTCAGAAATGCCAATAAAACAAACAGGTAGCTACAAGCTTCTGTCTAATGTATCACATGCTGTATCCACGCTGTAAAAGGTGTTTTTCCCTGTGAGGGCTGGAAACTGGGAAGCTGATGACATTTAAAGAGGAGGTTGTGTAGTCTGGGAGGGATGTGCTTCCAAATTGGAAATGTTGGTAACTGAGACCTCTGAAGATATGCAAGGAGATTATGTGCTCATAGATTGTCAGCTTCCATTAGAAAAAGATTTTATTTTATCTAAAAGTATCTAAATTCAGCAGATAATCCCTTCAGGATCTCATCTAAAAGACCCATTCTATCTTTGAGCCAGCAAAGGTATTATTAGATTTTTCAACCAAAACTAAGTCCTATTTTAGGTCATTTAAACCTCTTTATAGGCACAATTCCTAGAAATTAAATATCAAATAGTTAGCATGGTCAAATGATTTGCACAAGTCAGAGACAGGAGCTGTGAGATGTAGAAGATCTTTTGGAAGAGTGTGAAAGGCTAAGGGGCATCAGGAGTCCTTGGGGCTCTTGGAGTAAAGGGAGACATTGCTGGAGGGGGAGATTTGACCACTGCATCCTGATTTTCATATCACCTGCCCACATGTCCCTGCAGCAGGCTGGATCAGGGGTTTTACACTGCTCATCCTCACAAAAACTCCACCTGAACTGCACCTCAGGGAGCTCTTTCAGACCCCCTGACACCAGTGGTGAGTTATGACCCAAAGCCTTGGCCAAGTCTTCATAAATTGTCCTCAAGATCCTGGTCATAAACACCCCCAATTCAAACTGTCACGGCCCAAGAAATATAAAAATAACAAAAAGCCATCAGCAACAACAATAATAATATACACAGGATGTATTTCACCTGAGGACACACTGATGTCTCCCAACCACCCTCCTTCAGTGTCTCTGGACTGTGACATTCTACTCCCTCATTCACAAATAAATTAAATCAGCACTGTGCACAGGATGTTAAAAGCAGCTCTGCTGAGAAGAGATTTCTCTGTGAAATTTCCCTGCCAACACACAACTGCAACCCAAACACTGATAGCACTGGTAGACAGCAGTGCCATGGCCTGACTAGATAAACTAAAGATTAAATGGAAACCAGTGACTTGAAGCTAATGGGACTTGGAGTCACTGTTTAACTGGCAGAGGCCCTCAGCAGCCTGAAGATTCAACTGGAGGACTGATATTGATTCCTTAAAATGAATACCAGTAATAAAAAATAAAATCTAAAAAAAAAGTGTACAAGCAATGAGACAGGATAGGAAGCGGGGGTGGAGCAGATGGGGGATATGGTGGAGAGAGACCATCTTGAGCAAGAACAGACAGTTCTGAGGAAGGGGAATGCTAAATTATCCATCTTCAGCTAGTCTGTGATGTCTGATAGATGTTTCCTGAGAGTTATGCAACTCAGTAATTGCTGTTTATTTTTGTTTGTTTTTTTTTTTTTTTTTGGTACCACGCTGATTTTTATTAAACCATTCAGCAAATACTAATTTCAGAGCCGCTTGTCCAATTAGTCACGACACTTCACGGGTATCTCTGCTGCTGAGCAGATCCTTGAGCCTTTGCTCATCCTCAGCAATGCTTTTACCTCCTAAAATAAGGCCTTGTGTTTTTCAGGGTAAAGCTGCTAGGATCTGCCTCTGACATTTCACCATACATAAGCAATTTGCTTAGTCTTGGGGTCAATTTCAAAAATGATGGCTCTTGTACGTGATACTCATCATAGAAAATGGGCAAATTATCCATCAATCTAACTTTTGACAGATGAAACAAACATCTTTGTTTATAACACTTAGAGAAATAATATATTTTCAGGGAAAGGGAAATAAGAAATTAGTACTTTTCTACTTTAACTAATTTAGATGTGGCTGTTACCAATATGCCGCGTTCCTTCTGAAAGCTGTAAAAACCCTTGCTAATCCTAACTGCCAAAAAAACCCATCCCAAACCCTCCTTTTGTTAGATTCTTGAAAGCAAAATATTTTTTTTAAAAAAAGGAACTGTTCAATAGAACATTTTCAAACAGCACTATTAAGTCTGATAGCAGCATGTAATTCAATCTTTTTTTTCAGGTAGCTATTGCATACAAGAATGATGACTTAATTGGCATAAAGAGAATGCCTAATCTATTGTAAGTTTTAATAATTCCTAGTTTGTTGAATTGAGCAGTGAACATTAATTTCTTTATTCTACTTTTATGATGCATGATACTGTAGAAATGGCATTTTATGATATTTCAATTTCTGCTGTCCGTACTGTTTGTAATGTATCTGACCTCAATTTATTTATCTGTAAAACAAAAGGAAGGGTTCTGCTTCTTCTCTCCTCTTTCTAAAAAGTAATATTCCACTGATAAGAAGTTTATATAGGAATCACTGTTAGAGAATTTTCTGTACATTTGCATTTTAATTATGAAAATATCACCACGATTATTTGCAATTATTCCAGGGCAGGATTATTTTCACAAGCATGTTGGATACACAAAATGCCAGGGATGTGAAGTACATCTTCCTTCACAAAAACCCCTCAGCATAATTTCCAGTAGTTGATCACAGGATAAACTTTATGCCTCCATTACTACCTGACTTTGTTCCTTTTCACATCACAAGAATGTGGAAGCTGTCCTTGCCTATGGCAAAGGGTGGGAACTGGAGATCTTTAAGGTCCCTTCCAACCCAACCCATTCCATGATTCTGTGAAGAATGACCTGAGACAAACTTGCATTTCTTAGGGACAGAAAGCTCAGCTTTACACAGAAGTTGTTAATACATAAACTTTGTGTCTACCTTGGTGTTTTGCTCTGAGATTGCATGGAAGCCTGCACACTAAAATAGACAAAGACTTGGAGTTCAGTCAGTGTCTCCTTCCAGGGCTCAAAATGTTGGAAATTGCGTATTCTTGAGTAAAATGCTTTGTTCAATTTTTTTTTTCCTCTTTCTTTCCAGTTGAAAGAGGAAATTCTGAATAACGTTCAAACCATTTTAGTAAGAAAAAGTAATTTATTTTCCCAGGGTAACACAATACTCTTAAAGAAAGATTTCACCATAACATTTCATGGGAAAAGTGGTCTAATTTTACAGTTATCTGATTTCTTGGGGTTCAGGACAGACAGAAAGATAATTGCTTGTGTTTCACACCTCATCCACAGAGCAGGAAGGACAGTGCTCACTTAATCAGCTGCCATTTGACACTCATCTTTCAGTTTAGCGGCCCGTCCTGTATTTACTCTGCCCTAGTCAACTCCAGCTTCAAAAACAAAATTATTAATTTCTTGCTGAACCTTCTATGTGCTCATCACTTCAAAAACCAACTACTTCTTAAATATTAATTAAATTACCCTTGCTGGGAGGCAACATGTGTTCATTCTACCAAGGGACAGCTGAAACACAAAAAAATTAAAATCAAATAAATGCAAATAATAAGGATTTTCCAGCCTGAAACACCTAGAATATTTTTTAGGGTACTTATGCCTGTATCCTGGGTAGGTTTTTTTTCCAGTACAGACTCAGTGGCTTTGACTGCTACTGCAGGAGCTCAGACTCCTGCCAGTCATCACATGGGATGTGAAGGTGAGAGACCTGGAGGTGAGGGATGCTCAATTAATGACCATTTGTGCAAAGTTTGGTTTAAGTGACTTGCTGGGCATCACTTAATTGAAGGTAGAGGAGGAAATCTCATTTATTCCCTGCCTCACCATGAGGATGTGTCCCCTTCCTGCTGTCCCTGGGCTTGCTCAGCCCAGCTGCTGACAGAAATAGAGGATAAAATCTGACAGACGTCCTCCTCTGAATGCTGAATGCAGCCATGATGTATTCCCAGAATTCCATCATGCTTTTGGATTAAGACAGAATATTGCTGGAAAGAATGTCTGTAATTAAGTAAAAATTGTCCCATAGTTTAGACTAACATGATAACAGAAATTTGGTGGTGCAAGTAGCAGAGTCAGATATTTCAACTATGAGTTTTGCCTGATTTTGCTGTGGTAAAGATGGGCTGTCAGAAATGCTCTGTCTGCCCTGTGATTTCCTCCTTGGCAGTCACTCATCACACTCCATTTCCCTCAGAAATATTGCTCAGCTGACAGGCTCTGCCATCCTTCCATTGTCCTATTTACTTTCTTTGAACAATATTTAATTTGAGGAGTTGGCAGAGTGTGGACACCTATGAGCAAATCATCCTTAACTGCCTTCATCACCAACCAGTGAGAAAGAGGCATTTCCCAGGGCTCAGTTAATCTCACATATTTCATGATTATGTGTGAGGATGTAATGAACTGGAGCTCAGCTGCACCCAGCAGTGTCATCTTTGACTGCAAGATTTACGTGTCCCCATTAGCCCAGATGAATGGGGGTGATTTCCAATCCCGGAAAAAAATAAATCTGAAAACACAGCAATCCCCTGTGTCCCTGCATCCACATCCTTCAAATGGAGAGAGTGTTGGTATTTAGATAAACCAATATTTAGATAAACCAAATAACTACAGGGACATCGGCCTGACAGTGGTTACGAGGAAAATAATGGTTGACACAAGATATTGCAGATAAAGGTCTAAAACAAGACGCTATAAATCACATTTTCTTTTGAAAGTGATCCTATCAAGCTAATTTAATGCCTCCTTTCAGGAAATTGCACATTATTAAATTGTATGGTGTCAGTTTTGCAAACTAAGATTGCTACAAGGAATTTTTTATGCCATCACACACTATTTGGGCTAAAACAAAGTCTAAAAAATCAGAATAATCTCTAACTCATAGTAAGAATATATAACAAGCAATAGAACAAGAGGAACCGGAATCAGGTTCTGCCAGAGGTTTGATACTTGGGAAAAGTTTAGGTTTAGGTTGGATATTTGGGAAAAATCCTTCACAAAAAGGGTTGGCATTGGCACAGCTGCCCAGGGCAGTGCTGGAGTCCCATCCCTGGAGGGATTTAAAGCCATGTGGATGTGGCACTTGGGGACAGGGGTCAGTGGTGGCCTTGGCAATGCTGGGGAATGGTCGGACATGATGATCTCAGAGGGCTTTTCCAACCTATGATTCTGTGATTCAAATGGGACAGATTTAGTTCAGACTTTTTTTCTCAGCTGGTTCAGAAACATACAGAATAGAAAATGTTACTCTTGAAAGGATGTACTTTGGCAAAAAGGCCAGCATCCAAAAAAGAGGCCTTTTTAAACAGCTACACTGGGCAAGTGTGTCACATTCACATTCTCTGGAAAAATCCCTTTGCCCAGGATTTTTCTCCCGGGAAGCTAAAAAGCCAAAGAGAAAAGGAAAACAATTCTTATCTCATTTGCTTCTCCTGTGTTGTGCTCATGTGGAATGTGTTTGGAGATTGTTTACCCACAGGTGATTGCTTCATTGGATTCTGCTGTGAGTTGTTTTCACTCTTTGGCCAATTGGGGCCAAGCTGTGTTGGGACCCTGGAAAGAGTCACGAGTTTTCATTATTATCTTTTTAGCCTTCTGTAAGTATTTTTGTTGTGTTCTTTAGTATAGTTTAGTATAGCATTCTTTAATATAATATAGTATCATAAAGTAATAAATTAGCCTTCTGAGAACATGGAGTCGGATTCATCATTCCTGCCTGCCGTGGGGGTTCCACCAAACACAATACAAGTGTTCCAGTATGCAGAGCCTGGTGAGTCCTGCCTAAAATACTGAGTGAAGAAGGAAGAAACCAACCTGGTTTTAAAATCCTACCAGGTAATAACTTAAAATACCTTAAAAAATTAACTACTGATGGCAGTGTAGCTATTCTGGCTTAAATCAGATGATGATGTCCTTTGTGGAAAAGTCTCTGATTCTCTTCAAAACACACTTAGCTGGAACTATATTTTCCTGATTTTTTTTTTTTTTCTTCGCAGAAAAAAACGTTTGTTTGGTGGGGGGTTTTTTGGTTTTTTGGTTTTTTTTTTTTTGTTTTGTTTTGTTTTCTTTTTTTTTGTTCAAAGAAAGCTTTGTTTGATTTAAAGTTTTACAACAGGAAGATCAGTTACTCACTGTAACCCTTCAAAGCCTCAGTATATATTTTTCTTATTGTGAGTGGAAATAAATTTGGCATTTTGGGAAACTCTAGTTCTTGGACTATCCTTCCTAAATTATATGCTATGAAAATATTTATGAAATAATGTAACAAATATTTTTTCTCTCAAAGTAAATACTGACAATTTCCTAGCCAAGTCTGCTTGAAAATGTTCCAAATCAAAGCAGGTAATGTTTTAACAACATTTGTCTTGTATTTATTTAAGGTGGAACTGACAGGAGAGAGGGAGAATTTCATTTAAGGACACAACATCAAATAAAGAATTTTGCTGTCAGTTATAGAAAGATATGGTAGGAAGATGTGGAGCACAGAAATCCTTCCAGCCTTGGATATATTCTATAAACTGAACTTTCACCTCTAGCTCTTAAAATATTATGGCAAATTTATTCTTCATTTCTATGACAGAGGTGTTCACATGTGCATCATTTGAATAAT
This sequence comes from Diglossa brunneiventris, assembly GCA_019023105.1. NCBI lineage: Eukaryota > Metazoa > Chordata > Aves > Passeriformes > Thraupidae > Diglossa > Diglossa brunneiventris. Next base: position 4,212,637 of record CM032356.1, on the reverse strand, counting down.
GTCCTTCTTCAGGAAAATTATCATCCAGGCTCTGTCCAACAGGGCCAGAGGTTGTCAGACAGAGACCAGAGCTGCCAGGGGCTGTTTTGGGCATGGAGCATCACAAGTCATCTCTAACTGAGCTGGGAACACAAGAGCCTCCTCAGTTTGCTCTGAAGTGTTTTCAGATACAGGAACCTGATGGTTGCTGGGCTTCATCTTCTCCACCTGTCTGCATTTCCCCCCTGTTTGACATTTAACAGTGTTGATGTCAAGGTGCTCTGTGTGTTTCAGGAGTTATTCTTAAATGTTCCAACTTGAACACAGACAGGAGCTCATTGGTAACACAGATCTCTGATTTCCTTCTTATTTTTATGCTCAGAGCCATCAGCTCTGTGCCTTGTACTTGTGGCATGCTTGAGAGAGTAAGTTTAAATGCCTGCAGCAAGGCCTCAGAGTGGAATCAGAAGTCTTGCTGGAGCCACAGTGCAATAATAAAAAGATACACACAAGAACAGCTGTAGCCAATATTAAACACTCAGCCATCAATTATTGATGAAATCTGCTCCTTGTGCCTGCATGAGAATGCTTTTTAGGATCTTATTATTTAGAATTCTTAGTAAGGCTTTGTCAAATAAATACAGCTTCCTGCAGCCTAAGTACCTCAGAAGCTTTAGGTTGTTTAATGTTTGGGTATTTTTTTAGCTTATCCAAACTCACTGACTCAAATCATCTGCTGCTAAAGCCAAAGCTGTGAATACAGGACCATACTCACAGAACCAACAAATCATGGAATGATTTGGGTTGGAAGGGATCTTAAAGATCAGTTTGTTTCACCCCTGCCATGGACAGGGACACCTTCCACCATCCCAGGTGGCTCCAAGCCCTGTCCAGCCTGGCCTTGGACACTTCCAGGGATCCAGGAGCAGCCACAGCTTCTCTGGGCAATCTCTGTCTCACCACTCTCACAGTCAAGAGTTTCCACAGAATATCCAATTTAAATATACCCTGCTTCAGCCAAAGCCATTCCCGCTTGCCCTGTCCCTCCAGCCCCTTGCCCAAAGTTCCTCTCCAGCTCTCTCAGAGCCCCTTTGGGCACTGGAAGCTGCTGGAAGCTCTTCCCAGAGCCTTCTCTTCCCCATACTTGCTTCATAAGATAGTCTCACAAATTGGTGTGTACAAGCCTACAAATGGTAAAAAATTAAATATACACACAAAATTGTGGATTCATCTGGGCCAGATGCTGCATTACTCCAGTTAAATTCCAGTGATTTCCCCTTTCCTCTGGAGAGGAGCACAACAACAGGCCTGAGTCACTTCTCAAGCAGTTTCACATTTCAAGAACCCAAAAGGCACCAGGCTCACAGAGCTGGTGATCCTTTAAAGGCACTCACTGAACACCCTGCCAGTGAAAAAGGCAGAGCAAGCACCTGGAACCTGCTCTGCATGCCAGGGATCTCTGCCATGGGGTCCTTCAGCTACTCCCACCCAGCAGCTTCCCACCCGCTCACCGCGGGCTTTCCTTGGCCTCATCTCTGTGAGTCACCAGTGCGCTGCAGATTGTTCCACAGCCAGCCATTCCAGGGGACAGGCATTCCCAGAGTCCCCTGTCAGTGGTGCTACAGGAAAATCTGGGCTAGCATTTTCAATTTTACACCAAAAAGAAAAAAAACAACAACCCCCCCCCCCCCCCCCAAAAAAAACCCAAAAAACCCAAACAAACAAAACCAAACAAAACAAAAACCAAAAAACCAAAAAAACAACCAAACCAAACCCAAAAATAATCCATTAAAACCACAACAGCATTCCAAAAAGGTAATCAGCTGCCATTGATTGATTTTAGACGGGTTGAAGTAAAGAAAGATTCCCTTCCCTTCTTTTAAACAGAGCAAAACAAAAAGATCTTGTCATAAACATGTCTTTACTAGTACAAATTTCAGCTGGGGTCAAATCAGTACTGTTGGAGAAAATAGGCGTATAAGAAGAAAATATTCAATATCAGTGCATTGTAAACATTGAAAATATTCAATATCAGTGCTTTGTAAGCTAAGCTAACCTATGACTGAAGGGTCATTTTGGCAAAATAATTATAATCAATTTATGATAAGGGGGGGGGGGTATTTTGAATTTTCTCCTGTTTTATTTCTGCACATTAAGGGATATAAAGTCACTTTAATGTTACTGCACAGGGCAAGAATCCACAGTTATGAAGCATTGGTATTACAAAATGATACACTCTTTCTTACCAGAACCTCAGACAAAGATAATTGCAATAAAAGATATTTGGGACAATTTAAAAAAAAATATTAACTCCTGATAAAATTCTTCACAAGGGGCCTCACCATTGGTGATATGACTCATTGCTTCAGTATTATCCATATTTTACTGGTGTCTCATCTGCCAATATATGGATTTTAGTACAGAATTAACTGCAGATAGAAGATTTTGCATCGCATGCTTATGAAGTTCCTATTCATTGATGTACATTTATGACCTCAGGAGTGAAGCTCCTGCAATTCCTCCACCACTTATTGTCAAGTTTAAATTGGTTTCTGAAGCTTCCACGGGGAGAGAGCTTCTGTGCTCAAGTGGCCTCCTACAGACACGGTGTCAGATCAGGCAGGTTAATGAGACAGGCAGCCAGAAGTGAGAATAAAGAGAATAAAGGCAGAGCAAACAGGTTAACAAAGCCTCACAGAGCTCTGTGCTGCTCCTGGGCCTCTCCCCAGCCCCAGCCCTCGGGGCACTGCAGGCAGATTTCATCTCAGTCAGGCAGCAGGAAAACTTCCACACCTGATCATGGAAATCAGCCCCAGAACTCCCCCATTCAGTGCAGAATTTCTGAGTATCAAGTAAATTCTCTCAGTTTATCTGAGAGATCATGTACACCCAGCTCCCCTACTTGATCCCAGAAATCAACCCCAAAACTCCCCCATTCAGTGCAGAATTTCTGAGTATTTTGTAGAGGTCAGATATGTTGTATTGCACTGAATGCATGATATTCTTACAAGATAAACTCAGCTCCCCCACTTGATCCCAAAAAACAACCCCAAAACTCCCCCATTCAGTGGACAAGTTCTGGGTGTTTTGAAGAGATCAGATAAACTCAACACCCACACTCCCTTTCCATCCATGGTCTGGTTTCTTTCTCCATCTCCACCACCAGTTCCCACTGCTGGGAAGTCTGCCAGACTTCTGTTTATTTTTTAAGCAATCTGACATTTTGGGGAAAGATTAGTGGTACCTCCAAATGCAACCTAACCCAAGGAATTATGCTAAATGGCCAAATACTGCCTTTTATGCTCTAGTTGCAGTAAACAACCCAATCAACCCATAGAACAATCCAGTTTTATGTTACCCAGCATGTTCCGTGGTCTGCAAGCAAGTTTTGTGAGTCTCACAAAGGCACAAATCTACAAGTGGAGAAATTCAAGTGCCTGTAACAAACACACCAGCACTACAGGGTCTATCTATGAGAATTGAAAGCCCAGGGAAAAAAGATTTCCAGGCAAAGGAAGCTGTTGCTAAGAGGGTAATGATGAGTGGTTGGTTCCCACAGTAACACAGTTTAGACAACACACAAGTCCCCATAAGCTAAAACATGGAAATTAATCTCTCTCATCAAAGCCTACTCTGAGAAATCACACTTTGACAGAAGTAAATAAATCTAAATTCTCCCCCTCATCCCAAACCCAACAGAGCCAAAGTGAGGGAGGGCAACAGTCCAGTTGAAATATCTGGGAAAAGTGTCCCAAAAATGTATGGAATTTTATTTCCTCCTACTCTACATTGCTGGCCCACAGTGTGGAGCCCCTGAGGTGTTTTCCTGAGCTATCCCAGCCCAGCTTCTCCCTGCAAACAGGCAGCAAACTGAGCTCAGTGGCTCAGCAAAGAGGGTCTCAGGTCACTGCTGGGTGCAGCCTGACAGGATAAAGCAGAGCCAGCTGTCAGCCCTTCTCCCAGGTGTTAAGAAAATTAAGCCACAAACAGCAGAGGTTTATATCCAAAAAGGAGACAGAGGAGTCCTTTCTGGCTTTATTGGAATAAAATGAGAGGCCGTGGGGCATTCCCCTGGGATCTCTCACATTTTTGGAGGACACAGCCTCCTTTTTATCCCAATTTCCTGGCTACATTTCCCTTCTCTCTTTCCCCATTGGCTGAGGTACTTGAGAGGTTCAGACTTCCCAGAACGCCTGATACCAAACATTTCCCTCTAATGTATAACCCTCCCTTTTAGTTTTTAATTCTTACGGAATTTAGGGGTTTTTCTTCCCCATTGTTTCTTTCATCTCTCAATGCCTAATTTCGTTTATCAGCAAACCTAAAGTTTATTTGTAAAAGCAAATCTCTTTTTCCATTCATCAACCAGTGGAATCCTTCCCATTGTTCCTTTTATCTCCCAGTGCTAGTTTTATCCACCCGCAGACCCACAGCTTGTTTGTAAAGCCAAATTTGCTATTCCTCTCAAAGGGAAACCACCACAGAGTGGGTCATCCAGAAGGAACATTTTGCTTCTGACAAATAATGCCTTGGAGATGGTCTGGGATGGCCCTGCTTTTGGAGAATCCTAATTCACACACCTGAGAGACAGAGCTGCACATCCCACCCTCCAGCACCTGGGGCAGAGGCTCCCCAGCCAGCTTGGAATAGGCAGAGATTGCCTGGGAAAAGTGATGGGGAGAAGGAGATGATCCCTGGGGAAAGGGAAATTGGGCTCCAGAACAGAGCCAGAATGGGGAAACACAGGGGAGGGAGCACAGGGTGCAGGGAAGGGCATCTGAGAGGTGCAGGCAGTGAAGCAAATGGGAAGGGAGCTTCTGTGAGGAGAGTTTCCAGTCAGAAAGCCATCAGTGATTGATGGAAAACCAGCCCAAATTCAAGGAACCAGCTGTGATTGAACAGCTACCTTTGTCCACTGCACTTCCTGGGGTTTTTATGACTATCCTCTTTCCTCAAGACATTTTTGCATTTTAGTTCAGAAACATTATGGCATAATGAATCTTGACTTTTACAGTTCTTTTAATCTCCTTATAAAAGATTACTGTAGAGAAAAGTCATGTTTTTCTGTGTTGAAAACCTGGATAACTTTTTCAGCCATTGTAAAATGCTGCTTATCAGGGATTTACCTGCTCAGCAAAAGGCTCTGGAGCCATTTTACAGCTTCTGGTTTCAGCTGCAGCTCAGGCACAGCCAGTTTGGTTATCTCCAAGTCATGTTCTGTGGCAGGAGACAGATAGCATCTCAAAAAACAACACAGGCAATACAGAGGCCTGGACCCATCTGAATAGTCTGAGGTGAAGATCAATGAGAATTCTGAAACCATTAAAACCTTTGTGATATGGATGCACTGAGCCCAAACTTTCTCTTGCAGAAATGTGTGATAAAGGATAAAGCTGTTTGACAGCTGTTCCTCACTCCCAGGACACTAAAAAACCTTCCTGATGCCATCACAGTGGGGAAAATGCCCACCCAATGAGGTTAATGTAAATAATGATGCTTCCTCCTGAACACAAAATGCTGAGGAGGTAGGAGAAAAAAAAATCATAAAATACTCAGCACTGAATTATTTCTTTAAGCAAGAACAGAGCTTTCAATAGTTTGACTGCAAACCTAAAATCCCACAGCTTTGGAAGGAATAAGAAGAAAGTGAAAGCAGAAAATAAAAGAGCAAGGTGCTCTGTAGGATTGAATTAATAATGTAGAAAAACCTCCCAAGTAAGAAACATCAATCCTGAAAGGAAAAATAAAATGTCACTGCAATCTAAAATACTTCATCAATAATAGATGCAATTGACTCTGAATGAGGTCTGTTGGCTCATTTTTTTTCCTGTAGAATTGCTGTAAATGCAGGTTACCTCCTGCAAGCTGCCCTTGTCACACACAAGAGAGAGATTCTGCTGCTCAGCTCCAACAATCTGAGGAGCCTCTAGCTCCTGCCATCACCCCTGAGCCCCAAAATGAAAAAAAATAATAAAAAATAAATTGAATAAAATAAAAAATAATTGACTTTTAAAAATAAATAAAATAAAAAATAAAATTAAGAAATATAAAATTTTTAAAAATTAAGAATGTTACAAAAATTTTAAAAATTAAAAAATAATAAAAAATAAAAAAATTAAAAATAAATAAAATTTAAAAAATAAATACAATTTTAAAAATTAATAAAAGAAAAATTAAAAATAAGAAATTAAAAAAATTAAAGTAAAAATTAAAAATAAAAATTAAAAATTAAAAATAAAAAAAATAAAAATCAATAAAATAAAATAAAATAAAATAAAAATAAATAAAAATAAATAATAAAAATTAATAAAATAAAAATAAAATTAAGAAATAAAAATAATTAAATAAAATATAAAATTAAAATTAAAAATTAAAAATTTAAAATAAAATTCAATAAAATAATAAAAATAAATATAATAAAAAATAGAAAATGCAATAAATAAAAAATAAAATATACGATAAATAAATTTTAAAAATTAATAAAATAAAAAATAAAATTAAGAAATAAAAAATTAAAAAAATTTAAAAAATTTAAAATTAAAAAATAAATAATAAAATAAAATAAATAAAACAGATGAATGTGAATCCCTCCCTTGGAAAGAACCTTACCTTACCCACATCCTCACAGGCAGGTGAGACAAAGTAAAAATCCCCCCGGAGTAGAAATCCATTTTTGATTTAGGTGAAATGTACATCTTTAAGTCTGTGTAGCCTGACTGCAAGGCCTAGGCTCAAGGGAAACTGCAAGGGAAAGTGAAGGACAGAGGTAAGTGGGAGGAGACAGATAAAGAGAGACAGAAACTGCTGTGGGAGCAGGTCAACCTGATCTAGGAATTCTTTCTGATAAAGAAGAACTAGGGGCAAATGAATATGTATGAACCTATTGTGAAATTGTACGCATATGCATTTGTAAGGGGGATAAAAGGAGGTCTGGAGTTCACAGAGGCACGCATGTCATTTTAGGGGAATGATTCCCACATGTGTCCAGCGCTGTAATAAACACACCGGCTTTACAACTCGCACAAAGTTGTGGAGTTTTTGGCAATATCTCCGCAAAACACAGGAACCACCCTCCACTCAGCTGGGGGAGCTCCAGGGGGACAATTAAACTTAATGGGAGGCTCAGCTCCCCATAAATCTCTGTATTTATCTCAACCAATGCCCAGGGAAGCAAAGGTCAGTGTGTCCTCTGCAGTGGGACATTCCCACATCAGCTGCAGCCTTTCCATGTCTCTTTTGAAGTTTAATTGATGCCCTCTTTTCCTAATCAGCTGCACCAGAGCAATAAGCCTTGATGAGGAGGGCATTATCAGGAGACAACTTAGAATGTCCAACACATGGTGCTCTACAGGTCAATTAACAAACCATATTCTCAGGCAGAGGTTTTTGGGAGTAAAACCAGGATAAATTATAAATTAACAGGCTTTAGAGCTGCCCTGGTAATTTTCTCTCTCTTTCTCTGCCCCCTCTACCAAGTTTGGAAGGCATTTGAGAAGGAGACTAAGGGAAAAAGAAGTAAATTAAGGAGTTTTTCTTCACATTTTTATTAAATCAAGGTAGTAGTTTGTGAAATGGAAACAAACACCAGTCTTTTACAGTTATATCTGAGTCTGACAGCAGATTTGGGCTCTACCTTTCCATAGTGAGGGAAGGGACTCAAAGATCCTTGTGCCTGGCTGTGCACAATTAAATGATCTGGGGACAGGAGTCAAGCTAATTTATAAATCCTCCCAGATTCAGCCTGTGCAATACAATCCCAGTGTGAAAACCTTTATCCATGAAATCAGCATACATGTACCATTTAATTTCAGACTGAGACTTGAAAATTTCCCATAATCCACAGAATTTGAATCTGAAAGATGTAACAGTTTCTCTGTGAAGGATGGTGGCCACGGAGTGCAGCCCTTTCAGAGGGGACTTGCAGGTGTTGTGTGTCGGGTTTGTGGTATAATATTGGTAGATTTGATATCTGGAAAAATCAAGAGAAAACTAAATATATATCAGGATGCTCTTTTTATTTTTTCTTTTTTAATCTTTCTGAGTGGTTTCTATCGACTTGTGCTTTACTGGAAAAAAAAAACCAAAACAAAACACTACAGATCATTTGTTTTTAATAAAATTCTGAGAAATCACACAACAAAAATTAGCTGAGGAAATTGATGGTGATAAAGTAAGATGCAGTAAAAATATATATCTCAAAATGGAACCCACAACAGTACAAACAATACTTTTCCTGGTGAAATATCTCTAGAAAACTAACAGAGATTACTGGTTTTCGTGTGAGTTTCTGTGTGGATGTAGACTTAGACTACTTCAGTTTTATTTTTCTTACCACCAACCTGGTCAAGGAGGTTCAGTGAGAGTCTCTAATATTTGTGTCTCATTCAGGGGACACAGTGGCCAGTGGTTTAGGTCTCTTTTAGTCTGAAAATTTATGTAAAGCTTCTACAGACTTTGAATTTTTTTTGAAATTATTTTCTTCTTTTATTTACAGTATATATTTACACAAAGTGGGATGGAAAACCCTTCATCAGCCTGGATAAGCACAATATGCTCATCTGACTGCAATTTTACCAAGAAAAGTCCTTAGGATGTTGAAAGAGGTGAAGAGAGACATTGAAGATCAATCAAACCCCCCTGTCCTACATTCTTCCTTAATATCTATTAAAATTTAAATGATAAAGGCTCCATACACCTTTACATCTCTCTAAAATTTAACATCAAATAAGTGTTCTTCAAATAAATACATATCTAAAGTTATTTTAACCTATTTCTTCACTTATTTCCAAGGAATTAGCCATAGAAATTCAAGATGACAATACCTGATTATGTCCTGTTTTATTTCAGGATTTGTTTTTTGAGGCTTCTTTCCAGAGCATTTTCCAGCGCAAAATTCTTTTTCTCCTCCTCCTCCCAAAGATCCTAATTTGAAAATTTTCAAAGTACAAAGTGTAATTGCTTTCACACAAATGCTGTCACAGAGATATGGACTGTAACACATTTTCATGATTCTTTTAAAAGCAAAGAAGTTTTTGAAAGTATTGATTTGTGCAAAAATCAAATCCCTGCCCTAGAATTTTAGTGGGTGAAATAGAAACCCAAGTCCCCTTCAATCAGGAGAGATGCTTCCAGATTCTTCACGGTGAGGTGATGGAAGTTTACTCATAAAAGAGAAAGTAGAAGTGGATAATTCAAAACAGGAAGGAAGATATAAGGAAATAAAGAAAGAGAAAGGCAACCTGAAAGGGCTTATTCAATACAATTTTTGTGACTCCAGGAAATACCTGTGATTTATGAACTTTTATCACTCCTTCCCACAGACAAGTCTTTCATGTGTCCATGCAAAATAGGAGCTCAGCTGCAAACTGGGCTTTTCCCCACAATCACTTTACAAAGTTGCTGTTGTAGGTAAAAGGAAAAAGAAGGATTATTTCTAGGAGCAGCAGAAGCACTTGAAGATGCACACCCTGAGAAAAGCTAAAATCTCTTCCTGTGGACTGTGACTCATGTTCAGTGCACAATAAAGCTGATGTTTGAGATACCTGCAGCACACATATCCTGTGCCCTCTGGCAGGGAATTTTCCCACTAATCCCACACAAACACAAACCTGTGTTTTAAACTGCTCCCAGTGACAGGCATCTCCCACAGTGTGTGGGGGGTTTTTGAGACATCACTTCCCGCAAAGGGAGATCATAAATCTTTGCCCTTTGCTCCCTAAATCCAGAAAATTGTGTGAGCACCCAAATCAGTTTAGGTCAGGGCACTGGGGAAAGCTGGAGGAGCTTTTCTTCCCAGGATAAATAAACCACTCAAAGACCCCAGAGGTGTCTGAGCCCCAGCTGTGCCCTCTGCAGATCCACAGCTCTCTCTGAAGAACCTCAGATGCACGTGGGCTTCACCCAGCTCTGTGACAAAGTCAGTGATCTTAATTTATTCAAGAATTATGGACCAAATAATGGATCTTCCGGGCCTAATTAATGATGGAACTTGTGTATGACAAAGAGAATAGGGTGTCTAGGAGATTCTGCAGGTTCCAGGCTGAGTAAAGCTCAGTGCAAGCTGAGGAAACCATGGCCTGGAGTTCAACAGAGCCAGACTGGGCTTCCACACAGCCAAAACCCAACCAAAACCAAATAAAAACCCACTAAAAACTGTGTCTGGGTTCATAGATATATCTTTATGAAAAATCATAGATTCATTTAGGTTGGCAAAGCCCTTCAAGATCCTCCAGTCCAAACCTTAACCCAGCACAGCCAAGGCCACCACTGACCCACATCCCCACGTGCCACATCCACACATTTTTTTAATATTTCCAAGCATGGTGAGCCCACCACTTCCCTGGGCAGCCCCTTCCAATTCCTGACAACCCTGTCTGTGAGGATTTTTCCCCGATATCCAACTTGGCTCTCCCCTGGCCCAGCCTGAGGCCGTTCCCTCTCCTCCTGTCCCTGTTCCCTGGGATAAGATCTCAAATCCCCCCTGGCTGTCCCCTCCTGTCAGGAGCTGTGCAGAGCCACAGGGTCCCCCCTGAGCCTCCTTTGCTCCAGGCTGAGCCCCTTCCCAGCTCCCTCAGCTGCTCCTGGTGCTCCAGACTCTTCCCCAGCTCTGTTCCCTTCCCTGGAGAAGCTCCAGCCCCAGTGTCTGCCTTGGAGCGAGTGGCCCAATATATATGTATATATACATAAATACACACACACACATATATATATATATAAATTCAGGCATTGGGATCTGCAGAGATCTCAAAAAACTCAGCCCATCCCATCCAAAGTTCTTGTGTAACATTCGTTCAATATTCCAGCTAAATAAATGCAACAGATTCTTCCTGGGGAGAAGATTTCTGCTTGTCAGATTTTTGGTCATTTCTCTGTATCCTGGAAATTTTGTGCAGGCACAACTAGGGTACACGTAATTAAAAACAGTCACAGTTATAGAAAAATAGTCAAATAGGTTATGAGAGATTAAGATTTAAAAGTGGATTTTTGTTTTCATTTATCCTCCTGCTAGCATCCAGTTCTATGGTTCACTGAGGAAACAGAACCATAAAGATAATTTACTATGATCTCCTCAAAATGCAGGCCAAAGAACCTTTTTTTTTTAAATAATTTCTGCATGAAATATTTCAGGAAAAAAATAATAGATCAAACACATCCTTCTAGCACAGTCATTACCTCTGAATATTCTAGGAGGCTTTGGAAACCCTACTTTATCTCTCTTTCTTCCTTGTGTTTAATTTTTAGTGAGCTGGGATAAAGCAGGTAAGTATAAACATTTCACATTCTGCAGTGATTCCACTCTTTTCAAGCCCATTATTATTCAGGACTTAGCAAACAACACTGGAACTTTGAAATTTTGCCCAAAGGGGGAAGATAAGATTGGGTACCAGCTACTCACCTACGACACCTCACCTAACATTATCAAAAGGAGGAAACATTCCTCAAGTAATTAAATATTTATTCCTTTAAAGGTATAACTAGAGCATGAAAATACATTTCTACCTCCCACAGCTTTTATCAAGCTGTCAAGTTCTCCATAACTTGGTGTTAACTGAGTCATAAAGGGAAAAATATCTAAAGCAGGAGAAATGTGTGAACCCTTGCTTGAGGATGCACTTGGTCATTCAGTGAGAAACAGGAAAAAATCTTGGTTATTCCTGATCTATGCAGGTGCAGCTCAGCAGCAAGATCAGGGTGTGCTCAGCTTCCAAAGAGGTGCCTGAATTCTTGCTAGGATGATGTGGGATAATGTTCCTGCCCTTGGACACAGCTTCAGACCTGACCTTTCCCTTCTGGGCAAGCTCCTGATGAAGTTTCAACCAATAAACTTTATCCTTGTTGTCTCTTTCAGCTTCCTTCCTTCTCCACACACATATTCATCATCTGAATTAAATTTAATGAACAGCCCAGTCTGGTCTGAGGGGTTGTTTATAGAAACAACTGACTGTATTTATAAAGAGAGTGAAAGGAGTTGTATTGACTTATTTCCATCACAAGCTATTAATTCAGATTCATACCAGGGGGATCATTTAAAAAAACCCCACAACCACTAAAGTTTTGCTTGAAAATCTGATTGTAATCTGCATTTTTATTTAGAGAAATTTAATTTTAAGTCTATAAATGTCTATCCTCTGTACTAAAATCAAGTTTCAGAGAGACACAGGAACCTTGCTTTGGCCAGCTGTCTTTGAGATACAGAACAAAGCACCAGATATAAAAATATCCACACAGTATTTTTATTTTTGTGGGACTGTTTCCCTCTTGGTTTCCACATCTTGGTCCACCTTTTTCTAAAGTGTAAAAGAACTGAACTACAGATCAGCATTTCGCACTCTGAGGGCAGTGTAGCAGGAAATTTCTGGATAAATGTGTATTTCTGCAGATGCTTTATCCCCCACTCCCTTATTGTCTAAGCATTTCATTTGTTCAGCTTTAAACCTACGAAAACTATCCTTCATATGGAGCCAGGCACTTAAATTTATGTGTGAGTTCAATAATGAGATTGAGATCAGTGGGAATGAAGGATTAAAAAGTGCTATGTCTGAGTAATGGACTAAGTTATTTTGCTACACCTCAAGCCTCTATTCCTTTGTAGTAACGACCTGCTCAGTAGCTCCTTGACCTAAAATACAGATTTAGCTATGATAACTCTTCACTTTCAGAATCTCATTTTAATCAATAAACAAGTAAGGGAAAAAAAAAAAAAACTTAGGCAATTATTTTGAAAGTTATCTACGGCTTTCTGTGTTCTCTGACTTTTTAATTCAGGAACTGTCTCCTTGCTGAAGATGTGCATTATAAATTGAAATACCTTCTGGTCATTTTCCCATGGTTTATTGAAATGGGAAAGCCAAATAGGAAGTTTATCAAATGGAAGGTTTTATCAAAATGGAAAGCCAAAAATTTTCTCTACCCTTCTTCTCATGGCCACAGGTGAAAAGTTACACACATTTCTGACTGACTTTGGTACCTTGGGTGTCTAATTCTCACAGAGAAAATACAATGCCTGGCATATGAATAACAGGAAGAGTGACCAAAGAATTTAAAACCACCAATAGAAACTGTCCCCAGCTCAGGGAAACCTCTCTGACCTTCATGTTGGTCTTCAAAACAGTCATTTGCTGTATATTTATCAGCTGGAAGCAAGTTTCCTAAAAATAACTAAGTTCCATCATTAAGAAATATATATCCAATCCTCTTGCATTTCTGGTACAACCTGAACATTTTCCAGCTACATAGGAAGATGTGTGATACCCACACATTTTGGTTGAGAGCCAAGGTGATAGTCACGAGAAAGGGCTGCAGATTTGTGAGCAAAGGTGGGAGTTCCCTTTTTTCAATGGAGGAGTGTCTCTAGAGAACATTTACTAAATCCACGCTATTTTTTTATGTCTACCCTTTATACTACACTCAAAATTCTTCTAGATCTGTAAGATTTGCAAGATTTCAAGATGGAAATTCTGTGGGATAAATTCTTGATTGGTGCAGTTAATGGAATTATCATTGTGGCAACTATGACACTGTGAAAAAGAATTTCACAATTTACTTATTTTATGATATTTTTTTTTTTTTTAATATTGAACAGTTCACTTTGTAACACTGGATTTCTGAGTTCTAAGGGCCAGCGGTTACTTTTTGGTTATTTAGATTTAGTGCTTATTTTTGCTTATTTAGATTCATAGAATCATAGAATGGTTTGGGTTGAAGGGACCTTAAAGAACATATAGTTCAAAACTGTTGGTGCCTTACCTGATTTAGACTCTCCTTGCATGATAACAATTCCAGATTTTGTAATGCTTCTCATGTTTCCGTGTACTTTCCCATCCCTTGTTTCAGATGAGTGGATGAAAACTGCATGAACAATTCAAACTCAGGCACCAAATATTTTCCTCTGTCAAACCTGTCCTCATCCCGCTGGCTTTACTACACGAGCTGGGCACTGAACTGGCACATCCTGGTTGATTCCTGGCTCATGTTTTCATGTGCATTACTTTATCATTTATCAACACTACATTTTATTGTGTCACCATGAAGGTATTTAAGGCATAGATGGAGAAAAGGCAAAAATCCATCCCAAAAGTAGGACTCTAAAGGCCATGGACTAATTTGCCCAAAATCACTCTGGATTTTTCCCTCACTGACTGATTTTCCTGGAGCATTTCACACACACAGTGGCTATTCTGAGAGAGTGAGTGGTCGGAGACTCCTTTCACTGTGATCTTTATCCATGGAGCCCCCAGCACTGGAGAGTCCACATGTTCAGGTTTCATTAGACTCCATGCTTTCCTCTAAACTTTTGCAAATTTGAGATGCCTTTTAGAGCAACAGCATCATTTTAAAGCAACCATTGAGTTAATCCATCAGACTTTTAGAGGAAAACACTTCTGAAGAAGAGCTATTACTTTTCTTCATGGTAAATTGCCTATTTTCCTTTTTCATGCAGCATGCCAGGACATTTTTACTTGTCAGTTATTTGCTATTTTTGTCTTTAGACTCTGTATCTGTCTTTTGTCTCTATAGCCTCATTTGTAAAGATCCCAATTACTTTTAGGGGGTTAATTGTTACCACAAGCAATGTCAGCCTATGTCAGACTCCAGGGCTTTGTAGGGAAAGCTCTGCAAGGACTTCCCCACATCTCACAGATTTTGGTCATGCCTACACTCTCCAGCTCTGATTGGGGAGCTGCTGTTAGTACAAGGTACAACTAAAGAAAGCAAAAATAGTAATTTCCTAAAAGACCTCTGAGAGTACATTTCTTTACATGGACTGTGTAGGAGGGCAATAGAACAAAATTTGGTGCTTTGCTATTCTGAGGAATAATCAGGGTATCTGAGACAACATCCAAACATCTCTCAAAAACTCTGCAAGGGCTACACTTGTCACTATTGCTGTAACTCAGTGTTTATCACAGTGCTTCAAATCCCCTGTGAGGCCATGAATGTTCCCCTAACTTGATTATCTAATTAGAAGGAAAATTAATAGATGCTCATTGTTTTCTTTTATATATACACCCAGACTTTTTGATAATGATAATACAGGCTCTGTAGGTTAGTAACTGTTGGTGTCAAAAGGGAATAAAAGTAGCTATTTGTGCACTGGACTTTGTACAGGTCTGTAAAGCATGGCACAATAGGTGATTCCATGGTTGTGAAGCGCCAACCTTATATGTGAATAAATTGAATTATCTTTATGATTGTTCTGAGGTGTTGCATTTAAACAAGTAATTTCATGACACATATGTCTCATATGTATTGAGTTAAATCTGTCTCAGATTTAAACTCTGGTTTTGACCTGCTGACAATGTTTGGCTTATTCTGGTTATTAAAAAATGAGAAAAGTCACAAAAATTAAGAACAAAAGTAATCAAAAGGCAGAATTTATGACTCTATACATCTACTATGATTCAGGAGATACCTGTGCATTAAAGGAGACGAGCCAGATTAAGGATTCCAAGGTTAAATGAGTTTATTGAGTTAGTGGTTACAATGGTATGTCAGATACCTGTAATCCAAGCTACACCTACATATTTGCCTCTAAATTCTCACACTGTCAGTTTCCGTGTCTCTAAACATTCCACCACCAGGTCTTCTATTACTAATATAATAATAATAATAATAATAATCAGAATAATAATCATAATATAAAAGGCAATGTCAATCACCATATTGTGCTTCATACTCCACCATAAGGAATTCAATTGGCAAAAGTAAACCTCTGGTCATATTAATGGGATTAATTGAAATGTGAGCAGTCATAACACTACTAGAATATAAAGAACAAAATCTGGTTCAAAAGAAGCATTTTTAAGATGAATTAGTTTGAATCTGTTTTAAAAATTCACATACTATAATGAAGATGACTTAAAAGTTATATCATTTAATTATTGGGCCACACATTGAAGCATATTGGCTAGTACATTTTTGCACTGCAACAGAAGCAATACAAGCTTTATGGTCTACCATTACAATTCCTTTTTTTTTTATTTTTCACTTAATATACCTGCCAACCTAATGTTTCTTGCATGCATAAAAATTTCGGGGTTTAGACTTGAATTTATCATTTATTCCACACGTATACCCCCGTGATGCAAATTCTTTGGCCAATTTAATGCTATAGTTTAGTTTTAAAAAGGAAGCTTGGAGTTAAGTCCACTTAAGATCAGAAGGCAATGCCCTGAATTTTGGGCACTGCAGAGAGTTATTTACTGGAATAGAGTCTCAGGTCGCATGCAAATTGTCACTTTGTCCCCCCCACCCCATGCCAGACGCACACAAGTCGGCAGGTACGCATACAAAAAAGAATATAAAACCCTCCTGGTAAAGCTCAGTGGTTTAGAATGAATCCATAGCTTTAAATTCACTTAAGGCCTGTACAGGGGAAATATGTTTCTTCTGGGACCCTCTCCTCACTCTTGTCTGATATTCTTCTGGTTTTTCTCTCTTTACTAGAGGTTTCTTCTCGGGGGCCTTCATCTTCCAAGATACAACTGGAGAGTTCACTGCAGCAGTGCCATAGACCTTCTGATATTTAGTAGAAGCCACATATGACGCTTTCACTGTAAGGACCACAGCGTTCATCAGGTTTTTAGCTGCCTGGATGAGAGAAGTGGCACTGTCCAGCTGCAAAAACAGAAAACAAAATGAAATATAGCAAGGTTACTCCAAAACAAAATACAGCAAGGTTGTTCCACGGCTGGATCACTGGGCCATTTCCTGACTGGAGCCTGGATCCTCCCAGATCTCATTAAAGAGGGAACAAATACTCTTCCTCAGGGTACCCTGGAGTATCCAGCACTGGCAACATCATGCACTGAACAGTAAAGGTAAGACTGTGGTACCTCACATTAAATTTTTTTAATAAGCTAAAGGAAAAGCTTGTGTTGTCTGTTTTTTTTTTTTGTTTGTTTGTTTGTCTGTTTGTGAGTTTTTTGGTTGTTGAATCTTTTCCTACAAGAAAGAAGAAGTTTTCTGTTTTCTCACAAAAACCCCTTTACTTCTTAAACCTTTAAAAATTTACTGTTACACATCAACTGCAAAACAGGTCAACAGGGATTTTTCCCAAGTGTTCCAGTTTGTTCTAATTATTCCTGTTAGCCCAGGATAACACCCCCAGTGATGTCTACAGGAACAGTGTGAGGCCAGCACTGAGCTTGTTAAAGAATCCCATCTGAAAAGATGAAAGGAGCTTCTGAAACCCCTACAGAAATGAAAAGATGAGACAGTTAACTGCAGGTTTTGGCAGCTCCTGTAATGTGTTGAGTTACTTCTGGTCTCAAGGAATGTTACTTTGTGGTTACCAGGCTTTTTGTGCCTTTGTGCTTCTCCCATGCACGAACCTGCCTGAGGTTCCTGGGTGTCCTCAGGATGTAAGAGCCCTCAAGGACTTGCTGAGCTTCAAAACACTGGGACTTCCAGTCAGCAAGCTTCCATCACACACTGAAGTGAAGTACATACCCCGGCCAAAATTTTCAAAAGGATTTCAACATATAATGGGGACTTCCAAGGCAATGTCTCAATGTTCCACAATGTGAATCAGGTACTCACCAGATCCAAGTGGATATTCTGAAAGTAATAAATCCTAAAAATATGCTCCTAAGGACTGTAGCAAGCCAGGTTACTACTTATGATGTTCAATTATCCCTTTCCTAAAATACTCAAGAGTGGAATACATATTTTTTGTAATAAAGCTTTTCAGATATACCACGGAAGCTGCTTCAATTACTTATGTCTTTCCCAGACTGTAGGAATGATATGGGATGTAGTATTACCTTTATTGACCTCTTTGATTCCACCCCACATGTTCAGGAAGTTTTGAGCTATTTTTAATTAGTACAAATGGCCTGTGTCACTCCAAACCTTTCCTGCTCCCTATTTTGGGAGCACATGGCTGTGTAATATAAATGCTAAGCAAGGCAAGCAGGACAAACAGTCATAGGACAATAACAAAAGCCACACCATACTTCACCTCAAGCATTTTGCATCATTAACAGAAGAGTTCAGGAGAAATCTCCGACTGATGTGAACAAAAATAGACATTACAGAAAGCCTATATTTGAAACCACATTAATCTATACTTACCTGGGGTGTTTTATTTCCTCTGCTCTGGTCTTAAACTCATTATAGTTCATCAAATACATAAACAGCTACATACAGTGAGGTGAAAACGAAAAAAAAGCATTTTTATGACATTCACGTGCGTGGTGCCATTCCCTGAAATGCACAGTTAATTGCCTGCCCCTAGTAAATATTTTTCCCTGGGACTAATTTGTATTTCTGTTAGTAAAAGAAACGAGGTTAAAAGATGGAAAATTACATTACATGGCAGAAACATGACTGTTCAATAGGGAGTAATGAAATATAATCCAGTCTAGTGTTATTCTATAACCACACTGCTGCATGATTTATAAGGCAATCTGTATGTTTGTTGGCAAATAACAGATCACACTCTATTAAATTAGGATATTCTAATTTACTACAGAGATCTACAATCAAGCATTATTCATTGTTAAATGATTCTTTTTGAAACACTGGTGGATTGATATTGAATATAAAGTGATACCATCAAATAGTGTTTACTTCATAATCAGTGTGGATAAACTGACTGGATTGAGCCTCTATTGCACATTCCTGAATGAATTCTGGTTGCTGAAGGTTTCCAACAGCTTCACATTTTCCACCACAAAAAGCTGTTTTACATATATTAAGAAACAGAATAATTAAAGAAATCATTTTAAAATGAGGGGGCACCAAAAACAGATGTTTAAACCCATATACAGTTCAATCTACACCTCTGAACACAGCAATTAGTAATTTTATGGACTGTAGTCATGAGGGCATGCAGAATCTTCCACTTCTTCACAATCAGATGCAGGCTGCAATGACACCTTTTAGGAAACCAGGTTTTGTATTTTGATGCCATTTTAACTCTCTTCAGTTTCAACATGCTATTAGAGTAGGTAAGAGCTCCCAGTTTTCACCATTAATAATCACATTTTAAGATGCAGATACTCAGTCTTTAACCCTAATATCCACTTATCCTGCAAAACACTTCCAAGTCTTGGAACCAGAAAAGAGACATAAAACCCCACCACAGGCTGTGAGTGTTCTCCAAAATCTGCTGGTGGTCATTCCACGCATCCAATTTGGCCACCTAAGCACTTCCCATGATTTCCTTACAGCCTCCAGCTCCTTGCTGGTATTATGGCTCAGCAAAGAAGAATTAAACTGAATGAACATCATCCCAATTAACATTTACATCTTCCCACACCACTGTGTTGCTCCAGCTTGAAGCTGCGCTTTGCCACACAAAGCTGGAATGAGGCAGCAGTGAATCAAGCCCTGAGTGTGTTAATTCCTTACAAAATCTGGGCACAGAAACTTGTGCACTTTTCCAAATGGTATGTTAATTTAAAAAAAAAAAATCATAAGAAGGAAAATTAACATCTCAAATAAAAGCACCACTAGGAAAATTACTTCACAGTACAGAAGGCAACCTTTACTCCCTGCAGTACACAAAGAATTATAGATATAATGATGGATTTTGGTCCTAAAAGCCAACAGAGCCTTTGACTTGCTGCACAAAGTAATGGTGTTCTGCTGCTTAGACTTCTTTAAAAATACGTTTGCCTGATTTTAGGGGAAAAAAAAAAGGTAAACTTAGGTGACTGTCCCACAAAACTCAGTGAATGCTGAGGAAAATTCAAAATTCATAAAGAACCTAAGAATAACTGCACTGGACCTGGTCACTTAGAATTAAGGTTGGAAAAGATCTGCCACAAATATAATTCCAGGGTTTTCCTCCCCCTAGAGAAGATCCTTCTGGTTTTGAGGAGTTTTTGAGTTGCTTATCAGCTGTTCTGCAATTTCCTCCACTACTTCCAGAATTTTCCAGAATCTTGAGATAATCAAGATTTCCTGCTTCTTTTACACATAATCTAAGTAAAATAACCAGCAATTGCACTAACAAAAGAGCTGAAGAAATGGGAGGAAATAAAGCTGGAAATTTTTGTCCTTAACTGTAAAGGAATGAAAAGAGATGTTCTCCCTGCATTGACACACTGCTGTAATGGGGAAAATGATAATTTATGTTGTAGAAAGGAGGAAATTTAACTTCTAGAGATGTCTTCATGTTTATAGTAATAAATATCCCTAAAAATTAAGGGAAATTGAGGAAAAAACCAAAACCAATCTGTATTTCCAATGAGTAAGGATACAGAATAGGTTGTTTTAAAAGAGCTGGTTGCTTAAGAATGTTCTATATTATTACTGCTGACTTTAATAAACCTTGAAAAGTGGGTGAAAACATCAAAAGAATTGTAGATAGTTTCTAGTCTCTAAAAATTTGAGCAATAAAAATAAAATGACCTGTGAAATTATAGGCCAGCTCAGCTGAGAGCAATCCAAAATTAAATGATGCAATGTCTGTGGCAGACTCCATAAATAGAGGAAAGAAATGCAGTTAGTGGTAAACAAAGGGCTGTGTGGGTTAAAATATTTTCAAAGTAACCTACATCATATTTTGGTATGATTAAACTTTGAATTGCTTAAAATAATGCTGTGGGTATAATTAGATCTTTGAAAGGTCTTTTGCTTAGTAATACATGACAGTTTGATTAAAAACTCAGTTGACACAAAACTAACAAGACACATACACAGAAGGATTCCAGATTCTCCAGCAGCTGCTTCCAGAAGTACATATATATACATGCACACCAAAAAAAAAAAATCAATCCTCAACAGTGAATTTTTCAGTGGAGTCTTGGAGAAACCTTTGGAGGCTTCACAATATTAATATTTCTACTAAAAACTTGGAAAGGAAGTCACTCATTTGATGAAATTTGCAGATAACAACTGGGAAAGTGTCAAGTCATGCGGAGGGCAAGTGATTGATACCTAATTAGCTGCTAAAAGCCACAAATGTAGATTTAATTCTGGCCAGATCTACAGCAGATGATACCTAATTACACAATAAGGAACTTTATTCTCTGCAGGATCCCAGGCAATCCCTCCTTGAGTACACAAAAAGGAGAAGACTGATTAAATAAGTTCAATTATCATATTCAGTTAATTGTCTGTCCACAGTCATGGGATACTGAGTCCTCTTCTCAATGCAAGAGCAATATTGAGGAAATGGGAAAAAACTTAGAAAAACTCAGTAACAAAAAAACTTCTTTTATGGGAAAGACTCAGCCAGCTCTGTTTTTTCCCACTTTCAAGTGAATGACTAAAAAAATGAGTTTTCACTGACTGAAATCAGCAAGTACATGGGAACAAAGCTGATTATATTTCAAGTTTCACATGTGAGACAAAGATAAAACAAAACTCAAAGGCTGAGAGGCAAAGCAGGTCATTTTAGTTATTAATTACCTGAAATTACTTATTTAGCAGTTATATGAATTAATCCCAAGAACTCATGAAAGATTGATTCTATTTCTTGAAATTGTAAAATCAATATTGGATGGTTTTGCTTAATATGAATTTACTAGTGGACATTTTTAGTGCACATCAATTCAGGGAGCCTGGGCATCAGTTATGCAGGAAGGCAGCTCAGCTGATAACAATAGCCCCTACTGACCTTGAAAGGTAGGAAAACAAGAAATTAGCATGAGGAGCTATTGATAAATAGAGTTTGTCTGGTTCACTTTGTACAGATTGGGAGGAAAAATATAATTTATTTTACACATTGAAATAAAACCTGTGGCTCCTCAAATACTCTTGGCTAAGATTTGATTTGTACACCTTTAGCAGGTGACTTAGGCACTGCCAAGCCTTAAGGATTCTGTGAATTCTGGGTGAATTCGTTGCTTCTCCTCCTTTCCAAAGGAAGTTCACACTTTCCTGGACAAGGTACAGTTGCTCTTATTTGACCCCAAAGGTCAATCAACAGTCACTAGAGAAAATAAGGCTACAACTATGCAATTATGAACCTGGATGGTAAATCAGGAGTATGGATTTCTCAGATTGTATTCTTATGCAACAGAACATTTTCCTCTCAGCCGCGCTTAACAATAAATCCATAAGAGGTATGCCAGAAAAAGATCTTATTTATAAAATTATATCTTACATTTCTGTGGCACATTTCATGCATAAAACATGACCCTGTTAGAGAGAGCCAATGCAAGAATGGCCTGTTTGCTATTCAGATGCTCCCTTCCCTTTGGAAGGAGACATCTGCTCTTTATCAGCACCACTGAGGGGCTGTTTCAGTCAGGCACTTCAAAATCTCACAGGGCTCCTGCTAGCTACAGTCCATTTGGAGAAAACGATCCTAAATACTTGAAAATCTCTCTCTCTCAAAAGAAGTCTTTATCTGGAATGTAATGTGGTCATCATGATGTTAAAAATGGATCTGTAGCTACACAGAGAAAATTATATTGTACTTGTCCTTTCCTAGCTATTTGTTTTCACATTTAACTGCAATTAACTTACTCCTTTATACATGATGAATATTTAATTCATTCTGGGGATAGTTGTGTTTTATAGGTGCCCAATCCACTGAATAACCACCCTCATCTGCATTTTTTCAATTACAGGTAAGAAACCCAGGGGATTCCCAAGCCCATTTCGTTGTATTAAACAAAGGCTGCCACATCCAAGGACAGCAGAAAGCACAAAAATACAGCAATAACTATGGATATCGTCTGTCTTCTATGGACTATAGTCATTTTAAAACACATTACCAACTGCTGTATGCTAATTTGCAAAAGCAGAAGCAAATAAAAATACTCCCAGAACTGACATTCCAAATAAAAGGTAAACAGGTATAATAGAAATGCATTTCTACATTTGCTTTACTTATTCCAAGTAAATATTTTAGTATTTCAGAAGCAAAAGGATAAATGACAAAATGATATCCTAATTCATTTGCTTTGAGAAGAACACTTAATGGGAAAGCTCATATTTTAAAAACTGAAATGGTGAAATGACAAGAAGACAATTGGAAACACCTGAAAGTTAACTAATTACCTAATTAGCTAATTATTTTTCTGGAAAATAATTATTGCTAGTGTCTCTCTAGCCTGCAGGTTCCAAAGGTGGAAAACACATTATTGAATTTTTGATAGATACTATTTTTTCTATTTAACAAATGCATTTACAGTGAACAAATTATTTCTCCAATACTATTGTTATGAAAAAAAATTACAATAATTAATCTAGTTACCAAATATAACATAGGTTATTTCCTCAGTATTTAACATATAATTAATATCTTGTTGCATTCATTTCAGAATTTAATGGGGGAAATTATTTTGACCCATAACAAAATCTCTCAGAAACATTTAATTTTCTTTTTCTACTCATTATCTGCCATTTCACAGGAGAAAAAAAAGCCAAACCAGTACAATTCTTACCACACACCAGAACCTCTGTAAGGACAAGCAATCCTACACAGCATTGAATTTTTAAAATTCATTTGCTTTAGCAGTCTTTTTCATGCTACAGCACTGTCTCAGAACTTTCAGAGTCTGCTGCTGAATTAAAGTATTTCACAACAATCTGCATGCCAAAATATCTGGAAAAACTCTAGAGGACAAGGAAGAAATCCTCAGTGAATAAAGCTAAAGGAGTTTTGTAGATGGGGACAGAAAATTTGGTTGTTTATACCACACGTTTTCTTTCCTAAGGATGAATGTAGAGGAACACTTTCTACATCAACTCACAACTGAGAAACAAGGGAATGGTCTTCTGCCATGATGATTTGTAATATTTTTCTTTCAAATCCTCCTCATTCTGCACAGAAGAAATGTCTGGAGGATGATGCCAAGGGTGGAATGTCCTGGACAAAGAGCAGGATTGTCTAATGGCCATCACAATTCCAATCTCCCTGAAGCAAACTTGGCACAACCACATTTACAACCTCAAAACCATTCTCCCTCATGGAATTTTCTCTGAGTCCTTGGATGATTAACAGGAAATAGAATTTTGTATGACTGATTTAAACCTAATATTCAACAAGATAAAAAATCTGCAGCAAGATGAAGTCCAAACTCTATCTGATGGGAGAGGCAAACTCCAACAACAACTAAAACTTTCTTATACTGCCAGGAGAAAACTAAGAGTAGGAACTCTGTCAAAACTCAGTATCAAGCCCAGCAAAAAAGCAATTTACACTAATTTACACAGGGATTCACATACACATGCCTGAAGTCTACCCAAGACACAACAGGTCTGAACCTGAGGTCACAGAAAAGCAAGGGCAGGTCTCTGTCAAAAACATCAGGACACATTTCCATTATCATATCCAATTGCAGCTAAATCTGGAAAAAAGAGGAAATAAATGATCTTTAACTAATCTGTGCTAGTGATCTCTCTGCTCCCAACTGGAGTTCTGACTTGTAATTTGAAGACAGAAATACATTTTAAAAGCCCAAAATAATCTAATGCTCTTTCAATCTGAGTTTTAGGAGCAAATCTTTTTGTTCTTTATCTAGAGAACAGGTACAATAAGAAGAAAAAAAACATGTCTTTCTAACAATCTTACCTGAAATGAGTCCAAATCATGTCTGCTTGGCTGGAAATTGTACTCAGTGATAAAATGCAGTAGACTTTGGATACAAAAAAAATCAATAAAGCACAGAAACACTCTATGCTTTACACAAGTAAATGTGTTATCTCCTGCTATTCCTCCTGATTTTGTCTCAAAGAAAACAAAATGAAAAGCAGCACAAAGCAGGACTTACGACTACAATGCTGAGAAATGTGCTATTTCCTCAAATTCTTTTTTAATTTGTACCAGTGTCAGAGTGGTATCTGTATGTGATTTATCTCCACATCTTCAGCTGTGAGGATCTGCCAGTTTTTGAAGCAAATCTGCTCCTCCAGCTCATTTTCTATCTCTAAAATCATGATTGCCAGGTCAGCACAGGGACACTTTGAAGATAAGTGCTCCATGGGACAGCTGGCTTTTCGCAGGAAAAGTCTTGGAAACGATGCATCAAACACATCAGAATAAATAAAATAAAATAAAATCTTGTTGTAGAATGGAAGATGATACCAGGACAACTACTCCTTTCGTGCTAAAGTTTGCCTGCTGTTTTTCATTTGTATTTTATGTCTTGTAGAAGCAGATAAAGGCTTCAACCATTCAAGATATTGATCATTTTTGTGGTGCTAAAAGGATTTTACTCCCTTGGAGCTGAGGGTCCTTCCGGTGTTGATCAACTCAATCAGTGAAAACATTCCTTTCTCTGTTTGATTCCCTGGGCACTCTCCAGGACTTTACAACAGTGTGCAATGAAATAAAAAAAAAAAAAAAAAGAAAACAAAATCAAAACTCCACCATAGTCTTCAATGGGAAGCTCTATTTCAGTCAGACAGAGATGGCTTAATCATATATAACAAAAAATTTTTAATGGAAATTCTACAATTTTATACCAAATAAATTATTCATTATTAACTGTTCTATTTATTTGGCCAAGTCAATCAATGGTTAAACAACATTCAGTAAGTAACGAGAGCTCCCTACTAGAAGGATTTTTTCCCCTGGTCAATTACTGAACAAACAATTTGTAAATGCATCTGTTCATTAAATTTTTAACTTTAGCTAACACTAAATGTCATTAAAAACCATTAAAGCAGATAGTAATTACCTGTTCTTAGTGCAAGCAAATGAAATCAGAACAGAACAAAAACATTTGTAAAGGCTACTGCAATTCACAGGGAAAGAACAAGTAAAGATGACAGCAAATTGAGAATAAATTGGAATGAATAAAATCTTGCTCTGAATTCTAAGAGCTCATTTTTCTTACTCATGTTTTATTATGCAAATACTCGAAGGATGAAAAGAACCTTTTGAGGTCATCTAGTGCAATGTCCTGTTGAAAATCTGAATTACATGAGGTTGTTCTGGATTTTGCTGAAATTTGGGTATGTCCAAGGATGGATAATTTCACATGTCTGGGCTAGAGAACTCCACCCTGCACTTGAACTTCACTACCCTCCAGATAAAACATTTTTACCTTATCTCTAATTGGTATTTCCCATGTGAAAACTTTTTTTTACTGCTTTTCCTGTCCCTATGTCCATGCAACTGACAGGTCTGGATCTGGTTCTTCCAAACCCTCCTCAGAGGTAGCTGTAGGCAGCAATATTTTCTCTGAGCCTTCTCTGTACACATACAAATGTATCTACAACCTGTGCAGATGATGTTGGCGATCTCATTTTCACTGCTAAAAGAGAAGTGTCCTATCCAAATGGGGGAAAAAAGAGTAATTGTAGAAAAGGAGGGAAAAGATGTAATTTCTTGACAAATTTTTAATTTCAACTGAAATTGTTTAAGTCCAGTACGACTCTTTCAGAAAATACTTGTGTTAGGGATTACAAATTTTCCTGAGTCTCTTTTCCTTTGTAGTTCAGTACTGTAGGCAGCATTTTCCCTGAGTAACAAATGCAGAAGTACTGATATCCTCAATGACTCAAATAATCCAAATGGTTCCTCTGCTTTTCAGCTCAGGACAACCATCCCTCCAAAAAACAAATTAATTCAACCACATCTCCAAATCTCACCACTAATCCACAATTTAAATATGGAAGATGAAGGTATAGACTTCAGAAGCATGGTGGAATGACAAAGGCATTTGCAGAGGGTATTTTCATATAAATTTCTTATTTAAATAGTGTACATTAGTCATGATTAGCCACATGATGCACTTGACTGATGCAATTAGTTGGCCTCAGGAAAATTCAAACTGAATGTCTTTAAATATTGGTCATGGCTGGTGTCACTTGAACCCCCAGATTTTTTCAGATGCCTTTCACTGAGCAATTTCCCTAGGAATGAAAGCAGGAAAAATAGGGCTGTTCCTAAAATCCATTGATTTGGTGTGTTTGGTGACAGAGTCAAAGTGTTCAGAGTTTTCATTTCTACAAATTGGGTCTTATCCTGCACTCGACCTACCCTATTCCAGGTAGTGGACCAAAAGGTTCCAGATTCCTTTTGTGCTTGGTAAGAAGACCATGGAGCACTCGAGATCTTCCATGGGTTCTTCCTCTACAGAAATGGGCCAGAGCACTTCACCTTTAAAACTCAGTTTAGAGATCTTAAACTGCATTAGAATCCTAAAAATAATACAGTGGATCTAGGCAGGTGCTCAACATCTGCAAAGAAAAATTAGCTGTCCTTGGATTTGGCTTAGTGGTCCAAGAATTCAAAAACTTAATGAATGTTTTTGTGACTATTTTTCTTAATTCTCTTTGGTCCCCAAAATGTAAAATGGGCAAAACCCACAAACTACAAGACATACAAATCTCTCCAACCTCCAGAACCTAAAAAGATCAGGGCATCAAGACAGAAATTTTACAGATAAATTCTCCTTAATAAGCAATTTTAAAAATTCTGTTCAGGAAAAAATTAGGTATCAGCTCAGTTCACAGGAAGTTGAATTTACTTCCATATCAATATTAACCCCCAAAAGAAGCCCAAGGCTAAACTTTCTGACTCTGTACACACAGTTTAATTCACCTGCTTAAGCCTCTGTATTTTTTAAGATATTACCAATCTAAGCAGTTGTCAGTGTCTACCTGAAATAAGAATCTCTGCCAGCTGGAAATGGCTCTTGAGTTCCACACTAAGGAAGGCTGGAGTGAACATCTCAGATGCAGCTGTTTACACTCGGCTAGCTGAGTCACTGTTCACACAGCAATAGAGATGAGAGCAAAAACCTCTTCATAATTCAATTAAAATCTTTCTGAATAATAAAATAATCAGTTTCTATTACACCAGAGACCTACTCTCATCTTTTTGCACAGTTTGAGTGGGGCAGCCTCCCACTGTTACTGCAGGATTTCTTTCCAATTCTATCTTTTTCAAACCATCCTTAACTTGGGTGAAGTCTTTCTCCTGTTGTTTTTTTTTGGGGGGGGGGTGATATGGCAGTATTTGTGGTTCATTTGTTTTTTGGGGGTTGTTTTGTTGGTTTTGGTTGGCTGGTTTTGGTTTTGATTTTATTTGGTCATCCAGAGTGGAAACTGCTATATCAAATACAAGGCAGAGAAACACTGGTCTTGAACACTGAGTATTTTAGTAGTATGCTATTTTAAAAATAGTAAACTAACTATTTTAAGTTTTGTTTCTTTAAATTTTAAATAGAAAAAAAGGTTATGAAGAAAAAAGAAGTATTCTAAAAAATATTTTATTGTCACTACTTTTTTCTTTTAGTTACTATTAATAAAATTTTCTTTATACCATTTAAAAATTTTAAACCTACTTTACCTTTCTCCTAATCCTATCTCACAAGAAATAGGTACACAAGTAATTAACCAACACTAAAACCCACCACACTCATCAACACAATAATTAAGAAATCTCCAAATTAAAAAATCTTAAATTACCAAAACCACTACAGTCATGAAGGAGTATGTAGTGTTTGAAACCCATCATGATTCTACAGATCCTTTCTGCCTTGAACATGGCTCAGCATTATTTGTAGGAAGGAAATAATGACAATATTTATTTGTTTTCAGTTTTACCAGGGTACACCATGTGTTTGCTTTGAGACACTCAGATGGGACTGATGAAAATCCAAGGGATTATTGATTAAAGAGAATCATTATTTAATGTCTTTGAATGCAACTGTCCCAGGATCAGAAAGTCCAGGGTGTTGAGGCAGCCCTGGTTTCCTCCATCACTACACCCAGTTCAAGTGTAAATGTGTGTAAATTTGTGTTGGAAATTCAAACAAGCTGAGGTCGAGGTTTAAAAGGGCTGCAAGTTAAATCAACATGAAGAGTCCTCCAGAATGCTGTGCACTGTCATTGTGACTTCTGCTTAAACAAGATTAAATCCACACAATTTGTGTTGAGGCAATGGTGCTAAGCCAGCCCAAAACTGCAGGAAGAGAGGGCAGGGGGAGAAGCATCTCTGTGCCAGCTGACATGGTTTGGGAACAGATGGAGCATTTCACAGCTCTCCCTCACTTCTCACAGAGAAAAAGAAGGTAAGAACCAACCCACAAAGTTTTAATTCAACTTGTAAGATAAACCAGCCTGGCAAACAGAGAAAAATTGGGAATTTCACATTGCTGCTTTAATCATACTGAAAAAATGCTTGATCCCTGTAGATGATCTCACATCATTAAACTATTGCTCACCTTTTGCCATTGTGACTGAGAAATAAACCTTTCATCTAAATGTTAATCTCCTTAAATATATAGGTGTAAATAGACTAGTTAATACATTTGGTTTGTTTTGAGATGATTATACACAACGTGCTTGCAAGTATAAATTTTTTAAGAATGCTGCATCAAAAATTTACTTTCAGTTTGCTAATAATTTATGAAGATTTAACTCATTTGAATTAGCATGTATTGGAAGAAATTTCTCAGATATTTGCTTTAAAAGTTTTCATATTAAACACTAAATAAAATCAGCTGAAATCTAGGCCTTATAACATTTTAATTTAATGTAATGTACATGTAAATAATATTAAACAAACTTCATAATTTAGTGAACACACATTTAAGCCAAAGCTGTAAATTTAGGAATCTGTGCACTTTGGACATTTTAATATTTTTTTAAAATCATAGCTGCCAGTAAAATAATTTAACAGGGGAATTAGCTCAGTAAATGTAACATGAGTTTATTTATTCTTCCAAAGTTAAGCTATTCAGCCAAACTCAGAGCCTGGGGTTACCTGGACAAAAATTTGTTATTAGAATTGGCACAGACAGATTTCAGGTTAATTATTGCAACAGTTCATGTAATTTGGAATATCTTCCCCTCTACAAACTCCCCACTATACAGAAGCCAGCCAACTGCTAATTTGCTCATTTGTCTAAAGACAACTTTAGAATGCAAATTTCTCTGGATTCAAAGTAATCCACTGACATCTCTGTTCCACAATATCCCCTCAGTGCTGATCACTGTCTCTAATTCACCATCCTTATTGAATGACACCAATTCTGATTCTCTTTTCCCAATAATTACACCAGTCTTAAAAACGAGTTTCTCCATGCCACCAAAATGCTTTTGTGTCATTGAAGCGAGATTAGGGCACTGTACAGTTGCTCTTTGTGTTTTATCAATTCTGTGCAAAAACTGAAGTCTCCTGCATTATGCAAGAATAATTATGTGAGAAGGCAATTTGATAAACTCATCAGCAAAGGATGTGCTTAGGATCTAAATTAAATTTTACCTCCAAGCATTTGCCTCTGAAAAGAACAAACTTCAAATCATCTTTAAGAGCAGCAATTCCCATGAAGTTTTCCCAGTGAAACATGAGAGACTGACTAACCTGTTTTTTCCTTTCCTTTCCTTGCTTGAAAAGATTAAAGTTTGCTGTGGAAGCTAAATTTGCCAGGCAAGTTCATGGCTTTGCAAAGGAAGATTTGAGGATTTCAGTGTCTGGTTTACTAAAGGAATAAGCAGTAGTAATAAAACACCTTGTGCACATTATTCAAAGCTAGAAAAGTCTGTCAGGGAGACATTTTATATTCTTTGTCATTATTTTTCTCTTTGACAGGGAGGGAAACAACCATTTCTGAAAGTTTTGATAGTACCTTTGTAAACAAGACTTTCACCCTCCCTGAACTCCATTTAGCTGTCCTGTGCTTGGATACAAAGAGCATCCCTGAGTCATCAGGGAGGAATATCTGTGCATCACTATGGACCAATTCCCAGCCATGCCACTGACCAGAAGATGGAATGGTCTGCACCCTCACCCAATGGCTCCAAGCCACCCAGTCACCTGAAAACAGGACTACTTCACCCATCAGCCTATGAACCCCCTCTGCTGAAAAGGCTGGGGCTGCACTCTCTTCCTGTGATTTATCCAGGACATGGTGCTGCCTTTTAGTGCCTCTCACTGGGATATGACCAGACCCCACACAAAGCTGGTAAAGAACTTTAAATGAACAAGAACAGCAAGATTTGCAGTATCCCTAGGGCCCAAAATCTTCACATGATCCTTCTTCTGCCTTTAGTATGAGAGCTCTGACATCTTGACAGTTTTAATAGATAGCCAGGAGGCAGAACAAGAAAGGAAGATCTTCGTAGTCCATCTTGTCTTTTTTAATATGCTGAGGGATATTAAAACAGTGAAGCAGTAATACTTGGGGCTGAAGGAAATAGGTAACAAGACAATGCTTTAAAGTAAAATTGTAACATTTAGGTAGTGAGACAAAAAACACACCAAGAAATTCAGTCAGCAGCGTCCCTGCCCATCTCAAGTATTATCAAGAAAAAAAAAAATCAAATGCTTTGATTTATAATTTCAAAGGCTAAGCCTAAGTTACATCTCTTCTGGGTTTTCTGTTTAATGTTATGTCTTTCACAATTTACCTTTGAATTTTATTTCATCTATGAAACAGGTTTTATAATTGGGTTATTGTCAATAGGCAGCTTCATATATATTCTGGATAAAGTGAATACAAACAGTAATAGAGAATATTAAAAAAAAAGAAATCCTGTCCCATATAAACAGCCATTATCCACAGTTAATACTGATAAATATATAAATAACACCATCTCTCTTTAATCATAAAGAGCTTCAGGAAAATTATGGCCCAGCACCGTAATTAAATACTGTAATTAAATTAATGGAAGTTCAGTAACTGAGTTCAAGGGGACCAGGCCCGCCTTTGCACAGGGCAAGATAAACATTGAAGGATCAGTTTAACCATCAGCCAATGGACCACCTGTGCAGGGAAATTGTTTTGCAGGTGAATTTAACTCTGGGACTTCTGGACAGGGAGGAAACGCTTCTCCACAGGTGACTGAGACAACACATGCAATTAACTCTGTGAGTCCTATGGTTAATTGAAAAAAAAAAAAAAGAGAAACTATCCAAAAAATCCCCCATTCTCAGGTGTCATCCCTCCACCCCCAGAGCTATAAAGACAAAGATGAGACAGGAGGTTACTCACCGTTGAGGAGTCACCGCTTCCAGTCTCAAGCGTAGCTCCCTCAGCACAGGTGGGTGGGTGGGTGGAAAGTTGACTAGCCCTGCCCCCATCTATGACATCACACTCTACCTCATAAAAGGTAGTGAAAGTGCTCTGAACTCCAGTCTGATTTCCGAGAGATACAGAAAAGAGATAGTGAGAGAGAGAGCAAGAGAAATATTGTGCCGTAGCGTAGAGCGAGGAGAGAGGGGAACGTGTGCTGAAGGAGCTATGCTTGGCCAAGGACACAGGGCCTCCTCCACGATGAGTAACCCCGCTGGCTGGGGGTTCCTCTCATTCCTTCCCACAGCACAGGCCTTGCTGATTCAAAAGGACAACTTTTTGGCACCTTTTGATGACAATCAGTGAGGACAGAAAGCTCTATCCCAATTAAAAGCTGACTGACATCAGATCAGGCATGAATTTGGTCAATAGATTCCTTATTTTATGTGTGGTTTTGTACAGCCAAACTGCACAAAAATATCCACACCAGTGCAAGCAGCTAAAATTTCAGCGACTGCAACAGGAATTACATTTGTGTTGCCCCATGTGGGATAAACATCCAATTCACACCCGTGGATTGACCCTTGAGTAGAGTAATCCAGAGGGCTGGGTCTCCTGCACCAATGCGTGAGGGAGGGCAGGAACAGAATTATGGTTTTTTTGCACTGAAAATGAGAACTGACAAACTGTGCTGAAAGAACGAGTGAGGGAAGTATAAAAATTCTGGGCATACATTTATTTACAGAGCACACTTTCAAGTTCCAGAAAATAGCAATAAAATTGCAAAGAGGTGATGTTTTTAAAAATGTACACTTTTTTTTTCAAACATCCCAAGGACCGATACTGGAGGACTTAAAATGGGATATTCAGTCTACTTTATTGTAAATGATATTTTTATCATCCAAATTCTGGAAAAGCAGGTTTGGGAGTAAACATAATTGCTTATATTATCCACTGGGATTTTCTTAATAACCTAGCTGTAGACTAAAATTGAAAAATAGTGTATTTTTTTTTCTGCTGCTACACCTCACTCCATTAAATAAAACTGGTTAGAGAATGGGGGACTTATTCAGTGCCAGTAAAGACTGCTAGTGTAAGAGCCTGCCTTTTGGAAGAGGAAAAATAAATACTCCTTAAATGTCTTTTGAGGGTATGTATAATAAACACATGGAGTTAATATTGATGCTTTCCCTCAGGCTTTTTGGTGCTACAAGGTTCATGTGAATTATAATCTAATAATGATTAGTATTTCTGTCTTAATAATGATTAATGTGCATTCCCTGCTCTGTCAGTATGTTTTTTGTTTTTCTCTCCTTTCCTTAAACTGAAACAAGGAAGTGTGTGACTCATGTCTAGTATCAGTCACACCTGGCAACAGAGTCAAGCATTTTCCTTCTTAACCTTCAAAACTTTTATCATTGTGGTTATCCTGCAGTATCTGCAGATGTTGCTTTAAAGCAGTGCATTTGTGGGATTAAAAACTCAATAAAAATGGGTGCCCAGTGGGCGAAATGAAGAGTTATTGTGGCTGTTAGAAATGAGATGTAACTGCAGGAACACAATGCAAAACTAGGCTGCAGCTGAGGAATGCTAAGTGATGACAGTGCTGTTCATAATTTAACTTTTTTCTCTGTACATCATCTCTTGATTACAAACTATTTGCATGTTTGAAGACAGACAGGAGGAAAACCTCCTCTGGTCTCCTGTATTGCATCGACTCATTAATATTTATGTCTAATGGCCTGATAAAGAGAAAAGAAAAATCCAATTTTTAAAGGCTTTTATGGTAAAAAGTACCAAACATTATTCAGTGAATTCATAACTTAGGTAACCTATGGCTTGACTACTGCACCACAGTTGTTTTTGCCAAATAAAGTAGGAACATATTTCAAACTCCTATGGCCACCACTCCTGATGGAGTCTATGTGAGGTGTCTCCTTCTGATAAAGAGAAGGATGTTCAGAGGATATAACCTTAAATATCAGAAAAATTACACATGTAACAGTAGTTCTAAGATCTTGTAAAGAGAGAGTTTAGAGAGATAAAGAGGTAAATTGTCTTTTATTGGGATGAAACATGGAAAATGCAGAATTAAATTCTGGAAGACTGAGTAAGGCTAAGGACATTCTCCAGTAAAAAGAGAATATGGAGAAATATGGAAATTCCACCATAATAATGTGATATAAACAGTTCAATAGATTGGGTGGCAAATTATAGTCCAGATGGTGTTTTGGGGCTAGTACTACTTAAATCTGAAATCTTGTTTTGACCTACTTAGTGTGATATCTGTAGTTGATAAAGAGAATATAAAGTGAAGAACAAAGTTAAGAGCTGTGCACATAGACCTAAACACATTACTGAATAAAGCAGAGAAAGAATACACCTCATTAAATTATTTTTAAATTTATACATATTCAAGAAAGTGCATAGATCTTCCAAATGTTTCAAGGAACATAATTAAGATTAATTAAATAAATACATGGAAATTCAAAGAGACAGTAAATGAAGACTTTAATATCAAATATTTTCTTAAGAGATGTAAGTTAAGCCTAACAGCATAAGAAAAATATAAAATGCTGGTCAAGCAATTGATTAAATCACTTGCAGCTTAAGTTGATTAAGAACTCAGCTTAAAGTAGGGGTCCATGTTTTGTCTGACCTCAAAGATCTGATGGAAAAAAAAATCCCAATGTGCTTTCTTTCTTGCTCAAGAGGATGAACACGTGGTGGGAAAGGCAGGCACCACACAGGTACCTCTGGGTGCTGTCTGGGGAGTTTGAGCACAGAAAACCAACCCTGCAAAAGCATCACCCAGACTGGCACAGACACAGAAGGTAAAAAAGGATGAAAGGAATTGAAATGAAAGCTGGAAACGGACATGTAAAAATGCCAAAGTGACACATATCATAAAAGTCTGAGAGCTTTACACAGACACACCTCTGACCCAAAGAGGGCCAGATGCTCAAAGGCATCAGAATGATGGATAAGTGGGAAAATCCTTTTTGTACATTATCTGTCAGAGTTAAGGAATGATGAAATATGGAACATCCTACCTGACACTGAGTAAAGCTGTAACTCCTCTAACTTTTTGACAATGGAAATGTTGAACCCGGTTGCAGGTATGAAAAGGGGATGAAAATGTTTCTGCAGTCTTTAGGCTCAGGTATTGATGGTCTAATCCAGTTTTACAGAATTTTAATTTGGTCTTTGATGAGATTTAGTACACATTACTTGTATATTTCATCTCAGTTTCCAGACATACTATTACCTACCTGGTAACCGAGTTCACAAGGTTTTGATGAGGTATTAGTCAGAATCAGAAAGAACTGATGTTAAAAGAAAGCTTTAGAGAATATCTAACAGTAAGAGGTTAGGATTGATTTTTCTGATACTGGATAGTTTTTTTTACTTTGATTTCACATCAATGTCTTAATTCATTATACAAAACAAACCCTCTTTGTTGAAGCAGCTGCTTATCAGTCATGTAAGATTAGATGTGATAACAGAACTATTCTTCCTTTGCTTCTATGAGGTACATAAATAATAATTGTAATAATAATATCTCCCAAGTGTGGAAGAAAATATTTCAGAGGTTAAAGACAAAAGGCTATTTTTAACCTTCCTCACTCAGCTGGCTCTCCTCCTAAAGGCCATTATGACCTCCCTCATTTAATGGAAACACATCTCTCTTGTGGATTTTATGAAAAACTTTTTTGTAAGCTGTTCTGTTCAGTATTTGCAGTTGATTTTGCTCAGGTTGGAAAAACCTGCTGATGTTTTCCCTTGAGTGCACATCTTCTTGTCTGTGAATAGTTCTGTGTGTGTTACTTGTCTGCAACTCTGGTTGTCAAGAAACACAATTACAGTCAAAGTCAGTGATGAGTCTGAACTTTAGCTCTTATTCTTTTAATATCTGCAAAAGCACCATCTGATAGTACTTTCATAAGTGGGATTTAGTGTCACCACTTTCCAACTCAAGGAGCTAAATAATTGCAAGAGCTACAAGATGTACTTCTGTATAAGAAACACAACCCAACATCTCCTATTGTGGGTTAAATCTGTCATTATGGAAATTCAGTCCCCCATAATTGCATAATTCCCCAAAACAAACCACATTTTCATTTATGGCCTAGGGATGAACCTATTAGCAAATCTATGCTGTACATTAGGAGCTGAGAATGCCCAGGGGAAAGGAATTCTTATTTAATACAAAATGGTGATGCTTGGTCCCAAACCATCTCTTTTAAAGGCAATAAGACTGGAAAACAAGTGAAGATGAAATAGCACCAAAGTCCTCTCTTTCTTTACAGTAATACTTACAGGAATAGTCCTTTGGGAGCATATCTTAGGGTGTGTTAAAATGTCTCTGAGCCCTGCTAATTATTGTAGGGCTGATGTAATTTGTGTATCACAAAGCCATTAAATTCCCATTTTCTTCCCAGCTCATTCAGCATGGCCTTGAATAGGAAAACAGGCTGAAGTGAAGCTGTAGCCACTGTAGCAGGTGAGCCTTGAATTTTTGAGTGGCTACTACTTTTAAAGCAAATGCAGTATGTAATGAAGCACATACAATAGTATTTCCTTCAATTCTCAAACTTTTTTCTATGGTCACATTTGGTTCAAGCCTCAGTCTTGAATCTGTAACATTTTATATAGTTTTTTAAGACTCAAATGGCTTCACATTGTTTGGTGTCAGAAATGCTCTTTGCAGAAAATTGTTCTAATGAGAAATTTCAATAAATTTAATCTTCACAAATGCATGACTATTAGTCACTTGATAAAGCACAAGAGCATGTTCCCCAGAGCCAAAATGCTTCTCAATAAGGGTAAAAGTCTGACCTGTCTAAATTTAAACCTACTGAATGCAGACATATAGATGGTGTGTGTGCTTCTTGTCTCCATGAATGTATTATAATGAAGACAAGTGCAGTGTAATTTTGCTTTGCAAATTAAATTCTAGATAACATCTTTCCATTTATGCAGGATATATCGTTTCATATTTATGTGTGTTTATACATGCATTCATATAAACTGAGGTATTTTTGTAGCCCTAAACATAGCCTTATATAAAAAAAATTGGAGCTTCAAAAGAACTGAAATTATTGCAAAAAAATATTTTCTTGTTGGATTTTTCAGTTGTGTCTTGAGCTTTGCTCATCTGCTTTTCCTGACATAAACTCTGTCTGCCACCATCCACCTTCTTTGAAGGAACAGCCATACACTAAGAAAAACAGATTAACCTTTCTAGAGGCTTCTGCACAGCTTTTTCTGTGGATCACAGTTATGATCCCCCTGATGCCCAAAGCTCAGGGTGTGCACTATCATCCAATCCAGCACCTTTGACAAAGGCAAAACCCTGTGAACTCCCTGACTCAGGAACAAGATCCTGCAGGATCTTTCACTTGGCCGAATCAAAACTCTGTAAAATCATCACTTAAAAGAGAACTCTGGAGGACTCTTGAATAATTTTAACTTGAAATGAGCTGATTACCAACATTATATCTTCTCAGCTGCTACACTGTCTGCTCCAGGCTTGGATCCCCCCAAGAAAGCCAACTGCATAAACCCTCTGAGCTCCTGGTCCCTGCTCCCTTTACTGGGATGCAACAGGTAAGCTACATAAATTCCTATTATTGTCAAATATTTGTGAGAGGTGTTGCACATGGCTTTAAAGTCACTACAGGTACATCTATTTTCCTCTTTTATTTTTTTTTAATTCATCTTCAAGATATTTCATAGGATAATTAGGAATTCTTCACCGTTTTAACTTTGAGAAAGCCCTAAGACAGAGCTTCTGTAAAATACATCATATGTAATGAATAGATGTCCATGAGGGATTTTATCAGCACTCATTTTGATTAATCTGCATAACTCACTGGTGCCTTTGTCCTTTAGGAGTAGTAAATTGACTCAGTGTCAGGATGATAAATTTTTTTATGTTACCACATCATCAGGTAGTCCCTTCACAGACAGTGTACTGAGGGACATTCTGTGCCAGCAGGAGTTGTAGACTCCTAAATTAGTCAGCTCAAACAAATTTG
Organism: Diglossa brunneiventris; assembly: GCA_019023105.1. Classification (NCBI taxonomy): domain Eukaryota; kingdom Metazoa; phylum Chordata; class Aves; order Passeriformes; family Thraupidae; genus Diglossa; species Diglossa brunneiventris. The sequence continues at coordinate 4,174,740 of CM032356.1, read as the reverse complement.
CTCCAGATAAAGGTTTATCCAAACCTGTATAAGTATATATGCTTCACATAGCCATATATTTTGGAACCGAGTGCACTTGCTATGGCTGCATTCCACCCTCACATGTATCAGTCTATCTACATACATTCAAACACTTATGCAGAGGTTACTTAAATATATCTCCAACCCAAACTGTCCAGCTAAAATATCTTTCTGTATTTTTCATGTCTTTAATGTTTCCCAAAGCAGATGACATGAGCTACCTGAATACAATATCTAAATAAAGGTCTCACTTTCACAACCCAGTCCCAGCCTTCCTGTCCTGGAAGCTGTCTTTTCAGAATGCCAAAATAAAGACCCTGAGTTTTTATTTCCTCTACTTGCTTGTTCTATTAGGCAATTAGAGATTAGTGTGGAGTTAATCAACTTTATGGTCCTGACTTCATTTCAATCCTTTCCCAACACTGCAATTCTTTGATTTCATACTCTTATCTTGCTTTTGGTTTGGCTTTCTTTATCTGAACGTTTCATATCTCCTATTTCTTTGGCTTCCTTATTATTTTCTAAGCGCTGTTTCTTTACCCTCTGCTTCCACAGAATCACAGGATAACTAGGTTGGAAAAGACCTCTGAGCTCATAGAGTCCATTCCATGACCCAGCACCACCATGGCACTGAGTGCCTTGTCCAGCCTTTCCTTAAACACCTCCAGGGACTGTGACTCCATCACCTCCCTGGGCAGCCCATTCCAGTGTCAAATCACCTTTTCTATGAAGAATTACTCCTAATGTCCAACCTAAACCTCCTCTGGCACAGCTTAAGACTGTGTCCGCTCATACCGTGGCTGGTTGTCTGGGAGCTGGGGAGAATCCCTTCCCTCCCCTGCTGCCCACAGTGCTTCGGATGCAGCTCAGGGAATGTGTGGTTTCTGGGCTGCCAGTGCACATTGCTGGGTCATGTGGAGCTTTTCATCAACCAACACCCCCAAGCTCTTCTTCTTCTTCTCAGGTCTGCTCTCAGCCCATTCTCCTCCCAGTCTGTGTTTGTGTCAGGGATTGCCCTGACCCAGCTGCAGGACCCTGCACTTGGCCTTGCTGAACTTCATGAGGTCCTTACAGACCCACCTCTCCAGCCTGTTCAGGCCCCTCTGGATGCCATCCCTCCCTCCAGCGTGCCAATGGCACCACACAGCTCAGTGCTGTCACAAAACAAGTGCTGAGGGTGCACTTGATCCCACAGTCCATGTCAGTGACAAAGATGTTAAACAGGGCCAGTCCCACCACCAGCCCTGAGGAACACACTCATCCCTGGTGCCCACTTGAACAGTGAGCCCTTCACTACAACTCTTTGAGTGTGAGCAATCAGCCAGCTCCTTATCCACTTCTCTACAGCTTAGAGACAAGGATACGTGTCAGTTGTTCCATTTCTATGATAAATTTATGGCAAAACTCATTTTGTCACTAGCTGAGTAACCTTTTTGCATTCCTGAGAATCTTGACAAGAAGGAACCCAACACATATGTCAATTTACCAACTCTCCCTTCAGGAGCCTTTCTTTCATATAATCCTCAATTCTTGCCTGGTTCAGGAGTATGAAATTGGTCTGTTTACCAAAATCCTAATCAATGCTTTTCCCATTCTCTTAAGCATTTTCAATACAAAAGTTCTCTCTGATTGCCAACTTTAAAACAAAGGGAAACACCCCAGAAAGGCTTTTTATTTCAGGGAAATGAAACACCCCATCAGTGGCTCTTAAGTAACTGCTCTTCATCCAAATTCAATGAAAGATGGCCTTGTTCACTTTTAATAACAGGTGAACTTCAAACTACCTGATTTTTCTTTGAGTCTATAGAATTAATATGGAGTAACTTGATACTTTACTGCCCCCACGACACCAACTTGCTTTTACAGTATGAGGTAGTTTAGAGTGATTCAGGCTTAATTAAAAGAAAACTAGGATATTTAAGCCATTTTTATTAGATGTAAGATCCATAGGCAGAATTGATGGGGAAACTGCTGGTGATCTCATCTGAACTGCTGGATGCTTACTGTTATTCTCTGATAAATAATGAGGCTCATTCATATTTGATGAGGACTGGCTCTTTCTGGTTATCTTACTTTTATCACTGATCACAAATAAACATGTAATTATTTTGCAGTATATCTGTATTTGTTCATCCTTTTATGTATCCACCCTCCCAGTCCAGGTGTTTTGTCAATTTTCATCATGTCCCACCCAAAACTAATGGGATGGCTCCAGCCCTTTCACTTTCCTGTTCCTGCTAAATTCCTCATTTCAATTCACCAAGCAAGAACTCCTTGATAAACTCACAATCTTACCTACACTGTCTGGTATCTTCAACAAAATATAGGAATCCTTCTCTGGGTATCACAGTTGAGCCTATTATGTTAAGATAAACAGGACTTGGAAAATGACTGGGAATTGGATCCAGCTGAAGTGTATGTTTGGAATGTGCTTTAGCTATTGATTCCATACTTTTGGACAGTGTTCAAAGGCATGTGGCTGCTACTCTGGATGACACTGCATATCTGTCTGGTTCAGAAGTTTAAGACTCTGGCAAATTTTCTGATAATACAGCTGATTTTATCTGTAGGGCTCTAAATCAAACCTGAACATGATAAGGAACTGCCTTGGATAAGAGATTTTCTTAAATTCTGCTCAATCTAATCCTACAGGAAAAACTGTGGCAAATCTACTAACATAAACAAGAACTTTAAAAAATGCAAGCTCAAAGCCTAAATGGATAGTTGGTAAATGAGCTGATCAGCTACTGAGCAACAGTAAAGAGAACAAGTGGATATTTATTCTAGGATAGGAAATGAATACATAGATTTGTTTTATTGTCATTCTCTTGCTAACAAGAGGCAGACAGGAATGCTAGAAAAATAAAGCAGCCCTAGAGTTAGAAGTTTAATTTTTTTTATCTAAATAAGAAACATCATTAAAAGCAACTGCACAAAAGTAGCTCCCACAAAAAGGCGAGGCCATCAGCAAGAGTTAAGTATATGTAAATGGGATTTACTTCACTGAGAGCTGTGTACTCTCAGCACCTCAGAGGAATAATTCCAATACAATACTGCAAGTGATTATGAAGCAAATATGCATTACCTTAAATAAACCAAAGCAAGAGACAAAGCAAATTATTTTGAAGTGCTTTTACTCTGTAACTTCATTAAAGAGGTTGTTTATTCTCAGAGGGGAGCTAGAAATTGAATATTGAAATATAAAATTACAGAAATGTAAATCTGTTTATGGACCAAGGTCAAAGAGAGTTCTATTATGAACAAGGCTATCATCTACACTGTTAGAAATATTTTTAAGATATTTTTTAATTTTTGATATTAATTTGTTTTTTTTTTAATCTAACATCCTCCTCACTGCTTTTGCTTATTTTCTTCCCTGCAATCTTTTTTGGGTTTCCAGGGCTCCTCACTGAAGAACTGGTATCAGGGTTTTTCCTTATTTTACTTTTCAAAACTCCATTGGAATCAGGAATTAAGAGTCTCACCTTGGAACATAACGGGCCGAGTCAACAGAAGGTCTAAATTGTCCTTGCACTCTTTATATTAATGTGGGATTAGCTGATGTGTGCTAACTACCAATTTTCAGGTCTTACTTAACTGTAAAAATGATTCTGCTATCTGCATGGAGGGAGTCTGATGGGAAAGATCAAAGGAGAAAAAAGAGTAGAAGGGAAAAGGAATGGGAGGAAGAAAAGGGAAAACAACAGTGAGTTCTTTACTGAAATAATTCACAATTCAGGACTGTGACATTTTCTTACTTTTTGATCTGTTTTCCTATTTGCAGCAAAGTCACTGATGCCAAAAAGGACCCTTCATATGCTATGCTAGAATCATACCAATCTATAGAGGAAAAAAGCAACAAGATCAGCTTTACGCTTATTTTCAGAGGTAAACCATACTGAACTACTGAATCTTGGGGGGAAAAAAGGAAATAGAAGTTTCATCAAAAGACATACGGCGCATTAAATGTTATGTACACAGTATTTTTGAAGTTGTTGCAACATATTTTTCTCGAACAAAACTGTAAGAACTGTGGGGTGGCTTTCATCTGTCTTTTAGCTTTTAATTGGTTTTATGTCTCTTTCCTTTATATATAACTATGCATACACCCACACAAGGATTCAAACATACATATGCATACATTCATTTCATTTATAAATATTAATATTCTTAATAATGAAAAAAATCAAGCAGAGATCCTACTCCCCACAATAGTTCTGAATTGCAAGTCATCTTTTGGATCACTATGAATTGTCTCGTGGTTCTTTGTAAACACAGTAGTAAATTACAATATTGTAATAACTGTCATGGTGCTTGATATTTACATCAAAACACTTCGATATAGCACAAGCACAGAAATTTACTTCTGTGCTCATAGGTTGGGAAGCTTGAGTTCTGGATTTCTCTAGTACTTCTAACATTGTACTGTATGCAAGTTGCCAAATAATGGTATTTCATTTTAGTATAAATAAAATACTGCTTATTTGTAATTGGCTATCCAAGAGAGAATGAAGAAGAAGATGGAAGCAGAAGCAGCAAGTAGACAAGCAGATGTGGATGTGCACTTGGATACCAGACCTCTGGATAGCAAAGGAGCATACAGTACCCAGCACCCTGAAGATCAACAGCTCAGAAAACACTGTCAGGAAAGCTCTGCACTGACTGGGGCATGTCAGGTCACAAGATAATAGATAATGCTCTCACAAAGGGATGCACAGGAATTCAACTCACTATACCTCCTCCTGCTCAGAGCACCAGCAGAAGAAGCAAGCTGGGCAATCTTCACATTTTCAGTTTTACCGAGTCTTTGGAACAGACCCAAATAATTTTCGTGGTTGAAGCTCATTTTGCCTTCGAGACTGACTGTGAAAACCCCACCAAACAGAAACACAATGGTGATGGAGCCTGGGAAGCAGCGGGTGCCAACAATGCCAGACTGGAATGATGAACTCAAGCAGTTTGGCCACTGATAATTCCACACGGATGGGGATGTTCCAGGAACGAGGAGATGCGCAAGGCTCACAATGGCTTATTCAGCATCCACAAACACTGAATAAAGAGACTCCAAAAAAGAAACACACACAACCACAAAAGCCAAGCCAGGAGAAGCGCTGATCTGGGGGGTTGTTTTAGAGAGATGAACATGACAACTCAATGGGTATGAAAGGCTGGACCCAGATGGCAGGAGGTAAGAAAAGATCATGGCAGTTATGATGCAGCATAGCTGTCAGTGATACAAGGACAGATCACGCCGCTGCTGTCAGGAAAATGGAAGAGGATTTTTCATTGCTGTGGGAAGATCAAGGCATTAAAGTTACATACGTACATACGTCAAGAAGTGAAGACCAATTGCAGGACAGATACAGGAACCTTTAAGCAGCTCCTTTTAGGATTGTGTATATGACTTCAGAATGCCTGATCCAAGAAAGCCTGGCAAATGTTTAAGACCTTCTATAGTGCTTTGCAAAAAAAAAACAAACAAAAATGTTATGTGACTGAGAACACTTTCTGTGACTTCTGATATGTTTGAGGAAGGCCAGTGATGCCACTGGGGAATCTCATGGATGGAATGAAGGGCACAAGTTTTTTGTTCTAACAATTTTCGTACTTGATTGGGCTTAAACAATGAAAGGGTGCTTTTTCAAAACCATATTTGGAAACAATTTGTTTTCAGCATCTTGGGTCTCACAAATCACTGTTGTTTTGAAACCACTCAGGAGAGTGGAATATGTTACAAATTTACATACATATGGTCTGTACTTGAGTTAGAGGATAACAAAAGTGTCATGGGGCTAAACTAGTGTCAAAGAAAAAAAAAAAATCACAAAGAGCAGTCATTGCTTCTTTGTGGTTCTAGAACACTCCCAGAGGCTCAAAGGCCAACATAGGAGAAGGAAAAAACTTTTTAAAATGTAAAAAACTCATTGCTTATAATATTACTGCTGCCTGTCTTTATTTCTGCAAAAGGTTGTAGTGTTCATTGAAAATAACTGAAATAACTGGGTGGTATTAGAGTATATAATCACTGTGCTTGCAATAGGACTTGAAAACAGCATATGCATCAAAATTTAAAGTATTTTGCTGGCCTTCCAGTCTTTTGCTAAACCTAGTGTGCATTGGAACCTGAGTGAATGAATCCCATTAGTCATCACCATCTTAACAATATGCACTTCATAGAGAGTTGGCTTCTGCACAGAGGAAGGAAATTACCAGTACTAACAAAGGAAAAGAAGATTTATAACGAGCAAATATACAAAAGCTCCAAATAATTATAATATTCACAGCTTGGCAATGACTTTCTAGGCTATGAAATTACTTTTCTTTTGGAAAAATGAAGATTCTACAAGGTTAGTATAAACAAAGGGTAATTGGAAAATCAAATTGCTCTACACAAGTTATTGTAAGGCCTGGAATAATGGTGATAGAATTAAAAAAATAAAAAAAAAAACCAAAAAAAACTTGCTTATGATTCAGTGGATTTTTGTTTTGTACATTATTGCAATCAAAAATTCTCCCTTTCAAGTGCTACATGGGAAACAAATGGATAAACACAAATCCCAGCTTACCCCTGATACAATGAGTTCTCCTCCCAGGTTCTGAACTTCTGCCTTCACTTTGCTGCAGATATTGAGCTGGTGGCAGTAGAGGGCAATGCGCTGCAGGTAGGCCAGCAGATCCTGCTTGCAGGCTGAGTCTGGGCACTGCAGACAACACAAATACTGATTAGATGGAGCTGAGTTCATGAGATTAGAGACAGGTAATCAGATAGTGGCAGTGTGTGTGTATTAGGTGGATCTATTCCAATTTGTCTTTACATGAGGTACTAGATAAAATGTGAAAACTCAAATTCTACCGTTCATTTAACTCAAGATTTATGAATTGCAACCTAAAGATGCACTCTAACTTTCTGAAAAATGAGAAACCTCTTTATCAGCATTATGAAAATAATAATTTTAAATTATGCTCTGCAATTATTTATGGAATTGTACTGAATACCCAAAAGGTCAGGTTTAACTTGAAACCCCAGGTTCCCTGCTGAACATCCAAGTTAAAATCCAGTATGGACCAGTTAATGTCCAGATAAACCCAGTTCTGAGTGGTTGCCCCCACTCCAATGCCAACTCCTGTCTGCCTGGCAGCTCCCCTGGCATTTGTGCAGACATTCAGAGGATTGGATTAGGAATGTGCTGGATGCTGTGAGGGTTTCACAATCAATAGAACTAGAAAGGGACCCAGTACAATTTATTCATAGTCTCTGGGACTCTTAATAGAAACTGCATCATCCCTCACAATATCAACAGCATAACAAACAACAGCCTTGCAGTTAATATTCCAAGTCTTGCCTCAGGAGAGCAGACCTCAGTAATTCACTCTGATGAAACAGAGCTAAAAGGGCCCACTGCTAACAGCATGTCTCCAATAAATACTCTTTGGGGCTACCCAGCAAAGTCTGGCTGACAATGTTCCTGCATAGCTTGGGGAACAAAGATTCCAAATATGCCTTTTTATCACCTTACAGAGTTTATGCTCAATTAAAAAAATATTATCAGAGCATTTAAAGAAAAATTGATAGAATTAAATGCACATGATCAACAATATCACAGCTCCAACCTTGAGATCACTGCTCTGGCCCCAGCAGCTCATGCTGGCAAGGAATGTGCTCATGGTGAAGCAGTTGGAAATATTGCTGTCTATAACCCCAAATGGAGTCACTTGGCTTTTTTCTTGCCCTTTAAAACTATTAATAAACAAAGCTGGAGCTTCACTATAGAGTCTCTCTTCCTCAGACAGTTGCCACACCTTTCAGGCATTAATCCCTAAAAGACCTCTTCTCCCTACTGATGCCAATTTAATATAAAAATATTTACTCAGTTCTTGAAGTCTCTGAACTGAAAGGAATGAATTTAAAGCAATACTTCTGAAGAGCTGTCAAGGCTTTAAATATAAATACCTTGGAGTGAGAAAAATGTAAGGGCTTTTTCATTGGAACAATAATTAAAAATGCAGCTGTCCACAAAAAGTTTATATTGCTTGAGGGTCCCCAGAGTTCTATGAAATATCATTAAAGTGCAAGCATGAAAACAAATACTTTATTCTCAAAATAATTTCACTGTTTATTATTAGGGTTACAGTCCCCTGAAATTTAAAATATGAGTCAAGTCAAGGCACTCTAAGCATAATAAGTCTCCTTCTGTTTCTTTCTTTAAAATATTCCACCTCTGCAAACACTGCAGACCAGGAATTTCATCAGCTGACAGATGGATTTCTTCTTTCTTGTGTTAAAATGAACAGACGCTACATTTGAAGGACTGGAATGGGTTAACTACAGGAAAAATGCTTGCTGCTGCTGAAGAAGACCCAAACCCAACATTTCTGGGGATACAGAAAAATGGAAGCTTTGGGGTTTTTGCCACTCTGGCCCATATTTCCTGGCAGAGTGTGTTACACACTATCACACTCCTACTTGAAGAAGAAAATGTCATTCTTATTTTGAAGAGAAAGACTAGAGGCAAGGAAGTTATTTGTTCCTACTTCCAGCAATTTTCTCTTGATGTCAATGAAATGAAAGAAACTATAGGAAATTTTCAAAGGGAAAAACATTGAAGTTTAATTTGTCTGAATCCAATATTAGCTATGTAGGACCTGGATTTGAAATTTGGCTCGACTTTTAATACAATGCTTCCTCTTGCTCTCCAGATGAATAGATAAATCTGAAAATATATATACAGCAAGGTCATCTGTCCAGCTGTGACATGAATTTGGTAAAGGAAGTGGGGACACAGACCCCACAACATGCACAACACACTGAGGCAAACCAGAAAATAGGGAGTGAGAAAACCTTGAAGGAGTAAAGTGCCAGATCGAGAGAAAATTGCTGGAAGAATGAGCTCAAAAGAATCCAAAGATTCTTACTGGAAGAAGAAAAGGACATTCTTATTTTGAAGAGAAAGACTAGAGGCAAGGAAGTTACCAGTTCCTACTTCCAGCAATTTTTCTCTTGATGTCAATGAAATGAAAGAAACTATAGGAAATTTACAAAGGGAAAACCATTGAAGTTTAATTTGTCTGAATCCAAAATTAGCTATGTAGGACCTGGATTTGAAATTTGGCTCTTGACTTTTAATACAATGCTTCCTCTTGCTCTCCAGATGAATAGATAAATCTGAAAATATATATACAGCAAGGTCATCTGTCCAGCTGTGGCATGAATTTGGTAAAGGAAGTGGAGACACAGACCCCACAACATGCACAACACACTAAGGCAAACCAGAAAATAGGGAGTCAGAGAACCTTGAAGGAGTAAAGTGCCAGATCGAGAGAAAATTGCTGGAAGAACGAGCTGAAAAGAATCCAAAGACTCTTACTTGAAGAAGAAAAGGACATTCTTATTTTGAAGAGAAAGACTAGAGGCGAGGAAGTTACCAGTTCCTACTTCCAGCAATTTTTCTCTTGATGTCAATGAAATGAAAGAAACTATAGGAAATTTTCAAAGGGAAAACCAGGGAAGTTGAATTTGTCTGAATCCAAAATTAACTATATAGGACCTGGATTTGAAATTTGGCTCTTGACTTTTAATACAATGCTTCCTCTTGCTCTCCAGATGAATCTGAAAATATATATACAGCAAGGTCATCTGTCCAGCTGTGGCACGAATTTGGTAAAGGAAGTGGGGACACAGACCCCACAACATGCACAACACACTGAGGCAGAAAAGAAAATAGGGAGTCAGAGAATCTTGAAAGAGTAAAGTGCCAGATCGAGAGAAAATTGCTGGAAGAATGAGCTGAAAAGAATCTAGGCATTCCTAGGCACTTGGCAAGGGAACAGAGCATCCAAATCCCTGCTGCGCTTTGAACAGCAAAGCCATTTTGGATGTGATGATCTCACAGATCTTTTCCAACCTGAAGGAGTCTCTAATTCTATCAGGCTCAGAAGTGAGGCTGGGGAACAAGTCAGGCATTTCTGAGCTTTGGAGAAATTCATTTATGAATTTCCTGTTCTGCAAAATGCAGATGGGTCTAGAAGAACCAATGGGAAGATCAGGATCCAAGACTCTAAACAGGTAATTTTCTGGTAAGACAGACTTTTCCTGCAGAAGGTAACTCATCCATAGAGGTTACATTGTGTTTCAGCTCATTTTGGGGCTACCTGATCAGCTACTGCCCGTGCCAGTTTGTCCATCCTGGATCCTGCCTCTGCAATCTTCTTGGCTGCATTAATGACATCAGATGTGTTCTTCAGGGGGCCTTTCCCTCTGAAACACAATACAGTTACCCACAATCTCAATAAATCATGAAAAGCAACACTTTTAGTGACCCTGCTTAGTGCTCATTTTTAAAATAGTAACACAAATGCCTTCTTAATTTATTACAAATTTGCCTTTTAAGTACTTCATAGTACAGCTTGATTAAGAAATCTTTCTGCTGTATTTCCTCTCCCTTACAAAACGCCTCACTGGCAATTTAGTCTGATGGTGCCTTCAAGCACATGAGCTGTACTTAATAGTAGATGCATTTTTAAGTGCTCATTAAGCCAATGTTGTTCCTGGAATACACAACTATTTCAAAATGATGTGATTCCCAAGCCAGTGCTAAATGTTCAGCCCATCATGTCTAAGGCAAGAATGTCACATTTTAGAAAACTTTTTTTTAGAAGATTTTTTGTTGGAAAATAAAGAGAGGTGAAGCATAATCATTATGTTACACACTTGAATGTTACTCTTAAAACATGTATAATTAGCTTTAGGCCTGATCTTTCACCATATTTTTAAGACAATGTACAAAATTCTGATTTTAGTCATTAAAGCTACCAAAATGTATTAAGACAAAGGCTTCTACAGACTTCTGTGAGTTTTCATCAGACTCAAAACTTTAACCCTACTTGTACCAATAAAATTGCTGCTGCTCCTGAGAGTCACAACCAGAAGTGAGTTAATTTCCCATTTTTTCAATGTGGAAAATGACAATATGATCAAACTTTTTTTTTTAATTAAAGAGAAGACATTTTTTCTAAGCACAACACTGCATTATTTTTGGATTTTTTTAAAATCTATAATGGCAAGAATAACATGCTGAACATATTTCCATTTTAATCTTCTTTCCAGACTTTCATTACCACTTTAAACAGATGAAATACAAGTATCCCACTCCTGGTGAACTTAGACTTCTTGGTGACCTCATGTGCTTCTACATTAATTACATGAGCAGCTCTGACTGTCACAAACTCCATGCATTTGAAAAATTATTCTATTCTAACACTGCTGAGGTTACAGCAAACCAAAAAGGTGTGAAAGGCTTGTTTCTGTTTTAATGGAGAATATTAAACAACTTGTTACTGAATCTGATGCAGATAGAGGTGAGCTCGGATTTTTTTTTATTTACTTCAAATGTGTCAGTAATCTGTATCTCATTCTCAAATTAGTTTTGTTCTTTTGATGCTAGAAAATACAATTATCAAACTTCCAATTTCATGGTCAATGTATCAAAGGTTGTCCAGGAGGCTGCAGAAACTGTGCATATTCTGGGCTGCTGCTTTAGAACATCATTGCTTCCTGCCATGCTACAATGACACTGTTTGGGCAGTTTCACCTCATTTTTTGTTGACTGAAGGATCAGAGACACCAAGACAATACAAATACAAAAGTAACACAGAATTCTGGAAAATATCCTCTCCATCCATTTCCGCCCCTTGCCACTATCTCAGGTTGCTGCAAGCCCCAACCAACTGAGCTTGAACACTTCCAGGGATGGGGCAACACAAAGAGATGAATAAATGGATGTCTGATTTTAATCCTGAAGAAAAAAACCCAGGAAGATTTTCATCCTGTTTTGCGTAATCGCATTTTGATAAATACCATTTAAACTTTTGAACTTACTTAAAAAAAAAAAACTGAACAAAATGTAATTTACTACAGTGATCTGGAATTCAAAGAATCTTGTAAACCTTTCTCCCTGGTGTGATTAACAACATGACCATAATAAAAGACAATAATTCTGTTTACACTGTATCATTAATGAATGGCCTCTGCAATTAGAGAAGAGTAAGGCATCAATAGAGAAAAGAAAGGAAAGGAAAAAAATCATTACTGACAGACTCCCACAAAGCATTAGATCAAACCAGTTTCATTTCATTTGGGATTTTTTTTTTTCGAAGGAAGTTCAATGTTTAAATGATATAAATAGTTTTGCCATTATTTTTGATTGACACAAATTGTGCTGAAATGTTGAAAGTTCAGAGAGGCACATGCACTTAGATGGGTACTAAAGGAAATGTCACTGGAGTGTCTGTAAGGTCACAGACTAACTTTACAAAATGATCTGCAAATAAAAGAGACTTGCAAATAGCACAAAATCTTCATGTCATTAATCCCACTTGGACAAACACCCAGGGCAGTGTCTATGATGAGCACTCCTTGGCTTTGCATCCCCAAAACCACAGCAAACCATCTCAAAAGGGTACAAATCAAGCAGAAAATGGAAGATGTGGCCCATCTGAGCTGCTCAGCTGGGGTTATTTTGTCCTTACCTGGTGAAATCTGTCATTTCCATCATGATCATGCACATCTGCTTGGCCAGCACAATGATGTCATTGCCACTGTCATCCCACTTGGCCACCTCTGCATCCAGCTTGCTCTTCTCTTGGTGGAATATCTCCACCTGCTCAGCAATCTTTGCCTTCTCCTCCTGGGGCAGCTGGGCCATGATAGCCTGGAGAAAATATGGGAGTTGGGCATGAAAAAAAGGAAGATACAAAATGGATCTTTCCAGTGGTCCCAACAGTTTGAGTTACTTTTTATGGGAGTTGAAGATACCAAGCAAAATCCTGCAGGCATTTGATTTCTGTCAGGACATGTAAAAGCACATTCACAGCATGTTTATGCCTCTTCTTGCACTTTCAAGATGATAAAATTTCTATTTATGATGTTGTGATTATTCACCAGTTGAAAAAGGAGAGTTAAATCTCAATTTTGAGGAAGAATAAAACAAGTGACATTTATGGGAAAAGGCAGACTGAATTGCTGTGTCTCCCCTAGTCTCATCCTCTGTCAGAAACAGAGGATTTCAGATTAACACAACACTAAAATAAACTATGACACACAAGACAATACATTTGAAGTGAATTGTACCAAGTGTATCTTTAATGATATTTAGTCCTCCAATTTTCTCTTGGAAGAGATGCAAAAAGGCACTGGACAGGTTGGTACTGATCCACCTCAGCATGAACAAAGCACAAAGTTCCTGCTCCCCTCCAAGAACACCCTAAAAATTAGAATAATTACTTTTGAAGATCAAATGGACACTTTGAATAATGATTTCCAAGTTTAGCTATTATTTGGCTCTAGGGGTTCTGAAGACCACATTATGCATTTAATGGGGTGTGACACATTTAAGTGTCATTACATTTTTTTCTTGTTTATGTCACTTTCAATCAGCTGAAGTCTTTTCCTACATATTCTTAAAATGCTCTTGGCTTTTAAAAATTCGTAATTGACCTTTTCCCAAACTGAAATTAAAAAGGGTTATAAACAGTAGATCAGAAAATGAGAAATTTGCAAGTTAATCAAATTAAAATTCAAGATGAGTTTTAATTAGGCCTTATCAATGTAACTCAGCAGTTTCAAATGTGAGCACAATAGTCTTTGCACAGAAAAATGCAGTGTAAGTCAAGCTAATAAATAAATATATAAAATGCACATAAAACAACAGAACTGAGGAATTAACTGAAATTAAGAGAATATTATAGGAGTAGTGAAATTTGGGAAGTTTATCTGTACGACTTGCCTGTGGGTTCTTCAAGTGTTTGCTTCACCTGAACACTCTTTAAACTGGTAAACAGTGCCTTAATAATTCTGTTCCAGCTGCTGATGTGCTTTCAAAGCAGCCATATCCTACAGCAAATGCAGCCTGTAAATTCCACTTTTATGTCTACTGAAGACCAACAGAAGTCTTTCTGCTAAAACACTACCAGCCTTATGGAGTAAGCATATTAAACAAATCCATTACATGGCACGAATAAAAGTATTTTGCATCTTCTCCACAGGAAAGGTTCAGACAAGGTTCTGTTCTGCTCAGCACTCCAGACTGGGGACTGGGCAGCTTCTGCTTAGCATTGTTTCCCTTTTAGGTTTTTATGATTTGTTGTTTCCTGTGCCACATTGCAATCTGTCTTATTCAGGAACTGTCTTTATGATATATTATGTTTATCTAGTGTGTACCTGATCAAAGCAAAGGATTTAAGCACAGCAGTAATAATAACCACAATAAATGTAGTAGAATTAAAAATCCTAAATCTCCAGGTGAACTCGATTCTTAGTAAGAAAAATTACTGCAGTCTTTACTTGGGTTTCAGATCAAGAAAGGATTACATGCTACCCAGTCCTAAATGTAACCCAAAAGATGAGAAAGGCTGTGAAATCTGACAAAATAGTCTGTACTGTATCTCATTTCTGTTATACCTGAGATTTCCTTTAGTAGTCAATACTTTGAATATCTCAAAGAGGAGTTTATGCCCTTTAAAATATCAAAATCTCAAAAGATATTCAACTACATCCAAACAGTTCTGTCACCAGTCTCACAGTAAGGAATCCAAGTATTTTTGCCTTGCCGTCATGATAAAACTCCCACTTTTCTGATACATGATTGTTTAATTTACCATCTATATTCAATATTCAGGGCAATAGTTTTAAGACAAAAAGAAATCTCTGCCCATTTCACTGGATCCATGCCTTACATTTCTCCCACACCTCTGAGGAAGCTTCTTTCAGATTTTTGTTACTCTACTGTTTCTTTGCATGGTGTAAAACCTTTGTGTCAAGCCCCAGCCTACAGCAGCTGAAAACTCTGTCCTGGTCCTCTGAGCTTTCACAGCATCTTTGCCTGCTGCTCTTTAGGTTCTCAGCCCTACAAATCCTCTTCCAGACTCCAAGGTAAGAAATCCCCACTCCAGTTACCAGCTTTTGCTGGTGTTTGAGTGTGTGGGGAGGATGCTTCTTATTTAGCCCATAGCTTCACTTCTAGCACAACAGAACAAACCAGACTAGTGTGAAACAGCCATGAAAATAATTCAGATAATTCCCAGTTTCCTGCTGGCTCTCTCCTGAAAAATGCTAAAATGCTTTTCTTTAAAAAAAAAAAACCTTTCTTTCCAGTCAATGTATTTTCATGATGCTTAAAATTATATTCTGATTTTTTAAAATAATCTGAGCTGAGAAGACTATTCAGTAAAAGGTAAACATTCATCAGAGGGTGGCATAATCCTGAGTGTTAACAGGAATATTCCTGAGTGTTAACAGACTTCACTTCCCCAGCACCTGTGACCCCTGAAGCACTCATCAGCTTAATTTGCAATCCCCATGCACAAGCTGAGGTCGCAAATCACAGTGACTGGAGTTTATCATGATGTAATTACCCTGGTAAAATTACATTGACTCAGTAGCAAATGTCTTCAATTACAATTAAATTACAGGGACTACTCAGTAGCTTAAACAGATCTTCTTGACAGGTTTGCACACTGGGAAACATGACTAATGGAAGATTTCTCTGGATACAGCACATGGTGCGCTGATGGGATTTTTTTTTTTTAATTTGCTGACTACTCCCACAGTTTCAACACATTCCAAACCTGCAAAGCCTCCTCTTACAGCACTAGCTGGAGCAAGCAGCTGATACTAGGCACCACAAAAGCCTCAAGACCATTCAATAAATGCTACTTAAACAGGTTTGACATGAAAAAAAACCTTCAACAGCTCTGTCAGCTTGGTCTCATCCTTTCTTAAACAACCCTGAGGACTGGAAATCACTTTCTGAGGCAGAGATTTTATTGGTCACTACTGGACACACACGTGGGGTTTGTACTCACCCTTGCACTCTGGCCAGCAATGAGCTGGTCATCCTCAGTCTGGACACTCGTTCGGCTGCGCACGTCGTAATCCTCCTGCTCGAAGTCTGAGTCGTCCTCGAGCTCCTCAGGGGTCTGCAGAGACACACAAAAACCACAGAGAGGAGATGACCAGATTAAAAAGGACACAGAGCAAGCTCTCTGCACAGTGAGCTCTTATTTCATTGACTACCAGCCCAGGAAATGCTGTTCTGTTCTTCTCTGAAATGAGTTTGTCTGCCCCAGCAGTCAGGAACTGAAATTGAATTGTCTTAAAAATTAAATTGTTTCAACCCTAGTTTTCTTTACAAATGGCATTTGTCATTACCTTGCCACAACTTTTCTTGCTGCAATTTCTCTTAACTGTGTTAACATGATGAATACAGTTCCAGGAACAAATATCCTTTGGAAACACTAACAACTGGAATGCAGTGTTTTAAAATAATGTTATTCCATATATAAATGGACACTATCACTATTATGTTACTGGAAACTACATGTAATCTTCAAAAGAGAAAGTAAATACCTGGGAAAAAGCAACTAACATCCTGGAAGAAAAATTTATCAAAGCAAATAAGAAATTTCCCATTGAAAGAAATTGTAAATTATGGCAAGTGGTTTTGAAACAAACATGAAATTTATAATCTGTGTAATCTTGTTAGTTCACATGGTCCTTTTCATATACAGACCTTTGGAATTTGACTCATTCCCCTGCTGAGACAATGATGTCTCCACTGCTGATGCTACAAATGATGGGAAGATTTCTTGGAAGATTGGATAAATCAAGTTACATATTTTCAGGCTTCAGGCTGTTTAAAATGTTGGAAGGAGGGAGAAAACAAAAAAAGATGGATCTGTTCATTTGGGGTTTTTCACCTTCTAGCAAAAAGTTCTGAGAAAAAAATGTCCTTATTTATATACAGAGACAGTCTTCTTAAAATCACTATTTAGTATGATATTTAATATAGATGGTGCAAAAAAAGTGGAATCTTTAGAAAGAAGATTATATTCCATTTAATGTTTGAATAGCATCTGGTACAACAGCCTGAGTAAGTTCTGTGGGTACCAATCATGACAAAGGTATGAAGAAAAAGAAAAGGAAAAGAAAACCACAGTAACTGCAGAGAAATCCTCACCTTCCTGGGCACCCATCACCCCCAGTGACAGCCTGGAAGACCAGAGCACTACAGAAGAAATCATCCAGGCTGGCATTTGGTGCTTGGAGGCAACGCCAAGTTTCCCAGCAGAGGTGCTAATCACTGCCAGTTGTCATTACAGCTCTGTCTGGGGGCTGCTCAGTCACCAGGAACGGCTCCAAACCCTCAAATGTAACACAGAGGCATCTTCTGGTGAGATTTCTGTTCCAGCCTGGCTCCCAACACCAAGTGCACATCCCTGTTTGTAGCTGCACAGGGAAGTGCACAGGATGGGGAGAGTAAAACACAGCCATCTTGGTGTGACTCTGAGAGCATGAATTAAATATGGGCTTTGGTGCTGAGCTGGAGGAAGAAATAACCAAATGTGACAGTGTGGTAATGAAACTGCACCTCTGGAGAGAGGCATGCACAGAGAGTGTGTCTAACAGGACAGGCAGGAGAGGAAGTTCAGATGAAAAATTAATTTGCCTTCTTTCTACTGCCACAGGTACAATAGGATTGGTACCTATCCAATGGTCTTATTTTCAATCACCTTTAATCTCTTTGTTTTCTCTGCTCAGCTGCCCGAGGACAGGATGAGACCTTAAAATCTGTCATAAACAAGCAAGGTACAAAGAGAATCCTACAACTCCCTGAGCAAAGGGAGTTTTCTATCACAATGCTCAGCTTTTCATCTGCCTAGGCTGTTCTGCTGTTTAGAACAAGAACAGGGTGGAGAGCTTCAATAAACCAGCTGGCTCATCCCCATCCTCCAAGTCCACTCAACGAGCCAGTCACTGGTCATTGTGAAACCAGTACCCTTTCACAGCCCAAATATCCTCCTCTTAGCTTCTTCTGTCTCCACTTTTATAAATAAGATTATAAAACATAAAGTGCCGTCCTTTCCGAGGCTTTCATAGTCAAACTTGAAGTAAAGATGTAATATTCAAAATATTCAACACAGTAACCAGTAAAACATGAGGCTGCCTCTTAAAAAGAAAAAAATATTCTGAAAATTCTATGCAAGGACTTATTCTGGAAGAAATATCCAGAAAAAAATTCATTGCTGTTACTGATATTCATGATCTTGAAGTCTGTGGCCTTTAAAAGACTGAAATTTAATGGGTATAAATGTTGAACTTGGAGAAAATGTAGTGCAAACCAAAAGGGCAAGTAATGCCACTGTTAGCAATATACTACAAGCACAAGAAATCTTCCTATTTCCCCTCTGTACAGGTGAGATCTAATTCAAAGTGATCTTTCAGATTCACTCTTTTCATGTTTTCAGGTGTGGTGAAATTTACACTCTCATTTTCTTCCCAAAGAGCTGCATTTTGCATTAGGGTGAAGAAGTGGGTTAACTTTTATCTGTTTGCTGCCATTTCAAACATTTGCATGCTTTTCACCATTGCACCTTTGCTTTTTCTCAGCTGATCCCCTGGAGATGAAGCCCATAAAAATAGAGCCTCCCTTTTGTTTAGACACAAAGGTACCAAATAAAGAATTATATCAATTATATTGAATTTGACTTAAAGGACTACTCTTAGCAAGGCCTTTTAAATACACCAGAATTACTCTAATTTTTGTGCACAACTAACAGGACCTTGATATTTAAAACCTTGTTTCCAAGACAACAGAGTCTGAGACTTCATTTCTCTGAGCTGGAAGACAGAAAGACTGATTCTGTCTTTCAGACACCTGGATTTATGGTTACACAAACATAGGAATCACAGATTTGAGGTTGGAGACAGCTTCCAAACAGAGCTGACAGCCACCAGTGGCAGAGGAAGCTCAAGTAATATTCAAAAGTAATGGATTTTACGCACTGATTTTAACAAGAAAATGGACCTTTTCATAATTTTTAATCTGTTTTGTAGCACAAGCCACAAGAGTTCCCAAGATTTTTTTTTCAAATACAGTATCTCTACTACACACAACATTCATCTAACTCAGAGGAAGTTTTCCAGTGAAGAAGAATCTTTCACAATCCCAGATAAATCACACAATAAATATATGCTTTCCTCTTTTGAGATGCATGTTTTATTTCTAATATGTATGTGGTGACTTTCAACTTCCAGGCATTGGAATATATATATATTTTTTAATATCTCTCTGGCTGTTTGATTGAAGAGCTTGCTGTGAACAAAATATCTTCCATCTATGTCATTTTTTAAATCTTTTGTGACTGCAGTATGAAAATGTGAATTATACAAGTATAAGGAATAAAATGGCATATATATGCAGATTTATAAATGCTATTTGTTTCATATTTCACCAACTCAAATGTACTTGATAAAGACAGAAACCCCACTTTGCTATGCACTTAAAAATTGTAAGATGCCATTACAAGAATTTCAGCACTGTGAACACCAAGTCAAGCTAACCTTGTAATGAGAGCAAAGACTGAAGACATGAAAAGATATTCCCTTGTTTTTTACAATGAAAATTCCCTCTAATTCTAGAAGACAAGGAGAAAAAAACCCAGACTTGACAAGGCGCTTTTAAATCCAACTCCATGCTATTCTGTACATTTGTTTTGGTGCCACTGCAGCCTGAGTGATTCAGCTGCAAGCAGCATCTGAGAGGCCCAATCAGAGACCCCCTCTCACTGCAGGTCTTCAGTTGTTTGGTAATTTACAGTAAAATCTAACACTTCAAATCCAACCTGAGGAGCAGCAAGCACTCAATGGAAACACTGGACCCCACAACACCCTTTGGAGATAGGATATTTCAAAAGATGATGGGATTCTGCACTAAATCTGGTTTTACAGAGGACACAAAATGTTGCAGCACTTTGGATTTTACCCCAGTGGCTGCCCCAGAGGTGATGGTGGCTAAACCTGACAAGTTGGGCAGAGGAGAGGAGCATTAATACACCCAAACACTGGGGCTGATTGTGACGGTGGTCACAAGGGTTCTTGACTGAGGGAAGAGACGAGAATGTCGACTCCATGATTAGAAGGCTTGATTTATTATTTTATGATATATACATATATTATAACTGTACTAAAAGGAAAAAGAAAGGAAGGTTTCCAGAAGCTGCTAAGCTAAGAATAGGAAAGAAAGAAGAAAACAAAGGCAGCTGGCCCCGCAGAGAGCGAGAGCCAGCTCTGCCGTGAGTGATCACTGAACCAAAACATCCACACGAGACCAATCACAGATCACCCTGTTGCATTCCACAGCAGTAGATAACCTATTGTTTATGTCTGGTGCTGAGGCCACAGCTTCTCAAAAGGAAAAATCCTAAAGAAAGGTTTTTCACAAAGAGACGTCTGCGACAGCTGAGGACCCCACAGTCATTTTTACTGAGGTCTTCTCCCAAGGAGAAGAAAAATCCCTTAATGTCAGAATAGAATAGAAATGGAGTTAATAATAGAATGAAATATCCTGGATTGGAAGGAGCTCACAAGGACCATTAAAGTCCAGCTCCTGCACAGGACATGCCCAAGAGTCCCAACTTGTTCCTGAGAGCATTATCCAAATGCTTCCTGAATTCTGCCAGGCTTGGTGTGAGAGACTGAAGTGGTTAATGGCTTAAACACTCTTAAAAAAGGACTTGGCCGTTATGGCAAAACTGTATAAAGAAGCTGTGAGCACCAAAGCCCTGTTCAAATGTGCTTCATGAGGGGAGCTGGGCAGTGAGTTAAGCCACCTGATGTTTTCTGCTTAATCTGTCTGTCACTCCTTTTCTCTCCCACCCTGCTCCTCTTTTTCTTTATCTTTCTCTCTAACTCACACTACTGTTAAATAAAATCCATATTAGCAACTTCAGTATATGGTCTCATTTGCACCTTAGCACAGGCAGAGGCATCTCTCTAACAATTTTAATAAACAGAACTCAACACCTGGTGCTGTGACCACTTCCCTGGGGACCCTGTTGCAGTGCCCAACTACCCTCTGGGTGAAGAACTTTTTCCTGATATCCAACCTAAAACCTCCCCTGACACAGTTCCAGCCATTCCCTCATGTCCTAAGATGTTCCCAGAGAGCATCTCCAGGCATCACCCCAAAGACTCAAGTTTACAGATGTTTAAAGTCTCCTCTGTAACATGAACTAAAACATGGCAAGAGGGAACACCTGGACATTGGCTCCAACAGTGCACTCCTGATCCAAACAAACGTAACACTCAGTGGATGTAGATAGCTCTAAAAAAGAGGTTGCTAATGGCAAAGGCCATGTTTAAAACCAGTAAATAACAGTAAATTGGCCTTGGAGATTCGTAAGAATGAGAAAAGTTGCCATTGTGAGTCCTCCTGACTGTAGAGAGGGTTTCTGGCCAATAACTGAGGGAATTTCATAAGCAGCTATGAAAACACAAAATGCGATTTCATCCTTATACAGTAATAGGAAAGGTGTTGGAATGAAGTTATTATTTTCTATTTTATTTCTAGGTTCTATAATTATACTCTTAAATTCATTTATACTACTTCTTAACTTGTGAAAGAGATCTTTTTCTTCTCCACAGATAATAATAGTAGTCCTCAATGAAAAAATGAGTCTCCTTTCTCCTCCAGAGGGACAATAAATTCTCCCCTTTTGAGGGAAAAAGAGAAGAACAGAGACTATCCACTCTTTCTTTCAGCTTACTAAAAGTAGTAATACCAACCAAAACTAATTTAAAAATTGGCTTTATTTACTCTCTGGAATGAGGGGACTCATCTCAGATAAATTCAATCTTTCACAGCTTGCACACAAACAATCACTGCCTGAAAATAATTGTGTCAGATGCTCTAAAAAGTTTGCAAGATTGGATTTTTTTCCTTTTTTTTTGCAATTCTGAAAAAGTTTTACACCTGAATTAAAGGGTGCATAATATTTGACAGATTATTTGATGAAAATATTCTACAGGCTTTTATAGCCTCACCCTTTAATTATACATCCCATTTCAGTGTAAGATGTTCAGATGGAAATGTTAAAGAATATCTCAAAGTGAAACTAATTTTGTTTTCTACAGCAAATAAGGTTCTGATTCAGCAACCTCTGGTCTGTGTAAGCTTATATATGTGGATTTTTCCAGTTAACTCACATGGATAATGAGTCCATTTATGTGCTTTAGTTCTCTGCCTGGGTAAGGAGTATTACATTGAGCTCCATAAATAAGTTAATTGTCTGAAGGCAAAAATAAATCTTCCTAATCTGGGCAAACAGAATTCATTAACTCATGTCATACAACGGGTGGAAAGTTGTAGTGATATAATGGCAAAAGTAACTTGGGATTTTCCTAAGGAGACTCAGAAGCCTGAATGTTGATCAGCTCTCCAGGTACACAAAACTGTCAGGCAGTGACAAAAGAAGTGATCAGGCCTTCAAAATTCAAATTTTAAACTTAAAAACATCTCTTCAGGATGGACATCTCATGGCAAACTCTTGGGGATAACTCTGATGTGCAGAGGTTGCTGGAAGATGGAGCTCTGTGTAGGGGATGAGAAAACCTGGGTTTGCAGGAGATCCCAGCTGATGATTGAGTCTGTGCCACAATCACAGTTTGAAATGACTGGAAAAGATTAAAGTGTGCTAAGTAGTTGTTCTTGTCATAAGAACAGTTTAGAAACTGTTGTTACTGACTAAGGAACTGGAAAATCAAAGGGAAAACAGAGATCCTTTACTATGCAGATCTTTCACTTCCCAGAATCATCAAATGCTGGAATGGTTTGGGTTGGAAGGGACCTTAAAGCCCATCCAGTCTCACCCCCTGCCATGGGCAGGGACACCTTCCAGGATGCTCCAAGTCCTGTCCAACCTGGCCTTGGACACTTCCAGGGATCCAGGGACAGCCACAGCTTCTCTGGGCAAACCATCCCAGGCCCCTACCACCCTCACAGGGAAGTAATTCAAGTAAGGATTTCCATCCTCTTCCCTTTCCCTTTCCTGCCAATCCTCTAACACTGCACACCCAGAGAACAGGATGGCTTTGCCCCCACCACAAGCCAGGACTATAATTCAGGCCATCTGGGATCAGCACTGGGTATGAGAATGGAATTGTTGTTTGGCAGTTATGAAATTAAGCCTGTCAAAAGCTTTTTCTGTAAATGTTAATACATAGTGGCAGATGACTAAAATGGAGCTATTTTGGAGTGTTCCAACTGCCTGAAGTCTTACATCAGTGCCATAATACACTCACAACCACAAGTGCACACTACCTGTTTGCTCAAAGGAATCAGTTGGTGTTTCAGCCCTGGTATTTTGCCTCAACAGTTTCCTCTGTGATTTTCTCCATAGCTTTACTTGTACATGGCTTTCATTAGGGCAGATTCAAGGTAATTTGGGTTTCAAATAACAGTTTCAGCTGCTGAAGAGATGCCCAAACCAGGTTTGGTTTGCTGTTTTTCTTTTTTAAATCTTTGTCTGCTGACTAAAGTGAAAAGCAACACACACCTACTATCACAATAATGATGTTGTTCTGTGGTGTCTTTTATTTGTTTGTTTATTTTATTAAAAGATGTCTAAACAAATTGAATCAACTGGTTAGTCAACACTGCAATGACACGTTTTTTACCTTGGTAAACATTCAAAACCATCCTTGCAGCAGCTCACTGGAGCAGCAATATGATTTATTCATTTAGATTTTGACCAGACCTACCTCACATCCCAGGCAGCACACATACATGGGGAAAAAAAACTCCAAATAAACAAAAAATCTACACAAACTTTGAAGAGCTTGGCAAAAATAATCCTATTACTATGGAAACAGTAATGGAGTTTGCATCTATTGGCAGTTATGATCAAATCTTCTAGCTGATTAATATACTAATTGTGATTCATCCACTAAATAACCTCATCTCTTTATTTACTAATTCTTTTGTTCTTGGATATCTACTTCTGTTTCATGCATGTTTCAATGTCAGCTTTCAATGCCAATCTGGTGCATGTTTCAGCATCAATCTTTTCTGGCTTCTTACAACACAAGGAGCTTTTGCATTCCTCTTATCCATGAGACCTCCCTGCAAACCCCAACTTTTCACTGCTTGACATACCCTGATCATCAGGACAGCTTTCCTGATGTCCCGGACCCCGTCGTAGACCAGGCGGGAGGCGTCGATGAACTCATTCTCCTCGAAGGGCTGGGGCACGTTGGCACTCAGGGCTTCAATGGCCACCTCCACTTGCTCAGCAAAACGTGGCATCACTGGGTTAGACACAAGGAAAGGCAGCAGGGTTAGATTTGTGCTCTCTCCTGAATGCTTTTCTGCTGCTCTGGGGCATGGATAGTTTCCAGGAGGCACGGCACACGCTGTGCTGGAAATTCCACAGGGAGCTCATGGATGGGTTTGTACCCGCCCTGAACGTGGACAGCTCTGGCACTTTATCTGACAGCATGGAAATAACCATCCCTATATTCTCTCCTCCAATTGTGCAACAAAGAATAGAAAACTTCCTTCCAAAACTGTGATTTACTAACTTTTAAAAGGCTGCAAGATACCTGAGCAGGCAGTAAAGTTCATTTAAGAGCTTTACAACCTGTAAAGAGCACAGCAAATATTTGTATCAAGTGATCAAAACAAACTGTAGCCATTATGCCTGCTAATTTACATAATTTACACTCTAGATCATACTAAATAATAATAATTTTATAAGGGACAAAATGCAAAATCAAGGATATACTTTTGTGAAGACACCTAAATGAATCTTCTGTTTCTTTGCTACCACCATGCATATAACACAAGACATAGCCATAGATATTGGCTAAAAATATTATAAACTGTGATATGAACTTATTTATTATACAATCTAAAGCTGTTATTTACTTCTGTAAATGGTTTCAGAAGTAGCAAGAGACTTTTCTTCAAATTTCATAGAGGATTCCTTTGAAGGCATAATCACCTACTGCACGTTGTGTTTGCAGGAAAATAACTCTTCCCCAAATCAGTCCTCTAACAACTCAAACCCTAAAAACATGAACATCAGGTTCTACACAAGTACATTCCTTGTTTACTCCTCTTCATAATTTTAACAATAATATTGGAGGACTGTGCTCATAGAGGATAAACATAATCAATGTTTCATTAGAAACCTGGATAAAAGATGCAGTTGGATTAATTCTTAAGAATGTAAGGAACTAGGGTCAAGTTCAAGATTTATAGATACACATCTTTTCATCACATTCACATCACTTTTATTCTAGCATTTAGGTATCCAGATCGTGTATCACTGACTTTACTATTTTGGCAATATAATTAGAAGAACAGGAAATGATGATTCCCACAACAATTACTGCCTTTTTTTTTGCTGTTAAAATACTTCTTTTTTTTCCCAGCTTTTCCCTAAACCCTATTTTTAATACACTTATTGGTAACCTGAACCCAGCTGATGAATACAAAGGGGAATTTCCAGGGTTTTTTCATCAAGAGCAGTGACATTCTTTCCCAGGACCTTCAACTGTGATAGGACATGATATTTTCTTCTTGACTAAATGTTCTTAAATTTATTTTACAGAATCTGACTTAAAGTAAAACCACAAAAACACATGACTTAAGAATAGTTTACATTTTGAAGAAGTGGCAGCAACCATGAGCTCAAACCTTCTGTGTCTGGCATTTAAATATTACGCATTGGATGCAAATGAGGAAACCTTTAAAGGGATATAGGGATTCAAATATAGTTTATGCATCACTAAATATATATGTGTATATATATCTGTTCATATAGACAGATGAAAGAACAGATTTGTATTTTCCATGCAGATAATGTTCACTAAGTTCCTGGGATACACCGGAGAAACAGAAAAAAGTGACAGCAACAATAGATTTAAAGAAGTAAACATTAACAAAACATTGCCAGGCAGAGGAGAAACATTTTAATTAGAAAAGGAGTTTAAGAGATGAAAGTTTTGGAAAGCATATTGAATAAATGCATATACCAAATTACCTTAATTAATAGAACACTTGAAAGTGTAGTAGGAGACTAATATGATTGCATAAGGAAGTCTCAAGCCTGAATATCAACAAGCAATCATTAAAAATACAATCTAAACAAGTAAACCTAAAGAATAAAAGGAAATTCTGAGTTGTTGGGATAAAACTAGTAACACTTGAGATGCAATACTTAAAACAATAAAAAAAAGGAGATAAAAAACCCTAATACTTAGGGTTAAATTAAATTTAACGTTATATTTCAGTTTGTAATTTCTTAACTAGCAGAGGTGGTCAGGTATTTGATATAATTAATAGTAGGTGCAACAGGCCTGAATTAGGAATGGGCAGTTTGAAGAACATCTACATAAGCATAAGGAAATTTATCTTTTATATATGTGTTTAAGTTAACACAGTAAAGTAAAATTTACCCTGTAGCTTTTAGGACAAAAAAATCAAAGCAATTTCTGAACCATTTTCAGAGAACTCAAGAAAAACATTAATGGTGAAAATTCCAGGGATTTGTTTAAAAAAAAAAAAAAAGCCCTTGTCTATTTTAGATAAAGGCATATAATCCTTATATAAAGGTTCATGTAAAGGTAGAGAAGAAAAGAAGGAAGATTTAAACGATATTCAACATAGTTTCAGTACCCAGAAATAAAATTAAACTTGACATGGAGCAATTAATGTTTAATTATCTGTAAATAATCAACAGATGCTGGACAGGCAACCGATTTGTGGCAATAAGTTGCGCCAAGCTTTTAGAATATCTCCCTTGACAGGGCAGTGATGGGGGGAAGCAGATATGACACAGCTGGGTTTGTCATGGCCACATGTGACATTCTTAGAACAAAACAAGGGAAATTTAAATTAAATGGTTGGAAGGTGGGAAGTTACACTTTATTCATATTTCTGAACACAGGTATTAATGCCTGACCACATTTATTACCTCTACTGGGTGTGGAAGCTTCTGTGATCTGTTCTGATTTTGCAGACCTGGCTATCGTTTAGTCCCTATTTAAAATATGACACATAAACATTATCTGCTGTTTCAAAATGGGAATAGATATTAAAATGCTTTATGAATTGCTTGCTTGCCAATGGTATTTTTACATCAGTGCTCACTTTTGATTGGGCAAGCAAGGAAAAAACCTTTAATAGGGGGCTATTACTTATTGCTTCTCTAAGCGTATGTTGTCATTTAATGTGGGAAGTTTTTGAAAATAGAAAATTGAGTGAAGAAATGTATTAATCTCCAGTTAAGGTAATTGAGCTCCATGAAAAAAAAACCTCCAGTCTTTCTTCTCTGTATTTACCACACAAAGAAGGATATTCCTGTGCCAAAGGTGAAAGGACAACAAGTAAAATGAAGGCAAAGGTTTGCATTTGAATCTGGAGTTAAAATTTGCAAATGTATCAGACAGAGAATGATTCATTTATTATGCACAGAGAAATTGGCTATAAATTTTAGATTCAGAAGCAAATCAATGCTTCTGGGGAAAATTAAACATTGGTTTCTTAGTTTGAGCTGTGGCCTTGAAAACAGTCACACATATGCTTAGACTGAAAAATGTGGTCCATTAAAATCTCTCAGCCTAACTACATGAATTAATTAGGCACCTGCATAAATGTTGACAGAATCAGGTCCCAAGTTAATAACAACACTTCTAATTCACTGACTTTGTCATTCCAACAAAGTAAAGATTTGAAAGCCTTTCTATAGATGAGTTTCCAATGGCACTGAAAGCAAGACCAATGCCAACAAAATCTAGGTTGAACGGCTGCTGGAGAAAAAATTGGAATCAGAAAAGTTGAAATTACTTCCATTTTATCAACTGATCAATTCCTTTGAATTATACTTTTTTTCTTTTGGCTGATGTATAACAGAAACTCAGCATATCACCATGTGTGAATTCATGCCTTGATCAAACTTGTATTTTTTTTTGTGAACCCCTCTGTTCCACAAAGAAAATATTTTCTCTAAAGCTCTTGTTTTTCTCCCACCCACCCATATTTCCTACATATTAAAGTTATGAAGTAATTACCTTTTTCCTAAAAATATATTCCCCATTGACTTTTTCTGCTATGGCAATCAGTTTGTACTGTGATTTTTGTACTTAGAAACATCACTGCAATTTTTGTTTAGTGATATGGGAACAATAAGATCCCTGATAGACAGAGAAATGCTACATTACATAATAAAATTATTGGGATAGAAATTAAAAAATGTTTGGGCGTTCTTGTTCGTAGCATTAGAACAAAACGTTTCATTAATATGCAAGATTAAATGAATGCCTTACTGATTTATTGTACTTTTATGGCCTTATTATTTAGGAACTTGAATTCCTCAGAATCTTAAGTAGATGTGAATGTTCAGAAATGTGGAAAGGGATAATTAAGACACAAAAAAACCCCAATAAAGGTCAAGGACCCTTCAGGCAGATGGGTTTCTAATTCTTAGTAGCATCCATGGGAGTGAGGAAATTTGTCTGGTTTTGTCTCACATCATACAACTGAAAGTTTTAAATCTTTCTTACACCAGGCAGAGAACAGTAGATGCTTCCATGAGAAAATTATTCACATCTATCCTACTTTAAAGACTCAGGTTCAGCTGGATAAAATTCAGATTTTCCTCTGCCTGCTGACTGCTTTAGACAACCAAGTTTAGGTACAAATCAACCCCATTTGTGCACCAAATCCTGGCACACTTTTGGCTCTGAATCAGGCTGAGCATGTGGCTCTTTTCCATCCCAATCTCACTGGAACTGAAGGGTTGCCAGGAATATCATCTCATTTTTCTGGACAGAAGACAATTTTTGAAAAGCACCAGCAGAGCTATTTCTTAGAGCTTCATTTTGAAAAGATGAGCACCTACTTGAGTCTTTTTAGAATCCAAGGATTTGGATCCAAGGGAAGAGCCCTTCTCAAAGACCAGGGGTTGTTCCCCAGAGCCAGACTGTCCTCAGACAAATCAGATATTTGAGCAGCAGAGAAGTGGCTGCTCTCCTGTACCTGCTGCACCCAGCTGTGCCCTCTGGCTGGCCCTCAAACCTCTGTGTTTCTTTAAGCATTTCCATCCATCCTTAGAAAACTGATTTTCCTTATGCCATGTTGACAGAGACACATCATTTAAGATGCCAATCACATTATCTATGTAGCCCTTAAATGGCTATAAAAATCTGGTCAGTTGTGGGTAAGATTATTCAAGAATGACATGGCAGTCTAAAGGTTTGCTAAAAGTTTCAGGGTCCCTGAAAATGTCTGTGCTTCTCCTAAACATTATAGTAGTTTGTGTCACATAAATCAAGAAAATTATCTACAATGACAGGCAGGATTTTAAACTTAAAATTATCAGGGGAGACTAAAAAGAAAGAGAAACTACGAATGATCCATTATACCAAGAAAAAAAATGCTCTCAGAAAATAGCTCAGTCATTATCCAGATTTAAGAGGTTTTAGTATTAAAAATTCACGAAGTTACAGCTTAAAATTTCAGGCCACTGGATGAAATTTGTTCTGTTGGTTTTTTGTGTTTGTGTGGCTTGGTTTTTGTTTTCTTTTTGTTTTGTTTTAATTTTTTAATTTACTTAACTGAAGAAAGCATGCAGTCTACTGGGAAATTCAAGTATTTAAACTAGATATTTAAAAGACCATTCCTAAGGGATATCTGACATCCTCTGTCAAAGACAGCACAGTTTCTCTGTTCCATTTGACAGATGAATAAGGAATGAAATATGATACCTTATTTAGCTCAAAGTGTTTGTCAAAGTCTGTTTCTAAAAGAACTGTACATTCCTTATCAGAAGATTCTAAATACTTCACAGAATGTTTTTAAGTCCTGGTCTCATATAATTCACATTTCAGTCATGACTATTATATTGCTAATCGAAAATAAAAAGCTTGATAAAAGTCTACTGAAACATTACATAACATATCTTACAATCACAGAAATGTTTGGGTTGGAAAAGATCCCTCAGATCATGGAGTCCAGCCATTCCCCCAGCACTGCCAAGGCCACCACTGACCCCTGTCCCTAAGAGCCACATCCACATGGCTTTTAAATCCTTCAAAGGATGGTGACTCCAAACTGCCCTGCGCAGCTGTGCCAGGGCTGGACAATTCTTTGGGTGAAGAAAACTTCCCTGATATCCAATCTAAACCTCCCTGGCACAGCTTGAGGCAATTTCCTCTCCTCCTGTCCCTGTTCCCTGGGAGCACAGCCCGACCCCCCGGCTGTCCCCTCCTGTCAGGAGCTGTGCAGAGCCACAAGGTCCCCCCTGAGCCCCTTTGCTCCAGGCTGAGCCCCTTCCCAGCTCCCTCAGCCTCTCCTGGGGCTCCAGACTCTTCCCCAGCTCTGTTTTGGGTATCAAACCCTGTGTCTCACACTGGTGAAATGGTTAAAAGTCAGCTGTAAAGTAATGAATAATGAATATCCACACCTATAGCAGTCTGCAGTGAACACAAGACTTTCAGGAAGAATCAGCCTTCACTGCCAAACACTGATCTAGCCACGGCCCATAAAAACAAAATTCTCAGCCTTCACTGAATTTATGGCCAAGTCCTGACCCTCTGGCCCACTTGTGTTAAGTCTTCTGGCACTTCCCAGAAGGCTCCAACTTTATCTGTGGGTTTATGCAACCCAGCAGATTGATGTGGGAATGGAAGGAATGGATTTGCTCGTGTGCAGCCCAGGTGAGATGGACATTACAGAAATCAATGGCACGTCTGGAGCTATGGTACCGCGTGCTGGGAGACAGGGACACACAAACTAGAGGGAAAAACTCATCTTCCAACTTTGTCCTGACTGAACTGCATTGACAGATAAATGTCAGGGCAGGAGCCAGGTAAGTGCTGTTTCATCCTGGCCAGCACAGGAGGCCACTGATTAAGGACAGGTCCATCCCAAAGTGGACAGAGGAGGATAACAAATGTCATTTGTGTCTCACCAGTTTCAGTTGTCTCATTCTCCTGTCTACCTGTGCAAGACTCCACACAGTGAGCACCCCCAAAATATTATTCCCACCAACAGAACACCCTTCAGGTTAATATTTCAAATGAAAGCAAGCACTTCAGAAAATTCCCTCAAGAAAGCAGTCTCAGGCTGTAGGACACCAAGTAGGTTATGTAAAAAGCAAACCACCCTTCCTGGCTCAGCTAGAAGTTTGTGTGTATCAATATGTAGGTGTGTGTAGGCAAGGGGATGCAAGGAATATCAGTGCTTTTATTTTAAAACATTATTGTACAGTTCACACTTGTATTCACAAAACATTCTGTTGGGGTTGGTGGATGGATATTGACTCGATTTCTCTTCCTGTATTTTCTAGACCTGGTAAATTTCTTCCTACTTCTACCACCACCATCCTTATTTTAAAAAAAAAATGGCTTTTCAGAGCACAAAATATTTTTGAGAACAGATTTGAACAGTGACTAAATAATACTGGTTTATGAAAATTGGCATTTCTATTATATTAACCCACTATTCATCATAGAAGGTGTCTGGCACATCCAAAATAGATAAACCCGTTTTTTTAAACTCTCATTGAGTTAATTCACAGCTAAACCTTGAATTTTCTTTGATTATGTAATCCTTATCTTGACCTTCTTCCATTTCTGGAAGATCTTCAGGTTGTGGAGAACAAGTGAAAATATCTTGGGGTTTTCAGTGAATATCTTCCTATAAGCACAGCCTAACATCTTCAGCACTGATGTGAAGCTGTTGAGCATGGAAAAAAATATGATTTCTCAGCTGCCCATTAGAATGCCACTGTTTTTCTGAGACAATAAATTCACTCAGAACCTTTCTGTCCATGCAGATAATATAGATTTAATTGTTCCATTTACCTAGAGAAATAAACTAAAAATATCTTTTAGTCTTGTCTTTCCCTCCAAATCAGCCCAAACAGCATTTTTCTTCTGGCAAACTTTGCTGCTGCCTGTTCCCCTGTTAATGAATGCACTGTACACCAACCATGGTGCTGGCCCTGAAGTGACACAAGATTTCCCTTTCTGCTTGCTGAGAAATGATCACTTGTGCTTTGCCTTGTCACCAGCTCTTAATCCATCAAAGCCTTCAACACTCACCCCATGGTTACCTGGTTGCCAAACAGCTGTGGGTGCAGCATGTTAGGGAAAGCCTTTGAAAATCCACATCAATTATGTTATATTCTCCTTTGGCACTCTATTCCATTTTTAAAAGTGGAGAGAAAAAACCCTAGCACTTCAGCTTTGAGCTACGGTGGTGATTAATTCATCTCTTATGTCTCATTTAATTGCTTTATAATGCATTTTATATGATTTCTTAGTGTATCCTTCTGTATATTGATCAGAGTTTCTCTAGTTAGAAATTCTTTGGATCAAACCAACAATCTTGGGTGTTCTCTGGTCCTTTTGTAAAATACCTTTTCTTTAATAATGCATTACATTTTTCTTTTGTTGGTGGCACCTTGACATTTGCATTTCAGTTTAGCAAAACTTCACAGAAAATGCTACAGTACTTTGCAGAATAAAAGTCACAATTTGATCAGAACTCCTGGATAAATGATTTCATGTACTCAGGATGATGGTACCCATAAGTTTTACTATAACTACCTGAACTCCCATAAAACATGAATTTAACATCATTTATTTTTTAAATCGGCTCAATTTCACATCTTTTAGCTCTCCCTCAGATTCAATATGGGGTTTTTTTTTTGATTACAGCTATGCTTAAATTCATCTTCTTGCTTCTACATTTTGTTTCCCTTCATATCACTGCTGAAAAATCCATCCTTCCCACATTTTTAGTATTAGGTTTGATAGCATCATTGAGCTGCCTTTTGCTAGTGATAAATATCTTTAAAGTTTGCCCTACTCACACTGATAAAACTCTCACAGGCTTATTGCTGAATTGCCAGTAGTGCTGATTTTCAACTTCAGTCCATTCTGATAAAGACAAAATAAAACAAAATTGTGTCAAAACAGAAGTCGGAGTGACCTACTTAAAACCAGTGAGTTACAAAGTTACTGGGATATTTTTAAAACATGCTAAAAGCTGAAACTCAAATTTCTGGTGTGAATCAGACGATTTCAAATTTCCAGTGGCCTTCACAGGAGTAACCCAAGCAGTATGGTACTTGCTGTTCCAGGATGGTTTCCAGACAGCCCAGTGCAAATGGAGAAAAAAAAAAAACCCAAAAAAACCAATTGTTGGGAAGTTTTCACAGCCTTTCCCAGTCAGTTCTGGTCCTACTTGCTCTGCTCTTATCCCTTTCATTTCCCATTCACTTACTGTCATCATAACACTGCAATTTCTAATCCAGTTTTCCCAGCTTAAATCCAACTCTCGGCCTTTAAATAATGTCACGGCTTTTTCTCCTTCCTGACCCTGAAAAATCTTGGAAAACAAGATTTGGCCTCATTGCCTATTCCTTCATTTAAATTATTTTTATTTATTTAGAAGCACAGGCTTCTTGTCTTCAGTTTTTACATCTTTTGAAGTAACTGCTGAGTACACTTCAGTCTCCTCCTCGCTGAAGGCAATGGGAAAGTCTCAGCTGGCCTTGGTCACTCTGGGTGCTGAGCAGGATAAGGGCTCTCAATATTCAAAGAGCAATTCCACTCTAATTTAATCTTACTTCCTTCCCTGTCTTTTTGCCTTTTCCCTAGTCTTTAACTTTTTTTTTCTTCTCTTTTCCTTTCCACCCTTATCTCCTTTCCCCCTCCATGGACAACGTGTGGAAATCATCCACAACAGGGTGATTTCACAGCTTTCCACAAATTTGAATACCAATATAACACTTAACAGAGGCACCCTAAAATAACCAAAAAAAACCCCAAAACAAACAACAAACCACAAAGAAACAACCAAAAACCACCTCAAAGCCAACCAATCAACAAAAGAAAAAAAAACCCAAAAAAGACAAAAAACAAAACGAAAAAACAAACAGAAAAAGAAACAAAAAAAAAATTGAACATTGAAGTTCTGGTTTATGAGTAACAAGAGTAAAATCCACTAAAATCTATGAGTTTGGTGCTTGTTTGCAGTGAGCCCCATTGACTCTGTGGTTTTATAGATTTCATCTTGGATTCATAAGAAAATCAGCAAGCAAAAGCTAAGTTTTTGTTATAGTTTTTAAAGGAAAATAGAAGTTCTCTATGTTAAAAGGACTTTAACCAGTCTGTCACTCCCTAAACCTGCTGCCAGAGAAAAGAATCTAGCCTCTATCAAGTACTTGGCTTTAAAGGCAGTTTGTTAGACAGGCACAAGCAACAAAACACTGAAACACTAAAAACCCCACCCCATATATTCCAGTGGCTGTAAATTAAAACAACAAACTAATAAACCTTGGAGGTGAGACTGGTTATTGAAGCAAGTTTCCATTTCTCAGAAACTATCAACATCATTTTCATGAGAGATTAATTTTCTCCCCCCTAAAAACAAACCAAACCAAACCAAACCATTAGCAAAGTGCTTGTCTTTCCAAAACACCGTATCCATATTTCTCCACTGTGAATCCAACCCAATATTCACAGATCACAGTGAAATCTGTGGAAGAAGAGGCTTAACAGAAGTTTTCCTTTTCTGAATGGACAATTAAAAACAAATAATAGTTATAAGAGAAAGGTAATCTGTTTATTTCTTTGTCATCATCATTTAACTAAATTTTTCCCAGCTTCCAAAAGCACTTCATTCAAAATTAGATTAAGGTCAGTTAAAAAAAGAAAAACCAAACAAACAAAAAGAAGGAAGGAATAAAGGTGAAAACAGTGAGATGTTAATGATTGTGGTTCTCATAAAGATTTTGATGTGCACATGTGTGGGTGGAACCTGAATCCAAATCAATCACTGTGGTATTCACATGCCCTCTGAACAGAGAGAAGCTGTGAGAAAAGCAGAGAAAAGAATGATCAAAACAATTCTTCTCTCATTTGCTGCTCCTGTGTTTGTGCTCATGTGGAATGTGTTCTGGAGATAGTTTACCCAAGGATTGCTTGATTGGATTCTGGTGGAATTGTTTATGTTAATTAGCCTGTCAGGTCCTAGCTGTGTCCTTACTGGCAGGAGAAAGTCACATCTTTTTTTTAGTATTCTTCTAGTATTATTTGTAGTATAGTATCATATAGTATATGTATAGTATAATATGATAGTAGTACAGTATAATAAAGTAATTAATTAGCCTTCTGATATCATGGAGTTCTTGTGCATCATTCTTCCCTGCCTCGGGGGATCCTGGTAAATCTGATAAATCCCTGCCATCATTCCTGAGCGTTCGATAAATCTGGGCAAGAACTTGAGGTGAGGAACTGAAAGAATATTGAAATAAATGAATGGATCCATAGGTACCCAGATCAGGGAATCACTGAGGTTGGAAAATACCTCTCAGACCATCAAGTCCAACCATTCCCCCAGCACCACTGTGCTCACCACTGTACCCTGTCCCCAAGTGCCACATCCACAGGGTTTTGAACACTTCCAAGGATGGTGATTCCAGAACGGCACAGGGGGACTAAATTCCATTTTAAGCACTTTATTCTAAGGCGATGAAATGAGTCCGTTAATTCTACTTTTAATCATACAGAAATCATAATCAATGCCTTTGTAAATGGCCTGAAAATCTGCAGATAGAAATTGTGCTCTAATATTAATGATCCACATTCACAACTGACAGAAATTGTTTAAGCTTCATCAGCTTCATTGAATTTGGGCCCATTCTGTCCCCTGAACTACTGCTACACAATTTGTACATGATACAAAGTTCTTAATATTGTAAACATAATATTTTAAATTACTTTTTAATGCTCACAAGTTTATTTACACTTTATAAAATAAAAAAATGAGTAAAAACTTCGACTTGGAGGAACAGGGACTTGTTCTTAACTATTGAATCCCAACATTAACACATTGATGTTTTCAGGATGCACTCAGTCCAGAGTTTATAGCACTTAGTTATAATTCAAATTATATCCAAAAGTGAATTAAATATGGAATATAAGTATTTGATGTGCATATTATTGATCTATATAATGGTACTTTATACCTGCCCCTTAAAAAAAATTTAATAAGAAAATTTATAGAATGTTGGATCACAAATTTTAGCTGAATATAATACTCAAACATACATTTTGTTTTGTTTAATAAAGAAATCCTAATGGCAGGAAGAATTCTTCATAGCCCCTCTTCCACCAAAAGACAGCTTTAACAGAAGAGTTCAACAAAATATTTTACCACGTCAAACTGGCAAGATTATTTTCTTCTGTGAATTCATAAAACCAGCTCATAAACTTTTAAAAAGGAGCTAAATTTATAGTACTTATTCCACTGATCTCTTGTTGGGTAGTAAAAATAGGCTGACATTAAGCTGGGGGCTACAATACCCCAAGTAATATTTAATCATCCCTGAATCAGTTTTTAGCTTATTTTGTTGATTCCTGTTCTCAAAGTGAACAGAGAGACTGCAGAGCTAGAACAGTTTTTGCTTTTCCATCTCACAGGGCAGTTCCTGGGCTTTTGGTTCAAAAGTCACATTTGACGCGTCCTGAACTGGTGCAATTTTCATTTGTTCCTTCTAAAATAATCTTGATGTTTTTAACCTCAGATGAACAAGTGCAAAGAGGCAGGGGAGGATCAGCTCAGACACTTCCAGACACCCACAATTGGTGCACCTCTATCCCCCCAGGGCACCTGCTCAGTGTGTGGAGATCCAGTCTGTGAAGTCAGTGAAATTTGGAGCATGATTCACCCAAACCCACCAAACCTGCTGCTTTCCCATGAGAGCACTTGGCAGCACTGCCTGCACGGAATTACTGAGAGCATTGATGTAAAGGGCTTTAAAATGACCAGCACAGACCTTATCACCTACACGGAGATGAATCCAATCCCTGCTCTGGCAAGGCAAAAACAGATGGAAAAAAAAAAGAGTATTTCTTCTCACTCTATCAATCTTGCAGACTTTTCTACTTTTATATAATCTATGTATTTTTATACAATCTATCAGAATTTTATATTTTTTCAATCAGGTGGTGCATTTTCAGTTGCTTACATGTATTTTTCAATGAAAAGTTGTTTTGTTTAGCAACGCTTCAGTCATCAGCAAGTGCATTCACCTGCACAGACCAAAGAGTAATGTTTGCAGTGATTTTCTGGAGATGTATAATACATAACCAATCAACTCAGAAGAAAAGGCTGTGTATTATTTATTCAAATCATAGAAACTTTGATGTAGTGGCCTAGTCTTGATGTGTTACTGAATTTCTTCTCTTATATGGCTCCTGTCAGTATGACTTCTGCAACAGCACTGAGTAGAGAATAAAAAACACACTCCCAGCCAAGAATTTATTTGTTTGTATCTTGTTTTCAAGAACGGATCTCAGAGAACCACCTGAAAGTTTTAAATGACTAAATAAGAGTATTTCAATAAT
This sequence comes from Diglossa brunneiventris, assembly GCA_019023105.1. NCBI lineage: Eukaryota > Metazoa > Chordata > Aves > Passeriformes > Thraupidae > Diglossa > Diglossa brunneiventris. The sequence continues at coordinate 4,137,461 of CM032356.1, read as the reverse complement.
TCTTTCAGCCTTGCACCAAACTCACCTGTCGCTACAGGACGCGAAATAAAACAATGCGGACACGCAGCTTTCTCAAGGTAAAAAAGAGAGTTTTTAATTTTTGACTCTAACATTTATAGATTTTTAAAAGTGACAGTGGATTGGAGGGTGAAAGTTCCCCCTCTCCAATTACACTGGACAAACTAACAATATATTAAATTTCTCTTCTTCCATAAAAGAATGTAAAACAATAAGTTACTTCCATAAAGCGTGTGAGAAAGTTTGTTACAAGAATGTAAACACTAGAAAGCTTAGCAAAACTTAAAAAAAACCAGGATGACACTTGTTGAGAAGGATGAAAGTTTGACAAAAAAGTCTCACAGATATTATGCTTGGCAGAAAGATTTTTCAATGTAGAGTCTGATGAAGGAATAGAGATGGAAGCAAGTTTTGATAGAGAAGAAAAGAATTGCTGAGCCAGTCTTACTGGATAACCAAGGAGGCCAAGGGTGTGTTAGTTAGAAGGGGTTTTTATGGCTTAGAGCAAAGGATAAACCCACCCCAAACAAGAAGATGTTTTTACCAAGCAGAAAGCTAGCACAGGCAAACAAGTCAGCAAATGTTGCAAGTAGAAAAAAGGTTTCAGAATTTTCTACTGCAAGAAAACTGAAAAACAACTTCTAGCTTAAACTGTAATGTACTGACTTTTAGTGATTGGAGAATAGTAACATGAATATGGTAATTACAGTAGTTATGATGGGCTATAGATAAAAGTTAAGGTATAGATTGGTTCTACTGTATTAAGATGCTCAGCAAAGAAAAGTATATAATGCATTGTAACCAAAAGAAAAGTCTATAATGCAATGTAACCTAAACTCAGGGTCTCCAGGCCTGCCTGCAGCTGGAGCTGACAGCTGTAGGCACAGCTCTGTCACCCACAACCCTGGACTGCTGTGACATCTTGGATAGAATAAACTGCATTTTGGAGAGCTGCCTAGAGTCCTGCATCCCTCTTTTTAGCTCTTACAGACACTCACCAGTTTCAGAGAGCAGTTTGGTAGCTTCCAGCACCTTCTCAGTGTACACCCCAGTCTCATAGTTCTCCATCTCAGCGTTGATGATGTGGATGACTCTGGCTGCGCGGCCCCGGATGGCGCCCGCGGTCCTGTCCAGCGTGTCCACGTCCCCCCTCTTGCAGGGCAATCACACACTTGTTCACATCTTCCAGGATGTGGTTTTCTGTAATTCAGGTTAAAAATACACCTGGTTCGATTGCACTCTTCCTCACAGCAAAGCTTACTCATTTGGGCAAATGTCAGTATATTAAAAAATGGATATCTGCCTTTATCCAGGCTGTAAAACAAAAGCTCTTCTGCGATATTGTCACATAACAGTAAAAATCTGTGTGATATTTATCTTTAGTAGGGACTGGGCTGTGTGTCCCAACCTGTACTTCCTTGAAAACCACTCATATTAATTTCAAACATCACACTGAAATTTATCATAATGAAATTGTAATTAAAATGAATGCAAAAGGGAAAGCAGTCAAATATTTTGTAGTTTCTCTAAGAAACAGTTGGGCAATTTTCTGAGGGTGAATTTATACTCTCCCATAAATGTTTATTACATTTGGCTCATTTTTGCCTAAGTAAGTCAGGAAAAAAAAATCACATTGAAAAGACAACAGCAAATGGCCTTTGTAGATAGCACAAAATCTGGGCATGAGCAGTTCATCTCCCTCACTCCATCTATGCCAGAGAATGAACTGGGAATTTCTAATAACACACCCTTATAATTATGTGTGACTTTGCATAATCTGAAGCAAGAGATGACAACAGTGACTCTGCTCAGAGGAGGTGATATCAAGCACTTTAATTGGATTCTTGGGAGATGCATTGTTATTTTTCTGGCTCTGGATCAGGCCATCTCCTCTCATGTGCTACAGCATCAGAATTTATATAGTATTCTCACATACAAATTATGGGAAATCATGAAGACTCTGACTAGGTCAGGCATTATTCTCTGCAGTCAGTAGAGTCAAAAGTAATTTTAGTAAGACCACGACTGAATTTTGTATTTGACCAAACTCAGTCTGAGAAACTCAGTGACTCTAAACAGCAACTTGATTTTCTGCTAGAGACATCTCTGAACCAAAAAGGAAATGCTGTTCTTTGTAGTAGTAGTAAAACAGGATTAATCAGTTCACCAGCTGTTTTTTTCTTAATTATCCTTTGCCACTAGAAAGAATGACTCACTAATCTTCACAGTTAAAATTCTGAGGTTGGATCATTTGAGGGTTTCAGAAATGTTTTACATGATGTCACATTTTACACTGCAACAACTGTGGATGGAAACAGAAAGTCCCCTGAGCTGTGAATTTGAATAACTTGCAAGGCAAAATTCTTTGTTTAAAACACTCCCTACTCAGAATAAAGAAGCAGTGCTTTGTTAAAATTTTTCTTGGTTGCTTCCATTTCACCATCACCAATTTGCTTTTACCATGGCACAAACCAATTTTGCCCAACAAGAAGCAATATATGATTTGGACAGTGCATTTGGAATATGAAATGACTTCTTAAAATTATGGTCAGCTTTCTTCTGGTAGCCACCATATTATTAAAACATACCATCAAATGTGACAGTCAATATGAAGAGGAGGAGGTGTCATTTTAGGAGGTACATTTAACCAGACAGTGGCATTTTGAATGCTTCACTGGTTTAACATCCATAAAAATACTCTCTGTAAGCTGAGGCTTCCAAGCTTTAGAGCAAGAGCAAAGGATTTCTGTTTCCTCATGTTTAACAGAGATGCCTGTGCAAAGAATTAGGAAAAATGAATCTAAACTTTACAGAAATAATACTTCTCAGCTGCCTTGGAAAGTTTGGATCTAAGTCGAAACTCTATTTGAAGGAATTAAGCTTTGAGAAAAAGAAAAGAGAAACCCCATCAACCATTCAAATTATTTCTGGTTTATGGATAAAGCACTTGGAAAAGCAAAGTCCTCAAACAAAGAAGAAAATAACCATTTGAGCCAAATTTCCAACTTTGGCACATGGACTGGATCTGCAGTTTACAGCCTGGTCATCCCTTTCTCTCAGAACTAGTTCTGCCAGAAAGTGTTTGTCAGCTTTAAATCTCAAATAAAAATCAATGTGCTCTCATATTCTGAAGTACCCTACTGTTCAGAGAGCTCATTTTCATTTTCTTGCAATGGCTTGCAGGAAACACTTGCAGGGCTGTTGAACAGTGGAGTGTACATAACTAAACCTAACCCCATTTCCCTGTTAATAGGGGTAGCAGGACACAACCAAAAAAGATAAAGATGGCAAAAAAAGAAAAGAAAGGATTATTTTAAATGATAAATATTTTTTTTCAATTTTTTTTTTTCCTCATAAACTTTTTTTGGAAAATTTAAGAAATATCAAGGAAAATAATGTAAAACAAAACGTTTTAGCCAGACTGTCTCATGAAGTTTGGCTCTTCTGAGACATTTGAGTAAGCAAAGCCCTCTTGGCACACTCTATGGTCTTACTCACAACACTGAAATTCACACTTCTAAGCAAAATAGGAAAATGAGTTTTCTGCAGCAGAAATTAACCCAAGCCATGCACCACTTTGCAACTACAGCATTCACTGGGTATGATCAAATTATAACAATCCACTCTGCCACAAGCTGGAGCATTTTACCAGGAGGATGGAGGAAAGACTGTGACCCAGGGTCAGTGTCTTTCTCTTCTCCATCCCTTCTTTACCTTCCCCACCCAAACCATCCTGTGATTCTGTAAAGTTCAACTTTCACACAACTGCACAGATCCAACAGTTTCTACAAATACTGCAAGGATTCCAACAGTTTCTACAAATACTTTCAGCCTGTAACAGGTCTGGAAGACATTTTTAGAAGGTGGGCAAAACCCTACCTTGTGCCTGAGTTGGAAGAAAGCTCCTCTAGGAATAGAAACACAAATAGGTGCTATTTTCTGGGAGGTGAAGAGGGATTGCTACCAGGGATTAATTAACACGGCATGGTTGGTCCTACTGAGTACAGAAGTTCAGCACTCCAATACACACAGACTAATGGATTAATGATGCTTTAGTAATTACAGCTTTTATCTGCTCTGACCCAATGCTTTAATTTAGCAGTATATTTTTGGAAAAGTACCTGAAACAGAGAGGAAATCATCCACTGAAGTGATGTCGTCAACAGCCTCAGTGAGAACTCGCACCTGTTTCTCCCACTGGTCCTTGAACACGTCCATGTTGTCCTGGGCTACTTTGCTCTGGGGTCTGGCAGCCAATGTCAGTGCAGCATTAATTACCTGTTAATCAAAGCCATTTGTTAGAGGAGGAGTAGTAATTTTCTTTTTTTTTTCAAGGGAAAGAGCAAATAGATTATGGACTGTGTTAAAAATACAGCATACAACGCATTTGGCATGAAGGGTCTCAAGATATGGATGTGTTTTTCACAGTTCATGGAAATCAGGCAACAACCTCATGACAAAGACAAGGCTATGCTCTTCTTCTAATGCTTTAAAGTGCTAAAAGATTTCTCAAGTAGTTTTTAGCAGGAATCTTCACTCACCTGTGGGCACAGACTATCAATCTGTGTGGCTGCCATACGGACTAACTTCACACCTTCCTCATTATTGGAGATTGAACAGGCCAGATTTGCAACCTGCAATGAAATAATGAAATCATCAGGATGAGAATCAAGTGTTAGGCAAGTGAGCCATTTTGTAACTTTCTTTGTTCTTATTAAGCTTTGCCTGAAATGAAAGGGTTTTTTTACAAGAGGAATAATACATCTTCTGTGCTGGTGAATAGAAACCCTTGTAGATTATTTCCTTACTAGCAAACAACTACCCATCTTTAGATTTTTCTCAGAATCTTCCTTCACTGTCAAGTGTTTCAAGTCCTCCTCTAAAGCTTGAAAATTATCTGCTGAGACGTTATATAGGGAATGCAGAACATCCAGACATCTATTTGTACATTTGCTCTTCTGAGTTTCTTTTTTCTCTTATGAACTACATTCATTATTAATACAGGCAATCAGGCCCATCCATACACTCTGGGCTTGGCAAAAGGAAGGCTTTTTGATGTCTTAACACATAGAATCATACTTTTCAACACATAATCAAAACTGATACTGGGCAGTTACATATCTCTCAAATATTTTCATTGTTTCTGATGGCTTTGTGCATCTTAAAATAATTTTAATTTTCAACACTTCTTTATTTCTATGTATTTGTCTGCCCTGCAGTAAAATATCCATTAGTAACAGTAAAGTCACTTAGAGATATTAAATAACTCTGTTGAAACCTTGTTCTGTAATATACATCTGACGATCTCATTCAAAGATCTTTAAATCCACATTTACTTCCCCTGGCGCAGCTTTGGGAAGTATGAGCCTCTATAACTGAAGGCTATTTGGATAAGATAAAGACTTGGAGAGACATCTGAATGAGATCTAGAAATCAGACCACATCTCCAGACACAGCAAAGCTGCATCTCTGTGGCTCAGATACAAGTGGAGGAGCATGTTCTCCCAGCCCTTCCAAAAAAACCATTCCCAAAAGCTTTGTGCCAACTCTATGAATGTGCCCTGGGTTTTTCAAGCAGCAATTCATGTCCCAGTGCACACTGTGATATTTAAATCACTAAGGTACATTTTGGGATGGGGGAACACAGGATATTTTTTAATCATCCAAAATTATGGCGCTTTATTCTACTCTTCATTAAAACAAACTTATAAAATTTTAAATATGCTTCTTTGATATTATTCACTGTGCCTGAAGGCATAGCTATCAGCTGGAAATGATTCATGAATTAGTTCAAATGCCCCCATTTTCCCAATTTTCCTCCAGTCTCCCCTTGTGGTATTAATCTGTTCTCATCTGCAGTGCACATCCCTGCCTTAGCCCTGATCCATCTGTTCTGCATAGAACCTATTTCACTTCCAGTTCTGTGCAGCGTGGTTTGCATAAATCAGAGTGCCAAAACCCAGGCAAGAAAAGAACCCAAGGCTTCAAAGAGTCTTGCAGGAATTTCCTAGTCAAGATTTTATCATAATGTTGTGATTTTTATTTTCATTTCATGATGAGACAAATGAGTTGGTCTGTTTGTTAACAGCCTTACAGCCCTCCTGTCAAAAACATGCTCCTGACATGACATCTTCCAATTAATTTACCATTTTCTGCAGTCACTTCTTTGCACACATCAAACAAAACCCTTTCATCTTCACCAGAAACAACAGCTAAGCAGGATAATATTTAGAATTCATTAGCATGAGTGGAAATTACAGACTTTAAAAACTAATAAATGATATTAAGTATAGCAAGAGCCACCTTCCTGTATTGGAACTAAGTGGCTTTTCAGACTGCCCTTACATTTTGTGATTAACACAATGAGAATTTGTCCCAGGGCTTCAGATGTAACATTTACTTTTTTTCAGACAGAAATATGTGATGAAGGTTGCTAGGTGTCATGAAATGGCCATCAAACTATAAAGCAAGACTTTGAGTTCCTCTGGAAGGGAGCAATGCAGATATAACCAGCAAAAGTAAAACTTATTTCTTCTCTGTGTCTGCTAATTACTCTTTAAATAGAATCTGACAGACAATATTTGGATCTTGTAAAGTGCTCTGTTTTTCCAAGAAAGATACAGACACAATCAGAAAAATTTTTTTTTTCCTTTTTTGTAATATAGAGTTCAATACATTGTTTTGGGTGTTACTATCAACACAAGAGTACAGAAGTAATTATTGCTCCATTAAAGATATATCAAAGAGCATTACAGTTATCTGTTTAAAAGAAATAATGCTAGACATCATGTATAACCCTAAGTTTGATAGTTTCTGTGGTATATTTGAAGCCTTGCATAAATCCAGCCCTGCATCATCCACAGTCAGGCAGCAATTCTATTGCACAGTCCAGCAGGGAGTGTGCCAGCCTGCACCACAGCAAGATCTGATTATGTCAAATAAACACAGAGATAAGCAATTTCCACAATGGCAGATGCAATCTGGATAAAATTGAGTTCAGCACTACAAACCTATGATTTTACCTAAAACTTAATTTTTAAAAGATGGCAAGAAATAGCCTTTACTTGCTCAAGCCTGAGTTTCAGTGCATAAGCATGGATCTGTGAAACAACACAAGCTTTAGGTGCTCAATCACCAGATACCTCACTTTTTAATTACTTTGATTGACTTTGCTATCAAACACACAGTCAAGTCACCATCAGTTAATATTCTTGCCACAGCAAGGTCCACATGCATGCTCTTACTGATAGAAACCACAAGGTAATTCCCTCTGCTTAAGCTTATTATAAATTCATCAACTTCAGATATTTTTCCTCCCTAAAACTATGAACAAAAGAATTAATATACAATTGCACCCACTTAGCTGAGATTTCTGGATTAGTCCTCAAACTGATCCCTTTGGACAATGGATAAAAAAAGTGAGGGCCCTTCCAGGGGCTGTTCCAGGTGCCTGCTTGGCTCATCCTCTAGATGTGTCTGGTTTGTTGCAGCTGCCTCTGGTGATAGCTGAAAAAGGTAGTAGTGAAATAAAAGGTGTTTTACTGGTGAATTACAACTTGATTGGCACGGGTGTATTTAATAGAACATGTTTTGTGAAGAACACAGACACTTTTGAGGGTGGAAATTTCCTTAATGTGCCACTCCTGGGCTGGATGGAGCAGAGAGTTTGGAAAGGAAAATGAAAAAGCTGTGTATTAGTGCAGCTGCCAATTTAGCAGAACTTTGATTTGAAGCCTTTACCTTTGCACCTCGAATGCTCAGTCTCCACCAAAGCATTGAAGGGGAAGTTTCCTGAGAGGCTATGGAAGCAACCAGGTAGTTAATTTATTTTTCTTTTCTTTTACTGTTTACTAAGTTGCTTGAGAACACTGAACTCAATGAGTGCCTAAACAGAATTTAGGATTGCATTGAGATCAATGTAAACTGTCTGAAGAGTATTTATATCAAGGAACACATTTTAAATACCAAAATCAATGAACTGTGAATCATTCTCAAAAACACGTGGAGAACTTAATAACAGTGAAATGGCTGTGTAGATGAACATTATTGCCCAGAATTTCAGGTCTGCTACGCTGCTCTTTTACCATCAAAACGATTGCTGAACACCTTAAACCTGTCCTGCAAGAGCACAGAGAGGTAATGAGCAAGAAGATAAACATCCAGCTCCAGTGATGCTGTATTTTCCTGTAATCACCAAATCCACTGAACCAATCCTAGAACTGGGGATGTGAAAAAGCAGGAACCAAGTCCTCCACATGAATTTCTATCAGTGGCACTGACAGCCCAAGATGCATTTCTGCATCTTGCCATTATCTGTCTTAAATCATGCAAGGAGTTCCATTAGTTTCAGTTATTCAAAATACACACAGGACCAGTTCCTATAAAATTTATCTGTCTGTATTTTTTTTTTTTTTTTTTTTTTTTTTTTTTTTTTTTTTTGCATTTCAGCCTCCGTTTCCTGCGGGATAGCAGATTGGCGTGGGGAATGATTTTGTTTCTTATGCAAATTTTATTACTCTTTGTGGTGACCTTAGGACAGGAAAATTTCAAACTACAAAAGCAATCAAGGATCTTTCATATTAATTTACTTCATTTTTACATTGATTAAAATCAGGTGTAGCTACCTTTTAGTGTGGTTTTGAGACTATTTCCATTTTTGACTTGAGCCCTTTGTATTATTAAAGGTAACCACGACTATCAAGATATATTGTGCTCTTCTGACTACCAAATCCATTGTCTTCTGTTTCAAAATTAAATTCAAATATTTAACATGGCCATTTGGAATTCAACCTAAGTGAAAAGGTCCAAAAGAAAAATCTATTGCTTAGAGCAAAAATGTAAAGAAAGGGAACAGTATAAGCTACAGCAAAAGAGCAATAGCGACACAAAAGCTGCAGAATATCCTATTTTTTAACATTTTCCTTTTATTCTTTTCTTCTCACCATAAATTGCTTAGAAGAAATAATACTGAAAAGGCTCTGTTCAGCTTCCCCAATCATTTAACCATTCAAAGGTAGAGAATGGAATCTATTCCTATCTCAGTTTCTTAGTTTTCCATATTTTTTTGTAAATATTTAAGATTTCTTCTTAAATAGTTTTATTCACATTTTTCTATTGATGTAATTTATGTTTTCACTGTAGTTAACTGGTGGAACTAATAGGAAGAAAAAAAATGCAAGAAATTATTCTTTATTTAGGAAAATGCAGAGTAATTTATACAAACCCAAGACACTGGTAAACTGATATGTCTACACCACACATTTGGGAAGCTGAAACTTTTTGAGTGATTCAGCTTGAGCTGAAGGTGGTTTAAGGCAATGACTTCTGCAGGACTCACAGGGGACTAAAGCCAAGCAAATAATCAATTACCATGTTCAGCTGATGAGACGTAATTTGCTGAGCTGTGGTATCTCAACTATTTGTAATTATTTATCCATTCACTTAGTAATTTACCCAGATATTGCTTCAATCTCTGAATCCTTAAAAATTCTGACATATATTAATGTTGGTACTGCAGTAGGCAGCCCAGTGATATTCATGGAGCCACAAATAAGAGATTTTTTTTCTAAAGGAGAGCAGAGTTGAAGCCAAGTTACCCAAGATCTTCAACTTATTTATCCTTGCTGTACTCACTCAAGCATTCTATTATGAGCAAACCTCTATTTATCACTGGACAGGATGTTTTGCACATACACAAACAAGTGCCAAAAAAATCAAAATGTCACTGAGAGTACACATTGCAGCAGATTCCTGTTCCTCATCATGCTCTGCAGCGCCAGCTTGCACTGCCATGAAAATATTAGACTGTGGCTTCTCCCTTCCAGCCTATTCCATATGGCATGGGGGGAACCTCATACTGGATAATATGGCCAATTTTCCCTCTTTTATATCAACCAGTCACTCCTCTAAATAAGAGATATATTTTTAAGTTCAGCTGTACATATATTTCACATCTATTAAATAATCTAACTGCATGCAAAGCAGTAAAAAAAAGGCATTTCTTTTATAAATTAATAATTACCTGATTTAACGAGTTTGATGTTTGTCTTGAAAGTTTCTACCACCAAACCCTGAACATATTTACCATGAACTGCTCAGCCATTTACAATATGTACCTAAGGAGATTGGTACCAGCAGGATGTTAGAAAGCTACAGAGCACGTCAAGCACAACAGTTGAGTGTTTTACTTCATGTCTTTTGTGCTGCCCCCTGAACCTGTGAAAACCTCTTTTCACTCTCAAAGGTCAACAGCATTTTCTCTCATGCTTACTACAGGAATGAGGCTTTTCCACACACTCCAACTCCTTTCATACTTGCTCTGTATCAGATTTAGTTGGAAGAGCTTTAAAAGATTTCTGCTTTTGGTAATGTTCCAAGTACCTCAGACTTCAATGAATTCAGCAGGTCTTTTTCTGAGATTTTTGAAGGCAACCTAAGAGCATTGGAAGCCTCATGTGTACAGAAAGCTAAACTCTAAATGAAAAGATCCTAACTTTAGACTATTGCAATGAAGTGTTGTTAAATCATTCAGAATCTCCTCATTTTCCAGAACCATTCTGGTGCATGCCACAATTATGGCCTATAGGATGGAATAAAAGGGAGATCAAAAATGAAGTACCTTGAAAAGTCCTTCCATTTAACTATTTTCATAACTGAAAAGAAGCCAACATTGGCTCATGTTCAATTATAGAGGTGCCAGCAAAGAACAGAAGAAAAAGGTATCAAATTATGTTTGATCCTTTACTTTTCATACCAGACAATAATAATGATTTCAGATATAAATTAAAAAAAAAAAATTGTAGGAGTAAATACCACCTTTTCTTTCCTTTCTCCTTATATATGGAATTTGATCACAAAACTCTGTCTTCTTGAAACAGGGCAAGTTTTTACGCCATATTGATGAGCCTCAAGTGTGATAAGTGTGCCTGATTGCAAACTCCTGACTGTGTCTAAAGACCTTCTAGAAGAAGAGCGGGACAATCTCTGATTTTAAACCATCTTTCCATCTCATTGTGATTTCTCAGCAGGATCATCCCAAGAATTCTCTATGAAAAACAGGAGAAAGCAAATTGATTGAAGAAAATAATCAGGTGATTGTCTCAGGGCATTTCTCCAATTTAAACCTGAGAAAAATAATTCTGGAAATTACTTCAGTTTCAGTTTTATGGGGGGGGGTGTTTGTTTATTTTTCTTTTTCCATTTTATTCAGGGTTTCAGTTTTACTTTAATTTGCAAAATTATTCAAGCAATGCTGTTGGACACTTGCAGTGGACACTGCCCAGAACTATCAACTGCATTCTCAGCTGGAACCAATGGGTCTGACAGTAACTGACCCTGCTCCTACCTGAAGATCCAATCTCACAATTAAAAATCCAGGCTCACAACTGTCAGGAATTCTCTGTTCCACTGAATCTCCAAATAGCTTGAAATTCAGGGACTCTAAAAAAGTGGGTGTGGATGTTAATCCCCAGAGCTGGAACCAGTGGAAATGCTTTGTGCTGTGTCACCGTCATATTTTCTGAAAAATCCCCTTGCCCAGGATTTCTCTCCTGGGAAGCTGAGAAGCCTCAGAGAAAAAGGAAAACAATCTTATCTCATTTGCTTCTCCTGTGTTTTGCTGCTTTGGAATGTGGTTGGAGATTGTTTATCCAACATGTGAATTGTTTTCACTTATTGGCCAATCAGTGGCCAAGTTGTGTTGGACTCTGAAGAAAGAGTCACAAGTTTTTGAGTAGTATTTTTTAGCCTTCTGCCTGCAACCTTTCTCTATTCTTTAGTATAGCTTAGGTATAATATAGTAACATAAAATAATATATAATACTAAAATATTATAAATATTTTATATTTATATATTATGATAAAATTAAAATAAATATATTATAATAAATAAAAAATAGTAACATAAAATAATATATAATAATAAAAATATAATAATATTCTTTAATATAATATAGTAACATAAAATAATAAATTAGCCTTCTAGGAACATGGAGTCAGATTCATCATTTCCTCCCTTTGACAGGGGCCTCAGAAAATACCACAGTGCTGTGACTGAAAACTCCCTCAGGAATTATGGATGATGCTCCCTTGTTTTCTTGAGGGTGTGTTTGTGAGCCATTCAGCTGGAATAGAACTAAATGACAGAAGCCGTGGGGAGCCCAGAGATGAGGGCAGCAGGAAAGGGGTTCCCTCCTGAGGTTCACTCCCCCAGGAGCTGGGAAGGCAGCAGGACACTCAGCTTCCTCCCTTCAATGATTTGCTCACTACCTTGACGTAATTTCTGAATTTTCTCTCTGTTCATGTGCACCCACTGCTGAAGAAATAAACAGAAAACAGGCGGAGTAAGCCAAGAAGAAGAGCAGGACTCAGTTAAGACCAGATTTGTACTTTAATTTTAACTGGCCTTGAGCAATGTAGGATTGCAGATTGATAGAATGCAGCGAGTCTTTCTCCTACAAGAAAGCAGCTTGTAAAGGTGCAGGGGATCTGTTCCCTGTCGTTCCTCTATCCAGGTGGATCACGGAGTAGTAATCCTAAACTGTGTCAGTCACATGACTGCTGAGTCTAGATAGTCTAGCTAAAAGTGATGAATTTCATTTACTGACTTCCTGAGTTACAGGTAAAACTGCATTTTACATCACATTGCTACACCTTTGTTTCCTTTCTCAGAAAGCAAAGGTAAAATGCCCAACTACAAGAATTCCTTCTGTAGAGGTCAGAGACCAGAGACCCATCTCAGTGCTTTTTCACCTCTGTTAGCAGGATTGGGTTCCTTTTCTATTTAATTTGATAACAGGTGAAGTATTTCAGACACTATCCCTCCATTACTGCTCTATTCACAGTGAAACACTAGTGAACAAAGAATGCAGAGGAACACAACAAAAATGACAGCACTGGCTCTGAATGTCAAAGACACATTGTCACACACAACAGAACCTTTCTCCAACAGTAAGTGTTAAGTTCCAAAGTGTGAAAAATGACCAAAACAATTTCTTAGTCTGGTACATCAACAAAACTCATGATGTTTTGTGTATTAATCCTCTCTGGTCAATTTGCAGCCAAGGCCTCTGCTACTAAAACTCATCATGAATTATGAGCAATGGATCCTGAAATATCCAAGGAGCAAGAGGGCAGCTGGTGTCCTATGGAAAGAAGATTTACAACACTGCAATGTGTGTGAGTCGATCCCATAAAGCAATTTTGACAACATACCCCTGGCAGTGCTGTAATTAATAGATATTAATAGCAAGCAGTTACCAAAACAATCCATCTATCTAATAACAGTCCACTATTTTGGCAAACTGCTCAGTGACCCTGGGACATGGAGGCATGCCTGACTAGGCTGTGATAATTAAATGTTAGTTATATTATCAGGGAGCTGTATTTTGACAGCTGTTGAAGAAAAAGAGGGGACTGTGCTGGAACTCAGAAAAGTTCAAGACTAACAGAAGCTCTGAAGGCATTAACACTGTGATATCAGACACCCCAGGGTATAAACAAAGCACAAATTATAATCACTGATCCCTACAGAAACATAACTTGCAGGTTGGGTAGAACCAACTTTATTTAGCTGACCAATGTGGATGGAGCTGAACTTGGCAGGGGATGCAAAGAACAATAAGGGCTTGTAGAGGTGCATCAGCCAGAAAAGGAAGGTCACAGAAAGTGCATCCCCCTGAGAAGCAAGACTGGTAAACTGGCAACAGTTTGAACAGAAGAAATTGAGGTACTCAACAACTTTCTTGCCTCAGTGTTCAATAGCAACCTCTTTTCCCAGGGGAAGGACTGCAAGGCAGGGACTGGGGGAGCAAAGTCCCTCCTGCTGACAGAGAAATGAGGCTGGAGACAGCTGAGGAACCCAAACATGCACAAGTCCATGGGATCCAATGAGATGCACCCCAGTGTCACTGTGATGTTTTATGAAAAATCCCTTGGCCAGGATTTTTCTCCTGAGAAGCTGAGAAGCCTCAGAAAAGAAATGTAAACAAGAATTATCTGATTGCTTGGAATGTGGTTTGGAGGTTGCTCACCAACAGGTGCATCTTTTATTGGTTCCATGTGAATTGTTTTTACTTAATGACCAATCCCAGTCCAGCTGTGTCAGACTCTCTGGTCAGTCACAGGTTTTTATTGCTCATTCTTGTCTAGCCTTCTGATGTCTCCTTTCTCTTTCTTTAGTGTAGTTTTAGTGTATCATTTTCGTAACATAATATATAATATATAATATACTATAATATACTATAATATACTATACTATAATATAATATAATAAATATAATTAATATAATATAATATAATATAATATAATATAATATAATATAATATAATATAATATAATAATATAATGTCAGCTTTCTGAGAACTTGGGAGTCAAATTCTCATCTCTCACCTCATCCTGGGAACCCTCACAACACCACAACACTCCAGAGTCCTGAGGGAATTGGCTGATGCAGCTCCCAAGGCACTCTCCATCATATTCAACAAGTCATGGCAGTCAGGGCAAGTCCCAGGTGGCTGGAAAAAGGGCAACACTGCTCCCATCTTTAAAAAGGGTTGAAAGGAGGACCCTGGGAAAAAATCCTGGAGCAGATGCTCCTAGAAGCTCTGCTAAGGCACGTGGAGAACAGGGAGGTGAGTCAGGACAGCCAGCACAGCTTTGCCAGTGGCCAGCAGGCTGAGGGAGGTGTTTCTGCCCCTCTGCCCTGCTCAGGTGAGACCACACCTGCAGAGCTCAGCACAGAGAAGATGTGAACCTGCTGGAGTGGGTAGAGAGGAGAGCCACAGAATCAGAGGGCTGACTTCCTTCCTAGGGATGAGTGAAGAAATTGAATTTGGAGTGGTATTTGAAAGGCTCACAAAGTCCCATTCAGAGAAAGACTGATTTTACATGAACTCAATTTTTGTCCATGAATAGTTTATGAAATGTTTTTACAATCATTTAGTAATGGCTCAACAGGAATGCAAAACTGTCATCTGCCCAGAACCAGAATGTGTAGACAAGCCAACAAAACTGGATGATCCCTTTCCCATTCCTCCTGTCAGCTTTAACCCTAGCATGGAGAGAGCTCATATTGGCTCAAAGCACATTTAGTTTACTTGTCTGCTTAGAAGTTCTTTTTTCTGCTAATAAATTGCCTTGTCTCTCAGAAAAGTGATATTTGTGCTAATTTTCCTTACAATAAGAGTGTCTGACACCAAAAAACAAACACCCAGAGTATACTTTGCAGAAAAGCTGTACATTGATATGAGGTACTTTCCAAGTTTTGTGTTAAAAAAACACCTCATCAATCCATTATTCCTGACTTCTTGTCCTGTCACTGTCCATCCTTTTGGTATGGCCAGAAAAAGAGATTTCTTAAATATAGTTCTTTACCAGCAGCTGAATTTATACCAGTAAGGTAAACACAAACCTGAGCACTTGCACACACTCATCCCCCTTTTTTCAACTACAAACATAATCCTAGGCAGAGTTTTACCCTGAATTACCTCTTCTATATCACACATGGTCTCTCTCATATCTATTAAAAATATGTTGGCCAAAAAGATGGCACTGAGAAACCTCTATGTGCTCTTAATTGGGCTGAGAAAAACTGTTTTATATTAAGGTCTCTCTCCTCATATGAAATGAGGAATACTTTTAAAAAAACCCACAGTATTAATTATTCAATGTGCTTGGACACATATCCTCAAATTATAATTTCTCCTGATTTAAGACTGTACTCTTAAGGGTTTTGCATAGAATTTTGGTTTTGTTATAGTAAACATGGAAATTTTCATCTTAGTTGTGAACTCAATCCTGTTTATTTGACTAAAACTGTCTGAGCCAGTCTTACATTTCTGCCCAGTTGTCACATGTTTGCAGTTATGTGTATGAAAGCTGATTACCTTTGCAAGGGATCATCATTAGCTGATAAACACCCAAATCCATTTCAACAAAACCCAGATTATTTGTGTATTACAGTGAGGTTTTTGACTTGTTCTGTGGATCCTCAAAAAGAAAACGATGAATGCAGCTAACAAACAACTAATTTTTAATAATGGGATTTTATATCATGAGCTCTTCATGTGACTTTCAGCATTAAACAAAGAATGGAAACAAACATATATTTAAGAAATCAATACTGACATCAAAATTCTAACCAGAACTGCAGACACCTTTAATTCACTGTGCTTTGATTAATATTCTCCTGGCATGCAGAGATGCCAATAAAAAGTCAATTGTCTCTGCTGTTAGTTTTAAAGGCAATAGCACTACGAATTTGGGATTTTGGAAATTGCCATTTGAAAGTCAAGGGCCAGCAGGTCTATGATGAAGTTGCAGAGAGTCTCTCCAGCAGTCCACCTTAGTAATTTTTTTAAGCTTTTGATTAATTTAATTCAAAGGACAGAGAAGCCTCAGTGAAAATTAAATTCAATGAAAAATTAAGATTTAATGAAAATTAAATTTCAGTGAAAACAGGCAACTGTTTTGAGGACACAAACCTTATTATCCTCCTAATGCCTCACTAAGGAAAGAGTTTAACTCATGGCCCACACTGGGGAATCTGAGCAGCTGAGAAATTTCTTAAAATCTGTGGGAAAAGCTTCACTTGGATCTGACACTTGATTGCAAACTACAAATCTCTAAGAAACCATGATTCATCCTGTCTGGTGCTTACAGAGCTGCTTCTCTGAGAGAAGAAAATCCTTCTTCCAAAAAACCACAGCAAGAGCTGCACACCTGAAGAGCCTCTGGCTGGGAAGAAGGAGAGTTTGGGTACATAAGGACAGGCTTGGAGCTGGAAGATGTTCCAATTTGCTTCCACAGGGCCTCCTGACCATTGGGATAATCTGAAATTAATATTTTTTACATTAGCCTGGATGTCTGAAACCCTACACTGGGCCAAGGAGTAGCTCCAGCACTTTGGTTTCAAGTTTCTGTAAGAACCTTTTGGTAAATCACCTTTAAAATTAGCCACAGGTGAAGGAATTATGAGAGTACATTTTCCCCCTGTGTTATGGGGAGTTATCTTTCATCACACTACAGGTCATCATTCAGTTTTCCAGGAACAGTTTTTAGATTAAATGATTTCTGAGATGTCAACCTGGAAGAGGAAAAAAAATGAAGAGAAAAAAAAAGAAAATGCAAGGACATATACAATAAAATGGAGCATTATTAAATCTTCTCTCATTCTGCTTTGAGAATTGATAATTTCACTCAATAACATGTCCAAGTTAGGTGATGGATGTTACCTGTATTTATTTTTTTTTAACCCACAGATTGTCCATCTGTGAAGCAGGTGGGGAATAACCCTCGGTCCTCTTTTGGAGCAGGCAAATCAAGTTTATTTCAATGTTGGGAACACTGTGGCTAAGTCTGATCAGTTTTTACAGAAGCCACAGAACATCCATATTTCTGCACTGATATTAATATAATCCTACCAATAGTTATGGAAATTGGAGCTGAAAGGAAAGCTGGCAGATGATGCTCCTGTCTGAAAGCAGCATCAGCAGTGCCTGAACCACTGCTGGCAGGTGTTTGTTTCACTTAGAGGCTGCACTGATAGCAGTTGTATGGATTTCTCTACACGGAACATTTAATTAGGGAAAACAAACAGCAGCAGTGTGTGATGAGGTCAGATTTACTGCACCAACTGCAAGGAGTGTGCTCCACTCTGTGCTCAGGGCCCATTCAAATGTATATTAAGAGATTGAGTAATGGCAGCAACAGGAAAATAAAAAAAAAAACTCAACTCAATAAACATCTCTGCACATTTCTCCTTTGCAGACTCTCTGAGCTAAAGTAGGTCTGGTCTGTTCAAATTTGTGAGTGAGGAGAACAAGGAAAAATCCCATTTACCTGCTGTACAGTATGTCTGTATCCATTAGGACTATTTTTGCTTACAGTAAATTCAAGAACTTTAGGACCTTAAAAAAAAAAGGACAACAAACCAAAAAACCCTTAAAATGGGATATACCAAAAAGATACCACCAGTGGAGACGACATTTTAAGCTAAAAGAAGTTTTGACACCCCTTCATACTGTCTTTTTTGCATGTGCATTTCTGTGCTTGGAACATGACCCAAAGGATTATTGGTTGAGTCTAAAAATTCATCTTTTAAATTAAATTGCCACATGTTACCCAGGTTCTTACAATCTCTTTATGCACTTGGAAGATCAGAGAAAAAATAAAACTAAAACATATCCCTGAAGGATTTTTCCTTCTCTCATAGAATCTCTTTGTATCATCAGAACAGGCGACATGCTCTGATGTGTTTGATGTGTTATTGCTGTCTCCACTCAGATGTCTGTAATAGCTCAGACTCCCCAAACAATGCAAAAATAATGATGAAAGTTTGATCACTACTCATGTTATCTTAAGTGGATTGCAGTCAACTCAATTCTGAAAACCAATCCTGTTCTCAGAGTGAGAAACAGCAATAGAGGCCCTGAACACATTAAAACATTGGCAAATTTTAAATATGAATTCTTTAAGTTATGTGTGTGGGAGCAAGAGATAAAGAGGGGTCAAGTGCAGCTAAGTAAAGGTTCTATTCATTGTCTCACTCCATAATTCTCAATCCAGACACAAACCCCATCCAGCCTCACACAAAATGATGGAGCCTTTTCACTCAATCCATCCCTGGGGACAAAGCTGGAGATCCTCAGCTCCTGTAGAGCAGCAAAACTGCAGTGATTTACTCCAGCCCTGGCTCCTGGAACACACTCTGGTCTGTGAATTGTAGCTTTGAATAACTGAGGTTGAAATGAACTCCACAATCAATCCACCAACAATAGAAATGTTTCTGCGCTTTCACTTCTCCGTCTGCACAATGGCATTCCAGAATGTTCAAGACACTCTATTTAAAGTGTCTCTGTAGTGCCACTCCATGTATTGAAATGAATAATAAAACAGTATTTTCTAAATGTGACAACTGATCACCAAAGCTTTTCTTTCACTGGCATGAACAGGGCATGATTTGCTGGCCAAAGAGCATGTGATAGTCTATATAAAAAATGTATATACCATTGCTACCAGAAATAATGGGTAATGTATTACAGAAATTCATCAATGCTATATCCTTTTATTCTTCTAACCCTGCACTCTTCACTGGTTAATATGTTATGTAATCACTGAACAGCCATCAGCATACATTTGCACTACCACAAACTGGAATTTATTCATCTAGCTGCACAGAGGCATTTGTTAGTTATTGGGGGTCAGTGAACACAGCTTTATAAACTGATATTGAACAGGAAGGAACTGCATTAGAATGAAGTCAGAATAACAATAAGCCAAAGAATCAGGTGAGTATTTTTTGCTTCAGGTCTTAAATACACTTTTTTTCCTACTGTCAGGAAGCTAATGATATATATCCATATATATGTGTGTGTGTATTTAAAATCTTTACTTTCTTGCCATTACTATGTTGTTTAGCTCTTTAGAGCCCTTGACAGCCGCTGTGCAACAGGGGTTCTTCCCAGTGACAACAGGTCCCAAAAGGCAGCGGGTGCTCCAACCTCTCACTGCTAAAAGCTTTAATCCTACTTTTTCCTCTGTCTTTCTCCAAAAATATGTTTCCGATATATCAAATTATTGATTCTTTCTGTGTATTTTGTATTACAGGATCACCTGCCACAGGAGAATGAATCCTGATTTATGCTGGTGTGAGTGACAGGAGAAATGAGCTCAGTGGTTTTGGGGTAACAGCTGTGGAAAATGTTTATTTGTGTAAGCTCAAGGAAATCAATTCCATTTCTGAGGCAATGGAAATAGAACTTACCCTAGGCAACTCCCACCTGAGAAACCACCTTATCTGAGTGAATGACAGACAAATTGTCTGCAGGATATTAACACCAACATTACACTGCACTCTTAGAAACTCATCAAGAAATGAGGTAAAATCACCCAGAACTGTGTGGTGACACAAGAGTGATGTTTGAAAAATATCACACCACGTACACCAGTGGTCATGCAGCCATTCAGGATTATTTAAACTTCAAACAAAAAACTATTTTTTAGTTTATCAATTGAGGTCAAAATTCCTCAGTTTTTGTTTCCTAGCTGTCAAAACCCAGTATAAATAAAGGCAAATGGACTTGTGCTGAGGATATTTGAACATTTGATATTTGATGCTGAGAAAACACTGGTGTATTTAAGATCAGCATTACTCATTTCAGAAGTTCACAGAGGAACAGCTGATTTTCACATTCTGTTATTCCCAGTTTAGACAAGCATTCAATTTGAGAAAGGAGCACAGAGGTGATTTAAATTTAATATCTCGATCTCATTTCAAGAGAAAGGCTTAAACGCAAACACGGTCAAGTTGAAAGTCTTAATGTTCTACTTGAATTCACATGATTTATGGCAGGGGAAAATAAAAACCCTGCAGTGTTTCAACAGCCTGAGAAATGCTGGTTTCATCTACATGGGCTAGAGGAACCCAAATTCAAACTGCAGACACTCAAAGTAACATTTGACTCTCAAAGTAACGTTTAACACTCCAGCTGACATCGAACACTGGCATTCAAATAAACATTCCAGCCAGGAATAAATCTGCCTTTGAAAAATCCTAAATATGAAATAGGGCAGGTACTGCATTCATCTCCATATGGATGAATAATAGATATAATTAGACATATAGGACTGAACTCATGTTCTCACCCTGGATTTACAGACTGCAACTGAAGCCCATCTTCAGTCCTCAGTCAAATGCCAAATATGCTGCTGAGAGGGCTCAAGTGGCAGCTCTTTCTCCTAAGAAATGCTGTTCAAATAGGAACTTAGATGCCCAAATATGCTAGTGAAAGCTTCTCAAGTATTTTGAAGCATTTTTTTCCATTTCCAGAATCACTCATTGGCTTTAGTGTGCTGTTCTTCATGTAAGAAGTGCACTCATGTATTAACCAAAATTCCATTTTTCCTTTAATAAATGGCTTTTTTTCCTCAAGGGATTGACGTCTCTACTGCCCAGTTCTCTATATATTCACATCAGAATATGCAAGGTGAGTGTATAAGGGCAAAATGTGACAACCTTGTGCTCCTTCCTCAGTGAGACCTGTACCCAGATTGATGATATTGCTTTGCAGACCAAAGTCAGTATATGACACCACAGGCTTTCATAAAACTCCCTAAATATGGGTGAAAACAGAACAAATGCCAACACCATGAGCTTCAAGCAGCTCCCTGAGAGTTTTTTATAAGCTGTATAATCCTTACTTGCAAACAGGAAGCAAATTTAATAAATTAATTAAATAACTAAACATTTATTAAACAACTAAACAAACTCCCTAATTTTGTCTGCTCTGAGGGAAAACCTTTCATTTATACAGTGGATAAGCCAATTAGAAAAGAATTCCCACCCAATCCCAGTAATAAGTATTCTATTCAATTTGAGAACAACTCATGAGGATTTTGGAGTAGATATTTCTTTTCTGGACTGCAGGCTGTTTTCAAACTAGGAGAATAATCCTCCTTAATATTTACTGATGGCCCAGCTGCTGCTATCAAGCAGTTCTCTGCTTCTAACAAGTTAAAACCTCATGTCCACTGTAAAAAGGTAGATAATAATCTGCCTGGTCTGAATTGGGAGAGCATTTTAACTTGGCAGTGATGTCTATCTGCATTAGTCTGTTAACAAAATAAGACAAAAAAACTCATGATGATAAACCAGAGACAATAAGGACTTGAATATTTTTCCTGCTGCTGCACAATTTTTTTCCAAGCTAATTCCACATGTCAGGAGGTAATGAAGGACAATGTGGTTCCAAAAGAGAGGCTCAACTTCTGCTATAATACCATAAATTTGAAACTCAGTTCCTCTAAGTGATTAAAAAATTGTATGCCCAAAATGCATTCATTTTTCTGCAACTTCATCCAGTTAACAAAACCCATAAAATTATTTTTACTCAGGCTCTCAGGTTACTAATGCTTTCTGCAGCCAAAGGAACACTTGGGTTTTTCACTCTGCCTTAGCAGTAAAAACTGGCTTCAGCAGCTCAGAGCAATTTGTAGGAAACCAAATTTACAGAGTCTCAATCTGCTTCTGCTCTCACAGCACAAAATGAGAGAGCCAAGGGAAAAACCTCAGTTCCAAAGGGTCACAACTGCTGGCATTTTCCAGCAGGTAAAAGTCTTTGTCCTCTCCCATTCCACCTTCCCAATAGAAGTGGTGTCTCCTTGATCTTGGAATTTGGTGGGAAGAAGAGTTAGTATTTATCCATCCTTGTAAAACAAAATTTTTAAACATCTTGGACTATTTCCATGTTTTGCCTGCACAAACAGCTTTAACCTCTGCAGACAGGTCTCAGAGCACTTTTCACTTCTCCCCACTGCCTTTTGTAGCAAAGTTTAAACACTATGCAGAAAAACCTTTGAAATTTAATGAAAATCAGCAAAGGTTTTGTTCCAAAACCCAAACACAGTCAATTGCACATAATTCTGAGCCTTTTTAAAAGGGTGCTTGAAATAAAACAGTCATTCCTTTGGCAAAACTCAGGCTAAAGCAGATAAAAGTGCTAAAGGAAGGGAATTCTAGTTCTTGAAAATCAAAGCAATCCTATCTAACCATTTATGTCTTAAAAAGGAGAATGTGTCAGCATTTGAAGCAAGAAATGGTGTATTTCTTCAACAGTGAGCAAAATTTATTTAAAGAGAGTAATTACACACAATTCTTTATGCTGATAGTACATAGTCATGCTTTAAACTGCTAGGGGGGTTCAGAAATTCTAGCATATCTACTTTTTCTATTAATATTAGCTTATTTTGGTAAAAAATAAAGAAAATCTATATTCCTTCAACCTAAGTAAAACACAGGATTTCCTTTCTATCTGAAATCATAGATTACACGTCTCAGTCTGTTGACTTGCAGGTGAAAATAATGACAGAATGGTCTGGGTTGGAAGGTACCTTAAAGACCATCCCCTGCCATGGGGAGGGGCAATTTTCACTCTCCCAAGCCCTGTCCAGCCTGGCCTTGGGCACTTCCAGGGATCCAGCGGCAGCCACAGCTGCTCTGGGCACCCTGTGCCAGGGCCTGCCCACCCTCACAGGGAAGACAAGCACAGAAAACTGAATATGAAAATTTATTCCTTTACTCCTGTACAACTGTGGCTCTCTAAGCCACATTAAGAAAAAAAAATTACATCAAGAAATAACGAAGATCACGTCAATCTGCTATTGCATTTTCCCCCTAATACATGCATTAAATACATGTCAGGATCAACTTTATTTTCTCTATTATCCATAAGCTGATTTTTATCAAGCTCACAATTAATTTTTTTTTTTTTTTTTTTTTTACCCAGAACATTCTGGTGGTTTTTATAACAGAGTTTATGAGCTGTTTACAAAAGAACCCTGACATTTCCACATTTCAGCTTAAGGAAGGAAGTGAAGAATATATCAGCTAAACAAAACTGAGGGGGATGAGTAAAATAGTTCCAACAGCAATTAGTCAGGGCATTATGTTTGATATTACACACTGCTGCAGGAAACAGGACCAAGTTTCTAAAATATGCAAGAATTCCCACACAATTTCAAAGGATGTTACTAATACAGTAATTTATCCTGTGTTTTTTCCTCCAGATCATTATTGTTATTGAAGTACAAGATATATATGGCCGAGGGTTGATTATAAACATATATGACAAATTCAGGAAAATTCCTTCATAACAGGAGAATAAACACAAAGAAATTGTGCCAGACATACGATCTGTGTATGAAATATGTGCCAAAAATATAGCTGTTTAAATAATTCTGTTTTCTTTCTCGTGGCTGGAAAGAAAAATAATCACCAAAAAATTGTGTAAGGTTGATATCAAGTAAATTCCTATTGGCCAAATCCAATATCTTACAAATATATTGACCTAAAAGTGTATTTCTTACCAGGAAAACATTCAGAGGAGATATTTCACACAGCTTCTCTCAAGTCCCAGGTTTTTCCAGAATAATTCAAACCTATATTTACACAATATGCGTTTCTGTATTTAAAATTCCCAGTGTAGATTTGTTTAGAGGTGTCAGGAGATTTTGTGTTCAGTTTTATGGATTCATTCAGCAGCTTCTGAGTTGCTCCCCCTGTTATTAATAAATAAACCCACAACTTTTACCTGCCAGCTTTACCCCTTATTATCAAGGCTCCTTTCTTAGTGTTTAGGTTAGCATCTAACATCAACCCAAACATTTAATGAGCTGTCTTGTTTTTCAGTGCTCTTTTCATTGAAAATTTCTGCCTATTTTTCATGGAACTGACATTTTGGTGCACCATCCTGCCATTTTTCAGCCCCATATAATCACATGCTGTAAATGCTGGTATATTTATCAAAGCATTATCATCAATTACTTGAGAGCTCCAGCTTCTAAGATATTTTATGAATTCCTGAAATTTTTCAGGGCACTGACATGACAAAATAAATGTCAGTATGTTTTAAAATGGTTAAATCAGCATAACCAAAAAATGAGGTGGAGGGAAAAATCAGATTAAATACCACCTGCTAGTACCCTTATCATGATCATCCTGCCTGTGCACATTTCAACAAACAGTTTTCTGGGAAGGAACTTTTCTTTTCAAGGCCAGTATCACAAGAGTCTCCAGGCACAAAGTGATTTCCACAAATGATTAAACACCATCCCTTCAGATTATCCATGTGCTCCCAGAAGATCTTCCCTTAAAATGCAAGTCACTCCTGTAACAAGGTAAAGGGTTGCTTTAGAAAGAGATATTATCCTATACCTGCATTGTTATAGATGAGAATTCCATTCAATTATCTCAGCTCTTGCATGAGCTCTCTGATCCTCCTTTATTCAGATTTACAGATATATCTACAAGGCCAAAAGGCTTGGACTGAATTCACTGAGGAACTGCCAAAGAAACCTGGATTTCCTCGATGCCCATCAGACCAAGTAACTGCAGAGCAGTGAAAAGATTAAGCAGAAATAGAAATTCTATTGCCTGATCAATCAGAAGGAATTATAACAATCCTGACAGGTTGCAAGCACAGATAATAATCTATTGTAAGACTCATATTTGTGGGAGCATCTATTTAAAACCTAAATCAACCAGACCAGAACTAAAGCATCAAGACAGGAGCACATAGACATGTTGAAGAATTAGTGATAATTTAAGAAAATATAATGAATTGTTAATACAAACCATTGAAAAACTTCACTTAGAACAGTCACATGTGTAAAAAGAGGAGCAGAAACTGAGAGGCACAAAGAGTTCCCAGGAAGTTTTGGGAAATAGGACATTATAAATGTTTTACAAATGCATCCAAGGTAAGTGCTTGGGAGGAAAAAAGAACCTCACATTCTGGTAGGATTTTCAAAACAAAATTTAGAAGATTTGTGGTCATTGTGGGAATAAAATTCTGGAATTGCTTTCCAAATTGCTCTTTGATGTAGAGCTTGAAATTTTCTGTATTTTACAGACTGGAAATTGGACTGGAATTAGAAATTAAATTACTGAATACTTAGAGAATTTGAATGATTATTTACTTTCTCACACTTTGTTGGCCTGACATTCAGCCTATTATAAGCAGGGTTTTAATTGCCTCCTGTTTAGGCTTTTGGTTTGTTTGTTTGCTGTTTTAGCCTTGTTTGTCTTTACAGGCAGCCTCCTCCACCTTCCTAGCAAGTATTCTGCTCTGCTGCTAAGTGCAGCATCTCACATATCCTATGAGAAAAATTTAATTGTTTGAAATTTTAATTCTGCCCTGTCTTCTACCACAAGGAAAGGCTCTCTTAGACATCAAGATGAAAAAATAATAATGATAATTATCATAAGCATGACAGAGTTGCAGAATGAGGCACAAACATGAAATTTAATTTAACCTGGAGAACTTCTTGAAGTTGATTATTTATATAACAAAGATGTATTCTTCACTTTGTAATAAAGTTGCTTATGAAATAAAAGTAGAGTTTCAAGCCACAGTACTGTTCCTTTATTTCTCTCTCCTCCACGCCTTCTATGAATCATCTCAATAAAGACAAAATAAGTCCCTCTTGTAAGATTCAGATTTCCATTTCTTTATGCACACAAATATAGCTGGGCTTTTTTTATTTTCAAATCTGTATTACAACAAAAAATGTCATGCTTAGACAAGACATGAAGAGCTTGGTTTTATTTCTTATATTACTGAAGAAAATTTCACACAGGAAGAATGAAAACAAGTATAAAAACCTGTGCAGAAAAAGCTGTAGTGAAAAGGATCAGTGAGTAAAAAAAATAGATTTCTGCCTCCCTACTGTAATAACTTCAATTGAAAGCATCTGTATTATTTAGTTGCATAAAGTTGTTTTTGTCCTTTTTTTGAAAACGCTGAAAAACAATGATGCCATCTAAAACTAGACTTAATAGTGTGCTTACATCTGACAAAGGAAAATCAGTTTTCCAAGGTCTTTGTAATCAGATCATGGTATTTGCTTGTATCTGTAACTGTGTGTGTAACATTTGTAGTTGGTATAATTGAAGAAATCAGAATAAAGCCCTTGTACAAAGCACAGGATCGTTTCCCAGCAGCCCAAAGGAAGCAAACATTCAAATATGTTGCTGTACTACCTCAGTTAGATTGTTTTTTAAAATACGAGTATTTTAAAATACAAGCATTTAAAATACAACATATTTTGCTCAACTTTAAGGAATGTGTCAAACATTTTTAAAAATATGATTCGATTATATATACATATCTATATATATATATCTATATCTCTATATATCTATATTTAATATTCAAACTCCCAATCAGTGTTAGCTGAGTGAATTCACACTCCCACCCAACAAATGGGACAGGAGCCAAAAGGATGGAGCCTAAATTCATGTATGAAAAATGAATCTAGGATATGAAAAGGTGTAATAATAATCATCTTTACAGACAAAAAACTGTTGAAAGAGGGTAAGAAAATGTTAATGAGACCTTTATCCCTCTCTCAGAAGCCAAGGGTGCTTTTTAACTGCTTTTTAGTAACTCCTGTCTTTTACATTTTACTGGATATATAAACTTCTAGTGTTTATTTTTCTGGAGGAGATTGCATCCCTCAGTTTTTCAGTGGAGTACCTGAGTTCCTCCCGGAATTCTCTGTTAGAAAATAAAGATTTAGAGCTGGTAGCTATTGGTCTTACCATCAGCCTAAAAAGGAGGGTAAATCTCAAAGAAATGGGGGCATCAGGAGCTGAAAACAACAGAACAGTGAGACCAAAGAGAAAACCTTATTGAAATGGCAGATTGAGAAGAAGAGTGCTGACCATTTCTTCAGCACCACTTTTCAGGTACCAGTGTTCCAAGCCCTGGTTTCCTCAGTCTCCTTCCAATGACAGTGAAAACCATGACTATGACTTTGGAATCTCTTCTAATAAAATCCATGTGCACTCCTAACAATGTTATTTTCACTTCCTCCTCTTGGTTGGAAGAAAATCTAAGTTTTCCAGGCATTTCAACCCTCTGGTTCTCACTAAAATCAATGGAAATTGCTTCCAATCCCACAAAACCTCTATAAAAATTGTCCTCCTCAGCCATTTCAATTGCAGGGTTGCAGCTGGCACTTGTTAGCTTGGTCTAGAGCATAAGAAGTTCTTGGAAGTTTATTTTATAGTAATAAAATCAGTTTAGCTATTTAAATGCTGAAAGTAGAGGTCAGCCAAGATGCAGCATGTCCCATCTGTTGTGTTACAGTTACATGCCAACAGAGCTTTCCACACACACAAGATGGAAACAGGAGCATCTTTGACAGACACCACAAACTAAAATAAGCTTGGGGAACTCAAGCAGGTCAAGATCTAACTGACCATGGGCAGTGGCTCCAGGATGTTATTCTTTTGCTGCAGCTTAAAAGAAAATATCAGGGAAACATAACTTCAGCCTGCAAGAGGTGGGAAATGCTGATGCTCCCCTAAGGCACGCATGCCACTGGTTGTCTCACTTGCACAGAGACTTGATATGTTGGTGTTATTACAAGGGAAGGATTTGATGTAAATGAAGCATTTCAAGCTCTCACCAGAAGGTAATTACACACACACAACATCCCCTCTGCAAGAAACTGAAGGCAGATTTCGAAGAACACCACAGGAAAGAGCAGCATCTTCTGTGGGAAAAGCTTTTGCCACAGATGAATTTTGTTATTCCAGAGGTTTCACCATATGCAACACATCATGAGCTGTCTGAAAGACTTTTTTTTGCCCCTAACTGTCTAGGATCCACATCCAGAGCTGGAAGGGACACACAAGGATCATCAAACCCAGCCTCTGGCTCAGCACAGACACCCCAACAGCCCCACCCTGTGCATCCCTGGGAGTGTTGTCCAAACTCTCCTGGCAGCCTTGGGGCTGTGCCCATTCCCTGGGGAGCCCGGGCAGTGCCAGCACCCTCTGGGGGAAAGACCCTTTCCTGATATCCAACCTAAATCCCCCTGACCCAGCTCCAGCCGTTCCCTGGGTCCTGTCCCTGTCCCAGAGAGCAGAGATTGGAGCTGCAGACCCTGATGAGGTCTGACCCATCTCCTCAGACACAACAGATCAAGTGATACCAGCTGCTCCTCATCCAGATTCTCTTCCAGAGCCTTCTCCATCTCCACAGCTCTTCCCCTGGATGGTTTCTAACAGCTTTCTACCTTAAGTATCAGAAAGCATCCAAGGGAGAGCTGCAAAGAGGGCAGATCCCTACAAAGATGCACAAGAGAGAAAGGGATCTTCAGTCAATGCATCCCATGTGGTTTGCCTGATTCCTCTACTTTGGGATGACAATAAACACCTTCTAAAATTCCATCTCCTTACTGTGCTGTCCCAGAGGGTACAGACAAAAGCCATCTAAAAGGTTAAAGGCAAAAGTTGGGCAAAATTAATTTTGTCTTGTATGTTAGCAAGGTTCTAGCTATTTAAAATTAATCCTGGAAGTCTACTATGTTTACTTTTACTGGCTTAAATATAGTAAAGAGTAGGCTGCATCTAATGGTTTCTAAATGCTCAAAGTTTTTGCTCACTTGTATCTAGTCTACTATTTTAAGTGACATGCAAATAACAAGTCAACCAAAAGTCAAAAGATGTTACAGATAAAATGCAGAAATTGGAACAAGGAGTCTGAAAGTCTCACTGATGAGCCACTGATAGAAATCCCAATGATCAGATCCTTTTCCTCCATCTGCCACGGGTTCACTAATAGGATATTGCCTACAAAGTGGAGATCATATTATTGATTAAAGTAAAAAAGCATTCTGAGTTAAAAAAAAAAATACAAATCAACAAAATAAAAACAAAACAAAAACAAAACAAAAAAAACCCAAAAAAAACCCAACCCCCCCCCAAAAAAACCAAAAAAAAAAAACCCCAAAAAAACACACAGAAGAAAACACTCCAAACTGCCAAAAGGGAAGCAAGACAGACATTTGGTGCTCTGGAGCACTAAAAGTGTTTGAGGCAAGAAGCATCACCCAAAGAGAACCTGAGCTGTTGTAGTTCTAAGTTCAGTCAAGTCCTGGATTTAGCCCTGGTTGATGGACACTGTGAGGATGGAGGAAGATTTATCATTTTACCCTAACCAAGAATCTTGTTTTACATGTTCACCTGCAGTGTGCAAAATGCCAAAGTCATTTGTGTCAAACATTACAATAAAGGAAGGAATAAAAATTGCTATTCTGCTTTGAAGATGTGGGAAAGAATTCTCCTCTACAAGAGAAAAGACTTTATGAAGGCAGGTAACAACAAAGAAAGGGATTGGACTCAGCAAAAACACTGGGGAAGGATCTTTTTGTGTTTCTAACTGTGATGCATAAAAATGATGAATCATTCCAATGATTGCTACCAATTTTGGGTATGTTTGGGTAACACCTCATTCATTTGCAAATCAGGAAATTTCAAAAATGGGGACAGAAATGCAAGTTTCTCAGCAGAATTCTGAGTTTTATTAGAAATAAAACTCAAATAAAAGATGGTTTATGGCCATGATATGGATGAGAAAGAAGGTAACTTCTGCAGCAAAAGGCAAAGACAGAAAGCTGTAAGGTAAGACCAAGGTAAAGCTGCACTTGCACATTTGCTCTCCAGAGCTCCTGCTGCTGCCTGGCTTTCTGCCATCTCATTCTCTGTACACATTTCAGATGGGAAAACTGCTATCAGCGACTTTCAGAAATGAAAATATATGGTGTGACTCAGGACTGCCTCTCTAATGCAAAAAGGGATGGAGAGGAGAAAAAAAATAGATAGATTTTTACCTGGGGTGGAAGGGGGAAATAATGAATACTAGAATATTATAGTACATTTGAAAGATTCATTAACCTCAATTATTAATTGAGCAGACAGTAAATAAAGGACTGACTGGAAATAATCAGATTAAATTAATGATTTATGGTCTTAAAGCTTTTATCTGTTAGGCTTTTGAAAATCATCTGTCAGAAATGAGCGTAATTAATACTTACATTGAAGTAGAACTTTCTGTATAATGCTGCCAGTGATCTGTTCCTCCTATTTATTTATTTACCGGTATCCATTGAAATGGGCAAAGACTACAGGAATACTGAGATATTTGTGTGCAAGGCAAGGTACAAAATTTCATCTGCTCTTGCTTTCTCTTGCATAGACTGGGAATGTGAAGTGCTGCAGCTTCCTATTTGTGTTATTTAGGTGTTCTCCTTTCTTTAAACCAGTGGGTGTTAGGTAATTCAGTGATTAGCTGCAATACCATGCATGATTCGAGGTTTAATATTAATATTGTAAGATTACATTACAATATATAATATTGTGTATATATATATAATATTATATAGTATTTTATTATAATTAACATAATACAATATTGTAAGAACTGTGGTCAGTAGCAGCTATTCCTACCTACACTTCAATTTTTATAATGTAAACAAGCAAAGTCACCAAACATTTTTGTGCAAAGAGATGTCCTTTGACACTGTTATTACCTGAGAGGGGTCCCACAAAGCCTCAGTGATTTTCCTCTCCTGCATAAACTCTACAACTATATTAGGATCCCAACAGGAATAATAATCTCTGTGAGGACTGAGTCAAATAAGGTATCATTCTTGCTTCTTTCTCATTTTCCTCTCTCCTATTTAATTTTTTTTTGTTCTACTGCTAATGCACGCTGCTGCCTTCATGTTCCTTCTGAATTGCAGCAAGAATAATACCAGTAAAAAAAAAGTACCCATAGCACTTTCAGTTATGTCACAAACATGGTTTCAGACCTTATGGCTGCTCTTACCTGCTGCCTTGGCCACGATAAATCCAAATCTTGATATTTCCAAATCCCCTGAAGGTCTGATCAGTACAAATTGTGTTTTGGGAAGGTAACAGCTGATGTGCTGCATGCTCTGCATGGCTACAATCAAAAACTGTCCTTATTTCATTACAACTAAAAGAAAAACTGGAGCCCATCCATTGGTGCCCCAAAGGGTAGGAGTGTGAAATTACAGACTAAGAGGAGACAGCAACACCTCCATTTCTGGCTCTGTGCTAAAAGGTTCTCACTACAAAGCAGTGACTCTGTCACCCAGCTATAATGACCCCATCATCAGGGTGATGGCAGCAGCCTTTCAGTTACTCACCCTTCACAAGCAAGACCTGAATCCTACAAATCTTTGGACTGCAGGAAGTGCAGCTGTTGATAAAATCTGGACCTTTTCTCCCTTCTCTATCTTGTGCTTTTTCAGGCATAACATATTGTAAAGAGATTAAGGCTTACAGAACCACTTCTCCTCAACTTTTGAAGTCTTGGGAGCACTTCAGGATCATCAAAACAGGAGTTTTATAACCTGTGTACTGTGAAACTAAACTTACTGTTGAGATTACACTTTCATGCTAAAATCCTTTTTAAAGCTACTTAAAAGTTCCTTAAGAAGTTGTCCTCAGGCTGAAGTTGCTGCTGCCTGCTCTGAGGCCATAAGAAAAACTTTCTGGGACTTTGAAGAAAATCCACTTAATTGTTTTATTTGATTTTCAGAAGGCCAAGCCTGGAAATAAAGCAGTGAAACCAATTATTTTTCAGGCTAAGCAATGGAGTCAGTCCTCCTTTATTGCCACCAATATTTCATAAAAGATTTTCTACTGAAGTAGAAATTTATAGAATTTTCTTTTCTGATCCACACACTTGTTAAAATGTTATTCTAGAAGAATAGTGAGGTGGTTGGTTTATCTTTGAAAATTTAATTAAGTTAATAAATAAATTTTCAAACACTAGGGAGATTTGTTATTAGGCTCATGGTATTTTATTCAGTAATATCTAGATATTTTCTGCATGAGCTTGCTGCTCTTTTATTTCATGAGGCTTTTCAACATGTCTTCTCCTTCATAACTGAGCTTAACTTTTCACCTAGGATAATTCTGACTAAGAATACTTTCTTTCTGGATCCATATCTACGTGACATGATGAATTCTCTTCTTGAATCCATGGGTTGTCAATAAGTAAAAAAAAAAAAGAAAAAAAAAAGAGAAAAAATCTAGCCCCGTATGTGCTTGACATTCAGCAGCAGCATTGCAAGCAGGTATGAATAAATTCACTGAAAATTCACCCTGAAACCTTCTCTCACCCCAGGAGCTCTCCCAGATCACTCTTCCTCACAGCCTGCTCTGTGTCCATTCATATCATCAACCTGATTTCTCCTAAAATTTCCCTCATGCAATTCTGTAGCAAAAGCTTCCAGCAAGAAATGAATATTTTGTCCAAATAACAACTGTCCTGGGGGGAAACAAAAAACATGGTTTATCTGGCTCCACTGCCTATCTTCAGGATCTGCTTTGACAGAAAAATAGTTTAAAGCTGCACAGGCCATTCAAGGCTGAGACTACTGGTGTCAAAACACAATGACAGTTACTGAACCAATCCAAAATGGCAAAAGGTGCTTTTTATTCCTGAAAACACATGAAATTCTAAGAAAACACACAAAAGAAGCAATGTGGGATACGCCTATGACTGGTTTACCATAACCACAATGCTTGTTAGAATCCAGCTAATGAAAAAAAAAACAGGGTAAAATCCACTATGACCCACACATTGCATCAGCTGAAGCAACAGAGACACTCCAGTGCAATTCCAGTGTCTAAATACTGGGATTTAGATGCATATTCTGTTCTGGATTAATAAATTAACAAATCAGTTTTATTACTCAGTGGGCTGTATTTGAATATTTGACACGTGTATTTTGCCTGCAAAATCTTTTTAAATCAAAACTGCTGTAACTTTTGTTCAAGATCATGACATTCCTAGATAAAGGATTACAATTCTTCTGCATCAGTTCAAAACTCCATCATTAAACATGCTGTTCTGTGCTCAAATCCTTGACATGTATTTTCTCTGGATATCTACTCATTTTTTTGAGCAGGTCTGAATGCTCTCCAATATTTCTGACTCACTATTTCCTTGTAAATGATTTTTTTTCAGTTTCCTCAGAAGTACTTACAGCTTTTACTGACCTTTCTAACTTTTAATGTAGTTCTCCCCCTCCATTTCTGCCCTGAAATGGCTCAATTGTTAATGACAAATTCCCTTTCTCTACAGTAATTTGAGCTGTTTCTTTAATTTCCTATTTTGTTGTGATTTTGGAAAAACAGTTTAGATTCCTGTATTTCATCCTTTCACTCCCCACCATTCCCATTATTTCTCTTACACTTTGTGCTCTAGGACAGGCTATTTAATTAAGCTCTTACACTGTAAGATGCTCATGTAAATGCACAGGGCTAATAATTAATGATTGAAATATAACCCTGCTAATACATCACAGAACAAAGGCCAAGATGCTAAACTTTTTACAGAGTAATAAAATGTCTGTCTTCAGTAGCAAAAATGTATCCAACATACAGGTTTGAGAAGACACATTGAGGTACCCATTTTAAAGAAGCACAAGAGAAAAACATCAGTTCTGGTTAGAGCACAAATAAAACACTGTACCAAATAGGATAGGAGAATAAAAAATACAGAATGAGGGTAATTAGGTAGGGCTGTATAGAAAAAATCCTTTCTGAACATCCAACATGCCAGATGTTGTACTGCACCATGGTACACTAAGGTTACAAATTCAAACAACTGGTTTGGAGGAGCTAAATCCTTAAATTATGCAATCAGTTCATTAACAAAATACCAAGTGCTCTTGATTGCATTATTAACAAGTTATAAATCACAGAGACTGGGGTTTGATCAGATTGTAGGGCATTGTAGGCATAAATGGATACTAGAGTTTGTAGGAGTCCTGTTATTTTGGGAAAATATGAATCACACAGTACAGAGCATGATCAGACTGAAGTGAGTCCCCTGCTCAGAGGGTGTTATTCCCTAGAAGAATATTTTTAAAATATTACTGATTAAAAAGGGAGTAATTTGATTTTATCTATTTTAAAGAGGCCTAAAATAAGCACTGTTAAAAGTTAATTATAAAAAAAAATCATGTAACTGGAAAATATTGGGAAATTATTACCAATAAATTTTGCTGCAAGGAGATAACCAAGTATTTCTCATGAAAATAAGTAATACACATGAAAATAAGTAAGAACACATAGAAATGTAAAAGGATTACACAAAAAATGTGAAGTGGCTGCATTACACTTTTGTTGATAGGAAATCCTCCAGCATTTCTTCCATGAGTAAAACCCCATGATAAGTCATTTGTTAACAAATGATGACCTCTAGGAAATCAGATAACAAAACCAGCCCAGCACTGGCTTTGTGTTTACAGTCCCAAAGCTAAAAATGCTTTCAAGTTGGCATGGGAGATTCTGCAGCAATTTCCCAGTTAGTATTTTTTCAAATTTAATTTTTAATCTTGTACTCTCCTGGGAAGGAAGAAAACCATCATCATTACCCACAAGTTGCTAACTTCATGTAGCATTTGATTCTTATTTACATTACAGAAATATGTGTGAACAAATAAAATTATCCTTCAACCCTTTTGGTGTTGCTGTGAAATGTAAGAATGCGGTAGTCTAAGAAAAAAGGGACAAATGAATAGAAAAGGATTACTCAAGAGAGTGGTAATAGTCTCACTGCCTCTGGTGTGATTGGTTACGCAGGTGTTGATAGGCAGGAAGAAATTTTGGGAACAGAGTTGTATTTCCAAAGTAGCCATGAGATAAGGAAGCTCCTCCCCCTTCCAGCCATCCTGGTTCCTTGGTTTCACTGGAAATCTTCCAAGGGCAGATGTTAAGGGATCAGCATCTGCTCTAGCCAAGTTTTCCATGTCCAATTGTTTCATTTCCCCCCTATTTCTGTGTCAGAAATACAGTTTACAGATCAAAGGCTCTGGAACTGCTCCCTCACCAGGCCTTGGAGATGGACTCACACAGGCAGTGCTGGCTTCTGGACAAAACCAGTGCTGACCATGCAGACACTGAGTATTCACCTCCTTTAATAACCTACCTTCTTCAGAGACAGGAACACCAGAGGCTCTAAAAGTCACAAAGCAGCAGCTGTTTCTGTGTCTCACCTTGTCTAAGGGGCTTTGATTCCATTTCAGCATTAATTGAGACACCAGAAGTTGAAGCTGGCATGGATCCCAGTGGATTACCAATATTCAGTGGTTAAAGTCAGTAAAAAAAGCAGGATAAAGAGTTCATCCATGACACTGCATTACCAGAAAGTTTTATCCTGAAAGAACTAGAGCTCATTTTGCCTCAAGGAGGACAAATAGACATAAGATCTGGTTGCAGGAAGGACTCAGGAACTTCACTCAAAGAGTCCAGACTTCTCATTTTCTCACTGCAAGTGAGTGGATTGTGGCTTTAGCTATGTCAGTACACTCCTGATGTTTACTAGGAATTAGGAATATCTGCTGCACACACACGGAAGAAAGGTCTGGGATGGAAATTAAAACTGAGCAGATGAAACACTAGGATACAAAGGTAGCTCACAGCTTTAATTTCAAATAAAATCTCTCAACTTGAATGAAGAGCTTGAATTAAACTAATCTATGACCTTTTTAACACTCCTTGATTAGAAGCAAGGATTACCACTTCCTAAATTGTACTTCTTATCTAGCTTAAATGTCAGCTAAAAGAAAAATGCAGAGTAAAAGCTGATCAGTCTGTAAGAGTAAACCCAGGGATGTAGACATTTTTCAGGATGCAAGCTGGATGCAGAAGCTATGACAGAATATTGACACTTTTTCTCCATCATCAGAAGCCAACAGCTAGGTGTGTACTCTGATGAAGCAGCAGTGTGCGCTTAAACAAAAAAAGAATAGAACATGTCAAGTATGTGTGAAAATATCAGCAGGAACAGTCTTTGTTCCTTGAACTGAAGTTGCAGAAATACATGAGCCAATTTTTTTGCTTAGGCTTCTTCCTCTGGGTTTTGTGTCTTAAATTAAAATCTGTCAGTTCATGGATTTATACAATATTTACAAAAGCACAAAGCAAACACTGTCACTATTCCTTATGAAGGCCACCAGTGCCTCCTGGAAGGAGCTGAAGTGCCACATGTGAACTCCCAGCACTGCATCGACCTCAGGTGCGTTGCAGAGTTCCACAGATGATCTTCACTCCCTAGGAGAAAGTCTAGTTTTGCATTTCTTGTGAAGCAAAAACTCTTAGTGGTTTTCTGAGAGTTATTTCTGGAAAGAAAAAAAATACTGGTTTGGATATTAGTTCTGTAAATGCTGATGTAAATTGAGATTAAATCCATTGCTGACCATCAGAGTAAAATCTTCTTTCACAATTTTTCTCTCATTACCAGTTGAGCTAAGAAGGGGTCACTGAGAAGGTCCAGCTGCTTGTTTTGGGCACAATGCACACTGACAATAGACTTTTTCTCCCCTCCTGTCTTCAGCATGCAAACCTGCTTCCACCTTTATGATGAGATATATTCCAATCAGTCTGAATTAGGGAGCTCCAAATAATACAATTCTTATAAAATGAAAGGTAGCCTGAATTGTGTCTCATAAAGAAGTTCAAACTCTTTTCTTCTTCTTTTTTATTTTTTGTAAAATTAAAAATTCCAAGCCCCTAACTGCCCAAAAGTAACCCCATTATCCTCTTCAAAGTGGAAATTACAATGAGAAAATTAATAAAGGCTCCTGCAAACTTAATGGACAGAGAGACGATAAACCAAAACCAGGTTCTGTTAGATTTCATCTGCTACAAATTACCACCCATCAACGATATTATTGATGTACTTTCACCATATCCACTTTAAATCACCATAAACCATTGCCTACTCTCAGTTCTTCCATTGGCCAGGTGCTCTTACAAGGCAACTTTGATTATTTGTTGTGTCTCCAGAACTCTTTTAATTTTGTATGAGGTGAAACTGATAGATCCATGTGGGCTCCACAAAATTCTTCATTAAAAAAACAACTAATGCAAAAGCAGTAAGGGACTTTTCAAAAGTTGATTTTTAAGTGCTTTAAATATGGTGCTTCATCTGTTCATACTGAAGAAGAAAACACCCCTTCATTCCGGTTTTGTTGGAAATAAGAATAATGCAACCGAGTTTAACTCTTGTAAATGTTCATTGACCACCAAAATGGTGAAGCATTTCCCTAAAAATATTAAAACTACCTAAGTGAAACAACTAGTAGAAATCTCTTGGACTTATACCCATCCTTTTGAGAATGGAAAGTCTGATCCATTCCACTATAATTCGAATTCCAACTGAACAACCTGC
The DNA here is from genome assembly GCA_019023105.1 of Diglossa brunneiventris. Taxonomy (NCBI): domain Eukaryota; kingdom Metazoa; phylum Chordata; class Aves; order Passeriformes; family Thraupidae; genus Diglossa; species Diglossa brunneiventris. Next base: position 4,099,880 of record CM032356.1, on the reverse strand, counting down.
TACCATGGTACCATGGCTCTTTAGAGTTTACTGGATGCTGAATTTCATCCACCAGGAAAACCTGTTAGATTTAATAATTTAATTTTTCAAGATGCAGTCCAGGGGAACCAACAGTTAAACCAAAGAACCTCTAGTAAACAGAACAATGAAAATTAATTAATTAGCCTCCTTATAGTGCTTTGATAGATGCATTGAATAAATTTGAACTGATTTATCAGTCAGGTGCCTTTGTGTGGTAGGTATTAGAATTATCTGTCATTAACCTTATGGTACTAATGAAGGTGCTTGGGTAGAAAAGTTAAATGACTTCCCAAGGTCACATTTGAAGTTGGCATTACAACTGAGCAATTTACTTTCAGTCATTGGAAATAATTTCTTAAAAAACATAAAGGAATTCATGATGTAAAGATCATGACCTGGAAAGGCACCATCATTTCTCTAACCTCAATTTCAGAAGGCAGAAAAAAAATGAGAAATGGCTGTGAGAAAACATTGCAAGGAAAAGAGTTACCTATCCAAACCTGGGGTGGTACCATCTAAATTCTGTTTTATTATATTCTTATGATTTACCCCCAGAATCTGTCTGACAATTTGATTTATTTTGTATGATTTACATTATAGTTAAGTGACACCTCACTCTGTGTTTCCAACAAAACCCATAGACAAATCTAGTTGTCAGTGAATGTCTCGAAAAATGACAATCCATCTTTGTTGTTATTAATGTAATGGTGAGAGGTAGGGAAGGGAAAATATTATATAATGAAAATGGCTTTTGAGAGAAGATTTAAATATTTTGCAATATGGACTATAAAAGAAACTTAACCTCCTTAAGGCTCAAGCTGACAAAATATATTTTAAAAAATGTATTGGCTATGCAGAGAAAATTCTGACATTTGTATTCAACAAATATCAAGAAGTGCAATTTTTTCTTCCCTCAGGATGGAAAAATGCAGGTTTCACGTAAAGAAATATTAAAACATGTATTATTTTTTCCTGACCTTTTGACAGGCTGAATATTGAGCTTGGTAGGACATCCAAAAAATTCAGATTCAGATTTCAAAATTCATGATTAATACTACAGACTTTTCACAGTATTGAACTGGCAGTGCCAAATTCCTCTACCATGAGCAAGTGCAACTCCACGCATTTCAGCAGAGCTGTGTTTGCATATCTTAGCAAGCAATTCTGGCCCCGTGCCTGGGAAAGCATCTTACATTTCATAGTCACTTGATTATGGCTCATCTGCAAACCACACTTTACTATTTGCAAGATACTTGACCCACAAAACCAGAGAAGTCCATCTGCTAAGATTCAATTGTGCATCAGTAAGTAAAAATGATGAAACTGTTTGAAGTGCAAAAATCCAGTATAAAAGGGACACAAATATATTCCAAATACATATTTGCTTCTGCAGACTGATGAACTTGAAATTTGGGGTTAAAAATTTCACTTGCACTAGAAATTTGTTTCTTCAAGATGCTTTTTACCTCAACAAGAAATAGTTCTTACTACTAAAAGGGCAAGATCCACCTAAAAGAACCCATCCTTGGAAAAAAGTAAGAATGCACCCACAAGCCAGTACCAGCTGTCACAGATATGCAGGATTCAATTAAGAATCTGCTTCTAATAGTCTGGAACAACCTAAATGGAACAAAAATATTAGGTGTTAGCCTGAGACCATCTATTGAAAGCAACATTGTTGCTTTTTGGTGGGCTACAAGCTAACCACATGTGAAAAATCATTAACCAACCTCCAATTTAGTCTAAAATACAAATCTAATGTAATATTAGGCTTGTAAAACCGAGACTAAATAATTGAAACTGTGCATTATTTTTTGTTTCATAGAATCACAGAATGCCCTGGGGTTGGAAGGGATTTTTAAGTCCATCCAGTGTCCCACCTTGCCATGGGCTTGGACACCTTCCACTATCCCAGGTTGCTCCAAGCCCTGTCCAACCTGGCCTTGGACATTTCCAGGGATGGGGCAGCTTTTCTGGGGACATCAGGGTCTCACCATGCTCACAGTAAGGAATTTCCTCCTAAGAATAAACCTAAATTCTCCCTCTGACAGTTTAACAGCATTACAGTTCTTTCTTCTTCCCATTAAAGCTGTGGGTTTTTCTGGCTGGGAGTTTTTGGCTTTTTTTTTTTTTTAACTACACCCCTAAAAGGTATTTTTCCTCCTTTTATGCCATTACCTCTTATGATATTTTTAAAATATCTACTTAGCTATTTTTAACTTTTTTAATAATGCTATTAGACCTGTCATTGCAACACTTTTCTGCAATTCTGTGGAGGATGTGACTGCTATAACACTAACCCCACATATGTTCACTGCATATAAGCCTACAACTCCACTGCCACTATAATATAACTATGAACAAACATTGTGGAGGGGTTTTCCATTTGTTTGGGGTTTATTTTTCCTCTCTTTATACACCTACCAGCTATTTCCTTTTTCACTGCCACAGCTCCAGTCACAAGGAGGCAGCAATAAATCTTTGCATATACACAGGGGCTGGGAGGGAAGGTTGCTGACAGCCCTGTGATCCTCTTGCAGACAACAGCAATAAACCTTACTGGATTCAGCATTAAACCTCACTGGATTCAGTGTTAAACAGAAATTTCAGACCACCAAGACCTTCCTTTAGGCACCTACAAGTTAAGGACTATAGCAAACACCTGATTTCCAGAGCAGAATGAGGTACCTTGACTCCCTGTTTGGTACATGGCAAGAATGAGATGCTCCAGAACATTTGAAAACACACACCCACTATAAAAAGAACATCCACACACTTATTTTATCAGGGAACTATCCAGATTTAGTCAATATTAACCAAGGAACCCTTACTCTGCCTCAGCTCAGGCTCTACAGAATTAGGAAGAGTCCTGTTTTAACAGAAGACATTCAGATGTGTAGCTCAGTACCTGTCAGATCAGTAGTTCTCTAATTGCATTTCCCTTTGCTAAACAGCACATTCTGTGACAAGGAAATATGTTGCAAAGGGGCTACAAAGCCTTCAAAACATTGCTAGTGCAGAAAAATGCCACACAATGTTATGGAGCAAATCACTGAGTTCTATTTTTCTTTAAAAACACAAGCACTTTTCACAGTTCGTGGCCTGTTGGAGGGCATACCAAAATGAACATTATCATAATTTTATTAGATGTCCATTCCATGAGTATCCAAGGTTTCAGTCATTATATTTTATACTCCTCATGGTAGAATAAAGCTATTTCAATATCATCCCTGAAGACTTGTAATTATCACTGGTTGACTTTACAGTGTCTCTTCAGAAAGAGAAGGTACTATAAATATATATATATATTTATATATGAACTACAGACTTTTCAAGACCATATACGTTCTTAAGGCTGTGCCTTCTCTGTATGTCCTTTGCCCTGTTTCAGTTCAGACTGACAAATAATTAAGTCTAGAGCAGTCCTTGGCCAGGACCAGATTGTGAGGTACTGATTGGATTTTACTTAATAGACATTCAGCTCAATTGTACTGTTAGTGAAGCTGAACTGAAATTTAATTCTTGTTGCTCATGCCTTTTGACAAACTGCTGCAAACACCATTTCTAACATGCTCAATTGCTTTAATGAACCACTAAAACACAGCACGTTCTGCTGCCCATCATCCAAACATTTCCGGGGCCACCACCGGCGTAAAGTTGACCAAAACTCCTGAAACAGCACCTCTAACATTTCACCCAGTCTGTAACTTTTCCTGCCTCTCCTGGAGGCACCAGACGGAAATCTGGCTGTGTCAATAAGGTCACTTACTGTTGGAACCCAGGACATCCCTCTGGCTGTCCTGGATGACTCGAGCCCCTGGCAGGGGGCTCAGAGACCTTGGCACAGAGCCCAAAACCCCTGAGACTTTGATTTTGACTCATAGAAAAGAATTACCAACCTTATATCAAGAATTACAAGCCACAAAAGTTTAAATAGAATGATCATTTGTCACAAGGTGAAAAGTAGAATTTTGGAGTTTTTAGAACGGGGGCTCGAAGTCCCAAGATAAAGGAATTTGGGCATGTTTTGTCCTTCTTTCTCCTTTTTCCAAGCTTCCATCTTCTAAGTGATGGTGGCACTTTTAGATTAGTTTAAAGTAGGAACACACTGTCTAACATAAGTGATAGGTATTGAGAAATTATTGTAAGTAATATAGACGTAGTTTTTAGTATAAAAAATAACACTGCCTCTGAAGGCAGTCAGAGTACCTCAGCCTGACCTGCCAGACAAACCTCAGCAGCTCAGAGAAAAATTGTTAGAGATAACGGAAAAATAAACAACCTTAAATGCAGCCATGATGTTTTCTGAAAAATCCCTTTGCTAGGATTTTTTCTCCTGAGAAGCTGAGAAGCCTCAGAGGAAAAGAAAAACAATAATTATCTGCTGCTGTGGTGCATCTTTAATTGGTCCATGTTGGTTGTTTCTAATTAATGGCCAATCACAGTCAGCTGGCTCAGACTCTCTGAGAGTCACGAACTTTTATCATTCTTTTCTATTCCTTTCAAGCCTTCTGATGAAATCCTTTCTTCTATTCTTTTAGTATCATTTTAATATAATATATATATATATATATATCATAAAAGAATACATCAGCCTTCTGAAACATGGAGTCAAGATTCTCGTCTCTTCCCTTGCTCTGGGACGCCTGTGAACACCACCACACTTGAAAACCAAAACAAAAAAAAATCCTAACTCCTTCTTGGTTGCCAGGCTGGGAAAAAAACCTCTCTGACACATCTTGAGGTCAGCCAAAACCACAAAGACACCAAGAACTTACCTCCACTAACTTGTTGGCGTGTTCACGGAAGACCTGAGCGTATTCCTTCACTTCCTTCTCGTTGCCGCTTTTGGCAGCCTCGATGAGAACCAGCAGTGGGACATTGGTCTCCAGGAATGAGTCTGAGATGTGATCCATCACTGCCTTCCGGAGCTGGGACAAAGGACAGCAGAGCAGTAAATAAAGGACGTTTATCAGCACACCTTCCCACTGTTCATAGTGAAACACTGATGTGTTGTGTCTCGCAGAGTTATGTGGGAATTTGGATTTTTTTTTTGCTTTCTTTTCTTCAATATTTGCAGTGAGCAAAATTAAAAACTTGAGGGCCCAGGTTCTGCAAAGCCCTCCAGAGATTTGTGCTGACATACACCTAATCCTACTGGCCTGAATGGATCTGTACAGAATGATGGTGATAACTCATGTAAGACACAGCAAATTGATGAGAATTGAAAGCTCCACACTACTTGAAAAAACAGTTCAGCTCACTAAAAAGGCAAATATGGATTAAGGAGCTTAACTCCAAGCAACCATTAAAAAATATTAGCCTGAATATTTCTAAGCCTTCTCTAATTCCTCTGGTGAATAGTATTCCATGCAATAATTAATATTTTGTGTAGCAGATGCCTTGTGCTTTGTATTCCCATTTGAATAGCTCCAAGAAGTATAAACAGAAAACCTTTTTAGTATTTTCCAGGCAGATTAGAAAACATATTCCAATTTATTCTCAAGGAAGAAAAAAACACCTTACAAGTTACTGAAGATTTACCACCTGTTAGTCCACATAAACATCTATTTGAAACAATATTATTGTAAGAATAATGTCACTAACCTCTTTTCCACCTTGCTAATGACCACTAATTAATGTCAAACTTCTCTTAAATTTGAAAGATAGCCAGAAAAATGACTGAAATCTTAAATAATTCTTTCTGGAAGTTTAATTGCTCTGTGGGACTGTGGATCAGAAACATCATGATTATTTTTTCTCCAGCTTTTGGGTTGTTAAGAATGAAAAACTGTGGACTCAAACTAGGAGCTATTTAGCCTGGAGGCTTGGGTACCCATTAGTCTCCTTAAATCATGCATTTTTAGTTAGATGAAGCACCCAGAGAGGTAATTTTCTCTATTCTGCAGCCCAGACAAGAAAGCTTTAGCTAGACAAGGTGCCATCAAAACACCCAATCACACTGAAAACTGGCCTATTGTCAGACATTGCAAATACACAATCCAAGATGCATTTGCTGTTTGATGACAGCAATTCTCAGCTCTATTTGAATAAGGAGAAAGCTAACTTTGAATATTTTCCTTCATTCCCTGAGTGGTGCAGTAAAAACAAGCAGAGCAAAATAGCATGTATGTGCTTGTAGGAGGTATTCATTTTATTTCCATCACAACTGAAGCAGTCAAGGTATTAAGCAGTTCTCAATTCTTCTCTAAAAATTAATTCTACTTAGATTCAACCTGGAAAGTTTTTTTTTTTCCACTTTCAAAATGATTAAAGGCACTCAGAATAGCTAACTCAGTAACACATACAAACAGGGGGAGGAAAGAAGACAAAAAGAAGAAAAGAATCATCTATCAGAGACCTGCCAACAGTCTGGAAGCTGGTGTGTGTTTGCTACCACCTATTACATTTCCATCTTGTACTCTTTATTTTTTTCTCCCATCAATCTGCTGCTCTCCACTTGCTGACTCTTATTTTATTCTTACATTAAAAGCTCTTTCAGACCAAGCTTTGGGTCTATTTGCACAGCATCTCACACAATGGGACCCCAATCCATGAATAGTTTTCATAGGTACCATCTCAATATAAATAACAATATTGTTCCAAATACATCAAAACATTGCAAGAAAAAAGAAGAAAATATGTTCTCAGAAGCTCAGTGTCAGAGAATAGTGCAGCAGCACAGCACCCTGCATTCTATGGTTGATAGATTTCAGTCAGTATTTATAAAATTTTTTTAACTTAAGAATTCAGACACATGGTGGGATTCTTGGGGTTGCTGTGTGCAGGACAACCAGGAGCTGGACTCTATGATCCTTGTGGGTCCTTCCAACTCAGGATATTCTGTGATTCCCTATGAAATCAGTAGTTTCACCTATAGCCAGCATTAAGGGAGAAATACTGCCAGAGAAGGTGCATCATAAATTTGCATAATTCTCCTCTGCAGACGTCCATTTCCCAGGGCTCACTGGCAAACTCCAGATTAGATGCCTGATTTGTGTACCCACAGTTAGACTTTGATGCCCATTGTATCAAAAAAGGCCAAGTGGTAGCATTTCCAAGGGAACAGACCAAGCTTTTAAAAATCCAACGTGGCTTCCAGCTCATTCTCAGTGAAAGATCATTAAAAAATTCCACGTGCTCAAGTTCAGTATGTGCCAGTGAAAACTACTGCCCACTGCACTAAAAACCCTTACTTTAAATGCTAAATGAGCACCAGCTTTGTGTCCTGCCATAAGGAGGGATCTGTTCCAAAGGCTTGTATTTATTCCATGAACAAGAATTCAATTTTTAATCCAAAGTAATGTGCTCTTATGGATCAGGTTATAACAATATGCCCCATGGAATTGTAACAGCAGTCTCAGGATGTTCAAGTAAGCAGCTTATTTTCATCAGTGTTAAATATCTTCAGCTTACAACTACATACCAGAAATCAATAAAAAGGACAGCAAGAGCATCAGCTAACCAGCAATTTGGGGTTTACCATAGTAAATATACAGTAGAGCTCTTTCTGAATCAAAAGGAATGAATAAAATGGATATCTCGTTTCTAGTGGTAACCATGTGTTGTACTCTGATGTTCATATCTGCAGCAGCTGAAAAAAAAGAATCTGAATTCTGACTGTCACAGGTTTAATAAATACAAAATTAATGCATTCTATTTTTCTTCTGCTGTGTTAATCATAGATGTCAGTAGAATATTTCTGGCCCCTCTTGTAAACAGACACTATAATTTCTTTAGGAATTTGTTATCTGAGTTTTAGGATGTCCTTGCATTGAAGTTGAAAGGTAGAGTTAACAGGTTTTATGTAAGCAGGAGACCACAAATTTTGCCATCCTTCACCACAAGCTGTAAAGAATACCTTGACAAAAGCATTTGTTAAATGTGACAGCAGTATGAAGGCAAGACATTAATCCAACAGCTCAAATGGATACATGACAAGGTAGTATTAATGGCACAAGACAAGACATTTAAAAGTACTGGCTCATCATTACCAGTGTATTTGATCCAATTAGGGCTATTCATCAAGGTAAATAACTACTGGGAAAGCAATCTTGTGTGTTCCTGTGCATAGTGCAACAAAGTCCAGTCTAAGTGATGGCTTGTGCACCCAGAGATTTCAGTTTCATCCAGCTAATGTCAGTTCAGAAGGGAATGGGAGAAGGCTGTGATTTGAATGTGAAAGCAGCAAAAGCCTGTCATGTTTTATTCCAAAACCAGCACCAGGGCTTTGCTCATGCACCTGTATTAACAAATGCCTCTGCAATGCCTTAATTTATGCTGAGTTCTGATGTAAATATTATGACACACACTATTACTTGTAAGACAACGCTTTAGGTTTTTTCCCCCCAGAGGATTTTTAATTTAGAGATGAATTCAAAGCACAAATTCCACCACGTGAAACTTCATTTATTAGAGGAGGAAGCACATTAAATTATGGTCTTGCTTAATTCATTTTGTCAGAGAGAAAACTTTATTGATGTACATAAAGCTAACAGATAAATAAATTTGCCACACCAACAAAAAATAAAGAAGGTAAACATCAAGACCTGGAAATATTTTTGAAGGCATGAATGATGCACAGGCAGATTTTATGCCTTTCCAGTTCAGTCCATTCCATCAGTTTATGGTGCACAGTCAAGTTGCTGTTTTTGATAGCATCATGCTCTACTGTTCTAAGCACTATTTAGGGCACTTTTATCATTGTCAGTTCACAGCCATAATTGAGCTCAAAGAGGTTAAATGCCCACCAAAACGATGTTTTCCATGGCTGTATAACAATTTTAGAACCAAAATGTCTCAGTGCTACTTACAGTCTAGTAGAGAATTAAATGTCTAATGCTGCCACTGGAAGGTAAAGCCACAGCAGGAGATTAATGACTCCAACAGATTGTTAAACTTTATAAAGCCTGGTAGTGCAGAGCTGCCTGTAACACAAGTTTACCAAGGAGCACCTTATTCACCATTTTCCATTTAATGGGTGTTGCAACCCAGCTCCAGTTTGCACCTGCAGAGAGCTCCCAAACAGACATTAATGCAGTTGAAAGGGATAAAAATAAAGCCTTCTCCACTGCATTTAAGGTGTGTCACCTCCAATATGCTGTGAAATTGAGTTCTGGAGGATAAGGCAGTGACCATTAGAAGCTGTTGCAGTTTGGTGCTAAAGAGAAAGTCTCAGTCAATTCTGCAGAGTGTGTCACACAGGATGTGACCAAAGACTGCTAAGTGGGGGACAGGGACAGCAACACCACCAGTTATGTCTTGGTGGATTAAACAGCAAAAAGACTATTATTTATAAGATGTATCACGCTTGGAAACTCAAACTACAGATCTATGGAATAGATTAAAAAAGTAAGATTTGAGACAAAGATAAATCAAATACAGGTAACTTATTAGAATAATGAAATGGCCTGGATCTTAAAGATCATCCAGTTCCAACCTCTCTGCCATGGGCTGGGACACTTTCCACTAGTCCAGGGTGCTCCAAGCTCCATCCAGCCTGGCCTTGGGCACTTCCAGGGATCCAGGGGCAGCCACAGCTTCTCTGGGCTCCCTGTGCCAGGGCCTCCCCTCCCTCACAAGGAACAATTTCTTCCTAAAATCTAAACTAAACCTGTTCTCTTTAAGTTTGAACTTCTTAATATATTTTTCCATGTGTGAGCTTTCCTCTCTCTACAGACAACCAGCCATAATCAGGAAAAGATTCGGGGTCAATATGCTAACAGAAAGCAAGTTGAAGTGACAATTTTTGACCAAAAATTTTGGAAGAGTATAAGAAACACACACAAAGAACATTCCTCCTAGTCATAGGCCACTACAAAGGATTCCTCAAAATGGTTCATGGCCCAAAGTATGGAAGAACCCAGTTACCAAGTGCTAAGGTACTTAATCCCCATTGATTTAATTTTTTTTGTTTGTTTGCTGGGGTTTTTTTGGGGGGCCTAAGGTGGGTGGTTTATCAAATTTCATGACAGAAAAATTTTATACTGCCTTTTCAAAAAAACATTTCTCAGTGAGGGCAAGCCTCAGGCTTGCTAGCAATATTAGTGCAGTTACATAAAACAGAGAAAACTTATATGTTTGGGGGAATGATAACCACATACCCCCAAACATGTGAGGATTATCAGGGTATGAACTCTGTCTTTCATGTCTGGATAGAATAATAAAGACACAACTCCAGTAGCAGTGCTGGGATTCTATAAAATATTTATTATTTCTAAAAATAAAGAATTAAACAGGGGATTAACAGGTAGAGGACAGTACAGAGATTCCCATCAAAAATGTGGGAAAATTAGAAATACAGGTAGGAACTGAGCAGACAGTGAAAAGCATTAGGGAAGTCAAAATAACCCAGAAGTGAAAAGACAGTGATTAACTTTTGCCTTCTGTATGACCTGAGAGGGTAGAATTGTGATAAAGTGAATGTGGGAGGATGAAATTGCAGAACAGGAAATTGCATGTAGGAACAAAGAAGGGGGAAAAAAACCCTATAGGTTATGCCAGAAGAGAAAAAAGGGATAAGACTATGAAAAATAACCTTGTGAAAACTGAGGAGGACTGAAAAGTATCAAAAATGTCACCAAAACTGCAAATCTAAAGAGTCTGATGTAAAAGAGGTGGGACAAAGAAGAGGATAATGAGGAAGAATAGAGTTAATGGATTATAATGCAAAGATTAAACTAAGAACCACAATCTATTATGTAGTTTCATTTACTGTCTCAGGCCCTGTTGAAATGATACCTAAATGAAGTAGAGTTTTGGACCTTTATGGGGTTTTTTAAATCAAATATAGTAAAAAAATAAAAGGGAAAAAGCTGGTTTGGGGAGATGAAATAGCTATTTGGTTAAGATGGGAAGGAAATTTTCTACCAAAACTCTTAATGAAGTTATCCTCACTGTGAGCAGTCATATCCAATAAACCTTACAGGTTTAATACAATAAATGTCACACGTGTCACACTTGCAGTGCCACCTAATCCAGCTGCATCAACAGCCTGGCATAGTAAATATGGTCTTCAGCTTCTCCAAGACTTAGAGACTGAGCCCAGTGGAAGCTGATGACAGCTCTTGGGTAGACCTGTCTGTTGAAGTGCCAGACAATGGCTGAAACAAGATTAAAAATTGATTGTGTGCTGCAAAAATGGATTTCTCATCATCCTGTCCAAGAGTCACTCAAAGTCACCAGTGGATCCCGCCCTATGGACAGAGATGATTGATATCTGATACTATCAATTATCACCCATGCCTTTCAAAAAGCCCTTCCAGCAGTGAGATCAGTCTGGGGTTTGCTCTTCGTTGGTTTTTTTTGGTCTTTTTTTCTCATTTCACTTATACTTTGTTTTCTTCTCCTTTGCAGTCGTTTTTACACAGTAAGAATTGCAAACAAACCTTTTGTATCTGGTTGCTTAATTACAAGTAGAACATGACATTAAAGATATTTCATAACGCTTAGAAATGGAGTTGGTGAACAAAATTAATGTCAATTAAGAAACAAATGTAACGTTGAAATCCCACTTGGCAATTAAACTCCATGTACTTTGCCACTGCTCATAAAGCCATTAGGAAGATGGAATTAGAGAAGTCTTTGGAAAAGGATTATGTTTTCCTCCATGTTTATAGTGCTCCCTACCTCATGCTACTGCACCAACATTTGCAGCTATTTTTATGAACCCAAACTTCTGTAAGTGCCTTTAGCTGATGTGGCTACAGCTCATTCTTGAGATGATACTACAGAACAGTGAAAGCTTCTTTATGTAAAATTATTATCAACAGAAGTCACTTGAAATACATTTCTGGTGGGTTTTTTTGTCTTTTTAGTCTAGCTTGTGGGTATTTTTATTTATACTGTAGCAACATTACACACTCCCATTGAGCTTCTCCCACATTTACAGTGGTTTTTTATGAAAAAAGTATTTTAAAAACTCCATACTCGTTTCTCTGCAGTGATTAGAGAGGTAGGCATCTTCTAGACACAAAGATTTGTTGAAATATCTGAGATTTTACGAGGGCTCAGTATTTGAGGAATAATACACAAACTATGTGCAGTAATCTCTTCCAATGCAATAGAGCTGTCAGAGTTTTGCCTCCTAATTCTTCTCAAGGCACTTTGAAAGGCCAACCCTCTGCTCACTTAAAGTGACTTCAGTTAAAAAAAGGAAAAAAAAAAAGAAATAAAAATATAAAATATTTCAAAAAGCAAAAGCAGCCACGGTTACTACATTGAAGCTTTTGCCAGAAAAAAAAATAATCCATCATGAATATGATGTTGCAGCTCAAAGTTTCCTTTGTTTGATTAAACTGTTACACACTGCAGCCTTACCCAAAACTACCTGATATGGGCATAGTTTCCTGAAATATGGCACCATATGTGCATCAGTAAACATTATGTGTAGAGTAAATTAAACCAGGCCTTATAATTAGGCAGTAAGGAAATTACTGCAGACCTGAAAGAGTAAATCAGCAGTATTAAAGCACTCTCCATTTCCTCTGGAGCACTTCAGAGCACCATAAAAACCTCAATGTCACAGTGATAAACACCTAGAAGTGCATTTTGAGGGAGACAACGACATGTGCATTCAAAGAAGTTCAAATCAAAATCCTTATTGATTGTAATTCAAATAACAGTGCATTTTCCTTAATTCTTTAGATCAGATGTTTGAAAATTTTACTAGAAGTCCTTTCCTCAAGTAAATACACCAGTTATTCTACCAAATGTGAGCAGAGAAAAAATGGAAGTATTGATCAGCATGCCAGGGGCTCACAGCTCTTTCAGACCATGCTGGGGACATTCAGAGTGTCTCTAATCCTGGGGCCATAAATTCAGTGGAAGCTGGAAGAGCAGAGGACTTCATCAAGAGGGACATTGCTACCTCTGCCTTCTAAGCCAGCATCACACCAGGGTCCAGCCTAACACCTTTGTACCTAGAAAACAACTACAAACCTAGAAAAGAACTACAAACAATGCAGTGTATCCCTATTAAATGAATACAAGGCATAAACACGTAGCCCTGGCACAGAAATAAATCTGTATTAGCATTTCAGAGACTGCTTTTGGAAAGCCAGCTTCCACATTTCCACATTCAAGAGCACTGGAGTCACTGCAGGTGAAAATCAAACCTATTGAGCAACAAGGAAAAGGCGGTGAGTTTCTCACAAGCAAGTGCTGATGCCACAGGTGGCCTCAGGTTCAAAGAGGTTTCGATTAATTTGTGGCTGGCTCCCTTTAAAAAATGACAGCATTTTTTTAAAATGTATTTTCATGGAACAGAATGGGGCAATCTCAGCAATAATACTGCATTTCCCCTTGCAAACAGCCAAAAGCTCCTTGGTTAATACAGCACAGACTCCTGTGGATCATCTGGTTAAGTGTGACCTTGCTTCAACTCTGCCTTTGCAAAAGAAATCTTAATAAACATTCCTGCCAGACTAAATTCTGATGTTACAGCCTCCTTGGATACTCTGCTACTACTTCACACTTGCATGAAATTCTGCATTTTCAGAACACTGCATCAACTCTTACAAACTCTCACAGTGTTATGTGAGCTAGGGAAGGTCTGTGACTATTTCATTCCCTGTTTTCTTCCCTTATTTAAATGATACAGATCTTAAATTAAAAAAAAAAAAAGCCCCCTTCAGGATTTATAACCTTACCCAACGTCCTCTTGTTTGCAACAAAGGGCACATCAGAGAAGGAGAACACAGTTCCCCAGCCCCCCAGAAATGCACTGATTGCTGCACTATTGACTGGCTCTATGGACAGCTGGAAAGCCAAAGCACTCCTCACACAAACCCACCTTTAGGATGCCTTAGTTAGAAATCAGATTTTTCATGGCTCCCTATGCATAAAGAGCTTCTACAAGAAACATCCTGGAAACCCCAAGTCACCCTCCAGAGATGAACTCTCCAGTGACTGCCAGGGAGGCTGAAGGAAAACCTGATTTCTATAACTGACATCAGCTGGCCTGAATGTACAGAGTTCTCTCCTTCCTCTTGCCCTGCTCTCTCAGTATGAGTTTTTTATTTCTTTGGATGTGCTCTTCATTGTCTTTGGGGGCTGAAAGAAGTTTGTTATTTAATGTATATTAAGTCTGATTAGAAATGGGTTCACTGTTTTCCACTAAAGATTAGAATTGGCTTCACTGTTTTCCACTGAAGATTTTGTTTTGCTTTTTGAGCCCTTATGCTTATATCTTAATATTCAGATGCTGTGAACCTCCTAATGCTGGTACAACACAGAATACCTCAAGTAAGGCAGCTTCACCTTCAGAACTAAATTTATTTTCTGAGCTTCAGATCATTCTTCTAAAACTGGACAGTAAGTCTTGCTTATCCTCACAGAGCACAATAAAGAGAGGATAAACAAAAAAATTAAGTCAGTTAATCATGATTTAGAGCACTAAGATTTAATTTCTAGGTGCTGCTGGCCCTCCCTACAGCATTTGAAGTCATCTGGTCTGGGTGTGAGACAGCTTTGCTGCAATAACAGGATGATAAGATTTCCTCTTTTGGAGGAAGGCCTGTGTTTTCCTCAAAGAATTTACACTTTGTAAAGAGGCAACCTATGCATGTTTTTGAGTAGAGAGTTTTAAGCCCACAGACTGAAAACTTATATAAGTCTATCCATAATATAATTGACATTGTATGGGCTAGCTGTGATAAAATCTGTTCCAACAGAACACATTCTTTCAGTTTTAGGTGTCCCATCAGTCTAATTCCATGAGTTAATATTTATGCTTTTTAGTCTGAGAGTCCTTCTAGAGTCTACACCAATTTTTGGCAGGCTTCAAAGTGCTAAACTTTTTTTTTTTTTTACCCTAAATAGCATTCATAAACAGTGATACAAGTTAATCTACGTGGAAGTGAGTAACAGAAAGAGCAAATGGAGACACTGCTGCTCAAGGAACAGAGAAGATGATAAATAAGCCTGAGAACATGCTGAAGCCTGGGATCTAGCTCAAACTGGTGTAACCCATATTAAACAAAGGACAGCAGATTGCAAGTCCTTTCTGAGACCTATGAAATTGATAAAAGCTGAGTATGATCAAGATGCTGTCCCCAAGGTCTTTGTTTTACCAAATTTGCACAAATAAATTACAGGAGGTATTTGTCTCATCGAACTTTAGGTTTTTGCAAGCTTGACTTGCAGCCAAATGCAGCTACTGAAACAGGACTATCAAGGATTTAATGATCATTGTGGGTGCCTTCAAACTCAGGATATTCTGGGGCTAAAAGGTAATGTAATATAATAATTGTAGATTGAAGGGAGGGATGTTAGAGAATATGGTTGATAACAGGCTGATGAAAATCATGCCCAGAGTCCACCAAGTGTCTTACAAGGGAATTTGCAAGAGCCCATCTTAGCACAGGGGAATGTAAATGACTGATCAAATATAGATAAGGGTCATGTGAAAGGATGTACTTACTGCGTTATACATAAAGAATTCATTAGAGGTATAAAAAGGGCAAATATGACCTGGATTTTATTTTTTTTTTTTAATTTTGGCTTCTTCAGAGCGTGTGCCTGGTAGAAATACACCACAGCACGGTAACTATTAATATTAATTCATGCCTAAATGGCCAAACCTGATCCTGAGTACCTCAAAGTGTGTCCCCATTCCTAGGACACTGATAGTGGCTGCTGGAAAAAGCAGCCACTGAAAAGAAGCAATCAAAATCCTAACCCATCAGAAAGAGAGAAAACTCACCTAAACCAATGCAGAAATCTTGAAAAAACCTCTCTTACAGCTTCCAACCTACCAAGGAGCCCTCATTAAATCACCAGGAACAAGGACAAACCCCAGATACACCCAAAAGCTTTTGTGGGAAGTCATACAGGAAAACAAGCTCTGTGGCACTGTGGAAATCACATAAAGGGTTTATTGATGAACAGTAACCTGCTAGGGCTATACAACACCAATGTCAGTGCAGTTGCAGACAGGAGAGGAGAGCAGAACCATACTCTGGGCTTTACATTCTGGACTGGGGTTCTGAGGGAATGATGCTCATCACAGAAAATCTGCTCTTTTTTTTTTCCTAACACATATTAATCAGTTGGCCAATTTTAAAACCATCTGATGGAGAGAAAAGGTCTTAAGGATGCTGAATAGCTGGAGTTTGATGGAAAATTGTCTGGGTAGGAGAGGAGTGATCCGAATCAGTGTCCTGAGGAGGGAAATTTTTTTTGTGAAGTCAGAAGCTGGATGGCTGTGGAAACCCAGGGCACTGGGAATATTTCTCTGTCTGCTCTGGGGTGCCCTGACACCCAGGGGAGCACTGACTTTGACCCTCATTCATGGAGAAAGTTTCCCAGACTTCAAGATAGACTGGAATCCACAGAAGTGTGAAATACATTATAGAGAGCAGTGTAGGTGTATCACTTGGTGAGAAATTGAGGTTTTGGGATTTTTAGTATGTTGTGGATGGAAGCAAGATGGAGGGCACAGGATCATCCTGGGTTTCTTCTTCATGCTTCTTCTTCCTTCTTCTCCATGGGTTTGGGTGGCATTTTGTAACTGGGCAGGAAAGTCTGCATTGTGGGCTCTTTGGGATCAGTTATTGGGTTAAAAGGGAAAATAATCCAGGTGTCAGTTCTTAATTGGGTAGTTTAGTCTTAAAAGACCCTGGAACAAGAGATTGTTGGCCATTTTGTGCCTTCTAATGAAAAGCTGCTGAACTCACAGCAGTGAAACTGTTTTACTGATAAGAAATAATGAACACTTGAGTCCAAACATGAGCTACCATCTCAAGTGCCTTCAATCCAGACCCAGAGAAACCAACAGCTGGGACCCCCACAGCTGGCCAGAGTACCCACACAGGTACCAGCTGAGCAGGAGCCAAAGGCAGCCTATCACTCTCTGCATTTCACCTGGAGTCACAAATCAGCCTCAGATGATGAGGAATGAGCAGGGAGAATGATGGGGGTGGGAAAATGAGAGGAAACATGAGAATCAAGGACCTGAGATTATTGCTGTAGAAAGCCCTAAAAAGCAGTACAATGCTAGAGAAAGCAGAATTTCATTAATTCAGGTGTTCACAATTTTGGTTTTCAGTCCTGTGTCTCACAACATGGATTCCTCAGAGGTTTGTAGGATACTGTCTGGAAAAGACAATTTGAGAAGAGGACATTTTTGATAAAACGATCTGCTAAAGTGGAATGTTTTGCCTCAGACAGTGGTGTGAAAAATTCTTTTTTCCATATTCAAAATCACCACCTTAGCTACTACCTGTATGTAGCTACTAAAAGAATGTTGGTGTTTCTCTGCTTTTTGTGCACCTGTCCAAAAACCTGAGCTGGATTTTACCCGACAACACACAAAGGTCACAAAACTATAATTAGGTGGCACAAAAAATGCATTTTTGATACTGCACACAGAAACTTAGATATCTAAAAGTAAGATTAATTTCTATTAGGCATCCATTCCACTAAAGTGAAAGCCCAGGATGTCAGACTAAATGTTCAAAAGTATTTATCAAAATGCAACTGGTAATGCAGATATTTCAGTACTTTCCACTCCACAGTTCCTATTAATATATATGTTTCAATGAAGTTTTGCCTAAAACTGCAAGGAGAAGCAGAAATCCAACATTAAAAAAATGCATTACTTTTTATTTTTTAAGTTTTTCTACTTTCAGATGAAATATGAAAATTTAAAAACCTAGCAAAATTCTTTGAAACAAAGTAAAATCTCCTTGGCCATTGTAAAAAGGAGGGTTTAATTTTTAATCTTTATTTATAGGTAAATATTTGTATTTACAATGCTAGGCTAAAATAAATTAATAATTTTCAAAATGAAAACGGGAAACTACTCAAAAAAATCCACACTAGACTTTTCAAAACTCTCAGGCTTCTTAAAAAACAAATAAACAAAAAAACCCAAATCAAACAAACAAAACAATTTCTGGATAATTTCTGGACATTTTCCAGTTTTTAAGAAAATGAGAAAATGATAATTTTCTGTGGAGAATTTATTTCATGCAGTATTTCTAAGCAGCTTTAGTAATAACATAAACCTCAGTCTCTAGGAGTTGGATGAATTCTCCTTAACAGCTGTATGAGAACATAATTTCTACTATAAACTCAGAATTGGTAGTGAAAAAGAAATCTTATTTCTGTCCAGTAAATCTTATTTCTGTCCAGTTCTTTCCACTTGGAGGCACAGGAAACCTTGAATGGGCAAAAATGAAATAGATCAGGCTGTAATGGCAGCACAGATGGGTGGTATTTAAGGCAAAACAAACGGTTTTGGTTCTTCCACCTCAAGTGGCTGGTGCAGAATGAAGCAGCTCAGCTATCGGGGTGGCAGCAGGGCCAGCAGGTGGGACAGCAGTGGTGGTGACAGCACAGCAGCCTCTGCTCTGAGCTGTGTGACCAAACCCTCTGGTGTGTCCTTCCTGCCTCTCTCAGTGTCCCCCCAGAGCTGCAAGGTTCGAATGTCAGGTGTGCCGGCTGCTTTGAGGTTACCTGTAGCATTTGAACTCTTGGGTTGGCGTTTCTCTTTCCTCCTATGGAGGAAGAACTAACAAAAGGATTGGAATCAACCAGCACCTGCTGCTGGCCTGGCTTGCTGTACCACTTGCCTTTGTTACCTTTTGGGTTTTGTCTCAGTTTTTAACGACAGGCTTGCATACCAGTGGGAAAAAGAGATCTCCAATCTTTCCAATTGGCACAACTTTTTATCAGATCCAGTTCTTTCTTCAGCTTGTTCAAAATGAAAGGCTGATTCAGACTGGGGAAGAGAAGGCTTCAGACCTTCTAGCACCTTCCAGTGCCTAAAGGTGCTACAAGAGAGCTGGACAGGGACTTGTGGAAAGGGCATGGAGTGACAGGACTTTGACATTTGTAAATGGCTTTACACTTCCAGAGGGCAGTGTTACAGAATCACAGAAATTTTAGGGTTGGAAGGGACCTCTGGAGATCATGCACTCCAAGCCCCTGTCAAGGCAGTGTCACCTGGAACACGTGACACAGGAATGTGTCCAGGTGGGTTTGGAATGTCTCCAGAGAGGGAGATTCCAGGGCCTCCCTGGGCAGCTGTTCCCGTGCTCTGCCACCCTCAACATAAAGAAATTCTTCCTCCTGTTGAGGTGAAGGTTCTTGTGTTTTAGTTTGTGCCCTTTAGTCCTGGTCCCGTCACCGGGCACTACTAAAAGAAGTCCGGCACCATTCTGCGACCCCCTGCTTGGAGATATTTATGTGGGTTGATGAGATCTCTCTTATTCTCTCTTCCAGACTGAACAAGCCCAACGTCTACAGTATCTCCTCATAAGGGGGATGCTCCAGACCCTTCATCATCCTTGTGGCCTCTGCTGGACCTTCTCCAGTAGCTCCTTGTTTAAATTGCACTGAGGAGCCTGGGTTAGATTTTAGGATGAAATGCTTCCCCCGTGAGGATAGGGAGGCCCTGGCAGAGGGTGCCCAGAGAAGCTGTGGCTGCCCCTGGATCCCTGGAAGTGTCCAAGGCCAGGCTGGATGGGGCTTGGACACCCTGGGTTAGTGGAAGGTGTCCCTGCTCATGGTAGGGTGTTGGACAGAGATGGGTATTAGGGTCTCTTCCAACCCAAACCACGCTGTGATTTCATAAAAATCCAGTAAGGAATGGCAGCAGTGAGCCATGGGCTGGTGAGGTGTGTCTGCTTCCAAGAAACTGCTCAGTCTGACTATATGTCTTACTATAAACTGCCAGTAAGAACATCAAGCTAATGTAAGACATATAATTAGATCTCTATAATAGCTTCCCAATTCCCAGGAGAGTTTAAATGATAAGTTTAAAAGATGTAATTCCATCAGAATAAGAAATATTGAAGTGACTGTGAATTGTGAGGCAGAATTTTAGCACTGTGTGTTCCATCCACAATCATTTCCCATTCTGCATGTTATTCAGATAATGAAATCAAATCTCCCAAATAAAGAGCCAAGTGACCTGGGGAGAAAATGAAAAATCAGTCTTAGATGGGTGAATACTGAAGACTTGCAAGGGAGCCTGACTACCAGTTGGGAAAAAAAAATCTATCTATTTAACTATATTTGTATTTTTCACCACCAAAACACCTCTTGTAGGTTATTGTTGCCACGATATTTTCTGAAAAATCCCTTCCTTAGGATTTTTTCTCCTGAGAAGCTGAGAGGCCTCAGGAACAAAATGTAAACATTGATTATCTGCTGCTGTGGAATGCAACAGGTGCATCTGTGATTGGTCTCATGTGGTTGTTTCTAATTAATGGCCAATCACAGTCCGAGACACAAGCTTTTGTTATCATTCTTTTTTCTATTCTTAGCTAGCCTTCTGATGAAATCCTTTCTTCTATTCTTTTAGTATAGTTTTAATATAACATATATCATAAAATAATAAATCAAGCCTTCTGAAACACGGAGTCAGATCCTCATCTTTTTCCTCATCCTAAGACCCCTGTGAACACCGTCACACATTATCTAGTTTTATCGGTTAACTTTAAACATCCAAAGTCTGAAAAGCAAGTTTTAAAATGGATTCATTAAGACAAAAGGCACAATGATATTCAAAGTTGGTTGTCTCTGCAATGATTTTGCCCAGAATAGAAAGACTGAAATAGTGGGACACTGTAACCTCCACTGCAGCTCATTTCTTCTAAATCTTCAGGCCTCTCTCCCCAGCCATCAAACCAAGCCTTCAATGACACCCTCACATTCTGGAATTTAGCAGGGAGTGCTCAGGCAGGTCTGGGCAGCCATACACAGGTACTCTGCTGATTATATTCATGTGATGAAGCAGAACATTGATCATGATTCTGAAGGATCATGATTTACAGTCAGAATACACTTTGTTGAAAGCAGACTCCATCTTCCTCTATGTTTGTGCATAAGCCAGCACAATTATGATTTAATCTTGATTAGTTTACTAGCAACTGCCACAATTTAATAAACATTATACCTACGTGATTAACTTCCATAAGTATCAGAAACTGTACTAAAAGCTTCATCTCCAAGCAGGAAAATACAATATCTGTGCTTCACTTTACCCACATTCAGAATTCCAACCTCTCTGAGGCTGAACATTGCACGAGGGTGAATACACATGAGAAGCACACAGCTTATTAAGACAGGTACCATTTTTATAACACGTTTCAGAGTAAATTTGGCTTTAGGGATGAGTAATTCAGGCAACTGCTGAGAGCCTCACACAGAACTCACTCATGTGTTAGTCTGCTACTTCCTTGAAGCAGTGAGAACAGAGGTGGGAGGCAACACATGGTCCCAGCTCCACTGCAGAGCTGAGGATCCCACAAATTTGGAGGTCAGAACAGCAGAGATCTCTCTTCTGTCATTAGCTGAGCAGCAGATGTGATGCCAGGCTTTATATAGGAGACTCAGTGATTCATATTTTCTGTAGGTCCACTGCAATGGGTTTGTTATTTGGCAAAAGAAGCTCTGAGAAGATGATCTTCAAACACGTCTGCTAAAGGTTAAGAAGGAAGAGCTGAAATGAGCTGAATTTTAGCAGTGAGAGCACTGATTTCAAAATACCTACAGGGGCCACTCTCTCCAAAATTATCGTGCTGCAAATAGGTACCTGAAGATACATTTAAATCTTTACTTGGTTTGGCAGTTTTCTGGATTTGGGATCATTTTCAATGAGGCCAGGTAGAATCTTTTATTATTACTATTATTTTTGTTATTAAATTTGTACAAAAAATGCAGAATTGGGGTCATCTCCAAGGGAAAAAAAAAAGAGCTAAAAAGAGGCAATCTGTCCTGCTTTAACTTGAGGGGAAAGAGAAACCTCTCCCTTCTGGTTGCCAATCTCATTTCACTCTTCCATCTCAAGCTTTCTGAATTAACCTTTCTATTGTATCACAAAACACAATGATAAATGTAATAGAAGAAAGCCAAAATGTATGGTTTAAACTAGATTTTGCAGTTATTCATAAAATCATAGGATAGTTTGGGTTACAAGGGGCATTTAAAGGTCATCTGCTTTACTTCTCTGTGCCACGGCCAGGGCCTTCCTCAATGAGATCAGGTTGCTCAGACCCACCCAATCTGCCCTTGAGTGTTTACAGGGATGGGACATCCACCTCTCTGGAAAAACTGTTATTTATTATGACCTTCTGTATCTTCACAGGATCATTATTTAATACAGTACCTTGGAAGTTCTCTTTAAAACACAAATAAGCACATATGTCAGTGTTTTTATGACTGGGTTTTTGAGCTGCCAAGGCAGGGAAGGTCTGGACAATCTGCCTCCCCTCCCACATGGAAAGACCATTGGGGGTTGCACTTGGAATGCATTTCCTTCTCCCTTTTCTTTTTTGTCACAGGAAATGTTGCTACTTTGCTTAATGTCATGTGCAATGTAGGGCCATATCTAAATGAGGACACCAATTCTTTACACCTCCTCATGTGGAGAAACCAGCCTGAAGTTGGAAAGCAATGACTTCCTTGGAAAATCAGGAAATATTATCAAAAGCAGAGCTCACCTGTCTCCGAAGGTCTCGTGTTTTCTTGGTCATCTTGTCAATGGCAATGTTGAGTGGGTCTCCCTTCTCCTTCCTTCCAGTCTGTAAAAAACACAGAATTTTAGAGTTAGAGAAAAATCCTCTAGGCAATATAAACTTTAAAAAAATGATAAGGATTCATCAAAGGAAATTATTGCAGCTTTTTTGTTTGCTACCATCAAGTTGTTATTTGCAAAGTAATGTTTTTAACGTGCTTATGTGCAGGAGGCACAGAAGATTATTTTAGAACAATCCTAAAGTGATAAGAACAAAGATTAAGGTGACTCACTGGAGAGTTCAGAACTTTTCCACCAATAAATTATGTGCATATATTATAGCTAATACTCAAAAAAATCTGGCAAGACCTTTCACTATAAAATGAATATTAAGAGTTTCTAATCTCCATCCTGCCAAGCACTGGGAATGTTAAACATGATAATAAGCAGCAACACAGCTTGAGGACAGAAGGAAAATGGTCCCTACGCCTGTAACAGGAATCATATTGGCAGACATTAGGTTCAGTATAAAGAAGAATTCCACTTAAAACACTTTCCTGCAGGAAGTCTCAAAGCAAAACTCCTCATGAAGATTAAAAAGGGGGAAAAAAGCCTTTTGTGTCTCATAACCAATGGGGGGAAAATATGGTTTTCAGGTTCAATGGCACAAAAAGCATTAAATGACTTTGTTAGCTATATTACCTTTCTCTTAAGAGAAACTACTTCTCTAAAGATTTGTCACATCTTTTGCACATTGAACTCTGTTTGAAAGCTTTTCATCAAGAATCAAAATGATCTTCCATTCTTTCTGGCAGTACTCTTTCCTTCCCAAGGCTGTTTTCAAATGCTTCTATTTAGAATTGTTCCTTGCATATGATTAAGAGCGATTTTCTCTCTCCAGCTGAGCCTAATAGCACACGTTTCTCGGAGCTATTGAGAAGTCACTTTTGGGGTGGGATGGGGATTAAAGACACCCTTTCAATGAGACCCTCTCACATGTACAGCACAGTTATCAGCCCTGCATTGGCAAGAGGCCTCTGTTCCAGTCTTTGCTTTAGGCATTCATTCCAGAGAACGCCTGCTTTCTGTTACTGCCTGTAATTCTAATTATGACACGAGGCCAAAGCTTTTATGATCGTTTAAAAATCTGTAAAACCCATCCCCTTTCTTTTATTTAGAAATTCAAACATAACAATATCAAGTGCCACCAGAATTTAATACAAAACATAAATTTACCTCTTAGCTTTCTAAAAAGGATCCATTACAAATTCTGGAGTTAATCACACAAATTGACACCAGAAAACAGGGAGAGAAATCATTTGCTATCACACAAGAGGAGGCATCTGTGTCACCCGCTGATATTTTTACCTCA
The DNA here is from genome assembly GCA_019023105.1 of Diglossa brunneiventris. Lineage (NCBI taxonomy): Eukaryota > Metazoa > Chordata > Aves > Passeriformes > Thraupidae > Diglossa > Diglossa brunneiventris. The sequence continues at coordinate 4,076,022 of CM032356.1, read as the reverse complement.
CTTTTCTTGTGTTCATCCTTTGACTGAGTTCTTCTGGTCCCCAGCTGAAGAACCACATCTCTTTAGCCTGAGCAATGTCAGCACAGGCTTTTGGTTTTAGATGTCCCAAATTCAGTCCCTGGTATTCTGTTCAAGACAGCAGGTGTCATAGGTGCACACAATCGAGCCTGTTTTTCAAGCTGAAATTTCACAATAAAGCTGAGGCAGAAAAATTTGGTTCAGGAAGCCTTTCCTGATGTTGGAATGGTACAGCAGGGACTGCCAGATGAGCCAGTCTCAGCCAGGTTCTGGTTTGTTAGACTACAGAGTTACAGTCTAAGAAAACTTAGAAAAAAAGAAAATTACTCCAGCTGTGTGCTGTGCAGTTGCTGAACCAAGTTTCCTTGGTGACATTCATTTTCTGGGATGCTTTATTTTCCCAGTCCAATAATTCTATTTATCTAATATTCTTTAAATTCTTCTCTTCCTTCTCATTGTTTAAGCTTTAATGGACTGGCTTAGAAAGATCCATAACCACAGAAGACATGTTAAGACTTTTTTCTTTTTTTTTTTTTTAGGGCAAAGATAACCTTTGTTTGGCACTTTTTCTTTCCTTATTTTAAATAAAATCAGGGAATAATTTGCTAAACAGGCCAAAATTCCTGTGAGATAGCCCAATGTGAATAATCAAGGAGCAAACACTAAGACACTTAAGACTACACAGGGATGGTATTTTAAAACAAGTGGTTCATAATTCCTCTTCACTGACCTCATGCAGGGCAGATATATTTTGTATTCACCACCAACATGGTGAGGTCAAGCAATTAATGCTTGGCACCCACTTAGGGGTCAGAAAGTTGTCCTTGAGCAGGAACTTGGGAATCCTTCTAGGGTAGCCAGCTATGGGATATAATGACACTAAATAAATTAAGCATTTGATAAACTGCAGTATTTAGAGGAAAAGGTTCCTGAGCATTGGAAAAGAAAAAAAAAAAAAAAAAAGTAGAAATTTTGAGATGGACCTCAATGTTTTTAATTTAGTTCCTAATCTGGGTGTTTTGTATGTCTCATAGGTGGAAACTCTCACTGAGAGCAGGCCCACATGACAGCCTAAATCCAGCATCCCTCCTAAGCCTCCCTTCAAATCTATCGGGTAACTTTTCAACTCCAGTTTTAAATAAACAGTGTTTATATAAACAGTGGCCCTTAAGGTACATCCTCTTGTGAAATATAAAACAACAGGGAACCCTTCTGTGACCCTTAGGCCACACAACACAAACTGTCCATACCCATCTGGCCAGTCCCTTGTCCCTCCAAAGCAGAGCAAAGCCTGTTCCACATTTCCGTGTGCAATTGCCCAAATTGTGCCTCAGTGCTGCCTGAGATGCTAAATGGGATGTGCTGGAAAACTAAACCAAAACTGAGCTCTCTCAATGGCAGTATTTTATTAACTCACACAAATATGGCTGAAATCTCCCATTCTGCACCATTTTTACTTATGCAGGAATTTTAACTGACCCTCACCTGTTACTTATAAAATGGCCTTTTAGACGGTATACAAACCCTCTTCTTCAGCATATGATTTCAAAGAAATTTGTTTAGTAAATCACATTATTGAAAAATAACTATCATGGCATGTGATGCTACATAGCTTCAGGCAGGTCTGTCAAACACCATCTGCTCTGTGCTGAAAATATAAGTTTATTAAAGTTTATTTAAGTCCTTAAATACTCTTATTTTATTGTTGCTCTGTGATAAATTTTTGGCCTTCGTTCCTAGAAGGGATAGAAAGGAATTTATTGGTTTCCTGAAAAAATGAAAAAGCTTGGTATTGAGCCATTTGCCATTTCTCTGTTAATCTTTCTCTGCAAAGGGAAGAAAGATACTTTGGGATGAAAAGGAAGTAAAAATTGCTGCTGGCATTGGGTTAAAAGGAGAAGGAGGAGAAATGCACAGAATTCCTTGAATACCAAAATATCTGTATTCAAGTTCCTATGGACAGAATTACATCTATTCATGGTGTAATGAGGAGAATTTTGCGACAGGAGAATATATTAATCAAGTCCCTGATTTCTTGTGACCATTAACAGCATTTGCATACTCGAGATATTTTCAAACAATTTTCTCAGTCTGAGTTGCTTCCATTCTAATTTCCTTAGAGCTTTTCCCTGCCCATCTGATTTATTTTCAGTTCAGGATGAGCCAATTCCCACAGGCTCCGACCAGGGGCTGTGCTGGCTGCAGACTGCCCCAGATCAGGAGAGGATCTTCCACTGCATTTCCACCCTGAGGCTGCAGGTCCCTCCCAGGTCACTCAATGTCAGATACAGCTCCCTGAATATAATATTCAAGTGTTTTTAAGCCTGATTTGCCACCTCACATGAGAAGTTGTGTAGTTTCTCAACACATCCATGTCTGGTAAGTGGAAGAAATCAAGGTACTGACTGTTCTGTTACTCCAGAAAACACCTAGAGTCTCAACCAGTGCCAACAGTATTACCTGAACAATAAAGACAGAACACAGAAATTTATATCAAACAAAGTCTGAAAAGCCTTACAGGTAAAACTGCATGGTATTAAGGCTAGAATTTATTTATACAGGGAACTTCAACTGTATTTGGTTAGGAAATGAAATAAAATATGAACAAAATGGACTTAAGGATGGTGAGACATTTCAGTATCTGCTGAATGCTAGAAAGATCTCTGCTAAGGTATAGCACTGGTTTGTTTTCCTTTTTACAAAGACCTTTCCCTCTCCTTCCATTTTTCCTTTTTACACTTTAAACTGTTAGAGTAAAATATTAAACTCCCAAAATATGTATCACAACTATTAAGGACATTTACATCCCACAATCTGCTCATTACAGAACTCTTTTGATCAGCATGAGGTACTTAACAGGACATTTTTCTAACCCTAGAGAATTCACAGAACCAAGACAAGGACAGTAAGGCCAATCAGCTCAGAGACTCGGTGCATTTTAGATGAGATATGCTCAACCTTGGAAGATGTTCCAGACTGGAACTGTGTTGTTGGTTTTTAATAATTCCAGATATACCACTAATGAGGAAATAACAGAGCTCAAATTTCAGTGGACGAAACAAATGAAATTACTACTACCAAAATTATGATAAGGACAAATGTTATTGTAATTAATATCTTTGCATTGAAAAGTTCAGATTACCTAGAGATGCTGGAGAAGCAAAGCCAATACTTTGAGCATGTTTTTATAAAAAAATGCCAGATGAAGAAGGCTGACAATGGTAAACTATAAAAGAAGTGAATGGAATGCCAAGAAATACCCAAAAAGTGGGGCAACTGCAGGCTACAAAATAATGCCACAGACAAAACACCAATGTGTATCACAACTAAAGGAGTGATTACTAGAATACACTATTTACCTTTAAAGTTTGCAATTTAGGAGCTTAGGGTTTCAATTAAACAGCAACAATATTAATAACAACATTCTATGTAAGATGTTTTGGAACCACCATTTTCAGACATTCCTCTTCCTTCTCTGCTGCTTCAGATGTAAGCCAAAATATCTGGGAGAGTCAATCTCCTCAAACATCAAGTGTTGCACGTCCAAGACACCCTCACTACTGTTTCAAGTAATTTAGCCTCCAGGAGACGGCTGGAAAGATTATCTATTGATCCAAAAGCTACCAAACACTGATCTATTTTTATATTTTCATCATCCCCTTGGTAGAGAGCTCCATTATTTACAGGTTATTCAGAACTTCAATATCACAATGTTTTATTAAGGTGTAAATTGCTGCTCAAAAATATAGCTGTCCTAATATTTTATTTTAAATGTTGAACATCACTCCTTTAAAACTAAGGCAATGTTCAATAGCCCTTTTAAAAGTGATGAAGAGAACCTTTGTACTAAAAGGAAAAACATTTTGAACAACAGGCTGCTGCACCAGTGATTTTAAGCAGAAAACGAGGTTTAAACATACCAATACATAGTCCTCTTCTGATGGAAGACAATTTATTTTGGGTCAGGGAAAGGCTAAAAAATATATTCCAGGAGAAGCAGAGACTAAATTTCACTGGAAGTTGAAAATTCTAGCAATTTTCTAAGGAGATGGGTCAGGAAAACAAGTTTTACAAAATCTGCATGGTTCCTCTAGAGATGTGCTGAAGAAGATGCCTTAAAATAATAAGTTTAAGAAAGATTGAGTGTAAAGAAGTCTCTTGGGAATGTGGTATGAACATGAATTACAGTTGTACTCAGTTCAGTGACTTTATTGTATTTTTACTCATATAAATTATTCTGGTTTTAGAGTTTATTCTAAGGAACTGCATTGGAGGTTCTGCAGTCACCCATTTTCCAGCTTCAATTTTGCTATAGAAACCCTCCTGTGAAACTAAAATTTGTGCATTCCCAGGCCCTCTTAATAATTTATTTATTTAATCAGGAGGAAAAAAAAAAAAAAAGATAATTTTGTACAGAAAAGGTTGCACAGTAAGGTCTTTAGAGCTTTGTTTATGTGGCTGCAAAGGAGAAAGGCTGAGTTACCACAGAGAAAGGAAAAGACAGAAATCATGGAATGACAGCATGGTTTGGGTGGGAAGGGACATTAAAGCCCCTCTCATCCCACCCCCTGCCATGGGTGGGGACACCTCCCACTAGCCCAGGTTGCTCCAAGCCCCATCCTGCTGTCATCTTAATGCAGGGGTTTCATGCTGTTCTCTCCTATCACAAAAGTCCAAACCTTCTTGGTATTTCTTGTGGGCAGCTCCTCAGAGCACTGACTCTTTCTTCTTCACAAAGCAGCCAACTGACTCCAGTTCCTTCTCATCCAGCCACCCCACTCTTTTATAGCATCTTCTTCTCACTGGTTACAGCTGTGGCCTGTTAAAGTCAGGCCTGTTCCTAATCTTTGATAATTGGCCCAGCTGCAACTCCTTAGGGGTAAGATTACTTTCTACACTATCTTTATTTTCTTATATCTATCCCTATCTATAAATAAATATAATATAATATATAAATATATTTTATATAAATATATATAATATAATATAAATCTATCTATAAATTTATTTATAAATAAATTTATTTTCTTATTCTATCCCCCCTACACTATCCAACCTGGCCTTGGGCACTTCCAGGGATCCAGGGGCAGCCACAGCTTCTGAACAATTTCATCCCAATATCTGATCTAAACCTGCTCTCTGCCAGTGAGGCCATTCTCCCTTTTGTATCTCTATCTCTCATCACTTGTAAATATTCCCTCTCCCTGTTTCCAGCAGGTTCCATCAGGCACGGAAGGCCACAGTGAGGTCACCCCAAAGCTTTTTCTTCTCCAGGCTGAACAATCTCAAATCTCTTGGCCTTTCCTCCCAGCCGAGCTGTTCCATCCCTCTGATCATCCTGGTGCCTCCTCTGGACTTGCTCCAGCATCTCCCTCCTGTGCTGGGGCAGCTCTGCAGGTGGGGTCTCACCTGAGCAGGGCAGAGGGGCAGAATCCCCCCTTTTCCTGCTGCCCACCCTGATGTGGATGCAGAGAAATCCCATCCTGGTCACTGAATTACATCCCCTTCCACAGAAATGCTCAGTTCTAAAACGCCACTCTCTAAATAATCTGCTCATAAATGTATGATACAGACTGTAAGTTCTCTTTAAATAAAACAATTGCTCTCAGCAGTGTTTAATTACCTTGTGAGCAGCGAGTCTGTCTGGTTCCAGGGGAGTGTGAATAATTACAACTATGGAGAAAGCTGGGGAAGCCACATCCTTGCAATCTCAGATAGTAAATAAGGTCAATAAAATTAAAATGAACCATGAGCTGGACACAGTATCGGTACCTGAGGTGTGCAAATCTTATCCTTGGCCTGCATCCAAGCAAGTTTTATCTAGGTCTGTACATAATTAAAACTAAGTATGTAATAAAATAAAGAAATAATAAAAACTGTACCCATTAATGGTTGAAGAAGATTCTCTTGTTATATTTTATGTGTGTTTTTTCATGCAGGCCACATCACCACAATATCTGAATGCCTTCAAGTGGTGAATTAGTAAACTAAATGGTTTGTTTAATATCAGCCACGTGCAGTTTCTTCTTTTAACCTCTCCAAAGTGGGAAAACTTTTATGGAGGGGAGTATTTTACTTTGGCTTGTGTCATTATTTTTCTTGTTTTGCATAATTCACTTTTGTAGCTACTTCTTGTCTTTTGGCTATAACCAAAGATTTCCAGAAACATCATCAGTGGCAGTAGTTGGATTTGAAACTCCATTTAGGATTAGGGCTTGATCATCCTGGTTCCCAGGTGGCTGCTGCTATTATTGACTGATATTTATCCATAATCACATACTGGCATCTAAGCTTCCAAAAAAAAAAAAACAAAACCCCAAACCAAAACAAACAAACAAACAAAACCAAAACAAAACTGGCTGAAGAATATACATTTAAAATTACTAGAGGCTGCATAAAATGGAGAACTCTTTCACTCTTGAGAATGAAGACAGCAATGTTTTGGGTTTGGTGATTTTTTTTTTTCAGTTGTAGAGGATACACTGAATAGTTCTGTATTTCTGTGATTTTTGAACAAGGGTTTCCAACATCACAGTGGTGAGGACATATTTCTGCTTTTCTAACTGGAATTCATTCTATTCCTTCTTTCTAGCCAATACTGGATTTTATAGTATTCTGAGGCACTGAAAATCAGAAAAGACATCTGGTGGGACCCTCCTAAATGACAAACCTTGTGTAACTTCCAAATCTCATTGATTTTTATCTCATAAAATACATGCATTGTTTGGAGGGCTTTCTGACAGGGGGTGAAAGCCATGCAGCAATAAGAAATTCTTCCCCCTAGCAAGAACATCCTGCCATCATTAAAGAGGTGTGACATTTAATTAAATTCAGATTATAATGTAGCACTCTCTGTCATTCCAGAAAGCAGTGATAGTGCTCAGGGTAGGACCATCCCATTTAATTTTACCATTCTGAAATACTGAATCAAATCTAGTTATTTTAGCTCCTTCTATATTCAAGATATAGTGACAGGCATTTTTAGAGCACCCATCTGTCTTGCATATTTATTTTAATACAGAGTACTTATCATCACAGGGGATTGCTTCTCTCCATTGACAGTGGAGGGGAGCTTGAAGCACTTGATGATTAATTCTTAGAAGAATACTGAGTTACTTGATATAAACTGCCTATTTTTTAATAGCTGCAATGAGTGTCCAGCCCTCCTAAAGATCAGGCTGGAGATTTTATCTTGGACAAATGCGTGATTTGCATTATTTTCTTCCAGAGAATTAAAAAAAAATATAGCAGTATAAAGGTGTGTTTTTAAAAATTCTGCACAAGACATTCTTGTTCTCCTAGGATGGGATATTTAAAAAAAAAAAATTCACCCTTTTCCCACTGTCTGAAAGAAAAATATGATTTAGTTTCAACATTGAATCTTAACACTTTCAGGTCCTTTCCAAGCTGTCAACCTGTCACAAGTGGGACAATATTGATCCTCAGGGATCTGATCAATATTGTTCAATATTTTCAAACAGGTAGAAAAGAAGTGGGTAGGCTGAAAAGGTCCAGAAGGGGGCCAGGAGGATGATCTGGGAATGCCATGAGAGGAAAGGCTGAGGGAATTGGGCCACAGAAACGCCACAACTTAATGAAGAAAACTGAAACCCCCTCCAGTTATATCTGTGTTTCTCTAATCAGGTAACAGCCACATGGCAACATCACCCTGATTTGGAGCTGAAGTTTGCTGATAATGGGGGAAGCAAAGGAATGCAGCTGCAGGAGCCAAGACTGATACCCTGAGAGAGGAGTTCTGATACATCCTGTGTCACTGTCATATTTTCTGAAAAAATCATTCACCAGGATTTCTTCTCCTGGGAAGATGAGAAGCCTCAGCTTCTCCATGTTTTGCTGCTCTGGAATGTGGTCTGGAGATTGTTTATCCAAACATGTGAATTGTTTTTACTTAATGACCAATCACCATCAGCTGTATAAGACTCTGAGGGGTCAGTCACAAGTTTTTGTTATTCATTCTTGTTAAAGCCTTCTGTCTGTATCCTTCTCTTTCTTTAGTATAGTTTTAGTATAGCAGTCTTTTAATATAATATCATAATATAATAAATCAACCTTCTGAGAACTTGGAGTCAATTCTCATCTCTCACCTCATCCTGGGGACCCTCACAAACACCACAGTCCTGGAGAAACCTCTGGCAGTGTGTGTGTAATGTGATTTCTGTCCCCGGGAATGCAGGAGTGTTGGCATGCAAGTCTACTTCTCATCCTCCTTTCTGTCCCACTGTCCTTGGGAGCTGATGTCTATGAAGCTTCCCCTCACTCCTTCCTGTTTTAGGGGTGATTTTATAGCAATATGTGCTAGAATTTTAATAGGGCAGAATATTTCTTGCACTTAAAGAACATCTTTTCCTTTGCAATGCCTACTCAAAGAGGAAAACATCAGGGTTTTCATAGAAGAAACTGCACATTTCTATTCAGAAGATGCTGGTACAGAAAATTGATGCTGTTACGCTTAAATGCTTACAAAAAATAGAATTTTTGAAGAAAGAAATGTGAATGATGTAAACTGTTATAAAAACATCAGCCTCACTGAAGCCACACTAATTTACACCAGCTGAGAATCTCCCCACTCATCATTTAAGCAAAATCTTGCAGATGTTTCCATTTAGAAGGTCAGAAATGTTTACTCCAGAATTCAAAATTATTCTAATTTCTTCACAGACTTCTACTTGCAAAGGGTCCACTACAAACTCCTCATTTTACCACCAACTGCTTTGCAGCTGTAAATTGCAATCTGCTTTTAAATTGCTCCTGGATGCCTTCTCTTAATCTAAAATAATGAGAAAAAGGAGATTGTACACAATTTTTTCTTTCCATTCAGATATCAAAGCCCTTAGTGAAGGACTATGCAAATAAAAATGTCAGAATTTACCTACTTAAATACAGGCTTTTGAGAAAAGCCTGTTCTATTATTTTAAGCATAATAATGTTTCTGAGTCATATATACTTATTAACAAAACCTTGTGTCATGCATTCTAATAAAATTCTGTCAGTGAAAAGGTTGATGCAATACAGGCAACTAAAAAAGAGGAGGGATGGAAAAGTAGAGAATGTCTTACAACATGTGATGAACAATAATTCATGCATCTAAACTCTGAAATATATTGACTAAATGTTTGTTATGTCACAGATTAGTGGAAATACTTGTCAGAGCTCTTAGTGGAGGTGATCTCCATGTCTGGTATTTCTGTCAGTTTTATGTTTTATTCACTTTTCAACAGCACCTGTAGCTCTTCTCTCCCTGGCTGGTTTTAGACTAACGGGCGCATTAGGAGTCACAGGAATTAAATGCAGGATTTCCTGAGATGTCTCAGCATTCCTTGAAGTCATCCTTTCAGTATTTTCCAGCTCTCTCTTGGAGGAATAGGAGAACCACATAACACAGTTTGATTAAATGCAAAGGCTTTTTTGTTTGTTTAGGTATTTAAGAAAAAGGCTTCATTTGGTAACAACATTTGTCTGCAATGTTGTCTTCCACAGCATGGACCTTTATGCATTATTTTTTTTAGCAAAGAAGCTTTTTAACCCAATCAGCACCTCTGACAAATGAAGTGACCACTGGAAGTTCATCAAAGCATTCACATGTACAGGTATAAAATGAACATTTCTCATGAACACATTGAAGCTCCAACTCTGCTTTTCTATTTAGGTGCAGAATTACTGTTCAGGGCACAAAGACAAGTATTACAGAATTCAACCCCCCAAATGTCGCCTGTCTGTGCCCTGGAAGCACAGAACTCTTTTGGCTGCACTTCCAGTGCTTTGATTAACAAATATCACTGAAAAATAGGATTTAAACCGGTTGGCTGCATCTGTCACTATGCAATAGACCTCTGGATGAGATGTGTATTGACTATTACATCTGCATTTCTTTCTTTTTAATTGCATTGTGCTTATATTCCTTGGGTGATCCATGAGGAAACGAGTGTTGTTTATGTCCAATCAAAAATGTGATCATGAAGGCAGGCAGCTGAAAGTCAATGTCAACTCAATATTTCTACTTGTAACAGAGGACTAAATGTTTTATCTAATGAATTCATAGGTTTTTGCCCCTTATCTTGCCAGTTTCCTCCAGACCACCCAGGGAGGGTTTTTCTCTGTGAATTCTCTTTAATAACCCAACTTCCTCTGAACACTTTATTACAGTACACAGTGAGACAATATTTGACATAATTTTGGGTGATGTTTCTTGCATCCAGTCATCCAGTGGAACCACTGCTGCTTTCGAGTGCTGGACCCCATTTGGCAGCTGCTTTGCAACCTCCACAATTACCTGGGATGTCTCAGACTTTCTGAGGGCAGTGATATGTGCTTGGCACAAAGGGTTTTCACTCTGACACTCTCCTATGAAAACCTCATCTTCAAGCAAACAATGAGTGTGAGCTTTAATTGCACATGTACCATAACTTCAGCTCCTGTTTGGAATGAATGGAGACAGAGCAAAGAAAAGAACTCAATCCTCATTATGGCAATTAAGCTTTCACTTTGACTACAGGCTTCTTTGTGTCCACATGCTCCTTTGTAGGAAATCACAACTGTGAGGCAACAGGGATGAAATAAAAGGAAATAAAATTGGGGGGGGAAAGGAGTTTTTAAACTCCAACCCAACTTCCAAAAGAGTCTAAGAGCAAAGGACCAGCTCTATTTTCACAGAGCAAAGCCATGGTCTATTCCTGCCACTGCCTCAGATCAATGTGTTAAGTGATACCCATTCAAATTACTTGTCAATTTAATCAGAGGAAGTGAAACACAATTACAGGGCATTAGTGGAAAAGCCAGCACAAAATAACAGAATGTCCATGTGGGATATCTGCAGCAAAAGCCTGTTGAAAATAACTCTGTGACATTTTCATCAACAATCTTTTTTACAGAAAAAAGAAACCTTTTGGAAATGCTATTACAAATTAATTAGGCATAAAATAATGCTTTACTTCTACAGACTGATTAGAGGCTTATTTTCTCTTGTAGATATCAGAAATATTTTTGGCTTTTGTTTTGTTATTAGAATAAAATTAAATACATAAAGACCTTTACTGAAGTGATAACTGGTACATTTACAAAGCCTCTCTGTGCTCTCTCCCAAGTCAGCAGGAGTTTTGCCATTATTTTCACTGAGTGATTGGAGCATTCATTTTTCATGGACACTCCAAATTTCCATTGAATAAAAGACTTTTTTTTTTGAATCCTCAAGCAGATGACTTGATTAAGTGGGTGAAATGGGAGCAGGGAAGGGTAGGCATGACTCCTCCTCCTGCTGAAGGCAGGGCTGCAAATTCGGTAGATTCCAAAGGACAAAGAAATGCAAACCTGCCCTGAAATCCCTGCCTGGAGTCCCCAGGTGGGATGTGATGGGGTGGGCACTGTGCCTGGAGTCCCTCTGACTCTTTCACCCCAATCTGCGCCACAGCTCAGTTTCACTGGAATAGACAAAAAGGTACCCAGTTCAGAGGTGTAAAGAAAATAGGGATTTGTGAATCCCCATGATAGGAAAGTAGACTGAGGCCCTACGTGATCCTCAACCATTAAAATTAAAATATAGGAGGTAGAATAACCTCTATGTGTGTTAGAATTTTTTTTTTTCATTTTTTTCTAATTTTAAAACCCCTATCAATGCATGCCTTCAGGACAGAGCTGAAAAAAAAGCTGGAAAAAGCCTTCTCCTTCCAGACCTAATTGAATTTTTAAGATCCAAAAGAGATGGGGCCTAGACTTTACTCAGCACAGTGAATCTCCTGGAATGAAGTGACTTCACTTTTTTCAAGAACCACAATGCCCAGGTCTAGGTGCCCCTATGGTAAAATCACTTAAAATTATCATCTTGTAATTCTGAGCTCAGAGACTCTGAGGTCTTTAATTGGATTTGGCCCTTTATCTTCTATATTCATGAGATAGTAATTAATTTGACCATCCCTGCCTGGTCCACAGGGTAATTGAACGAATAGCTCTGCACAGCACATAAATGCCTCCAAAAAGAGTTATTACTATGACTGTGCAGTGTGACAAGTTAACTCTGCCCCGTTGGTAATGATGGCATTGAAATTCCCAAGGAAAGTGCCACTGGAGCCCATCTCACAGCTAATGGGAAAGGAAGAAAGTGAATATGCAACATGCAAAACCACTGCACAGTTGATACTCTGCCCTTTAAAATAGTGACAATTAAAATGTTATCGTATATTTCCAAGTTTCCTTGCCACACCTTCATCTTCTGGCCCTACTAAAACCCTGAAAATACCTCAGAAGGGGTTAAGAGCAACTTAGCTCTTTTGGTAGATTGCCACAAAGACTTCTTGTAAGAAATGAAGTGGAAAAAATGTTAAGGAATGTTAAATGAAATCACAGCAGACTGAAACCTGTGGTTCCAGTGCAAGACCTGAAATAAATTTGAAACAGATGCTAATTGGCACCACCTTCACTCTGATGTTCATAAATGAAACGAACGAGACTTCAGAGGTGCCAGAGGAAGACCAGCCATCCAAAGAACATTAAAACAGGCTTGGATTTGGTTTGTCAGCTCCAATGTTATTTATATCCTTCTAAGCCATCTAGATCCTTCTGAAAATTCATCCAATGAGACACATGTGTACATTTTTAAAAGGAATGAAAGGCTGTGGAATTGAAATTCCTAAATTACCCTGGATGTGCCTTCCATTAGCAATCAGATTGGCTTTGGAGGTGAACTCCAGATCTGGGGTTGTACTGAGTTGTTCTCTGCAGGAGATTTTTCCCTGAGGAATGGGTAATGGTTCGTATCAAGACAAACAGGGCTGTTTGCAAGTCTCAGTGCAAATCATGCACTGCCACAGACATCTGCAGCTGTTTGGAACCCCTTTTAATGACAAATGCTTACAAAACTAATTGCACGTGGTAAAAGTGCTGACTGACCACTACATCTGGTTTGATCCTTTCCCTCCCAAAAGACCTAATGTTACAAATCAAACTTATTTAAATATATAAGGATATCAAGCATTTTAATTAGTATTATTCCAATAATTCAGCTTAATTCAGCTTTTAATTCAGTCTTCTGTGATTTCAATATCAATCTCTGTATTAATACAATGCAGCATTCCACACTTCCTATTTATTGCTCTATTCTTACGTGCCACAACCTATAATCCCACTGGCATTATCTTTAATATTATAATTGAATAAATGCCTACTATAAAAATAAATTATTTCACTCAAACCAGAAAAACTGAGGAACTTCTGCACATTCCACTTGGTCATGATGTGCACCAAGAGGAGAACAACTGAATCCACAGTCTATGGGAACTTCTAATTCCCATTCCTGGTATCTAATAGACCACATTTTAGTGAAGTTTTCCTCAGTATGGCAATTAGTGTTAAGGGTGAGTCAATTCCATGATGATCAAACACCTAAAGAAATTAAAATAAAACCAACAAACTAAAGCTCAGCAGGAGAAGCTCTGCGGCTTTCCACACCACATGATGCTTTTCACTTCAAAACTACCAAGTAAATTACAGAGAAAAAAGTTACTGTGAATAAAATGGGCTGCACTGTGTTAAGTAATTATTTCTAAAGTGTGAAATGGGTAGGAAGTATCTCATCTCAAAGTAGTGCCATGATGCATATTACCTCTCCAGTATAAAGTGAACAGTCTTTTTTTTTTTTCCTCCTTTTTTCTTTATCTTGCAGGAGCAATCACAGGAATGAAAACTTTATTTTTCTAATGATTTTATATGTGGGAGAGAAGTGTAAAGACTCAACCTGTGAAACTCTGCTGTGCTCCACGATTTGTATTGTGCTAGGATTTTGAGGTGAATTTCTAGAGTTTCACGAGCTGTCAGGAAATCACAGAATGGTTAAGGTTGGAAAAGACCTCTAAAATCAAGTCCAACAGTTCACTGCCATGCTCACCACTACAAACTCAGTAAATTATGAATATATTTGGGCGATATTCCTCATTTAAGGAATTCAGGATAGTGTTGTGATCCATGTCAAGGACCAGCATTTCTGTGAGAGTTGAGGGATGCACCTCAGGGAAGATTTGATTTTGGAACAATGCAGGACACTGCTTGCACTAAGTTTGTCTTTCAATCCTGTCATGCCACACACTCATTTTGCACCTCAGTCCTGAAACCAGTGGTAAAAGAAGGTCATTTAAATTGAAAAGTTCCCTCACAGCATAGGGTAGGAAAATACCCTTCTTGCTCCTGAGAGAACAGAGAGGATTCTTGCTATTAATTAACACCTAGATGCATAACAACAGGTGCAAGAAGAAAAGGCTGGGATTTTTATTGTTTTTTCCATTTTTTTTTTTAACAACTATTATGAAAAGTTGCAAGGATTGAGGAAAAGAAAGGGGAAAACCACGTAAAAATCAAAGAGGAGCTTTCCCCAAGACAAAAGGTGACACAAATTGGTCATAATGACCTGGCTAAATACTGCTGTCTATTTAAAGAATAATTACACAAACATTAAAATATTTATGCAGCATTCATGTGAAATTCAGTCCCAGATCAAAATCAAGAGATAGCAGAGATTAAATAAGAGAATCCTAGTTCAGGTTTAATAGCTGACAAGCAGGATTATTTTTCCTTAATATTTTTCCTTAATAATCTGTTTCAACGACATGCAATACAATCTTTTATTTTCTTTTGTTCATTGCAAAAAGATCAGAAAGGGTTATTTTCTGAGATTAAATATCACATGGATATCCAAATTATACTTTGCAGGGCTGTGACTCCTGAACACTCAGAGCCATTCAGTGACTGCCTAGGATAAAGAGCAAAAGTGCATCCACAGAGTGTAAACTCATTCTGGCATTGGTCCTGGAACTATCTTCGAGGTTTGACCTTCAGAAGAACTTCACAGAACACAGATGGGTTGACTAGGGCTGGCCACAGGAAAGTGTTTAACAAGTCAGTGTTGCACAGCAGTTGGAAGTGATGCAGAACAGGACTCTAAATAGATCAAGTGAGCTCTGCTGAGATGTCTGTGTGTTCATCGCTTGTTCTCTGGCATCAGGTGGGGCATGGACAGAACACTTGAGTTTTAATAGAGTTTGGGAATTATGTTATTATTTTTGATTTTTCATACTTTATTATTTAATTTGTTCAATAATTAAATTTTATAATTCAATAATTTAATGTTTGAAATAATCTTATAAATGTGCATAGTTCCAAATACAGTACTTGTTGGGTGGGGTTAGCCTGTATTTAGAGGTAAAATGCCAAGTCATTTTGGTAGCTTCCTTATGATGTAGGAAAATGACACAAAGTCATCAGGAAGGGCCACTTTGTCACATTTCCTGATGGCTGCATTCCTGCTGGGCATGGACAGGGAGTGGACAACCTCAAATCCTCAAATCCATGACCACATCAGACTGATAAATGTCTCTGGTGAGCCTGTTTCATCTCACATGCTCATGCAAAACAAAAGGAATGAATTTGTTTACAAAGTTAATATTTAATCGGCTTCTCTTTACACAGAGATCTACGTCTTTAAAAAAATAATTGCCTTAAGTGCACAACTGTTTGTACACATTTGCAGATATTTTTAAACTCAAAAATGAAATTTCTCTTCTTAGATGACTTGCTAAATCAAGAGAAAAGTGCCCATCAATCATTTAATATAGCTAAATTCTGGTAAAGAGTGATTTTAAAAAAACAGAATGAGGCTGGTAGAACGATTGCCTATGCCAGCATTCACTTTGACTGATGAACTTCAGAGCAGTTTATTGCAACAAATAGCATCTCCTAGTGAAATTCTCTCCTTCTAATATAATTCTGCTCTACAAAACGTGGTTTTGACATCAGAAACAAATTGCAACAATGTGCAGAAGAATGAGTTGTTGCGTCTGAAAGCTATTTCCAAAATTCCACATAACTTCAAATTTTATCAAGACAAAAAGAAAGCTGGGTGACACATATTTATGCATTTGTGTGTATGTAATGCTTTTGTAATTCCAATACATCGTGTTTTACCATCAAACCATCAAAATAAATCAAAATAGTAATGTTTTCTTGACTGGTATCATTAATATTTTCAATGCTAAGAAGGACAGGGCCCAGTATTATGGACTGTGTTAAATATCTTAATGCAACTGCCATTTTTTCTTTAATTTCACCGCCCTTCTCAGCTGGGCAGGATAAGGTCAAGATAAGGACAGGGAGAGATCTCTCATCATTTATTGTCATGGGCAAAAGAGGCTCAACTGGGAGAAACTAGTTTAATTTATTACCAAGCAAATCAGAGTAGGACAATCAGAAATAAAATCAAATCTCAAAACACCTTCCCTTGCACCCAGAGAAATTATTTAGAACAGCAAAAGCTGATGTGGAAAAGTATTTTCTTCTGAATGTAGAATTTAAAAAAAACTTTTGGCTTTGTATCCTCATGACTTCTGGCTTAAATTGACTTTTGAATTATATTGACTTAACTAGTTTTGCTATGGCTGCTGATATTTTTTATTATAACATAAGCATTATTAGAATTGTTTTTTTCTGTAAACCTTGAATCCAGTGAGTTAAATGTGACCATGATTCTTCCCTTCTGTAATAAATCCTAATAACCCAACTGGATTTATAACAGCCTATTATACAGCACATTCATGAATATAGAGCAATTTTCAGTTTCCTGGACTGGAAATCATGATCATGTCTAATCTCCTGTGCCTGACAATAAGTTTATGATGTTTAGTGGAAAAGCTCACTGACTTCAGAGGTCACTGAAAGAGAGCACAAACTATTTAACACAGCACAGTTTTTAGTAAAAAAAAAAAAAAAAAAAACAAAAAAAAAAAACCCATCCAAATGAAAAAACAACACACCAAGAAAACAAAAAAACCCCCACCAAACAAAAAACCACCTTGTAGAAGGAATATAAAACAAATTCTCCTATTGCTTTTTGTGTTGCTGTACACTACGTGGATTTTATGGCCCTTTTTATTCCACAGACTTTGGCTGAAATAAATACATAAACTTAGAGATTTTTTTTCCTCTTTTCTCAAGTATTTTGGGAATTTCAAAGGTCACATTTTGAGGTTGGATGCCTCATCTCTGGGCAGGCCCCATTCAAGGTTGGACAGAGGTTTGATGTAGTGAAAGATTTCCTGACTCACAGCAGAGGGATTGGAACAGATGATCTTTAAAGGTCCATTCTATGATTCATTTGGATTCTGAAGTGTATTTTTTATTAAGGTTGGGGTTTTTTTTTCCTAAGCAGAGTAATTGAAACTACTCAAAACCTGCCCTTGGTATTACCAGAATGAGAATTAATTCACCAGTCTAAGAAACAAAATTTATAGTTCTGAAAATGTCCCAGATTTTCTCTCGGCATTCTCCCATTCTCCCACTCTATGGAGTGGATTTGAGATCCTGGTTGAGCTCTGCTGGGAAAAGATGCACAACAGTGGCTGGATCAGCTGGGGAGCCCAGGGAATTGGATCAGATCTGATCTGAGTCTGATCTGATTGGACCCAGAGAATTTGGGCTCAGATCTGATCTCTCACCTCCAAACAAAGGGCAAGATTCCACCTGAACTGTAAATAAAAACTGCAACTGTGATAAAAACTGAACTGTAACTGTAAATAAAAATACTAACTGTGATTTCCTGCACTGATACACACTATAAAAACTATTACTTTTTAAATTAATGCCTTGTATTGAATTGAACACTGTAAAACCAGCATTTAAATACAATAAACCTTTTAAAAGAATGCATGGAAAATGAACAGATCTGCTTACAGAGGGTGAAATTCTCTGTTTTGTAAATATGATCTGCAAATATTTATTTTTAAAAGCCAATAACCTAAACATTCTTCTGCCAAAGTTTTTATTTAAATGCCAATTACTATAGCACCAGAGAGCATTCCTACAGCTAAATGATGCTTCAACCAGCTTGCATTGATAAATGTTCTATGACCATTACAGACTATCTATAAAATAATTTTTATTTCATCCATTTGCAGGACGTGCATTGAACTAGCAAACCAGTGGAAGGGGAATACACCCTTTAGTATATTTATAAATATAGCAGGGCAATTTTAACAAATTTCAACATTTACTATCTTCTCAAAATTTCTCTTTGAGAGCCCTAGTGGGATGATTCCCCTCTTTACATCCCTTTCAGGTGGCATTAGCCCACTGTACTGAACTTAATAAAGATAAAATCCATAGATGCAATAATGGCAATATGAAGAGTTTGAAATAACACATAAACCCAAAGAATGCTGCTTAAAATAAAACATTTTTAAAGGGCATTTTTTATGTTTTTTTTCTTTTTTCTTTTTTTATGTCTTAAGATTCTGTGCTTCAAATATCTCCATGCATGCCCATCAGTTAGAAATTTCCTTTATTAAAACAAAATCAGGAACACTTTGTGTGAAACGAACATATGAGAACTTAGAACTGAAATGTTTGGTGACGTGGAAACAGAAGAGCTACAGCTACAGCAACCACAAAACATAAATAATATTTACCATCCTCCTACTTCACCATCAAAGCCCTTCCCCGTTCTGGGGCAGTTGCCACCTACTCCCTCTGTATCACTTTGCAGAGAAAGCTGCAAACACCACCCAACATTTCTTTTATGTTCCACAAACACATGCAAATCCTTATGCATATGTATAAGCACAGAGACACGCCTCCAGAATGAAACTCAGCTCCCTCCATCAAGGTCAGCATCCTCAAACTGCCAGCTGCCAAGCCAGGGAGGCTGATTGGAATGGGCATTGCAGTGGGAAAAGGCAGATTGGGGATAATATTGTCACAGAGGAGCCTTTCAGCCTGTAGGATTCAATCCTTTGTCTCTCCAGTTTGGAGATACCCACATATTTTCTAATTTTTCTTGACCACAGGTTCAAGGTTTTCTCCTCTAAGGACAGTTTTGATGTTTATTGCTGAATTTCTGTCTATTTAAACAATCTCAAATTGACTGCCTGGGCTCATGTTGTTTTCTTACAACAGAGTCACAATTCTTTTTGTATTCCTTTCTGTTCCCTCTTTCCATACACCCACTAAATAACCTGGCTTTCCTCTGGCAGGTTATCAATGCTCTGCAGAACACTTGTGTGTGCTCAGGAATCTGCTCTGCTTCCAGAACAGTGTTTTTGTTCCCTGGGCTGAGGTGCACCCATGGCTCAATAAATTTTCTTTGCCTTCTGCTTCATCCAAGTCATCCTCGTTCACCCATGAAATAATTTCTGGACTTGAGACACCTGAAGAGCCCATGAGGCTCCTGTGGAGACACCTCCTGATTTGTTAAGCTGGAAATACAACCCCTGAAAATATCCCACTTAAATTCTCTCCTCTGCCTCATTCCATTTCTCCTCTGCTTCCATTTCTTTACTTCAGTGCTGCCCCAAATTTTTGTACCAATTGACTTTTCAGCCTTCACTCTCTCCTGCCATACGGGATCAACACAAAGGCTTGGTTTTGGGGATTGAATGTTGTGCCCTCACAGAGACACATGAATACCAAGTCTGGAAAAGAGAAAAACAAAAAAATAAAAAAGAAACAACAAAAGGGAACATTTCACAACCCTAGAAAAATATATAAAAAAAGAAATCCTGTATATTCTCTTTTTTAACCAGTGATTTAGCACAGTGATAAGTACAACAGCTAATTCTATTTGTGCAAACTCAATAAAAGGAATTGAAACACAAAATGTTGCAAACTAAATGGAATAATAGCATCAGTCATCTCTGAAATCATTATTGTACTTGAAAACATAATAGAATTCAAGTGCATGAGACTTTCCTGGAAATTTCCCACACACTTTCTGAAGACATCTGTTCAAAGCAGAAATGTAGGGCAAATTTCTGGAGAGGGAAGAAAAGAACAACAAAAAAGCTGTATCTTCCCGATTTCCCCTATAGATTACACGATGCAGAGCAATTTCTTTGGGGCATTTTGTGACCTTTTCCGCTTGTCTGAACCTCTCCACTGCTCTGGGGTGCTCCAAGAGAAGCCCTGAATCAGCTCTAGGAAGCTTCTCATGAGAAATAGAAATGGACTTTTGGCTTTCTGTGTCTACAGACCCATCTTTAACTCATTCATCCCATTTAAATCCAGTGCTGGTGATGAAGGGACTCCCCCAACACCCATAGGAACCTTTTGCTGATGCACTGTGAACAAATTTCCTGTCTGTGCTGATATTGCACTGATCAAAACCCCATTAACCACTGCCACACTTACAAACACAGGCAAGAATTCAATTTAAATGTCATTTTAAATTCCCACTATTAGAATTTGTCACTGTTACTACCCTATTTTTTTTTCCTTACTCCAAGGCTACTGAGCATCTTTATGTTCACAGATTTTAATTTTAATTGCACACTCAACTATCCTAAATTATTAGGCAATGTACCAAGGTAGTGGGAAATTTGCATTACAGTGTTTTCTCCATATGCAGGTTAAACAATATCACCCATATGGTAAATTCCACTCTGCTGTGAGTCAAACCAATGAATATGGTCTCTGTATGCCTGTAACAGACTGCAGAACTGTTCAGATCTGCTGACAGCTTCAGCAGACCTTGAGGAACCAACACCAGTTGTACTGGGCACATTTTCTAAATATTAAATCACTGGCCATATATATTTGTATAACTTCTGTCTCAAAACTAACATTTCTACCAGTTCCATCAAATACTTGAAACTTCCTCATAATATCAGTACCTGTAAATTTATAGGGTTTCCCCCCTGCTTTTTTCCAATATTGCATTTTTCCATATCTGCTTTAACTCCTTCTGAGTCAGTTCTGTCTCTATTTTCTCTCCTCTCTCACTACTCACCATTTCAACCTTAGAAATTCCCAGCCAGTACTTCCCTGCCTTTCAAATCCAGCTGTAATTCCTGGCTCTCCATTTACAAGCCATCCTTTAACCCACCCCTCACAAAGAGCCTTGACCAGCTCAGCTGTTCTGGCCACACAAATATCTGAGATTCAGAGGAGAGGAGAAAGGGTTGCAAAAGCTGTCAGTGGTTCCTGCCTTTAAATGGCAAGTCCTGTAAAATCTTGTCCAGTACCAGCTCTGAGATTCCATTCTGGACAGATGATCTGGCCTGATTTGGGAACCAAAATAAGGGACAAGGAACAGGGAGCTTAGGGAGAAAATACTGAGGAGGGAACTCAACCTACAAGGAAGGAAGCTCATGGCTCAAAACCACATTAATCTGCAGGCTAAAATGGCTCTTTGGGAGGTGGTGGTGCCAAAAACTCCTCCAGCCAAGATTTCCCCATGTCTGTGACACAGGTGGGTCCAGGCAAACAAAATATTTCTAAAGGTTATATTACAAAGATTCACTCCTTTATCTCTAATTCATGAGACAAAACGAGCCATGCTCTGCATTAAGTGTTTCAAGGGATATACAGATCCCAAAGGCATTAGGATTGGGATCTGCCTTTGGGATTTTTCTGCAAATGTTCTGCACAGCTGATGCTCAGGTGCAGAAAAAATACCAACATCAGCTTGTGCAGCCATGTCCTGCTGCAACCCCCCAAACCAAAGCAGGCCTCATGTCCTGCAGGAAGGAGTAGCAACCAGATAAAATGAAAAGATCATAATTAGCAACAGAGATAATGGATTTTACCACCCTGGGAAAAAAAAAAATCGCCTGAGCATTTAATAAGGAACATGAGATTTGAAGCTGCACTGAGGGAAATTCTGTATTATACAGAACATTTAAACACTGTAACATGATTCAGCAGAATACTTCCACAGAGATTTTAAGGCTGTGGCATCAAAAGGATGGAGCAGAATAACTCTGAATCCACTTGCTGCCAGCCCTTTCCAGAACCCATGGTGGGAATATCTGCCTGGAAAACAGCACAACTTATCTGGGTCACCAAGGGCTGGGGACAGGGGCCACCTGAGAGCCAGCCCATGTGTGACAGTGAACCCCTTCAGAGGGGCAGGTTACACAAAACAAAACCTGAGATACAAATAAAGGAATGAGAAATACAAAAGGATAAGCCAGCTCTGGATAAACTGCTATTTTTTTCTTGCCATGCCTCACTAAGGTATTATGACCTGGTGGGCATGAAAACCAAATTTCTGTGTGGGGGTGAGCAGAGCAGGATGTTTTGTGCAATAAGAGGTAGACGAAAAGGGTTGGATGCCCACAGTGTCAGTTTATGACTTCTGAAGCAAAAAATCTCTGCTTCAGCATAGGAATCCCGTGTGGTGTTTGTTCTCTTTAGCCTCTGTTTACCTTCTCTATTTATAAGCAGGAATATTTCATGCAGGTGTTTTGAAGACAAATGACACAAAGGAAAATACTGGAATTGCAAAAATACTATTGCACTGGAATCTGCAGATATACTTTAGATAGCTGGAAGTGTCTAGAGTATTGGACAGGTGTCAAATAAATTGTAACAAATATTATAATGGATCATTCCACATAAGCCAAAGTTTCATAGAAATGCAGTTTAGATAATAATAAAAAAATCCTATCAGTTTGTCATTTATTGTGTGTGTGTGTGGGCTTGTAAATAACCATCCCAGCAAACCTCTTTGGTTATATTCCCAGGAGAATAACACTATGGAAAAAAAATAATAGTTTTATTTCAGTACAGAAAGCCAAAGGTGCCAAATGGTCACTTCATTGAATACATTCTGCATGTGAAATGGTCACTAACAGGGATGAAAAAGGCAGGCAAACACACCCAACTTAATGCACATAATATATTCCAGGCCTTCACTGCAATAGTTAATGCCTTTGAGAGTCCTCAGGGGCACAGCTGTCCAGCTCCATCAATTTTTACACATAATGCAGGTAATCAGTAATTCAAATGTTATACTGAGCTCATAGAGACAGAATAGATTAATGTAGATTAATGTAGGAAGTCTCACAGAAGCTCTACAGCTAGACATGAGAAGGTGTATTTATTTAAAATAGCAGAATCTTATTTCATATTAAAATAAAATTTAGGAAAATCCATAATTCAGCACAAAGTGATTGGTGCATTTAAGTGAATGCTTACAATTCTCGAGCTCTGTGGGAAAGGCTCGAGAATGAAATGTTACACAATGAAATGGTGGAGATGGGAGCTGCAGTTGTGTGGGCACCTGTGGGATCAGAGCAAAGACAAAGAAAATCCCTTTTATTGTGAGTTCTTGCAAATTTCCTTATTTAAATTACAGAGTTTATTCATACTCTGCAGACTTTCTGGGCAGGCAGAGGAATGAAATATGCATTGCACTGCTTATGCATGGTACCTAAACACCCTTTCCTCCTCATTACAGGACTCAGCTCAGCTCTAGAGGAGAAAATTTATTTTGTTCTTCCTGTGTCCTGCTCATGAGCTTCAGATGGCACAGTCAGGTAACTTCAACTCAGGCAAAAATTGAGAGGAGAAAAGGAAATCTTGGTGTAGGCAAGTTCTTCCATCACCACTGTTAAAGGCAGATACTTCCTTCTTTACACGGTTTCATTAACATAATATAGTTATCCATGCTATACAATGAGTTTTTACCTACAGCAATTCTGTAGGTAACACTTAGAAATGACACAGAAAGGTTTTTTCCTGGGTCCATCTATGTTTCATATCATCATTAAGGACTTGGGTGATAGCACATGGAATATGCTTATTAAATTTGGAGGTGACACCGAGCTGAGAAGCACTGAAAGTGCTCAGGAGAGCAGAAAAAAACCTCCAAAATGATTCTGACGAATTGCACTTATGTTCTCAAAAAGGAAAAAAAAAAAAAAAAAAGAAAAAACAAAGATGCTATTTCAACAGGGTCAGGTACAAGATGTTCACTCAGTCAGGAATAACAGCTATAAAACCCAGAGCAAGCAGCAGCTCTATAGAAATTCTGCAGAAGAGACTCCACGGGCTCTTGCACACCACGGGAGGATCACAAGCCACCAGTGTCACCCAGCTGCCACAAAGGCAGGTGCCCTTCTCCTGCAGGAAAAGCCAGCAGCAGCCAGGAGAGCCTCTCCTCCCTGTCAGCAAGGTCTCAGCTTCAATACCTTTGTTTTGGCACTGTGTACTCAGAAAATGTGGAAAGTTTAGGAGGGATCCAAAACAGATCAAAAGCAGCTACAAAGGATCAGCACAGGACTGCACCAACAGGAGAAGCCTGGGCAGACTGGGCTAGTTAAACTCCTGGAATCTGAGAAATAAACCACAGAATTACAGGTCCCAGACTATCCTGAGTAGGAAGGGACCCACAAGGATGGCTGAATCCAGCTCCTGGCCCTGCACAGACACCCCAAAAATCCCACCATGTGCATCCCTGAGAGCAGGGATGTCCAACAGATGTCCAAACATTCCTGGAGCTCTGGCCTGTGCCCATTACCTGGGGAGCCTGGGCAGTGCCAGCACCTTCTGGGGGAGGAACCTGTACCTTGAGTAGTTTTCAGAGCCTTCAGGAGGAGCTGATGTGTCAGGAATGACCAAATGAATATTGCCTTAGAACAAAGACATGGACCAGGTGATTTCTTAAATCCATTGCACTTCCATGGACTAAGAAGTCTAGCCATAAATCAAGGATATAACTTGCCCAGCTATAACTGATAGAAAGAATCATGTAAAATGGAGCTGAGCAACTTTTTAACTCTCATGCAGAGGGGTTTATATTTCTTTAAGAAGACTGGGTTAGATGGGAACCTCCAAGTAATGGATTCTTTATAAGGAGGCTCCAAAATATGGTCAGGGCTGAGACTCAAAGCTTTAAAGGTAATGAGTCCCCATCCCACCATTTTGGTGAGAATTCACCTCAGCTCCAGAGGATCTACAGATCAGAACACACATTCTTAAACTCTGTCTGTTCTCCATATTCTGAAAACACTCAGCACTGAAGTCAAACTTACTTTAGATGTCAAGTAAATGTATTTTAAAAATTAAAATAAAATAAGCCCCTAGAATAGCTCCACTGTTGTATTCTATCTTTACTGGTTTAAGTGGAAGCTAAATGTTGGAAGTTTCTGCAAAATATGATGTCCTACATATTGACTAAACCTCTATTTTTTTCCTGATGAATAAGTGCAACATTGGAGAAATGCCTCTTGTGGACTTGGTTTAGAAGTGGCCTTGGTGCATCATCTTAAAGGGCTTTTCCAACCTAAATGATTCTGTGATTCTACACTTAGTGCACATATCAATATTCTTCTGTTTCTTGATATTTTGATTAAACTGACTGGATTACACATTTCATATGAGGGTGTTTTTTTTAATTCCCACTCTGTGAAATGTTTCAGCTTTCTAAACTGTCAAGCAAAACTTAACTACACACAGATTTTACTCTGTTAGCCTTGACATGATGTTATCTAAACTGGTATTCTCTAAAATTCCAATAGAAAATATTGCAAAAGAAAATTGCAAGAAAGTAAATATATTTTTACAGTCTCCTGTAGCTGCTAAACTACTCTATTCTGTTTTGTAGAGAAACATTTGGAAAATTGACTTCAGAATGAAAAGTAAGGAGTGTGATGTATGTATAGAAAAGCAGATTTTTTTTTTTTTTCAATTCCTGCAGTTGTTAGGCTAGAAATAAACCATGGAAATGGCTATGGGGGAAATTTCACTGTATCTATAAAAGTAATTATTTATATTTAATATT
This sequence comes from Diglossa brunneiventris, assembly GCA_019023105.1. NCBI lineage: Eukaryota > Metazoa > Chordata > Aves > Passeriformes > Thraupidae > Diglossa > Diglossa brunneiventris. The sequence goes on along the minus strand of CM032356.1, from coordinate 4,050,452 downwards.
GTGCTACAGACACAGCAGTTAGAGTGCAATATCCATCGTAACCCCCACCATTTGCTCCAGATTTTCATGGGGCCTCTTAGGTAATGTCACATTTGCAATCTCTGAACACAGCACTCAGGGAAAATCCAGTCAGCAGGAAACAATGAGGATGTGAATGTGCTTGTGAGCCATCCAAGGAACTGTCCTTGACAAGCTTAAAGGAAAGCCAAACACCTGTCTGCCTATTATCCACTAGCAATCTCTTTAATATCAAACATCTTTGCATTTCAATGGACACCTCGGTCTGCAAAGCACTGAAAGAGAACAAACACACCCAAACTACTCCATTTGTAACTGGCACATGATCATATTTTAAAACCAGACCAGCAAAGGAAAAACATGCAATTTTGCTTTGGGCTCATAAATTAAAGATCTTATTCTAAGGCAAAATTTTATTTTATCTGATCATCAACATGAGCAGATTTTACAAACTAAAAAAAAAAAGAAAAAACCAAACCAACCATTTTTCTTTTAATTTATTGAGTTACTGAATTCAGAAATACTTGCTCACATGAGTAAGACAGAAATTTTAAGGAAGAAATTTTTTATGAAGGTGTGTCATGGTTTTGTCCGGGACAGAGTTAATTTTCTAGAGTTTTGGATTTAGGATGAGAATGGTGTTGATAACACACTGATGTTTTAGTTATTGCTCAGCAGTGCTTACTGTAAATCAAGACCTTTCCAGTGTCCCATGCTCTGCCAGAGAGCGAACACATAAAAAACTGGGAGTGAGCAGGGCCAAGACAGCCGACCTGAGGTGGCCAAAGGGATCTCCCATCCATGGGACACCATCCCAGGAAATAAACTGGGGAGAGTTGGCAGGAGGGGCCAATCACTGCTTAGGGATGGGCTGGGCATCAGTCAGTGGGTGACAAGCAATTGCAATCTGCATCAATTGTTTTGTCCACCATTATTATTATTATTATTATTATTATTATTATTATTATTATTATTATTACTATTACTATTATTATTACTATTATTTCTACCCTCACTGTCTTAATAAATTGTCTTTACCTCAACCTCCAAAGTTTAATATTTTTCCCTGACTCTCTTTCCCTTCCCAGCCAGTGGGAGTGCAGAAGGTGACAGCGAGTGGCTCGTGGTGCTCAGTTTCTGGCTGGGGTTAAACCCCAACAGCTCTTTGGTGACTGTTTTTCCTTTGCAGGTTGAGTTTGATTTTCCATTCCACATCCTCGTGTTCTCTCCTTGGTCATATGGGGCGGCCTGTGAATGTTGTGAACATTTCTCCTCCTGAGCAAAGAAATTTTTACTCCCAACAGCTGAGATACAGGTGGGGAGTAAATTGAGAGCAGAATGGGGTGGGGATGCCCTGGCACAGGGTGCCCAGAGAAGCTGTGGCTGCCCCTGGATCCCTGGAAATGTTCAAGGATAGACTGGATGGGACTTGGAGCAAGCAGGGCTAGCGGAAGGTGTCCCTGCCCACGTCAGGGGTTGGAATGAGATGGGTTTTAAGGTCCCTTCCAACTCAAACCACTCTGTGATTCCATGATGTGCAGTATCTGGATTATTCATGAGCAAGACTTGCCGGAAGCAATGGTATTTACTACCCCTCTCATAAACACTGAGCTCACACCAGGAGCTGTAGGATTTGAATGGCTTTTACCAGTACTTAACTCAGTGTTCTGCTATGCTCTGTGTTTCAGTCAGAAATAACCGACAATGACCTTTCCCAACGCATGAGATCTTCAGGACACGTTCCTAAACCACATCCTCACTGCTGCAGGTGGCATTCAATGGGGTTTTAGCAGTGAAAAAAAATAGAATCACACAATTCAGGTGCAGGGAAAGATGCACAAATGTATGCTCTGCACTCCCTAATAGGAGCAACAAGGTCCTCCCAATCCTGCAACAGAATTTTTGATCAAGTGCCTGGTGGTGAATTTGAAATACTAGCCTGGGGGCCCTGATGAGACATAATTCATTCCAGAACAAATCCAGCTTCTACATCCATTCCTCTGAAGTCATTATTGACCCAAGGGAAAATGCTGGCCTTAAGCAAGTTTTAATAAAGACTCTGGTGGAGTCGTTTCTGCAGCACTAAATGCGATAATGAGAAACAAGCCACTTAGCTGCAATAGACCCAGGACCTGTATATAACCTGAAAGTCAGTTTTCTAAGGTTCTTGGGATTCCTTCCAGGGATGAAACAGGCATCCAAAAGAGATCTAATTACCTTGCACACTAATTTGTTACATAAAAATCAGTCAAGCTTAAATGGACCAATATTCTGCTTGTCCTATATGAGTGTAATTTATTTTAATACTGTTTCTGTGAAGTAAAAATATCCATAGACTAATCAAGTCTGGGTTGAAAATCAAGGTTTTTACTAAACCAATAAAAGTGTGAACATATAAATCTGGCCTTAAATATTGCTCTACTTTAGAACTTTTCTTCAGTTTATTTTAAACAAGCAATGTTTGTATCTATGACCACAAGACTTAATATAAAATAGCAAATTTTCCTACAGACTCTGGCAGATTGAGAGTTTCTTATGGGATTACTGAAAGTTCTCTGTGCATGAAGTAGGTATAAAATCCTTGATAAGTAGCATGTATTAGTTTTACGTTAAATTTGTAGGGTTTTTTTTTTTAATGTTCTTCACCCTGTCCCTTTCTAACCACCAACCTCAAAATAAAACTTTGCTAGACACAGTGGAAGTGATTTGAAAATTAAACTACAGTCTTGATAGAGAGAGATGGAGAAAGGGCCCTTTGTGTGACTGTTATGATCCTTAGCCTCCATTCCAGGCAGAGCAAGCACAATCTTTTGTGCCTGTGGTTGATGTCTGGCATTCACTCACAGAGAGATGCTTTGTTTTATGGCTTCAAATTCTACAGGCAAGTATTGAAGTTGTGAAAGTCAGCAGAGGAAAAACCAGAAATAGGCTCCTCTGCACTGGTGCTTTGGTGATACAATTGATGGGAGGGAATAGGAGCACAATGAAGAGAGGCTGAGTGTGGCAGTGCTTCGGGCAGGAGGGAAACTGGAGAATATTCCCATGGCTAAACCATGCAGAGAACCCCTGGGCCAACTCCTGCCCTCACCCAAAACAAGCTGTATCCAGGTATATCATTAGGAAATTCACAAAGTTTTACAGGTCTGATCAAGTGTTTACTATGAACAGCAAAAATAAATAATTTAGCGTTAATCAGGGGGAGATACAATTCATAGGCAGACCATCAAACCTAAAGCCAGTGCGCTCACACAAAAACAAGTTTGGGGTACTATTCCTTTTTATGAAAATTCCTAAAATATTTAAAGTTCCAGGGGAATCAGTGTGTAACACAATCCTCCTGCTTTATGATGCAGGAGGATTGGCACTTACAGACCTTTTTTTTAATCATCCTTTAGGTACTGTTTGAGTTGAAATCAGATAGTGTGTGGTAATTTGAATAAAAGTAATATTGCCTCACGTTTCTGTGAAACTCGCAGCTATTTATAGGAACGAGAAGCAGGGGTGGGGGCACAGAAAATATTCCTGGTTTGAATGGAGATGAAATGTCAGGAAGACTGGAGTTGCCATCTACTGGAATGTGCAACGAATGACAACTGCCATGCAAAAATCCTGAATTTCAAGCATTAGTCACAGGAACAGTCCAGGTACTGCATGGCTCCAGGACAAAAAAAATACACAAAAAAACCCCAATCAAATATTATAAAGTAAATCTCCAAAATCAAAGAATTGTTCTCCACTCAGCTTTTGAGAAGTCAGAAGATGCACAAGGAGGCTGTGTCAAACCAATCTTATTTGCCTGCATCTTTATCCACATTCAGCAATAGATTATATTTATCACTCCTCATCAGAACACTGATAATTGCACTTGCCAGCTTCAAAAGCACAAAAGAATGTCAGAATCTGAAAAGGAGAGAATTATAACTTCTTCAAGTATGGGCATCTAATCACCACTGCATTTTTAAAACACCACTTTTTAATACAAGATAATATTTAGGAATATCTTCAGCTGATGAAACACAGAAAAACATAACACAAATCTTCTTAGAGCTGCTTATCATCAAAGACAGTCAGTCCTTATTAATTTTGCTGTTCCAATTAAGTGTAGTAAGTTCATATCAGAAAAAAAAAAGTATTCACTCTTGTGCTTGGAGATGATCTAAAGCAGAATTTTTGTTTCCTACATCCAGGTCTTACAAAAGACCAATTATTTAGCTCAGAAAGTATATACACGAAGCTTTTACTGCTGGACAGACAGACAAACCAGACCTCTCCAGGGCAGTTCAGAGGAAAAAAGAAAACAGAAATGTCCTGAAAGTGCTGTGACTGAAATGACACCAGATGAGGACGAGACTTGATGCTGATAGCAGCTACAGCCCAGAAATTCAAGGTATTTGCAGACATCAACAGATCCTGTCCCACTTCACAAGACCAAACCTATACACCAGGATTTTCTGCAAGCAGTTTAATATTTTCTCATGTTTAGTGAGGATGTTTATTAGTCTGTTAATAAATGGAGAGTATGAAGTGACTGGAGAGAAGTATCTGACATGTGAACTGTGTTATTATGATTAATGGAGTTCACACATAAAGGGTTATTTCTCTGGGAAACGTCAGATTGAATAATTACTGGAATTACTCCCAAAGGGCTTTAGAAAATGTTCTGCCCAGTTTCAAGTCACGTTCTTATGACAGTTTTCTTTTGACTAGAGGGTGATCTTTAATTGCAGATTTAAGTAAAACAAGTACTGTAAGCAATTCATTAAACATTATGAAAAATGATGTATTTCTCTAACAGTCCTTGAAAGCAGCTTTCACTTTTTACCCTCATCTTTAGGCAATACAGAAAAATCAAATCAATAAATAAAATGGCTTTCTTCTGCCTTTGAAACAAAAAAGCACACTGTCCCTGTTTCCCTGCACCAGACTAGCTATAGAATATCCTAGAATTGATATATACGAATATTACTGGCAATATTATTAAGATAAGTAGGGAAGAGATGATAGCATTATTTGGTCTCTTGGATTTCTTAAATCTAATCAGTATTTAATGGATACAACGGTGCCAGAAAATCCAGACAGTCAGAGAACACAGCTCAGAAGCTTCTGAATGTGTTTCAGGGAAGTATCCCAAGGTCAGCACTACTTTGCAGTGCTGCAGATGCTTCCAACAGGCTCCACGGTCCTGCAGAGTGAGGGCCAAGGAAAAGCAGCACAGATCAAAGGATAAAGGGATTTTCTTTGGGCTGAAGGTAAAGAAGACAATACCACCCAACTTCATCCCACTGGCACTAGGGAAGCTTTTCCCCACTAAGTTTTCAATGTCTTCTGCTGCTCATTGCTCTCCTGACCCTCGTGGGAACAGCTTCAAGTGAGTTCTGCTGACCTGACGTCAGTGCATGGCCCAAGCTCAGCTGCACTACAGGCTGCAGAAACCTCACTGTACAGACCCCATACCTGGGAGCACTGCAATACACTGAATTCTTGTCCAACAGCTGCCTTGAACACCAGAACTCTGTTATTACAATATTCATTATGGTTAGAGCACCACTCATGTGGAGCCAGGCTGGGAGAGCTGGGGGTGTTCACCTGGAGGAGAAAGGGCTCCAGGCTGACCTCAGAGCCCCTTCACCTAAAGGGGCTCCAGGAGAGCTGGAGATGGATTTGGGACAAGGTGTGGAGTGCCAGGACAAGGGATGTGGCTTCCCACTGCCAGAGGGCAGGGTTACATGGGATATTGGGAATAAATCCTTGACTATGAGGGACAGGGTGCCCAGAGAAGCTGTGGCTGCTCCATCCCTGGCAGTGTCCAAGGCCAGGTTGGACACGGCTGGGAGCAGCCTGTGAGGCTGGAAGATGCCCCTGCCCATGGCAGGAAGCTGGAATGAGATGATCTCTTTAAGGTCCTTTTCAACCCAAAATGCCTGTGATTCTCTGATTGGGACACAGCAAAACATTGTCCATGCTTGGCATTATGCAGGGACATAGGAAGAGACAATCCCTGAAATAAGGAACTGGAAACAGTAACACCCAACAAAAATCAACAACTGTAGATGTAAGAAGAAATAGGGCACAAAACAAACAAAAAAATGAGATACAATTAAAAGAAGCAAAGTGGGCGTCTGGACCTGTTTCCAGGTCCAAATTTTTAGCAGGTCTGGCAGTCACTACTGTGCATTGCTGAATCCCCTTTTGTCCCCTACCTGCCATGGGTACACAACACCCCCTGACAGCGTTCACAGACCACACCAAGCATGAAGGGGGCATCATTCAGGAGTTTCACACCAAAGGTTTCCCAAATTTTTAGGATTGCTGCAAGGAACATTACTGATGCAATCATGAAAAGTGGGTATTTGTCCACAGCCGTGTGTGCGTCACACAGCATCCGCTTAAACACAAACACCTTTTCATGGACAAAAATATCTGAATAATTGGAAAAAAACTACAATATATCTTGAACCACAAGCATTTTACAGATACTGACCTTTGGTTTTGATTTAGAGGCTCTAACAAAGCTTGGCTTTGCACCAAATCTGAAGAAGAAAATCAAGTACACTCTTGTCAAATCATAATTAATTTGCACTACAAAAAAAAGAGCAGAACTAAGCCAAGAATTCTTTAAAACTGGTCTCTAGAATTCAAAACACTCCATAAAATGTCCTATATCTTGAAAAACAGGATGATATTTTCCTGCCTTTTCAAGTTGATTACGCATCTTTCCACTCATTTAAAATATAAATTGAGTTTTAGGAAACAATAAGCTCTTCATTTTACAGGAATATTAAAGATTCAAAAGTACAGCAGTAGGAGAAGGAATGTGATTATGAAACACAGCTGAAGTGAACCCTAAAGCTTTGCTCCTGTTTGCCCTCCAAATCTGCTGTTTCACCATTAAAAACATATATAATGGCAGGGTAATTTACAGTCACGCTACTGAGCAGATTTTGAGAATGTATTTGGCACGTTCTTTCTAAAACCTTGGAAAATTCAGGATCTTTGGATATGTTACTAGAATTTGGTATGCCTCTATATATTTATTAAGAGTAATGAGTAATACAAACTTTTGATTACTTTGTATGTTTCTCCATTCTAAGACATGAAAGTCTTCAAAATACATTGAAACAAAACCAAGAAAGAGTCAGGAATGCATATTTCAAAGATTGCCACTGAATCTCACAAAATTAAATTAGCTGTTGAGCAAAGCTGAGTTTCTAAGATTACACATACACCACACACAAACCTCCTCCACCATATAAACTCTTCAGTAATGCCTTGAGTATTTTTAAGTTGGTTTAAAAAAAGAAGGTCAGGTTATTCTCTCTTTTTTTTAAGAAGGCATGACTATCTTTTGTTATGCCTTTAAATATGTCCTTCTGAGACTCCTGACCCATGACTATTTCTCTTAGACATTACATCAGTTGCAAATAAAACGTAATGAAACCATAAATATTGCAGGTAGTCAACAAACCATCATCTTTAGCCTTGCAAAAATCACAATGACTTCCCTCTGAAATATGAGTCTTCAACCTGGTTTCTGCATTATTAATTCTGTCTATGATCTAATGATCCAGAGGCCTCTAATCTCCCTGTAAGATCCACATGAATACACATGCAACCAGGATTTCAATGCATTTTATCTTGAATTTTCCCTTCAGAATATGGCAATCGTTGGTTGGACAGGGCTTGGAGCAACCTGGAATAGTGGAAGGTGTCCCTGCCCACGGCAGGGAAGGAGATGGTCTTTAAGGTCCCTTCCAACCCAAGCTATTCTCCAATTTTATGATTCTATTTTTCAGTTCAAATGGTGTTCTATGGGATGGGAGAGGACTCAATAAAAGTCTTATTCAATTTCAAAATACCAGCAGCAATTTCATAACTAATCTGTGTTTCTAGAAATAATATATCCACAAAGGCCAGTATGAAGTTTTTTTGTCTTTTCTGATTTTGCTTTAAAATACATTTGGAAATGAGCACAAGAAATGGATTAAGGACAACTGGTTGTCTAATGCTGAGAACAGATTTTTCTGTTCTAGGAAAAATTTCCAAGAGGAGTTCATCCACTTGTAAAAAGACTTTCTAGAAGACTGCCAGGAACAGCTTTTAACTTGTTCATCCTTGCTTTTAATAATTGATTTCATAAATTCCTCTCTATTCTCCATATGTCCTGCACTTTGGAAATCTAAAAAGTGTTCACTGCCCCTCAAGGTATTGCCACTGGTAAAAAGAAGGAAGGGTTTTGCATCAGGAAGGTTATCCCAATGTATTACCAATGACTTCTCTGCAGCATGGTGCAACCTGCATCCCCAGGTGAGACCTCACAACTTCCCAAGCAACACAAATTATTCTGGAAAAGGATACAGATGTTGGTAAAACATGATGGGTTTAGGGGCATAGCTGGTTTGGCTACAGTGAGATTTTTCACAGTCCTAAACAATCCTGCTATTCTACCACTTCCTCCAAGTCTGAGTAAATCCACCAACAACCAACCAACCAGCCAATTAACCAAGCCCAGGTGCAACATCTGGGAGAAGCAACATCCATGGAAGAACAAAACCTTTCAGTCAAAATGAGTTTCAAAGCACAAATACAATACTGCATAGCGCCAGAGTTTATGAAAAAATAACCCTCAAAGATGAACTCTCAACAGTAGCAGAGGGCGCAGTAGATATATTCAGGAGTGTGGATAAGCTGTGGTCCTCTCTGCTTCTAAGAGAATTGGAAATTAATTACAGTTCATTTGCTGGTACCTCCAGAAATGCTTGGGAAGGTCTTGAGATAAACCTTGGTGGAGTGTCTCACTTAGCACTTCTGAAGGTGGAACTAATTGCTTTCCAATCAAATATGACCAATTAAAAACTTCACACTTGCTAATCATTGCACTCCACATGTGATTCCTCCATGACTTCTTCCTAAGACATTTTTAGAGATATGAATTAACAAGGGTTAATCAAAACCCAAGGCTTAAATTTTCACTTTTCTGGCAAACCAGGAGTTCCACCAGCCTGGTAATGTGACAGTAACAAACTGGCCTTTGCCTAGCCAGGATGTTGCACGATCTTCATGTGTTGATTAATCACAAAAGGATAATCGTACTTCTTGGTTTTTTTCCCACTACCCCTGGACATTCAGAACCAGTAACTCTGTTAAGAGTTTTGCCATCATGTCCAGAAATCAAAGCTATTTCACAGATACTTAAGAGAGTCAGTCCTTTTTTAGCTTATTCAAGTAGTCTCCCAGTCATGAATGGAGGAGCTACTTTTTCATACTCTGGCTGTGTTGTCCTAAAACCTGACATTTCTGCACTGCACTGACAATTCTGCACATGGGTCTCTTCTGTCAGTGACCTTCTGGAGCTATGCATGACCACCTGCAAGTGAATGTGGTTGATGAGGGTGGAATAACTGCAATGAGAGAGAGAAATATTTATCACCTTGTCAAAAACAAAAAGGTCATTTACATAAGAATAGCCATGATTTAAAGGTAGCCACAAATCCAGTGTGTCTGTCAGGTACTGAAAGAATTTAATGACATCTGGAGCCAGCAGGATTATTTTGGTCAAAGTCTTGTATAATGTTACTCATTTTTATATCTACTAAAACAGACATGTTATAGAACTGGATTTCTAATCAGCTGAAATCCTAAATTTTATACAGAATGGGCAGCCAATAAATGTTCAGAATGACCAAGACAGAAATTCAAGAGAAATAACAGATGTCGTTTTCTTTACCTTAGGTCATATCTTTTTTCCCCCTTTTCTGCTTTTAAATGTTTCTTTTATGCAAAATGCCATGGTTCAGCACACTTGAAAATTAAAGACTACCAAAGATCAAGGTTTGAGTCCTTCCATTCATGAAAGGAAATTAAAATCATCACTAAGAGCATAATTTTTTTATTATTCTGATATAAACCACTCAGAAAATGCCAAAAGGAAGAAGTATACTCAGTATTTAATAGGTTGTTTTGCCTTTTCATATTTTGGTGGAGAATTAATGAAAATATGTGTGTATGAATAGTTAGACATCAGCAGCCACATTCTGATCTCAGGCACTCTGTCCCGACCCCATCTGTCCTGGACTGCAAATTAGGTAAGGTAAATATCCAGGCATAAACAGTAAAGGAATATCCAAGGGATTAGCAAGAATTAAATTATTCTGAGACCAGTTAAGTTATATGGGACATTTAATGGTTGGACTGGATGATCTTAAAGGTCTTTTCCAATCTTGATGATTCTATGATTAATCTGAACACAATATTAAAAATGTGTAGAGCAAATACATTGAAAAGTGTTTTTCTTTTCCAGCCTGAAAAATTCCAACCATTGCTGCCACCGAATTATCCTCGTCATGACTACAAGAAGAAGCTTCCCACCTAAACTTTCTAAAACTTTATTCATGTTGTTCTTCTGTAACCCACTTTACATTGATTTAATCAAGCTCCTTTAAACACATACAAACTTAGTTTGCCATTCTTAAAATGTTTTATAATAGCACATTTAATAAAGCTAATTTAAATCTGCTAATTTATAGAGACTTGCCAGAGGCTTTGAAACTTCAGAAAAACTGTAAACTTAACAGTTTGGCTGTGATAACAGCTCAGACAGTGGAAATTAAGCCCTTTGCATTACAATCATCTTCAAAGTGGATTCCTGGTTTGATTGAAAAAAGGGTACACTGCAAAAATACAGTAGGACACCAATTTACAAAAGATATTTCAGGTGCCCCAGTTCTTGAATTTGGTCACTATTGTGCCTCAACATCACAGCCTCAAACATACACTGAATTCTCTCATCTTAAGACTACCTGGATTCTTTTTTACAACCAAATTTGGGATAAGAGCAGAGTTTCTTCTTCAACAGCCCTCTGTTACAGCTCTGAGAGAGTGCACTTAGGGCCATTAATTCTGGGTCCCTAATTCTGGCTGTCAGTCTTCCAGCTGCTGCTATATAGGTTTGCTACTGTCTGCTCTAATTCCTGCCTTTGAAAACCAAATGATAATGGATTATATGCCAGAGTGGGAATAGGCACATTGGTTGGGATCCAAGCTGTATCCCAGGTGATAACAAGGAGAAGCAGTGGGAAAAAAAAAAAAAAAAATCAACTCTTCAGTGATGTATCAGAGAGCTTCATCTCCACTAGAAGAAGTCTTTATACATAGCATTTAAATGGTAACTACGTGATCCTTATCATCATCTGATTTGCAGAAAATGGTAGCTTCCCTTGAAGATATAATTGAAATTTTCAGGGCTGCTGTTGCAGACCTCTCCCAGAATTTTTACATGGGAGAAGGCATTAAGGCTTCACCCAAAAAAAGACTTGTGGGGTTACAGATTTTTAAGGGACACAACCTCATTGCTTTCAGGCTTTTTCAGTATCTGTTAAGTTCAAGTCATCCTTTAATTTTTTCCCCTGCTAATTGCACCAAAATATTCATCAAGGCAATCTGGAATATATTCTTGGATGGGTTTTTTTAGTCTCTCCTGCTCCAATGCTTTTTCTGTCAGTTCTGTCACTGCTTTCCCTCCTGCTTTTGTGTACCGAGAAACAGAATTAAGGTGCACTGCAACCAGTGGACACTTGCATAAACAGCCTGCTTTGAATAAAACTGCATGATCTGAGGAGAGGAAAACCACCTTCAGCTCTCCTGCCCAAATGCTAAAACATAGATGAGGTTCATATACTATTATAGCATCACATTTTTGCTTTGAGACCACAGAAATGTTGTGAAGAGCAGAAAAATGTAAATAAACTGAACAGTGAGCATAAAAGCACATTGATCCCCAGGTACTGAAACCACAATTTAAATGGTTTATATTTGTAATTTATTTAAGACTGTTTCTGGCAAATCCATTAGTAATGAATCTCCTTCACACATTTTTATTTTTATGCACAAGAGCTTTAAGTTTGCCAGGACTTCTGCAAAGCAACTTTTACTGCATCAAATTACTGCATTCCTTGATCTCTCCCAGCACACACTCACAGCAGCCACACTCAAACACAATGTTTAGCTCTGCAACAGACACCACCAAAACAAGGAATTTCTTTTAAATTAACGCAGCTGTGAAAAAGAAAGCAAACACAGTGGTTTTGCCCTGTCCCTCCAGCATTTTGCATCCGATGTCCACTTAAAATCAGCGCGATCCTCTGCAATCCTTGCATCCTAAAATCCGTGTGGAACTTCTTCATTGGGTATTGATGCAGAATTGGGAGCTGTCAGCTCCGATCGCTCCCACCAGCACAGGGGCTTGAGATTCTATTTCATAATAGGAAAAGATGGCCAGCATTTTCCTGACAGAAATACCATACATTTTTCAGTCAGTAAAAATTACAGAGCTCATTGATGATGCCTTTCCCATACAGAATGAGGACTGAAAATTACCCAGCAAAGATTTTTTTTTTCTTGGAACGCAAAACAAAAACCAGCACGATCTGCTAAACTTATTAACTAAGGGGTTTGAAACCCCCTCTTTGCATGCTGCTGTCACACTCACAGCAACCTGTGCATTGATCTTATTCAAAAAGCACAGTAATCTTTATGCTGCTAGAATTTGAGTTCTGTGTGCCGTAGCATACACCGCAAAGGAAAAGGAAAAACAAAAAAAAAAAGCCTTCAGGAAAGGCATGTGCTGAACACACAAAATATGCAGGATGGAAAAAGACCAAATGTAATTAAAGCTTATATGAAATGAGACATTCCTATTTGCAGAGCTCTGGCTGCATTTCTATGAGAAAGAATGCACAGAATTTCAAATCATGCTCTATTTAGACAATGTCAGAAGAAAAAAAAAAAACACATATCCCCCCCCACACCCCTCAATCCCCCACCCAAAGACCAAAAGGCAAATCTCAACATCGGAATTAGAGAGAAAAAGCAATCCAAAAAGACTGGTTTACATATTCCTTCCCAAACCAAGTAATCGAGTCTCTCCCTCTCCCGGCTAATAGCTTATAAATTCAGACTTTAAACAAAAGCATCCGAGAAAAAAAAAACAAGAGAAAGAATCCTAATTCTCAAGCTTCCTACTTAGCACTGCCTCGCTTTTGATGATTTGTGCGGCTGTGTGTGCGTGCCTGTTTGAGAAATGGCGAGATAGGCTTAAAGTATTTTCCATTTCATCAAAGAGCATATATTACTTTCCTGGTTCGCTCCGATGTTGGTTTTATGCCCACCCCTTTTCAATCTGCCCATGTCTGAGATGCACAGTGCAGGCGTACAATCATGAGCAGCTTACGACACTCAGTGAACACTGGGTGCCTCTGCATGCTCTAGCAACATACTGCTCAGCTGAAGGGAAGGGATTCTTGCTGTCTCTCTCTGCTCTAAGCATCACCTAACAAGCAAAGCGAACAAAGAATGGGAAATAAAGCGACCCTTAGCCGGTCTGTGAATGAATGGTAACCTCTCTCTGGAGTAAAGGTTGTGCCGGTCCATGGTCGTTGCAAATGATGGACATTAAACAGATTGACAAATCCTGTGGAGTCGTTAGTAAAGAGTTTGGAGTTTTTTTCACGCCACAGTGTTAACTGCAGAGGAAAGGACAGAGGGAGAAGGAGAAGATCAAGCTCATGTACATAGTTCTGAAACTTGCAGGTCCTAGGAGGCAGCTCAAAAGCTAGCTGGACAAGCCTTTCGCTCGTTGAGCAGAAGCGAAGTGAGACATTGTGAGCTTGCCAGCCTTGCACAACATTGAAAGGGACTGAATTTGTAGCACAGAGGGGTCTTTTTTAGCTCTGCATATAATTAGTCCAAACACAAAGGAAGCAACTGAATGGAGGTTGTCACTCTCTGGAAAAGGGTGGGTAAGACACTTTTTAATTAAATTCTTTCATGAAGAAAGATTTTTTTTTTCCTTTGCTGCAGCATTTAAAATGAACAAAATCACTATCATTTTACCTTTGAATGTCTGTGAACTTTAATGCTGCACAGCTCCTGCATGCTGTAAAGTGAAATATTTGCCTCTGTGTTTGTTCTGTTTGCTGTTTTGCTTTGGTTTTCGGGCTTTGTTTCGTTGGTTTGCCTTTTTTTTTTTTTTTTCTCCTTTAAATAAAATATGATGTAGAATTTGAAAAGACTCAATGGACATTCTCAAGCCTATTTGGAAATATTTTGCTAATGGATTTCCTTCTTATTGGTCTCTGTTTAAACTGGCTGCTGAGGAAGCCCCCGGGGTTGATATTGTGTACGCTGGGTATCTTTTCTAAAATGCTTCCAGCTGTGAATAGTGGGTGTCCACAGCTCTGTCGGTGTGAGGGCAGGCTTTTGTACTGTGAATCACTGAATCTCACAGAGATGCCTCGCAACCTGTCGGGCATGATGGGCTTGTCTCTGCGGTACAACAGCCTTTCAGAGCTGCATGATGGACAGTTCACAGGGTTAATGCAGCTCACGTGGCTCTATCTGGATCACAATCACATTTGCTCAGTGGAGGGGAATGCCTTTCAAAAATTGCGGCGAGTTAAAGAGCTCACCCTGAGTTCCAACAAAATAACCCAACTGCCCAACACCACTTTCCGCCCCATGCCAAACTTGCGCAGTGTGGATTTATCATACAACAACCTGCAGTCCTTGGAGCCTGACCTGTTCCACGGGCTGAGAAAACTGACAACTTTGCACATGCGGTCGAACGCCATCAAGTTCGTGCCGGTGAGAATTTTTCAGGACTGTCGCAGCCTGAAGTTTCTAGACATAGGATACAATCAGTTAAAGAGCCTGGCTCGAAACTCTTTTGCTGGCTTGTTCAAACTCACTGAGCTGCATCTCGAGCACAATGACTTGGTGAAAGTGAATTTAGCCCATTTTCCCAGGCTCATCTCCCTGCACTCCCTCTGCTTGCGAAGGAATAAAGTTACCATCGTAGTAAACACTTTGGACTGGATATGGCAACTCGAAAAGATGGATCTCTCCGGCAACGAAATCGAATACATCGAACCTCACGTTTTCGAAAGTGTACCTCATCTCAAATCCCTGCAGCTGGACTCCAACCGGCTGACCTACATCGACTCCCGAGTCCTCGACTCCTGGAAGTCCCTCACGAGCATCAGCCTCTCCGCCAACGCCTGGGATTGCAGCCGGAACGTCTGTGCCCTGGCCTCCTGGCTCAGCAACTTCCAGGGTCGCTACGACAGCAACCTGCTCTGTGCCACCCCCGAGTACGCCCAGGGAGAGGATGTTTTGGACGCCGTGTACGCCTTCCACTTGTGTGAGGACGCCGACCCCACGAGCGTCAACACCTTCTCCCCGGTGACCAACAACAGCGAGCAGACGCTGGGCTATGGCTCGGCCACCGCCACCTACGATGCGCCCGACGGTGACGAGGACCGGACCACGTACGCCGTCACCATCACCATGCCCGGCGAGAACTCCGAGAACGCCGTGCAGATTCACAAGGTGGTGACGGGCACCATGGCACTGATTTTTTCCTTCCTCATCGTGGTTTTGGTGTTGTACGTCTCCTGGAAGTGCTTCCCGGCCGGCTTAAGGCAACTAAGACAGTGCTTTGTCACACAGCGCAGGAAGCAGAAGCAGAAACAGACCATGCACCAAATGGCTGCCATGTCAGCCCAGGAGTATTATGTTGATTACAAACCCAACCACATTGAGGGAGCCCTGGTGATCATTAATGAGTACGGATCTTGCTCCTGTCACCAGCAGCCAGCGAGGGAATGCGAGGTGTGATTTTCCTTTGGGATTTAAACAGTGTGCAACCAAATAACAGCGTGCAGGCAGACAGTGGCACGGGGTGGGGGGGCGGGGGGTGCTGGGCTTTGCTGGTGATTTCTGACGTGCACCCCTGCCCAAATTGTTTAAGAGGGGCTGTCCAAAAGACTTGATATTTTAGCTTTATCGTGTCTTAAAAACCTTCACGACAGCCAATCTTAAGGTTTCATATGCTAATACTCCCTTTGAAGATCTGTCAATATTCAGGAATCTGAGAGTGTAAAAAAAGGTACCAATTATTGATCTTTTGTAAACTAAGAAAACTGTTTAAAATAAAAAAAAATAGCATTTACAGTTTTTACAGACTGGTGTATATTACATGAATGGTTCCCTGTATACAAAATGCAACAGTTTAACCTCTCTCTTCATGCTGAGTGTTGAAATGAAAAGTAGAGGAGCAAAGAAGCCACGTAAAATAGAAAGCTTAAAATGACCCAGGTGGCTTCCCATTGTAATTAGCACACATTCCCGTACATCATGTTGCTGAAGATATGAAGCATGACACTGGAATTCTATTTTTGTTAATGTGCTACCTGTAACTGGATGTCAGTACAACAAGGAGCCAGAGCACCTCAGAAAGGCTGAAGTTTTGACTGTGTCACTAGGATAGGATTTCTGAGGATTTTCAAGTACAGCTCTCTTGTTAGTTGCTGTAAGATCCATAAAAACTGCATTATAACCCCTATAAGTATTTTGTATCAAAACTGATCATATTGTGAGGACTCTCTAACAAAAACAACCAACAAAACCCAAACAAGTAAAACACTGCCAAAATATGCACATCAGAATTTTCTTTAACATTAAAAAACAAACAAAAGAATGCTAAATTTAAGGGTTCTTACTTGCATTTACCACTTTTATGCTTGTCTTGAGCTATGCCAAGAGCAAAGACCCCCTCATTTTGTGCTCTGTGGTGCCATGGTGAAAAGAGAAGAGCAAATGCAATTATTTGGGTCTCAGTGGTGAAACTCAAGAGCAAAACCACTGTCAGGGTAGGACAGAGAGTCTTCAGAGCACCCTTCTGGGTCCTGTAGTAAAGTGCTGGCAAAGCCCAGCTTGTGTCCCTCCTTTCCCCTAACAAAACAACCCCAAAACCTCTGCAGAGGCTGGAGGCAGATGTACCCTCCTTACCAAGGCCTGAAAAATGGCATTGATGGATTTAAGCAGTGATTTCATGATGTAGAATCCCACAGCTGTTTTATCTGACTGCCCTTAAATAAAGGCTTCCTTTCCTTGTATTTTGGATTTTTCATTCCAGAATGTGAACAAGCAAACGATTGATCTTTTCAGCAGCTCCTCTCGCACTAATTGACGATGAGGGAGTTTTATAACATCAGGCAGAGCCTCTTGAAATTTTCTTCCTACAGCATTACATGTGAATAAAATGTGATGGATAATGAACTGGGTGACATTTCTATGCTTTGTACATGTTTCTCTATCCTCAGGTTACCACCAAGAGAGGAGCAATTCCAAAATTTTACATGTGTTTTAATGTAACACAGGGTTTTTTTCCTTTTTCATTGCATTAAAGTGCTATCTACTCTTACAAGGGTACAGCAGGCTTTTAAAGCAGAAAAACAGGCACAGTAGAAATAATTTGTTTTCTTGCATAGCAGGTTTTAGCCATTAATTTTAAATGTAAAGAGTGGATTTTGTGTTTCTTTTCTGACTGAAACTATTTCTTAAGGAGTCAGAACTTATTTTCATCCATTGGTGTATTTCATACCGTGTATTCTAAAACATGAAAATAACCTCTCAATCAAAATTTTTACTCAGTGACACTATAATATAATCTGTGAAAGCAATAAGATTATGTACTGGGAGAGGACAGTGTCACAGAAATTTTAATGAAAATCAACTGCTTTTTTTTCCTAAAGCCACTGCAAATTCACCCCCAGCTTTCAAACAAGCAAGCACTGTTAAACCCAGGCTTTTCTCTCCTTAAACAAATGCACATTTCTCTCTCTGTGCCTCAAGCCCACAAGGGCCTGATCCATCCTGAAACTCCCAAGTGACCTGAGGGGTTGAGTGTGCATGTACAAACCCAACAGGAGGGGCAGAGGGAAGGTACAGAACCCCTCCTCTCTTTGGGTTCCTAACCATGCTTGAAGCAAAAGTACTTTATGCCATGCTAACTGTGGGCCCAGCTATATTTATTTTCTCCATTAAACCTTTCTCTGAAATCAATAGGGAATTTAAGTGTGAAAAATTGGCTCTCTAACTTTGGACTGGGCTATGTGTTCCCCAAGTCCCCAGGCAGCACTTGGGTACAGCCACTTGCCAGGAATCTTCCAAAATCAACCAAGGTTATTAAAATACTGTCTGCGTATGGTAAAACAAAATATGAACTGGCTTTATTTTGATAATGACCCCCTGTTGCTATCAGGAAATGTGTTGGTGCAGCCATGGTTTTGCCCCTGTGAACCTGAGACAAGTCTGGTACCAACAATCATCCCGTGGTTGTATTTCCGTGTATTTTTAGCATTTTTGTGGGTTGTGTTTGAAACACACGAGTGACTGCACCCCTCTGGAGTCATCCCTGCTGTTTATTGGTGTTAGCAACCTCCAGCTACGTTTGCAAAGATCTGAGCAATTCAGCCTTTGGAATTTTTTCACCTCTCTGCTCCATGCATCTGGCACTGACAGCCCAACTAAATGGAACAGAGCATTTTTCTTTGAAGGTGCAGTGGTTTCTTGAGTGAGAGCTGATTTGGGGTTTGCCTGTTGCCACTTCTCCTGGAGAGAGGTGATGGCCACCAATGGCTTGGCACCCTGAGCAGGATGATGGATGGATCCCTCCATGGAGAGCACAGCACTTATTAAAGGATGTATTTCAAAATCCTCCTGCAGAAATCTTTTCTAGAAGTGTAATCCCTTCTAGAGACAACCTCCTGGTGATCCCCAGAGGATTTCTGGAGATCTTGACACCCTCTGAATATTTATTGGAGAAAAGAGGGTGTCACTGCTGTTATGTGGCATGAAGACACCCCACAGGGTGCCCACATCCAGGCTGAAAATTTACATGAAATACGTGTGGGTAATAAAAGAGGCTGTATGTCATTTCAATCCAGCTACTGCAAATCCAGTTATTCATCCTGCTCCAGGCTACTTGCATTGGTGTATATGAGAGTTATTATATTTGTACTGCATTTAGAGCAACTGCAGGGACAGATTTTCCCCAATTCTTTCTTCCAAATTTCATGTTCAACAACTGCCCACAGATAAGTTATTCCCTCTCTTTTGATGCCCTTATTCTGGCCTATTAAATGACTCCAAAATCAAAGGACAAAAAAATGAAAAAAAGGATGCTTTTGGGGTGAGTTGTGAACAGTGTTTTGTCCATGAAATGCTTGGGGAATATCAAAGGAAGGGAAATATTTTAAATATTCCCTTTTTGATGTTCCACTTAATAGGACTAATCTCCCTTTTATAATTAGGTAATTAGCATTATTTTTTTATATTTAACTGTCTTTTTGCACATAAAACAGGGTGAAAGGCAAGCAAAAGCACTACCTTTCCTGAGCTGGTTAGCAGTACCAGTGTTACAGATCTCTAATATGCATTTTCTTGCTGCTAACATCAATACCCACTCACAGTGCACCCAGTGCTGAAGGAACTGTTGCTGTGTATGCTTTGAATGTATATAAGGGATGATTTATTTTCCTTTCTGCCTTTTTTCCCTTCCTTTCTGTACTACTTAAAAAAAAAATGGTATGAAACCACAGAATCAATGCTAATGTACCACATTCTGTTTCTGGCCTGAAAATATAAAATACAAAGAAATTCTGTTCAAGGTGCCAATTCCCTCCTTTGCCATGCCTGGGTGCTGCAGGGGGTGAGCCCAAGGGATGACCCATTCCTTGTGGTCACAGCAAGGATGCTCTGGACAGACTGATCCAGCTCCCTGCCTACCTGTGCCACAGAAAGTCCACGAACCATCCCTAAGGGTATTTTTGTATGCTTTAATATATTCTGTATGTTTTCACAGCTAAGGCATTGAGGGATAGCTGAAACGAGTCTATTTGATAATTTTGTTCAGTGCTGATAAAAAACCCCAAACAACTCTCATTTGCTTTGAGATGGACTACATTTGTTCCTTGTGCGAGTCTCATTCTGCATTAGCAGCAAAAGGACTCTCCGAGTCCCCCTTCCTCCCCCTCAGCTTCTACAGTGGTATTCAGAATGGCAAAAAGGGAGTGTTTAATGAGGAAGCTCATTTCTAGAGCTATTATAATAATAATAGCAGTGATAATAATGAAATTAAGAGGAGACAAAAGATAAGAGGAAAGACTGGAGTAATGGCAACCAAACTCAGGGTGTTTCTGGATTCCTCTGCCTTTTCCTTTTGTAAAGATGGTTAACCTAAAGAAGTAGCACAGATGAAAAACCAAGACTGAGGGTGGGTGGAGAAAGCAGTTTTAAAAACTGTGCAAGCAGGGATGAAACAGCTTCTGCAAAGGAGGGTACACCACTAAATAGCTCCATTCAGCAGGAGAGAGAAAAGGAAGGGGTGAAGGGACAGGATGAAAGGGAAGATGAGAGCTGGTGAGAAGGCAAGGGGGGCACTGTGCACACATGGGCAATGAGATTTTTCCGTGCCTTCGCCTCCCACGTTCGGGCTGTGGCAAGGACAACAGCAGGGATTTAATTTAAGGAAGATGCCCAGCATCCCTCTGTCCCTTTCCCTTTCCCAGAGGAGCAGGGAGGGAGGCGCAGTCCCCAGACACGTGCCCGCAGCCCCGTCATTTCCTCCGCCACCTCCCTGTCCCCTGGGAGCACAATGTCCCCTCATCCATCACTGCCTGCCCAGCTCCTGCACTGTGCCTCTGCCATCGATTTTTTTCGGCTGGATTTCTTAGCTATCCTAATCACAGTTCATCAAAGACTTGCTAGAAAAGCAGACATTTCTACCCAAAATATCGTATTTTTTTTTTCTTTTTTTTTTTTTTTTAAAGAAACCCTCATCCAGAGGGATGGGTGATCTTGAGCTATTGCGGATTCTCCTGCTAATTATATCTACACTCACAGCCAGCTTTCACATTCACAGCTCTAATGACAAACAGATCTGAGCTATTTTTGCTGTGTTCAATTTACCATTATGCACCAAGGTTATGCTTTTCCTTGACCTGCCCAACCCAGTCTAATATTAACAAATTGAGCATTTATGCCAGTTCCTTTCCAAGCATGAAGTTGATTAGGAATTTAGGAAATGCTGGTGATTTAAAGATTAACCTTTCATATAATTACTGACATAAACCAGAGCTATTAAGGTATTAGAAACAACTATTCAGAGCATATTCTACATTAAAAACCAAATCACATTTAGAGCCATGCGAAAGACTTTCCATACCAGCCAATTTTCTTTTTTTTTTTTTTTTTAACAGCAGAAGAAAAACCTGGTGAAAGGAAAGGAGTAAGCACAGCCTACCTCTAAAGTTATGGGGAGGAAAGCAAAGCTATAAAAATAATACAGAAACCAAGCAACAGTCTTCTGCTGGCAAGACACAGCTTGTAATTGGGTGGGTGGCTGTGAAGAGCTGAGATGAATGCTGCAGAGCACTGTAATTTTATTGCACCCTGTCTGCTCTAAAGTGAACATATTTGCAATGAAATCTGTGTTTCTGTGAGAACAGGGCAATTGGGTTTTTTGGGGTTTGTTGTTTTGTTTCATTGGGGTTTTTTCTGTTTTGTTTTGTTTTTTTAATTAAGATCACGTCACTTGTTGGCATTCAGGCACAATTCTTGAGGCTTTAAAGCAATTACTGTTCTTACTCCTTTTGCTGGGGTGATAGCTGGGGGAGACAGTCAAAGGGAAGAGGCTGCACTGAAAGGATTTCGAGCTCCAAGGCCCAGATTTGCATCACAAGAGAAGAAATTCAGTTGAAAATAAACACCAGCTTTTCACCTTTCCCTCCATCTCTCCTCTTCCTAAAAATCCAAATATGTAAATATGATAGAAATCAGAGGTAGGTGGCAGTGCTAATGGATTAATACATTAATACTATGCACATCTCTGCTTGGCAAACAGCACCTACTATTCTGCTAAGGCACTTTTATTTTAGATCATTTCCCTGCTCTCATGTTCTTCACATCCTCACCATACACAGCCACTACTGCCAGAAAATGTCTTTCAGCACAGGTGCTATGGGAACATGACCAATTCCCTTCCATTTCTGAGCTAACAAAGACTAAATCCAAGATTTCAAAGGCAATAGGTAAGTAGAAGAATCTACTTCATCACTGAATTATCACTTTTAGCACAGCAGATTTCTCTGACTGATGTGATTAGACACTAAGCCCAGTAATTAATATATTACCAACTTTAATTTGCCCTTTTTGCTGATGTGCCGTTCTCCTGAGAGCAAAACAGAGCACAACACTGCAGAGACCGTTGAAAATGTTTTTGGTAAAATCTAAGATTTATAAAACTATGCATGGACACATCAAACTGATTTAAGGGCTGATGCAATGAAACAAAATGCAGCTTATGTACAGCAGATCTTCCTGCAGCAGCACACCTCTCTACCCTAGTGGTTACAGTCAGGTATCCTCTGAGAGCTAGGGGACTCAAACTGAAAACAGATTTCTGAATACCTTTCAAAATATATACTTTCCCTCTGATTTTTAACCTTTCTTACCCATTCTCACATTTTTCATTCCCAGAGCCTCACAGGCAGGGTGAATTAAAAAGCAAGAGGGGGAGGAGGAAGAGGAGACCCCTGGAAATCCCAAACTAAGCTGCAAGGACAGTCCACAGCTATTGCATTCCTGAGGTTTTGAGCCTTTTCACAACTGTCAGCCCTTTGAAACATGTCTGCTATCAACCCTCTTTGCAGGATGAGAGGTAAAGTGAGCTCCCAAGAGTAAAGCTGGATCTGTCTTTGTGGTCCAGTGCCTCTCTGACAGCCTGGCTTGCTTAGAGAGCCTGGTAAATATTAAAGAATGTTAATAATAATGAGATAAACCATCTAGGGATTTTTTTACCCACTCTTTTTTTTTTTCTTTTTTATAAACTTGGCTCCATAATAAAGCTTATCATGACAGAAAATTTACTTCTCTGATCTACATTACTTCCCAATGCAATTTTTTTCCACAGCAAACAAGTTCGTGGCTGCTGCTCAAAGGTTTGCAATCCTTGTGCTAAAGAGGCCACTGGATCTCAAATGTTTACCTTAATTCCATGTAAATGTCACTTCATATTGGACATTTTGTGTTTCTTTACTAATGAATTCAGCTGCCTCCACCTTCAGAAACCTTCCCCCTGCACCATAACTCCCTTCACGAACAGCCCAGAACCTGCTGCTCCCGTCAGGTCAAATTCCCAAACAACAACTGGATGCCATGAATTTATTGTGTAATTGCTGCAGTCTAATAAATTGGATGTGCATCCTATGGCCTGAGAGATGAAGAAGTCCTGGAGACAGCAAACAAGCAGGAGGAATGCAGCTGACATTCTCTCTCTGGGGAAAACCCACAAAACAAAATCCCTGCATGGGACAGGGCTTGAGGAAGGTGGAGGGCACAGAGCACCAGCTGAAAAAAGAGGGATTACATGGGATAGAGGAAATCACTGCTAAGAAATAGAGGGGAAAATTGTAAAGGGGACAGTGCCCATAACAGATGAATCAGAAAGAGATTTAGATGATAACCAACACAGCTGATCCTAACCCGGTAACCACAAAGCTCTGTGGTGATTTCTGCTAAAAAATCAAACCTATATAAACCTACATCTGCGGCAGGAAACAGAAATCCACAAAGTCCCAGGGAGCTGAACCCTGGCCTTATTCCTCTGTCCATCTTGGCTTTGTCATGATCGGCTTTTTGGTTGATTTTTTAAGATTTTTGCTTTTTTATTACTGTCATGAACAGAACTGAACCCAAGGAGATTGTGCTTTGGCTTCATGGGGAATATGCCAAGCCAAAAGTTGTTTTCCCAATGGGTGGCACTTCTAGACTGAAGCAAACCTTTCTATATTGTTTTGTGTGTCTATTTCTCTGATTCTAGCAACTGTTGGGAATTACATTAGGTTATTCTAGCTGGCAGAATGACGAACTTCCCAAAAAGTTCCCTGAGTAGTTTTATGAAGTTACACTGAATATCTTTCCTAATAAGAGATGAAAACTTTTTTTTCCCTGGTTCTCTTTCCCCACCATTTAGGATGCTCCAGCCCCAATCTGTCATTTTTCATTAGCACAGGAGTCAAGCTATGGCTATTAATGAAAACTCTTAATGAGGATTTGATGAAGAAGTCCTGGAAAATCAAACTTGAAACAAACAAGCTAAAATCTGTGTCAGATCTATTTTTTGTATGCTAGAAATTGGGAAATGAAGGCCTGTATAAAGCACTAGGGAATTTAAAACAACAAATCATATTTGGTCTTTTGAAGAGCTTTTGACAAGATATTCAGTTTCCCATAAATAAGACAAGCTCCATTGTCATAGAAAACTAGGTAGGAACTCAAAAATACAGTGGCTTTTTATTCATACAGGGAAAAAATGGAGCACAGTGTGGTCCCAGGGTCGAGGCTGCTGAATCATCTCAGCTATGATCAGGAAATAGATGGCATTTTTCAAATGACAGGTTATTTATATTGTGAAAAAGAATGGAAATGGTGTGGATGTGCAAAGGGACTTCCAAAGGCTGAAGCTTATATAAGCTTTGATGGATGAAATTCTGAATTGTCAAATACAAAGCAAAAGACAAGATATAAGGGAAACTGTTCATCTGCGCCTCGCTGATGTAAGTTATAGGCAACAACTGGACAACTGTCTTCCAGGGTATTGCATTAAAATCTCTGCCCAGTGTGCAGAGAGGGGAAAAAAAGAGGAAAAAAGAAAAGTGGAATGACATCTCTAATGGAACAGCTCTCAAGAAATTAAATAGTGTGATATAAACCACTCCTATGGCGTCAGCTAGAAAATTCTGTTAAGGCTAAGTTAGAAAAGGATCTGAGTACTAGATAAGGATAAACTCCTGCCAGGTGAGAGGATGAATGATTCGGGAAAGTTTGCGAGGAGGGAGGTGAAGAAACCGGACCGGCAAGAGCGGCACGAGAGCAAAACGTGGATCCACCCCCCCTCTAGTGGCCAGTCCCCACCGGCTGCTGCAGAACGCACCCGAACCACCGGGCAGCAGCTTTAGAACAAGCACACACCCGTCCTTTTTATTCCCCCTTCAATTTGATGTTGCTTCACCGTATATTATTATTTTTTATTCCTCGTTAAAGTGCCTGCTGCACTCCTGTGTTGTTTCTTGTCATTACTCAGTGCACAAGCTGTTGTGCAGATGGATTTTTAATTTTTTTTTCTGCCTGCTTGCAAGAAGAGGATGCAGAGTGTGACAGGGGCCACGCACACCCTGGCATCAGGAACAATCATAAAATTTAAAAAATAACATTTGGAAGTCACTGTACACGACATCACTGATGAAAAAAAAAAAAAGGCATTAAACAAGGAACAGTTGTACAGAAATGGGAACATAGAACTAATTTGGTACATACATCCCTAAAACTTTACAGATTAAAAAAGATACAGTTTTAGGAACAGCATCTGGGACAGGGCATATCATGCAGTGGAAATGTTTTTTTTTTTTTAATTTCTTACTCATGGACCAGTCACTGAATTTCTGTGTTTCCAACCAACCCGCACAGCTGAGGAAACTGAGGCTGGGTGAGCCTTCAGATCCCCACATCCTGAACACACACAGGTTATTCCTGGTCACTTACTCCCTCCTCTGTCTTCTGTAGGACATGCATAAAACTGGAAGAATCCCCATTTTTACAATTTTTTTCTGAATAATTCAATATAACAGACTGTGGCATTCACATTCCCTGAACCTGATCCCTTCACCCAGGGTTTTTCTCTTGGGAAGCTGAAAGGCAGCAAGAGGCCTCAGAGAAAAGGGAAACAATTCTTATCTCATTTGCTTCTCCTGTGTTGTGCTCATGTGGAATGTGTTTGGAGATTGTTCACCCACAGGTGATTGTTTCATTGGATTCTGCTGTGAGTTGTTTTCACTCTTTGGCCAGTCAGGGCCAAGCTGTGTCAGGACTCTGGAGAGAGTCATCACGAGTTTTCATTATTATCTTTTTAGCCTTCAGTAAGTATCCTTTCTGTATTCTTTAGTATAGTTTGGTATAGTATTCTTTCACATAATATAGTGTAAGAAAGCAATAGATTAGCCTTTGATAAGATGGAGCCAGATGGATTCCCTCCCCTTGTCTCTGGCCCTGCATTTACAATACCAGACCATTTTCTGCTGCTGTTCTGTAAGAATCTACCCTGGAACACTTTGTGGACTGAGGAGAGGAGATGCTGAGCTGGGTGCAGAGAGGGGCTGGGAGCGCTGAGCAGGAGCTCAGCTCTTTCTCTGGCTGAGGTAACACCAAACACTTTGTCAGAACTTGGTGTGAACATCCTTCAGCTGCATCTATTGCATGCTCAAGCTAATTAAGTCCAGCGTACCAGGCTGGGCTTGTAGGGCAGATGAGAAGTCACAAGGCATTTTATTTGTCTCTTGTAAAAATCTCTCCATCACTTCAATTTTCTCAATCCCTGCTTCAAATGCCACCCTCAGCAGTGATTTTTAAGATGCAGCAGGTAAATTTATGTATTTGATAGGGAGAAATATTAGCCCTTTCTAAGATGATTTGTTAAGAAATTGCCTAAGAATGTATTTTTAATTAAGGCTTGTAACACACTCTTGTATGCATTTTAATAATTAAAGCAAGGCTGCTGCCCTTCTATAAATTATTCTGAAATTACCTGTTGATTATCTGAGATGGTGCCTTTTTGTGTGCTATTATGGCTCAGATGGAGTTCAGAGCATCCTTAACTTAATTTGAATAATTAATTTGTTTAACTGAAACTGAAGAATAAAATCCCAAACAAGGCACATTTTGACTTCTCACATGTTAAATCTGAAGAACAAACCCATGTGTTGATAATGTGAGCTTGTTAAAAATAGCCAGACAACAGATTATTCAAAATATTTGTATGTAAAGATGCAAGCAATTTGCTCTTCCATTACCAAATTAATTCAAGTTTCTGTACGTGGCAAATATTATTTGCTAAGTCTCTTCTGTGTGTACTCTGTGCTTCCAGAGGATTAAAGAAGGAATTTTGTCACTGAAAGAATAGGAAAACAGATTTGCAGATGTAGCAATCT
Source organism: Diglossa brunneiventris (assembly GCA_019023105.1). Lineage (NCBI taxonomy): Eukaryota > Metazoa > Chordata > Aves > Passeriformes > Thraupidae > Diglossa > Diglossa brunneiventris. The sequence continues at coordinate 4,023,555 of CM032356.1, read as the reverse complement.
TATAAAACCCTGAGCTCAGAAAAAACATTTGCAATGCCACCAAGAAGGAAAAATCATTCCCAAATTGTCCCAAGTGTCTTCCTACAGAGATTAAAAGGACAATGATGCACCTCCTACGTGACTCCTTTCAAATGCTTGCAGGAACAGGCCAGCTCCCATTCCCTTCCCTTGATTAGGCTCAGGATTATTCCATGCCTGTCTCTTGGTTCCTATATTTGTCGTGTTAGGCATTTTTGGCAAGGTGAACACAAGTTATTTTATTCAGAGGTGTGAAAAAAAAAAAAAAAAAAGAACTGGTCCTTGCTGCATTAGTCAGGTTTCCATCACTACGAAGTAAAGCATCAATTGGGATGAAAACTCTAGAAGTCACTTTTTTTTTTTCAAATGATTTGGTGCCAGGTGGTTTGGCTAACAGATGGAATGGTATATTTGTTCACTCTTCGTAAACCAAGCTCCTTTCAAAAGCTTGTGAGCCAAAAGTATCTAAATTATTGATTGGCAGTTATATATGCCTAATAAGTAATTAAACTAGCTACAAATTACAGTGAGTCCTGTGAGAATTTAAAAAAAATATCATACAGAAAAGATGTGATTTCCAGTAACATTTTTAAATCACGGCAGACAAAAATACTGGTGTGAAATGATGCACTACAGACAAAGGAGCTTTGGTGGGAAGCACCTCAGAAATGTCTAAAGCAGGACACTTTGTATAACAGGGATCCATGGGCTGAGAGAGGGACCTGGGAGAACTTCAGGAGGTTCAGTGAGGCCAAGTGCAGGGTCCTGGCCCAGAACGAGCCAACCCCAGGCACAAACACAAGGCTTGAGTGGAGAATGGATGGGAGCAGCCCTGGGGAGAAGGAGGTGAAGGTGCTGGGGGATGAGAGCTGCACATGCTCCTGCCCAGAACCCCCCATGGGCAGTAGGGGAGGGGGATTCTGTCTCATCCCTGCTCAGGTGAGACCCCACCTGCAGAGCTGCCCCAGCCCTGGGATTCTCAACATGAGAAGGATGTGGAGCTGCTGGAGCCAGTCCAGAGGAGGCCATGGAGATGCTCCAGGGGCTGGAGCCAGGCTGGGAGAGCTGAGGGTGCTCACCTGGAGAAGGCTCCATGGAGACCACAGAGCCCCTTCCAGGGCCTAAAGGGACTCCAGGAGAGCTGGAAAGGGATTGGGGACAAGGGATGGAGTGACAGGACACAGGGAATGGCTTCCCACGGCCAGAGGGCAGGGTTTGATGGGATATTGGGAAGGAATTGTTCCCTGTGAGGGTGGGGAGGCTCTGGCAGAGGTTGCCCAGAGAAGCTGTGGCTGCCCCTGAATCCTTGGAATTGTCCAAGGCCAGGTTGGATGGGGCTTGGAGCAACCTGGGATAGTGGAGATGTCCCTGCCCACAGACAGGGTTGGAACGAGATGGGCTTTAAGGTCCCTTCCAACCCAAACCATTCTGTGACTCCATGATAAGATTAAAAGTTGTTCCGAAGGCTTACTTGACCAACTAGAGCCTGTGAGCAGATCTAACAAATGCAGTCAGGTTCTCAAGACTCTCCCAGACAACATATCCTCAATATAACCCCCACTCTGGAGGGAGAAATTAAACTGAGATCAAACCATGAGGTAACCGCTGCTTTATCCAGCCTGCATTGGGAGTTATCTGGGGCTCATTCATTTCTTGCTTGCACATCCCAGAAGGAAATGGCCAGGAGCCCATTTCATCAGGAGGTGACACAATGACTGGGAATGTGCTCAACACACAGAGAAGGCACAGAGGAAATCCAGCCTGGCTGGAAGGTGCTGCACTTGGAGCACACGTGCAGATCACCGTGCTGAGGAGGCGCAGCAGGCGTTTGATGAACAGCTCATGTCAGCAGGTATTTTCAAGCCGGAAACAGCCTGGATTTTCTCTTCCTGTGCCCATCAGCTGGGCTATAAAGGTACAAGAACTCTGTGACAGAGCTGACCCTGTCCCATTAAACATTTCCCTGAACATCTGCAAACATCACTGATTTTCCAGCCTGTGTAATGATCCTCACCATAATCCCACCAAGCTGAGGGCAACAACAGATCCATTTCCCTCTCAACCCTCCCATGGGAAAATAGCAATTAATTTTAAAAAACAAAAAAATGAGAAAAGCTTTTTGTCATAGTATATTAATATCTGTACTATTGCTATCACAGAGCTGTGCCAGAAACATTGATTTAATAGGCACTGCAAAGCAATTACCATGCAAATAATATTAGCCAGCAATTTATTATTTTTTTAGTGAAGTCCTTGTTTTGGCTAGCAGACCACAGTAACAGATTCCAATAAAACTGGGTAATTGAAAGAAATTGCAAGTGTCTAAATAGCTGTGACACCAAACATATGAAGCAGCAGTTCTCAGCCTGGCTTATTGGTCTGCTTGTGATTTCAAATATGGACAACCTGGGGAGCCAACAAAGGAACAGCCTACACAGCAAAAAGAGAGCACTGAAGCAACCAGAAGGAAAGATACTGAGGAAAACTCTCTTCATAGTGACATTAGCAAGGAGGACAATGGAGAATAATGTAGAGGGTTTAATACCTCTTGGAAAACAGCTTTCCTGCCTCAAATCCTTCCTTTTCCCCTAGTTTTCTTCATAAGAAACTTTTTTTTTTGAGTAAGTCTGTATTTTTTAAAGCAATATATGGTCGTTCATTTATAGCACAGGATTGGAGACTTGCTCAGATTAACTGAAATGTTAAAGTCCATGTTCAGCTTCAGAAGTTGCCCATTGATCCTCTTGCCTTGGATTGATCAGAATAGGATTTTACCTAAATCACTTCTGTGTTCTTCCTGTGACTACCAGAAAACAAACTAAGTTGTGTAGCTCTTAGCACACACCAGAGTGCTGTGACATTCACAAAATTAAGGAAACTTCACATTGTAAAACCTAAAATATTTAATTCCCATACAAAAGAAATACTGACAGCTGTGTACTTTGAGACATAATAAGATGGCTAACAATTAAATGATGCCTCCTAGAAATCTGGGACAGGAAAACATGTCACAGACAAGTCTGTCATCCCTGGAAGGACCTTTGAAGATCATCATATATGCATGCACTTTCTGAGCAGGGCCAGCAGAAGCCAGAAAGGTCACTGGAAAGCTGGTAGAAAATGCCAATAGCAAAATAGATGAACAATTTTTACAAAAAAACTTTCAGACTGTTTGAGACAGAAAAAAGCTCATCGTATTTTCAGCACTCGGTTCATCACTACAGGACTGATCAAGAAGCAAGGGAAGGGTCATGGGAAGAGCCTGTGCTGTGTAAAGCTGGTTTATGTACAAACTCAGCCTGTTACTGAATCCATCTTAATGCAAGTGAACAAACATAAATGTATCATAAAGCACATGCCTCCTTGGAAATAAATACCAGTCTCTTAATGTCTTTACATCTCTAATAATCTTAATTATCTTAATTAGTATTAATCTCTTAATTATGTTAATCTTACCTTACAAGGATACCTATGCTGGCATGATAACTGAATTAATACTTCAGCATTTTACAGTCAAAATCTGCCTCATTTCCTCAACAGTTCTTCAGGCAGAATGGCAGCTGACATGACAAAATCAGGCAGGAACACATTTGGCATTTGCCACAAACCTATATCAAGATGCACAGTCTTGACTCTGTAGCTTTGCCAAGGAGTAGGAGGATCCACAGGCAAGGATCCCAGTTTTAGACACCAGAGTTTTAAATACAGTAGAGGTGGGTAATAAAGCACCAACTCTCCACACCTGAATTCAGTGCTCAGTGTCAAAGCTTGCGTGGATTTTCACAAACTAGTGGCTCACAGTGCTGGGCTGATTCTGTCACTGCTGTTTCAGATGTGACACTTTTTGGCAGAGCACAAACCCAGGGTCACTGAGGAGAAGGTGCCATTGGCATTGCTGTTCCCATCTAAGTGAACAGTGGGATGTCTCCCAATCCAAACATGGATCAAGTTTTTCCCATGGAATGGAGGTTGGCCTAGAACTGCTGTGGCAATAAAGCCTAAAACCACAAAATCTGTAGGAGAGTTGAATTTACCCCTCACCACAGAAAACCTGGAGGAAGCCAAGCTAATTGAGCATAAATTGCAATCTTTTCATTCCATGTAGGCTTTCACAGCCAAAAGGTTATTTCTAGACCTCTCCTAGGTCTAGAAGTTGGTAACTCAGCTCAGTTAATTTCCAAGTCTGAGTTTACCACAGGAATCTAAAAGACTGACAAGGACACCAGATCACAGAGAAACCAGAACCTCTTTGGTTATGGAGCTTTTCCCTTTGCCTCATTCCACAGATGGGAGCTCAGCATGGCTGATGCTGATTAAACTGGAGCACGTCTGGAGAGATCTGGAGACAGATTTTTGGTTTTTCTCCTCAGACACATCACTCCATCAAAGACTTGGCTAAATCTCACACCAATCTCTAATTCTCAGCTGTCAATGCAGTGCTCCTCAATAACCTTGTTGTCTTCTTTCACTGTCAGGGGCTACCTTGGTTTATTAGACAGCTAATAAAACACAAACACTGGTGATTAGACAATTTCTTTAGAACTCTATGAAAAAGATTAGAGATTTGAAACATATCAATGCTATCAGAGAAGAAAAAAAAATGTTTTACTTCTGCCATGGTAACTAAGAGATGTGATTCTCAGATCACAGTCTGGTTCATCCAGAAGGTTTCTACTCCTCTAGTGATGTTACAGCCTTCATTTTTCTGGAAGTTTCTGCTAAATTTGTGTATTCAGCTGGCTGACTTCAGATTTTTCAAAGACAAGTGAAGATTCTCCAGAATTATGCTGGCAAGGGAGTATCAGCTCCCCCCAGATATCTGGAGGATTCTTGGGAGTGTGAAGGCAGGGCCCTGGACACATTTCCTTGCATGGATAGAAAATGAGTGGTCCCACATTTCAAAGTCAAGAAGGACCAGTCTTGAGCCATACAAGGACAGACCCACCAGAGAGGAGAGCAGCCTGCTGAATGTGACTTAGAACAGCCACTTCCAGAAGCAGCCATAATTTCCGCAGGAAATTCCACTAAAATAACTGAAATCACCTCCAGCAAGGTCCTTTAGCTCTGGCTGATTGTGCAATACAAGTTTCCCCAGCAAGGCTCACGAACTGTTGCACTCCAAATTCACACCCCACTTCAGAGAAATTTCCTCAAGTAGGTAAGTAATGTCTTTTGAAAATAGAGATTTGCCTAATGTCAGAAAAAATAACTCCTTGTAATAAGACACTGCCACCAGCATATCAAATGGCTGAATTAGAGCTAATTTAATACTTTCAATCTAGGCTGGTGTCACCAGCCCCTAGAACTACATCAGATGATATTCACAGGATAAGAAACTCTATTCCAGACAAGAGTGGCTCTGAAAAACAATACAAGATTTTCAAGTCTTTCTTAAGGAAAACTGTTCAATCATCTTATCTTCTATGTGGAGTAAGATAAGAAGCAATGAGCTCAATTTGGAATAAAAAAGATTTGTAATCCATATTAGAAAGCATTTGCTAACTGTAAATATAGTTCAGCAGAGAAGATGAAGAAAGTTATGTTTGTGCCCAGAATTTCAGTATTTGAATCCTTTATTGCAAGTGAACTGAATTAAGACTCTTCCAAGTAACTGTCAATATTATATTGCTTTTTAGGAACTGGAACATTTTGCATTCTACTACAAAAATTTAAGGCCTTCTTCACTTATGTCACCTCATAATATTTTGTTAATTTAAAGAAACCTACACACACAAATATTTGAGTAACATATAGATGTGCATGCATGCGTATTCACAAGTTTCTGACAGCACACAAACTAGCACGTAATTAAATCATTAAATTGAATTAAGGGAATTTTCAGGGAACATCTAACCTTGACAATAAAGCTGGTGGGTAGAAATCCCTGTGCTGGGATTCTGAGGGGTGAAATTCCTGAATGGCCCCCAGCCCCCCAGCAGGTCCGTGGGCAGCTGTAGGGAGAAGCTCAGAGCAAGGTTTGATGGAAGAGTTGGTGTCACTCAGAGGGGCACAAACTCACGTTTTTTCCTTTGGAAGTGCATCCATATATTGTCACTAATTCACTTTGGACAGACTGAACACTGCTGCTCTTCAAGGTAATGGAAATTCTGTTGATTGACAGCACAGACAGACCATTGCTTAGTGATTTTGAAAATAAAGTGTAATTGGAGACTGAAACAAGGACATGCTGTCAGCTTTATTCTATTTCCTTGTTTTATTTGTAACATAAAGGTAGAGTAGGACAGAGCTGTAAATCCCTGAGTTTATTTTATTAAGCTCCTAGTTTATAAATTGGACTATTTTTGATCCCTGCTTTTTTTCAGTTGCTTTCATTCCAAGATTTTTTGTTATTTCAGTTTAAAGAAGGAAGATTGCCAGAAGAAAGAATGGGCGTCACTAACTCAGATTGTTCATATTCAGAGCAGGACTAAAATTTGAACAATTCCAAACGGGTTTGACAGCAGGGATAAGGAACAGCTTAATTCAGCAATGTCTTTATAATTTCATTTCTAAAATATTGCATACAAGTCTATTAAACATTGTTATTCAGAAGCTAAAATGACAGAATAGAATAATGGAAAGCATTTTAAGAATCTATTTAGCTTACTTGCCTGCAAAAAGTCAAAATCAATTGTATCATTCTTGACAAATGTGGCTATTATCAACACCCGCCACTGATAAGGATTTTGCAGCATCCTCAGGCAAAATCCTTCTGTGCTTTACTCTCATTACTCCTATTACACTGTCCTTAATTCTAATCTAAACCTTTCCTGCTGCAATGTTATTCCAGAATATTTCTCCCATCCAGTAGCAAAATGAAACTTGTTTATTCTATTCCACTCTGCAGCAGCATTTTTTGTCATTCAGGACCTGGAGGAAAAATGGGTGCAATTTTCACTTCTCCAGACAAAACACCAGTTCACTCAATCTCCTCTCATAGATCTGATTTTTTTTTCTATGTCTTTGATCATTATTTTTATGTTCCTTTTCAATCAGACTTTATCTTTCTTGAAGTCTGTACCCCAAATTGACACAGCATTCAGCAGTGCTCTTCCCAGTGTGCTGGGGTGATATATCCTGCTTAGAATATCTTAGAAAATCTTAGAAGATCTGGCTGGACCAGGAACAGGTTATGGTGCATTGTAACTCACTGACATCTTTCCCAAAGAATCCCTGTACACTGGATTTGATGTCCCTTTTTATAAAATGCATGTTTTGGTAGGTAAAGATATCAGGGAAGAAGATCAAGGTAAGATGTTTGGGATGATAACAGGAAGATATGAGCACCTCTGCTATGAGGACAGAGGGTGCTCACCTGGAGAAGAGACTATTCCAGGGAGACTCAGAGCCTCTTCCAGGGCCTGAAGAGGCTCCAGGAGAGCTGGAGAGGGACTTGGGACAAGGGATGGAGGGACAGGACACAGGGAATGGCTTCCACTGCGACAGGGTGGGTTTATTTGGTACACTGGGGAGAAATTCTGCCATGTGAGGGTGGGGAGGCCCTGGCACAGTTTTCCCAGAGAAGCTGTGGCTGTCTCTGGATCTCTGGAAGTGTCCAAGGCCAGGCTGGATGGGGCTTGGAGCCACCTGGGCTAGAGGAAGGTGTCCCTGCCCATGGCAGGGGTTGGTTGGAATGAGATGGGCTTTGTGGTCCTTCCAACTCAAACCAAATAATTCTGTGATTTTATGATTTTGCTTTCTTATGAGTAAATACTGAAGTCCTGCATATCCACGCTTACTAGTAATTATTTTTTTTTCTCACTGTAGTCTGTGTTTTGTTTAATATCTCAGTTGCATTCATAAAATTCATGTGTATACATGAAACCACATTCTTTTAAGGCACCACTTTTCTTTGGGTGAAGCAGCTCATTCATCTAAATTGATCACACATAAATACATTTGCAGTAGCAGAGCTGTTAATTTATATGCCTATTTCAGCCAGGCACTTAACCAGAAATATCCTTATCCAGAAATACAGGCTTTCAAAGTGACCTAAACTGGGAATAAGCCATTAAATATAAAATAACAAGTCCTTCCTCTCACAACCTGCAGTCTGGAAATGCACCATATTGGAAAACACTTTTAGGAATTATTTGAAGGAAATTTTGTTTCAGAAAATAATTTACCCATCAGAACAATTACATACTGGGCAAAACACTACCAAGCAATACTGTTTTATAAGTGTATTGAGGGAATTTTTTTGTCATATGAAATGGTTTCATTTTCTTCTCCCTCCCAGGGAATGGCAGCTCTCCTGACAGTGCTGCAGTGCTTCCTCTGGATGTGGCCCAAGTAAGCTGACATTTGAGAGACATCACAGAGGTGACAGGAACTATATTAACTTTTAAAAGTTAAAAGCCAAAGCTGACTTCAGAATACCTCAAACAAAATCAATCATTCAGTATTGTGTAAAACAGGGTTAAATTACATCCCAAATATTATTTTAAGCTCTGATCTTGGTTGTAGGTTTTCATTAAACATTTTTAATAAATTAAAAAAAAAAAATACAACAAAGGACATATCAGGAAGAACGCTTTAATGAGAATATGAATATTCAGGTGGGAGATGTGAAAGCTAAAGCTCTGTAATGACCTGATTCAAAGGTCAGTGAAGCAAACAAAGAGACTTTACATACCACAAAATCACAGAATGGTTTGGGCTGGAAGGGACCACAAAGCCCATCTCATTCCAACTCCTGCCATGGGCAGGACACCTTCCACTGTCCCAGGTTACTCCAAGCCCTGTCCAGCCTGGCCTTGGACACTCACAGGGATCCAGGGGCAGCCACAGCTTCTCTGGGCACCTGTGCCAGGGCCTCCCACCCTCACAGGAAAGAATTTTTCCCCAAAGTCCCATCTAACCTTGCTCTCTGGCAGTGGAAGCCATTCCCTGTGTCCTGTCCCTCCATCCCTTGTCCCCAGTACCGCTCCAGCTCTCCTGGAGCCCCTTCGGGCCCTGCAGGGCTCTCTGAGCTCATCCAGGATCCCCTTCTCTAGGTGAGCTCCCCCAGCCTGGCTCCAGAGGAGATTTGCTGTAGACCTGATATTCACCAGCCAAGGATCAGCCCCTAATTGTCAATACACACAAAGGTATCTCACACACGTTTCTGATTTTTATCATAAATTCCCTGGGGTTTTCTTTCCCTTCTGCATTAAGCAGCTGTGTGCACACCCATCTCCCTTTCCTTTCCTCCAAGGCTCACAGCTTTGGGCTGTTCTTTCTTATGCACCTTCCCATGCAAACAGCTTCTTCCTCCACACCTTTCTTGCCTGAATTGTTTTGTTCCATCCTATCCTGTCTGTTTGCAGACCTGGCACCAGCATCTCTTCCTTGTCTCTCTCTCAGCTCCAGCTTTATCCCCTTCCACATTATCACAAGCAAAAACATCTTCATGGCACCAGTCCAGAAAGGTTCTCTCACTATCTAAGGCCTGTGGCTACAGACCTGAATTTACAATTAATTTCTCCATATGTAGCCACATCCTCTTTTTTTTATTTTTATTTTTATCTATTACAAGTCTTTTTCTTCTCTTTTTGCTAATTTCATGCACACATTTCCTGCAAGTGCATTGCATCCTCAAGGCTCACTTTTACTCAAAGCACATATTAAGCTAGAATGCCTTCCAAATATACTGAATTTCTAAGTTTAGCTGTAATATCAGGTTTTCAGACATTTGCTCCAGTTTCTGCTTGGGCTGTAATCTCTCTGGGACATGCTTTGTGTCTTCATTTGCATTCTGAATGTAACATTTCATAAATTATTTTTTTAAATGTGAATTGTTGTTGTTGTTGTTGTTCTTGTCACTTGTGACTTTAGCATTAAAGCTGTATCACAGCTAGCATTTGGAAAACTTGGTCTTTAGGAGGCTTCTGTTCAGTCCTAATTCAGGAAAAAATTGCCTGGATTTAATGAAATCTCTGACTAAACCCAGACTGACGTAATACTTCGATCTGTGAACACTGGAACTTTTCCATGACGTAAATGAATCCAGAGAAATAATCTAGAGAATATTATTAACAAGAACATTTATATATATATATATGATTTCAAGCTAAAGATTATCTGATTGGAGATACTTTTTTTGTGCATGTGTATGAGTAAGCACAGCCTGGTATGTCCTGAACTTTACTATTTTTCCATTACATTTATTCCCAAAAATTATTCTCATGTGGAAGCAGACAGAAATGCTGATTAGAACATATTAACAATTTTATCTGGTATATTCAGGATTAAGTATATCTTTTTATGAACATTCTTTTTTAACTGTCTCATTTTCAGATTTCAGAGCAAGGACTGCCAAGAGTTTGAATCCAATCAATTTCTTTGTGAGTCTACATGAGTAATTTGGATAAACCATTTTTGTACTTCACATGGACACTCCAGGACTGTTAAAAGCAGCAGTTCATCTCTTCATTCCAATGCAATCCCCAGCTGAATTAATGAATTCACTGCCTGGCCTTGAATCTTTAGTGTTTGATTTAGCACAGGCAGGGTAAATCCCATATATAATCTCCCCCTGGCACCTCTCTCTCTCCCCCCCATATGTAAGTGTATATATAAGATTATAATCCCATATAAATATATAAATAGATGGATATGTATATTCATGCTGACTGATATTTCTGTTCCAGCCACGCTATCACTATCAGTGAGATAAGACTAATCCTAAGAATTTCTTGAATTTCTTGTATTACTTTTACAATAATTTAATATCATCAAGTAGTTAATACTTATCAGAATCTTCTGCAGCTCTTAGAACTAATTTTAACAGCAGAGAGTGTGCCCACCCTGCTAAAAATACAGATGCAGTAAAGACAGAGAGCCTTTAGGAGAAAATAAGTTTCTATTATAAGGACAGAGACAAAATACTTCCTTTAGTCCCTCATTAGTTATCTATTTAAATGTAACTGCTGCTGTTGTTTTGCCTTTAGCAATGGCAGAGCCTTGGTGAAGGCCCAGCAGTGATCCCCAGTCAGGAGTGGCAAAGATCCCAAAGAGATTTCAGCCCTATCAGATAATAATGCTGCTGCTGGAAGCCCCTTCACCGGGATCTTCAGATGGCTCTGCTAAACATTTTTCTTTCTGACTTGCCAGCAGCCAAACTAACAAGACTTCAGTGACAAATGATCTGTTTAACCCTCCAGAAAGGAATCCCAACTTGGTTTTTAGGAGTGTTTCCATTTTTATGTCTGAACGACCGGACAAAGACACATCACCTTTTCAAGGAAAGTGAATGCAATCTCAAAGTTTGGAGAAGCATCTCAAGAATACCATTTCACCACAGTGTTTTTGTCTTTTTGTTTGATGGATTTTGGGAAAAGAAGAAGGTATATACAGAATACAATAAAAATCTGATCTACAGAAAGATTGCCTTAAATTCCTGGGAGGCTGTTTCCCTAATTAAGCAGAACAAACTAATTATGTATGTTTTTACCTTTCAGAGGTGGAGTCTGGAAACACCACAGATCTCCTCAGATTTTAAGGTCATTAATGAGTTAATGCAATGACAGAGTCAAAGAGAACAGGTGTAGCTGAGACTTTTGGAGGCTATTCAGTATTTCCCTTTCTCTGTGTCATTGTGACATGACCCTGTACCATCCAAATAACTTTTTTTTTTTTTTAATGTCAGACTTTTCAACAAAGTGAGTTTTTGTTCTATTGCTAAGTTTATCTTTAAAAAATTGTGAAGTTTTATTTGGTAAGAGATGCCCTCCTGTAAGGAAGTCTTTACTAAAGCAGTTAATTTTCACAGATGGATAAAAACCAAACCAGGAGACATCTGCAAAGTCGTTTTATACTTATAGAGCTCTCAGTATCTCATTGACTTTAGCATCAGATCTACTTCTTCCAGCACAAGGACATTATTTTTATGTAAAACCAAACTGGTCAAGGGACTTTTATTGATTATGTTCACTGAGCTGGAGTAAGTCCATGTTTGTCTTGACCTTCTTGGTCAAGACATTGTGGATTTTCAGCTTTAATCCTCCTTGTATTCATTTCAATCTCTCACAAACCACTGGAAGTAAGAGTTACATAATCAGCTTCAACAATTTCTTTTTTTTTTTTTTCCCATATCCATGCTTTTCAAACACCTACATACATATCACATCCTCCTGAGTTGCTCCAACTCCAATGTTTGAACTAATTCTTCATGACAAGATGTCAATGTCGAGCATTATTGAGCCTTAAACAGAGGCAGTGATTGCCAAATGAAATATTCCAGCATCTTCCCAAGCAAACTGTTGAGAGCTGATTGAAGGGAGGGGCTGATTCAGCTGCACTTACCTACTTTTCCAAAAATAGCTTTTTAACCTCTTTTTTTCTATAACATTGCTTTCTGTTTCTTTGCTCTGAAGGGTGAAACAGTTCATTGCTCTGAGGGCTCATATGAGAATTATGTTCAATTTTCATCACTGGAGCAGAAAAAGCTGTGAAGCCAAGGCACAGCAAAGACACTCTTGACAAATAATGTGTGGTCTGCTTTCCTTTCCTTTCACAATGTGATGGGATTGAGACAATGGTGCAGCTCAAAGGAAATTGTCATGGGCTCTTGAAAAAATAAACACAAGATTATCTTTCAATATTGAATCAAACATACTTCAACAACCACTGTTAAGGTGGGTGAGTCATAACGAGATGGTATTACACAGGCAGGGAAACAAAATTGGGAAAAAAAAGTGGAATTTTTTATTTTAATTACTGTAATATATCGCTAAACCATCTTTATGGTTTACCAAAAATTTAAGCCAGGCCAAAGAAGTGGAAATCTGGCATAATTAATATTCTTTTTGACAACTGTGAAATTCCTGTTTTCAGTTTGTAATTCAGCTGAGCTGATGACAGATTTCTCCTCATCATCACTGATTTATGAGCTCATCTTGTCAACTTTTCCCCCCTTCCCACACTATGTACACAAGCTGAGGCAGTTTTTAATCCTCAGAACAAAGGACAGCATTTCAAGAGAAACTATCAAATTGTGCATATCCATAACTGCCTTTTGAAATCAAGCAGATTTTATCTGGATGCCACAGCTCAAGTACTCTAAGGAAAGGGCACAAAGAGAAAGCAAAACTAGAAGAACAGCATATGATCAGAGTCTGAATGTCTCATCTCTTTTTTCTAGGATTTTGAATTTTAGTTTGGTTTTTAGCTTTTTTATTTATTTAATTTATTGGCTTTTGGTTTTCTATTAGATGGAACCTGATAATCTGCTCATATTCTACTTAAATAGAAGGACTTTCTTGAGAAGCAAGTGAGTTGTTGGATCATTAATTAGCACACTGCTACTAAGAATATGATTAATAGGATGAACAATTATTCATCTAACATTGATATCATCCAAAGAGGAGAAATGCCCAATGAGTATCTATTTAGGTATCTATAAAACATTAGCTGATAATGGAATATTTCACATTCCAGAGTTAAGAAGGAAAATATTAAAGAGTAACTCCAATTGAAGCTGGAGATTTGAATCAGAATGTTTAATTGGTTTGTGTTAGAGAACATTAACAGATCTAGTTGGCCAGTGCTCTGGGGTGGAAGAGGAAAAAGTACACAAAGGAAAATTGCCATAAAAATGCATTTCAGAAGTCAAACCAAACAAAAGGAGAAAAGGAGATATACAGTTATTTTGGGGCTGGAATTTTTACAACTTCTCATTTTAGGCAGAGAAACCTAACTGAATATATAAACATTTCAAAAATTCCAGAATTTAACTTCTCAAAGTAAAACTTATCATCCAGTTCTTACTGTCTATCTTTCCTCTTTTACAACTGCAATCATCTTTTTGACCTCACCCCTCCAACTCCAAGGATAAGGCTTGGAAAACAAGAGTGTAGCCATGCAATTATGGTACTTTTATTATCAGGTAGTCTGTCCTTGCATGGAGCTGCAGAACAGGCAGGTAAGAGAGCCTGCTGATTCTCCTGATTAGCTGAGTAATCAGGCAGTTGTTTCTCCAAATGACCTTGCCTGTTATGATACAGTTTATTATTATCAGCTTCCTTACACTGCCTGCTCTCTAAATACTCCTCTCTCTATTGTAATCTCTTCCTTGACTCAAGAGAATATATTTTCTCCTTTACTTTTCTTCCACTGAAACTGTCAACATCTCTCACAGTGCTTCCTCTTTGACCTCTTGGATCAAGGTAATTGAATGCTTATCTCTTGTTTTTAAATGATACCATTTAAAGTTTCATTTCAAGAATATTTCACGCCACATATGATACACACAAGTTTCTGTAACCCTGCCAGAAAAGGAAATTTCTCCAGAAACACCAGGGTCAGTTAATGTTTCTGGTTCACTCATCAAACATCACATTAATTCATTCAGCCTGAAATTCATACAGGAATTTGTTAATTGTATTTAGGGGTCAAGCTCTACAGAAACCTTGTAGGAAGGATATTGTGTAAGAGTTTCTTGGGTACATGCTCCAGAACAGTGGTGTGGGAAATGCAGTGTCTTTAAACAACCACATTTGCAAGAAAAAGGGTATTTAATTTGAATAACTACCAGGTCCATCACTCGTATGTGCTTCTTTTTGCTCTTGGTCCTACAAAGGCAATTCAGTTTACGTGTCTCAAATGCTAGAAAAAAAATAAATCAGTGCAAGGAGTTTTGTTGATGTAATTTATGGAGCTAGTTTAGAAAAAACACAGAATGTCAGCAAAGGGAACTATTTTTATCACAGTCTATTGTTTAACAACCCTTCACGGTCAACAAATTTAGTGCACCTATAAAATGCAAGGCAGCTGCAGGGGATGAACCAGCAGTTTAAAAATACTAAAAAGCCAAAAATTATCCAAACTCCTTCTCCCTGATGCACTGATATTGCAGGGAAGTGAAGTGTATATACAGTTTTTACAAAAAGTTGTCAGTTTTAAAATTAGACAATTTTTAATAATCGCAATTAAAGCAATTATTAAAATTAGGAGAGTGACTGTCCAGAGCTGCAAGCTGACTTGCTGTGCTCAAAAATAAGCAGAGAAGTCTTCACAAGCCTGAAGTCCACAGAAGAATGTTGTGACATGTAACAGAGAACCAAATTCACATTTAATGAAACTTTTAACTGAAAATTTTTAATGGTCCAAGCTTCCAAAAGATAAAATTTCATTAAAATAATGTTGTAGGGGGGTTGATCTTGTTTTTGTTTGATTTGCATCCTGATGGCATGGAAAACCATTAATCATGGGGCTCACTCTCCAGTTTCCTGGGGGAAAAAAGGAATTGCTTGAAAAAGCCTTGAATTTTTTCCCTGTTCATTAGGTTTCATCTAGCCACCAAGTATCTGGCTCTGTATTGACTATTTTTGTCTTTCTGCTTCCATTCCTGCTGCTGTCAAGCCCACATCCCTTCTCTCCCCCACTGAAATCTCCATCACCAGCTCTGCCCTTCAACCTCCCTACCTGCTCCTCTTCCCAGCACTCTTGCACGATTTCATCTCCTCCCCTGGAGTCCAAGATACAGCTCAAAGATTTGGGCATTGACAAATATTTCTGTGAAAAGCTTGCTAAAAATCTCAAGGAAAAGAAAAATCACAACAAGGAGCTGGAAGCCTGTTCCAAGGAGCAATGAAGGAGAACCTTTCCCCACCTGGCTGAAAACCTCCAAGGCAGCACAGGGCAGACTCTATTAATGCTTGGCTGAGTAATATTTAGCTTAGAAATCTGCTGTGTTTAGCAGCCAATAAATATTTGATCTGTGCACTTATACTCCTTGCAGAGCCTCCCTGTACTCAGCAAAAGGTGCCCAAACAAAGGGATGCACAGGGCTAAATTTTCCTGATGATTTTACCAGTGATAGAGCTGGTGACCCCTGATCTTACATTGTTGCAAGAACAACCCAATCCCAGCCAAAAATCTCACCATTCCAAAGAAAAATCACAGCCACTGTCGGCATTTTGCAGCAGCTTCCTAAGTACTACGTGTATTTATGCAGGCTAACAATTCAACTTTATGTTATGAATGCTGGTTTATCTTCCATTTTGTGCTGGAACCTTCAAGAGAGAAGCATTTCTGCATCAGCCACAGCACTGAATGTGGAGGACAATCAGAGTCTGTGAGGTGGCTGATTTTTCATTCAAATGGAAACAGCATGGCACAAAGAGTTGGCCACTACCCCAAAGAATCCATCCTGCCAGGCTGCTTTACAATCCTCCACTTTAGGAGATGGATCACCTGGTTCCTTTCCCTGCTTTTTTTTTTTTTTTTTTTTGAGAAATTTTCAAGTAACACTCCTTTATTGCCAGGATTCAGGAGCAATTTTTAATAGTCTGTTTTTCACTTGGAGCGTTTGGTATTTTCCTAAGGAGCTGAAATTTCTTAGAAGGTGCTCAAAAACACATCTTTGAGTAGGTGGCCTATGAATTCTCCTCCTGTGGATAGTTTTGAAGTCAGCCAAGAAAAAGTGGTTTTGGTTGTGGGTTGTGCTTCCTTTGAGGATAGATTAAATTCAGGACAAAACATGATCAGTGGGAAAAATAAAAAATGAGCTTCTCAGTTGCTAAATGACCTGCCATAGCCTGATAGCCATGGTCTAATGCTATTTATTCACAGATTCCACTTTTTTTTTCAATGGCAAAGCTTATCAAAGTGGCAAAAGCCATTTAAAAATGACAGAAAACACAGCAGACATGAAGCATTTCTGTACAATCATATCCAGGTAACTCTTCTCACATCTTCCCTTTGGCTGAATGTGGAATTTCTACATACTGGACCTTATTATCTCTGCATTTCAGAGACTTTTGATGCCTCTGTTCACTTTTTGCAAAGAAACTTTTGTTTTCAGTTCTGAGGGTCACTCTAAGATCAAAAAGCCCTTGTTGATAATCAAAAGCCTAAAGTTTTCTGTGTCTCTGGGTCTTTGACTTCAAAATACCTACCAAAAAATCAGTGCAAAAGGAACAGCATGGAATTTCATAGAATCACAGAATTTCTGAGGTAATTTATCCAGATAATCTCTAACAATATGGAGACAGTGTTAATCAGGAATATTACCTATTAACAAATTTACACATGCATCAGCTTTGTGTAAATTCACTTCATAACCTGAATTATGAATTCATCCAGGTCTTTCAAAAACATTTCTCTTTGTCTTTTGTTCCACAAGAAAAGCAAGTGCTTTCTCCTAAGGATAGATTTTCCATATATATATATCAGAATATTTCAGTTCATAGCATACATCAACAAGTGAACATATCAAAGGAAAAAAGAAATATCTCTGCTGAGGGATTGGAATAGATGATGTTCAGGATAAAACTTCAGGAAAGGGTCTGTGTAAGCTGGTAGCTGATGTTAGACTGGGATGGGTTTCTCTAAATCAGCTTTCCAGCTCCCTGCTTTCTGATCCTGGGGTCTGGTGGTGGGTTAAAGGAGAATATTTTATACAAGCTAATAATAATATCCTTACCAATACTGCAAATGATTTATGTGAGACTGCAGAACAGTCTGCATTCCTGTCTCCCTGTGCTCATAACTCCTGCAAACCTTCACACTCCTCGGGTTTGTTTCTGTCAAAAAGATATTTCCACTTCTTTGGACAGAAGAAAGAGCTCCAATATGAGCAGGGGAAATAATTACAAAATAAAATGAGAACAAAGCTGGAAAATGAGTGTGACACAGATCTGCATTTATGGCTGAAATCAGCCTGGCTTGAGCACAGCAGGGACACAGCACCAAAGTTCCCTGAATGTACCAACCACAGCTTTGGAAATAAACTGAAATCATACCTGGCAGGAAAGAGAGGTGGATTCTTCACATTTTTTGCAGTGCTATGGAATATTCTGTAGTTCCAAACTGTTCCTGAGCTAATTTCACAGTTAGTCTACAAAGGGAACAGCCCCAAGAAATGTGAATAAATGAATTACTTGAATTCATTCATTAAAAGGGAGAGATAGTTCTGGCACAAACCCATTACTCACTAGCCTGCTTACATAATTTTTCTAGACCTGTTCATGCTGCTCTGTGTCTCAAGCTTACAGGTGACAACAGAGCTCCTCTAGGAAGATAAACTGATCCACAGACACACATTTTTTCCACACTAATCTTCTCCTTCAAAGAGCACATAAACAACAGCACCGGGAACTCCTACATAAATCACACAACTCAATAACTTTTCCACCTGCATATTTTTCTAATCCTGTCTTAAAAGATGCTGTGATTCTCCAGAACAGAAAAAGGAAGCTCTTTGTCTCTGCAGATGAAGAGAAAACAAAAAATAAAATACGCCACAGAAAGTCAATGTTTGGGATTTCTTTTTCTTTTTAAATAAGAAAATCTTGATTCATCAGTATCGGACAACTTTGTCAAGATTTTATTTCCCTTTCCTGAACTCACTCTCTGAAATGAGGAAGACAGACAAAAAATAATTCCAAAAGACAAAGGGCAGAATAAATAATTCCCCTTGTTACAAAGCAGTGAATGTCTAACTGTGTGTGCAAAGTGAAAGCTGCAGTGGGAGACACTAATTCCACACTTTTATTGTTTTGATTGCCAGGTTCAAATTCCTGTATCAATTCCTGTGCTCCTGCTATTCTGTGGGTCTGTGTTTCAAAATACCTTCTGCATTCCACGAAAAACCTTCATGGCAAAAGAAATGGCTTTTGTAACCCTCATTTTCAGTAATTTTTTCTGGTATATAAACACAAAAACACACACATATGTGTAAATAAACACAAATTTGCCTACAAGGGCAACAGGCAAATAAAAGGCATAACTGAAAGCCACAGAGTAACGTGTGGAATTATGACTTGATTGAAACAGATTATTTCCATTATTAGAGACAGCACTCTATTAATATTAAGGCTAAATAACTGCAATGCTTAATTATTTGATTAATCAGGCAGCAGGCTCTTCTTGGGTCCTCTCAATAAACTCTTACAGACCCTTGAGGCTGAGGTCTCCTGTGGCTGAGAAGCTGGGACAGCAAATCATGCAGATACAGGAGTTTTTCTCCTCCTATATTTTCTCCTCAAGGCTGACAATACACATTTTGAGAAGATAGGGAGGAGCAATTCTGAGCAAATCAGGCCATAAAATTGTACAATTGTATACAGTTATGAACAAAAACCTCCTTTTTATCTTTTTTTTTTTTTTTTTAGGAAGGTATATACATTTTGAAGTCTAGACATGTTGACATTAGACACAAACATTAAAGCCTTCAGATGGTACCTGAGCTGAGATTATGTGTAACCCAACCAGAATCTGACTCAATTGATTTTTAAGACCCTTAGCAGTCTTTCAAATTCCCACCTGATCCATTTAACTCTGCCTGCTGCCAGGTACCAAAGGGATTATGGCTTTGCACCTGCTAGAAGTAATTGATTTAGGATGAGAGAAGTCTAATTTTAAGCATAGAAGTGCATTCCTCAAAGAAATCCAAGCCCTCTGTGTGAATAAACAATGATTTAGGGAAAATTAAACTTGGGATTTTCACTCCGTAGGCTGATGAGAAAGATGCTCAGCCATGGCAGTGAAACATCAGTGATATCAATGCCATTCTCAAAAGAATTGTGAAAATCTGAGGATTGTAGGGGGAAGTCCTCTCTCCATCCTCAGGCTCCCCACATTGTTTACCTGAGCCCTGATCAAGCAGACAACAACAGCTATTTTTAGGCTAAGTAGCAGAATAAGCAATTAGAATAGAAAATTCAATATTAAGTGCATGGTGTGACAGCCCCGCTCCCAGGAGTTTCCTGGTGCCACCACAGAGATCATCACAGGAGGGGCTGATGAAGATCACCAGATGTCCAAGCTTTGTTTCACTGCCAAACAAGTTAAAATAACAGCTGAAAACAAATGAACCTATTAGCATTGGCTGAATGGGGAAGGAATTAAAAAATAAATTAATCCCTCCAAATCAGAAGAATTGGGAGGAAAATTCATTAGCAAAATTTCTGCAAAGGCTCAGGGTTTATAAAAGAAGCTTGAAACCCTTTTCACTTCAGAAACCTCTTAACAACGTGATATTCTACAGTGTCTTTTTACTTATTTTTGTATTTCCAAAGTGAATGTGATTTTGTCTTAGAGGAAATTATTTATATAATAAATCATCAGACATCACCAATCTAAGAAACTGTTTTGACCACCTATGTAAAATGAACTGAGTTTTAAAGGTCAAATTGAGTTTTCTATTGTGGTTACAGACGGGTATAAACTCTGGGGAAAAAAAATGCAGCCTATATAATTTCTATCATCATTAAAATGTCATGACATTCAGTCCTTAAGCTACAAAGACCATTCTGAAAATTGAAAGGAAAACAGATTTTGAAATAAAGGACATGACCTTCAGTTCTTTACCACTGCACAGAAATTAAGGTGAAATTACATGCTCCTAACATCCAGATTGCATTTACATTTCACAAAAAAAAAAAAAAAAAAAAAAAAAAAAAAACCAAACTACTGAAAGCATTTACAAGAATTCCAGAAGAATTTGATCCCCCAAATTCTTGGATATCTAAAAGTTTGGATGATAATATAGCATACTTATGAGAATCTTTTATGTAATATCCACATTCTTTTACAAAGCTCTTTAACATCTATAACACCACTGCAGAAAATCACCCCATTTTATCACACATCTGTGACCTTTAATAACTCAGCCACTAAAATATCAGAAATAAACATTTCCCACCTATTATCAATAAGAAAGGCGAGCACAGGTGTAGGAATTTACAGCCTTGATGGTGGCTGAGGGCAGATTGCAAACTCCCGTCCCACCGAGACCATTTCCCACTGAGCTATTGGTGCATCAAGGCTTGAAATCAAACACAGGTCCTATGGTCCACACACCATTTTTCTTTCCAGAATATCATTTGATCAGACTGCAGCAATGTGACCTGGAAAATCGAGAAACCCTGAATCATAAATTATACCACACCTCTGCTAACAGGATGGGCAAGCTGGGAAGTTTCACTTTTAATCCAGTTTAAGGCACGTTGGCACTCCCGAGCCTCATGCTGGTGCTCAGCCTGAGCTGGGTGACTTCACAATTGTGTTTTCTCAATATGCAATAGTAACAAAATGTAATAAAAATGTTAATGAGGTAAATTAAGTGAAAGAAGTTAAATGATGCTGATCATATCATAACTCTCTGTCAGCTACCTTGTGCACAACATCCACCCTGAGTTAAGGGAAGGAGGAGGCGTCAGCTGTTCTTTGTATTGAATGTGACGGTTTTTGAAACCTAAAAAGTCTCCTTAGATAATGAATTCACAATATAAATTCAAAAAGAAAATATTTTTAAGGGGTGTGGAATATCTTTCGTTCAGATGTTAATTTCTAGGAAGGGAAGGGAAAAACTTGCAATATACCCAAAAACATGTCAAAAAGAAAATAGACTGGATATATACTGGTGATAGTAACTTGCTTGCTTTCTTGTTCTGTGTTTCTCATGTATTTTCCCAGGAGCTTGAATTTCCAGGTATCTGAATTGTAGAAAACAGCCAGACTCTCCAGACAGATTTAATTCCCCTTTTGGTAAGTTACAGAGAAGCAAAATGAGAGGCAGAAACTCCACATCCCACTGCTAATTCCCCTGGGCCTTTGTCCAAGCTCACACCAGCCAAAGGAATACATGAGTACCAAAAGGCTTCAAATCCTCACTGCAAAGCTCCCTTGGATATCTAAAAATGCAGAGCACCTCAGTGCTCCCAAATGACAAGTTGTCTCAAACTGGAAAGTCAAAAAAGAGAAAAGAGGGAGAAAAAAAGAACAAGGACAAACAAAAGGAAAAATAAAGAGAAATTATTTGCTTCCATGGATAGTGGAAGTATCTGGACATGAACTTTGGATTGCTTCAAAATACTGTAGGCATTTTTGTCATCTCACATCAAGCCTTTACCAGAGTCTCCTTGACAGACACAAAATGTACATTTTATAGCAATAAACAGCAAATTCCTGCTTTCCAACTTGATTCTAAAATATATATTATGATAATTTAAGCTCTATACACCTTGTTCTGGGTATTTCCTTGATTGTACACCTAGATTGGTTCATTACTGACATAAATACTGGCACAGAAAATGCTGGGATACAATGCAGTGTAAAATGAGATGATGTATCTACTCTAAATTTCAGCTATATGTATCCCAGTGTACCTATATATATATATATAAAGAAAACTTAATAAAATATAATATATAATAAAATAATATATATTAAATATATATAGATATAGAATAAAAACTTTTTCTTGCTTCTTTTTCATATTGCAGTCACTTGCGACTCATGCTCCTTTCCCTTAGCTCTGTGTATCTCACTGCACCCTCTTTTATCCACTTGCACTGTTAATATTCCTCCCACACCTGCATTTCCTGACCTGTGGGGGCAGAGGTGTCAGCACAGAGTTCAGCACAAAGACGTGGTACTGACTTCCATCACATTTGAATTTATTTGCTTTCAAGAGCAGTGGAGTGGTTCTGAGAGTTAATTCTGGTTTATTTTTTTCATGGTTGGATGAGACTTGACTTCACATTGATGACTTCTCTCCAGTCTAGATCTCTCCAGAAGCAGCCTAGATCATCTTGGAATTGCCTACACCTTGTTTCCCTTGACTTCCTTGCACCAAGTTTTATTACACCTGCCTGGCTCTAACACTGGCCCCTTTCACCACCATCCTGCTGTACGTTTTTGGTTCTCCACTACACCTGCCCTGCTGCTGGAGGCCTGGAGTTGCTGCATTTGGTGTCTGACCCATCACAGCCTCAGCCTCCTTCTTTCCCAATGCCCAGAACATTCTGAGGGCTGAACCATCACTGTCCATCTCTTGCCTCCTCTGCTGTATTGGGCTGGCAAAACAACCTCACAGGCTCTTAGTAGGTTCTGTCTCCTTTTTATTGCTTCCCTTTTCTTCATTTCTGTTATTCTCATATTGCTGTTTCCCTATTGTTCTGGAAAACCCATCCTTGAGGATATTCAGGTGTGCCTGGATAAGACCTGGGAGCAATCTGATCTAAGATGACCACAGGCTTGGAACAGAGACTTTCACAGGTCCTTTCCAACCTAACCTTTCTGTGCTTGTCTCACAACTAAATGGGAAGGAGGATCTGAATTGTTCATTCTGTCTTGATGCTGGGTATTACCCATGAAATCTTTACAGCACCATCAAATCTACCAAACTTTGCTCTGTATTTTCTTGACTTCCTTTCTTTTGTATGGAACTCTTATTTACCTTTCTTTTTCCTTTGCCACCAACACGCTTTGTTACTTCACGGGTAGTGAGATGAAGTAATCCTGTACCCAAATTCCATGTATAGCTCTCTGTCATTGCTATTTGGAGCCATTTCATTTGCTCAGATCTGCTTTTCTCAGCAAATGATTCACAATTCTCATGAACACTCCTGCTGCTAATTACAGATTCGTTAACATTTTCAAGGCTACTCCCAAATACCACAGTTCTAACACTGCAGCATCTTCTCTTTCAGTTTTTTATTCCGTGCAAGAGAAAATGTAGAGAGCTCTTGAACAATGATCACAATCAACTGAGGGCATGAATCATCAAAACACACATAATTCCTTACCTTAGTGCCTTCTTGAGCTATTTCCTCCCCAAAATAAGGTTAGAAATTCTTAATTCCAAACTTGCAATTTCTGTTACCACTATAAACCCAGTGCTTTTATGCTGGTGGGATGGTGACTCTGGCTGCAGCACCTATGGAAATTTATTCCAAATTTTGGACTCACCAGACAGTGATCTCTGAGAAGCGCTGGCTTCAGGTAACAGCATTTAGGAGACTTTGTACCAGTACAGAGAAACTCTTGCTTTGAGCTGGGGCACTGCCAGAGATTCTGCAACTGCAGGTTGTCTTCAAGACTGACTTTCCCTTATCCCCTCCAAAAATTTATTTCCTGCACCTGACCATGTCTCCAGCTTAAAGAGACACCAGTGTAAATGCAGAATTTTAAAGATGTAAAAAGATTGCATAGGGAAAGTTGGAGAGCCAAGATTCCCAAGTATATTTAGTTTTAGACTATTTGGATTAAGAAAAAGTTTGGTCTTTGGGGACGACCAGAGATGTTTTGTCCAGGGAGGCTGTGGCTGCCCCATCCTCGAAGGTGTTCAAGGTGAGGTTGGACAGCGTTTGGAGCAACCTGGTCTAGTGGAAGATGTCCGTGCCCATGGCAGGAGGTTGGATCTGGATGGTCTTAAAGTTCCATTTCAATGCAAACTGTTCTGGAATTCTCTGATAAGACCCCTCTTTTTTATTCTTTGGTTTTGGTTTTTTTTTTTTAATTTATTTGCCTTCATTAATAGAGTTTTTAATGAAGTCCCATGAATAATTCTAGTGAGAAGCACAGCTGGAATGCAGCTTTCCCACAGCACCACAGAGAAAATGAGGATTAACTGAAAGTCTTGAATCACTTTTCTTTACCATAGAAAGAGAAATGTGAAGCACTCCCCTAAAGGAAAATTTTATGTAAACCAGAGTGGATTACCAGCATGGCCCCAGCTGCTCTTGGATTAAAATATGGATCTGCCGTTGCAGAAATTAGAATCACCCAGAACTCTGCTGAAATTGATGTCACGATGCTGAGAGGGACGTATGGAGGATATATGATGCTATAAAGGACGCAACCTCAGAACCAGATGGTCTGATCAAAACCCTCTCTATGTCTGAGAAGAGTCTTACTGATTTTTATAGGATTTGAATGGTTTCTTACTGTAATAGAACTTCCTTTGTTGCTGGAAGATATTCTCCATTATTCTGCATCTAAAAGTTCAAAGCATATCTTGGTAATTTCCATTAAAAAACTCAAACCTTCAATTACAACTTTCTGCTGATTTATTCCACTTTAATTTTATAGAGATCAGTCAGAAATAAACCCAACTTACTGCATCAGATCTTTCTTTCTCTAACATAACATCTTTCTAATACCCCAAAAAGATCAAGAAGGCAAACTCTGTAACAGAGTTGGCTACTTTCAGTACCTGACTGTTGAGATGTATTTTAACAGGTAGGGTTCATGTTACAAGTAGTAAGTAAAATATTTATTTTCAAAAATATTTAACAGCAGCAGTGGAAGAATCACCACTGAACATCTTGGTTTTCATCAACAAGAAAATATGGCACAGAATCAGATAATAAATGCAACCTGGTGAGGTGGTTTAAGAATATTTCTGGAATAGTCAAGTGAAGTTAAATCTTCTCTACTGAAATTAAACAATGAAAATGAAGATTTTAAAATAACCCTGAATTGAGTGCATTCCTGAGAATACTTCATCTTAAGTAATACTTTCAACATAAAAATAAAATTTTACCTATTAAAAGAAATCTAAATTTTATTTCCAGTTATGGTGAAAAGATAGAGAAAACAGAAATTCAGGGAAATATGGATCAAAGAAAAGAGTAAATACACGGAGGGTTTAAAAATAAGACTCAATAGCTGTTTTCACATTGTTTTCCTGCATAGGTATTACTACAAAATGTAGTTTCCTATCATCAAAGGGGTATCGGGGACAGCCAAAGGTCATACAGAGACTCCATCATCAGAAGGCATGAAAAGACACTTTAGAAATCCACAGTTCTTATAGAAACAATGGTGGACCATAGACCTGATTGGCTTTTAGGAATCTTCTGTCACACTACTGGTGAACTATGAATAGCACACTCTGGAGAACCGTATCTATAAACAATGGTTACAGAAAGAGAGATAATAATTGCTTGAATCCTTTTCTCTAAGTTTCCCACAGCTTCTACACAGCTTCCCAGGATTCTCCTGGGAGAACCATGTCTCTCTCTGTTCAGAGGATAAGTAATTCCACAGGTTTCCTCTACTTTGTTTTTTTTAAAACTGTCCTCCTGAAGTGTGTTCCTTGCTTCCTCACATATTCCATTTTTCACTCCTCAGCCTCTCACCCCGTTCTTTCCCCTCTCTTTTCCTTTTCCTGACAGACACTTGAGTGGTTTTGCCCTTGAGCCCCAACCTCTCCATCAGGGCTGGTCCCCTGCTCCATCTAGTGGGATCACTGCTGCTCCAACAGCCTGCAGTGCCCAGGGAAAGAGATGGGAGCACAGGGAACCCGGCCTTGGACACAGCTCCAGACTGGGGCTCATTTCCCACTTACATCCAGCTCTGAAATCCAGTTTATTTTACAAAATGTGGAGTGTGGCATTCACATGATTCCTTCACCCAGGGTTTTTCTCCTGGGAAGCTGAAAGGCAGCAAAAGGCCTCCGAGAAAAAGGAAAACAATTCTTATCTCATTTGCTTCTGTGTTGTGCTCATCTGGAATGCATTTGGAGATTGTTTACCCACAGGTGATTGTTTCATTGGATTCTGCTGTGAGTTGTTTTCACTCTTTGGCCAATCAGGGCCAAGCTGTGTCAGGACTTTGGAGAGTCACAAGTTTCCATTATTATCTATTTAGGATTCAGTATCTTTTCTGTATTCTTTAGTATAGTTTAGTATAGCATTCTTTAATATAATATATTAAAATGAAGTAGTAAATTAGCCTTCTGATAAGATGGAGTCCTCCTCATCATCCTCTCCCCTCTTTGGGGTTGCCTGCATTTATAATAGTGGAGCACAATCCAAAATTGCTGCTGGTATTTCCTGACCACTGTACCAAGAGTTCTCAACACCTGTGGATTTTACAGAATGTCACAACAGGGTTTTTATCTTGCCTGTATCAAACAAAAGTAAATGCACACCAGCAGCTTGGTATTAACACCCAAAGAGCCAGCCCTGCCTAAAGATGCACAACTGAAAGTAAATTGATTCAAGTCCTTCCAAGCTTTTGCAACAGACTCTGAGCACCAATTTGGTAAATAAAGTATTTAAGCCCTCAGTGCTATGTGGGTTGCTGTAAGATTAATATTTGAAAGTCTTTGGCAGTGCAGAAAAGGTCTTTAATTTATTTTCACTCTAGGAATCATGGTCAGCATTAGCACAGGAAGCTGGCTCTCTGGTTGTTCTTTTAATATCAATGTTTTTGTGGTACTTCCATCTCTTGATTTTGTTTATTCACTGTGCAAGGGGCCCTGAAGCACTGACTCGAGGAAGATCTGTCCTCAGCACACACTAAGTAAACTTGGATCTCACAAGTGGGCTCAGATTTATTTGCATTGGTAACAGCTGAGTTAGCATGTCCCAGGAATTTGGAATTTAACTTGGCTGGGATTCAGGCCAGCAAAATGAGCTCACCTGAGCCCAGCCAGGAGAGGGTCAGCAAATGCATCCCCCACCAAGCAATGTGACATCCAGGCTGCATAAACCCACCAAGCAATGTGACATCCAGGCTGCATAAACCCACCAAGCAATGTGATGTCCAGGCTGCATAAACCCCTCAAGAATATCATGCTAATGTCACTGAAGTTGGGAAGACTTGAGAGGACTGAATGCAAACCCCTAGTTTTAGATTTTGCCAGCTTGTGGGACAAGGAGGCTGCTCTGTTTGTTGGATGTCAAACACCAAAGTCACTCCTGCTTCAGCTGGTGCATGGCACACTCACATACACCCACTCAAATGACACAGAAATCCAGACTTTTCTATGCCAGTCCACAGAACTCTGCACATCACAGCTGCTTTAAATATATGGCAACTTCAACACCAGACATGTTGGAATGAAGAAAACATTTATGGCTGCCTCTTCTTTAGGAGAGATGGGATAAGTGAACAGTTCCAGAAATTAGTCCTGGAGTCCCAGCAGGACTTTAACAGTGCTATCAACTTTTATCCGTGATAATTACACAGGGTTGGAACCACCAAATCCTCACCTGGAACATATAAATGGGTATTTCCAAACTGATGTAGTAGAGTCCATCATGTAGTTTAGGCCCTCGTGCAGCTAATGGACAAGGCCATTCAGGGCAGAGATAGAATTATTGGCTGCCACAGGTGCCCTGAGTATTCCCAAGTTAGGAACTGAACTTGCTATCAGTGTCCCTTGGTGAGGGTCTGCAGCGAGAGTCCCCAGGCAGGTGTGAAGGAGAGCTGTTCTATTGCAAAAACCAGGCCTTTTTCAGCAGTTAGCCCATTGTCATGGTTTTAAATCATAACACACATTAATTCAACCAACCACCACACACCATGATGTGAACACACAATGGTTTTATAACTTGTTTTTCTACCCTTAATTCAGCTGAGTCTCTTTCCGACAGTCCTGTTCTACTTAGCCAAAGTCACAGGCCTGAGCCATGGTTTTACAAGGCCTCTCTTTTATAAATCCTTTCTTATCTGTAACACCTCAATTAAGTCCATGAAGCTTTGTGTACCACAACTTCTCTGACTCTGAATGCAAACCAGAATGGTTTGGGCTGGAAAGGACATTAAAGCTCATCCAGTTTCCATCCCTTGCCATGGGCAGGGACACCTTCCACTACCCCAGGCTGCTCCAAGCCCCATCCAACCTGGCCTGGAACACTTCCAGGGATGGAGAGAATGGCAACTTGGGCTGCTCTCTTGCATTGTCTGCTGATCTAAATGGCTTTAAGCAGCTTTGGAAGCTCATGTTTGTACTGAACGCAGTATTTAGGAGGTGAGACCACCACCTAAAGCAGAGACCTAAAAAGCAGAGACCACTGCAGCACTGAGTTTTGCTCTGGTGCATGTATATGCGTTTATCTAATAATTCCATGTTCCTGTGACTCCATCACCCTGCATCCCTGACCACAAATGCCACTCCACTGGACAGAACAGCCTCATGCATGGGCACAGATCTCTGCCAGCAGTGAGCAGAACTGCTCTGCAAGTCCCATCTGCTGGGAGGTCAAGGCTTCATTATCAGAATGAGTAAATGAGAAATTAAAATGGATTCTGGCCAATTCAGCACATCTGCCACGGAGCAACATCAACCACTGGAGCTTTCATGGGAGATGGGTTATTAAATGGAGTTTCTCCAGAGACAGAGAAGGTGTGAAAGGCACAGCAGTGCTGCAGCTGCCTCTTGCTGGGACAAACCCACCTGATCCCATCCTCAGGAACAGCTCTGGATGTGTCACAGCTCCCTGTGATCTCTGAGGTGACAATGCTCCCATGGCTCACATATCCACAATGGGAGACACAACTAAAGAAACACAAAACTTCCTGGCACATCCTGCTCACCTGGCACTGACACCCAAATTATAAATTTCTGACAAATTCTTCAATGTGGCTCATGAACAAGTGAGTACCAGAGCGCTGACTTCTACCTGTACTTAAAAGAAAAAAAGAAAATGAAATAACAAACCCAAAGAGTCTAATTTCCAATAAGAACCCAAATCACCTTGTAAACACAAACCACCATTGTCCACAAAGCTAAGCATGTGGATGTTGGTAAGACTCTGATGCTGAAAATGGTGGTTTAGTGATTTATTATGTTAATTTTATACAAGAAGACTAAGTACTGAACTGTATTTTTACCAGGAAATCAAATTTGTTTATAAAACATTTATTTCATTACCCCTGAGCTATCTACAGAAAGGAGAAAAACATTTTTCATATTTTTCTTTCCAGGTGTTTCGATGCACCAATAAATCAATGTTTCAGGTTCTCATTAAATGCATGACTCAAAAAAGCCCTAAAACAATTGGGGTTTTTTTTTGTTGGTTTTTTTTTAATACAACAACAACAAAACCCCACAGATACTCTGCTTTTTTTTCAGGAGCAAATGCTTTTATTTTTCCATAGTATAAGTGGGTTCAGTAATTCTCATGTAGAATCATAGAATATGCTGAGTTTGAAGGGACCCATCAAAATCATCAACCACAACTCCTGGTCCTACCCAGGAAACCCCAAGAATCCCACCATGTGCCATGCAAAGACAAACCTACATTTTTAATAGACAATAATAATGCATTTATAATTCTAAATCCTAAAGCCACAGAAAGCATAGAATAAATGTAAATTAATTAATTCAAGGCTAAAAAAGGCTTTTGCTTCCTCTTCTTACTCTCCCATTGTGACTGATTCTTTTTTAACAGGATTAATAATTCAGCAATGGTACAAAATTCTCCTATCTGTAAATAGAACAAGAGGAACAGTGAGATGCAACAGCTCCAGTAACATTTTTTTTTTTATTTAACTCGAAGGATGACCAGTTTTTAGGCTCAGGTCCATTCCTGCAGTAGTTGATGCCAAACTCCACTAGGTGTCGTCTACCACTGTATTTCTACTGGGAATATGAAAACGCTGGCACTGAAGGCATCTCACATTAATATTTCTATATATTAGTCCTTCCTTCTGTTCAGCTCTCTGGATGAATCTATAAATTCCCATTCTATGTATTACTTATGCACGTATCTTATTATTACAGCCACTGTCAACTACTCTTAATTAAGCTTCTTTTCTAAGAAAATATATTTTCTTGCAGGCATGGAAATCTGCCATATCCTCAGGAAAAATGAAATAAAAATCATCAAACTAATTCCAAAGGAAAACAAAACCTGTTTTACATGACATCCCTTATGCCTGAATGCTGCTAATTTTGGATGAACACACCATTTCTGAGATACAGCCAGAAACAATCAGTCACGGAACCAAGATGAGGTTGTGTCAGGGCTGGGGTGGAGAGCAGGGAAAGTTTCTTCTCCCCCAGAGGGTGGTGGGCACTGCCCAGGCTCCCCAGGGAATGGGCACAGCCCTGAGGCTGCCAGAGCTCCAGGAGAGTTTGGACAACACTCCCAGGGACAGCATGGAATTGTTGGGGTGTCTGTGCAGGGCCAGGAGCTGGACTCAGTCCTTGTGGGTCCCTTCCAGCTCAGGATATTCCATGATTCTGTAATAAAAAACCTTCAGTGGTTCTGAGAGTTCAGTGAATATCCTGGACAGACCAAGAGCACCATCAAACCTGCATTGCTGAGAGGCTGGCATTCCTGGGAAGAGCTGCAGAAGTTGGGTGGTACCAAACCCACAATAGCCCCAAACCATTCCAGAGATCTGACTTTCTTAAGACAGTCTTTGCAACCCATCCTGTACAACTCAAATCTGCCTCTTGTGATAAATAAGTAATGCAATGATTGACTCTCACAATTATTGGGCAAATATCATGTATATAGGTTAAGAAAAGTTTCTAGATTTATAGTTATGTCGTACCCCCTCGCGTGGTTATCAAGGGACAGCTGGAGTTGGGACATCTGGGAGGGCTGGCTTGGAACTGGTGTTCACTATGGAACACCTGACCTCAGTCAGGATCTGAGGAGGAGATCACCACCACTGCACAGCAAAGAAGGAGTCAATGGACAGAACCTTGGGAGGGGTGAAAGGGTTAAAAAGGGAAAACCTCCATTGTGAGGGGGCTGAGCACACGGCAGGGAAAATCTTTTGCTGCCAGCCCCGTAACCTTTTCTTCTTTATTCAGTCTCCTGTTTTATTTTTGATAAGGTTTAATAAACCTTCCTAAACTATGAAAAGTGAGTCGCTATTTCTCACACTCTGGTCATTATAAATGCAAATCCAACGTTCAGCTGAGATTTCAAACCAGAAAATTACAAGACAAATGCTGTTTTCAAATGCACAGTGGAGTTCATGTAACATCAATATAAAAAGGTATCATGGTTGCTGTCTGAGACACTGATACTGAAATGTGAAAAAAATTCCTATCACTCCTTTCCGGCTGATAAACCCCAAATATAAGGACTGAGAGAAAATTGCTGCCAGTGCATTCAGCAGCACAGGCCTGTCTGTGCAAGGGATGGGACCCAGAGAGACTTGCTGTGTTTACAAGAGTAAATAAAACCAGAAGGATGGAGTATTTTTAACAGGCAATACCTCTAGAAGAAAAGAGCAGCAAACACTGAGGGCAATTCTGCCCAAGAGCAATTAATTAATTTCAGTTAATGCAGAAAAGATAAATAACCATTAAAAAGGCTAAGGTTTATAAAATGACTTCTCAGTTGGGATTATGAACAACTACTTTTAAGCTGGACACTTCTCTGCTTATCAAACTTACATCATACAATTCCTGTTGGAAGAGGTTATTAAAAAAAACCAAACAATGGCTTTCTGAAGCAACTGAGATGATATTACTTTTTAATTAACTTTGTAATGTAACCCTGAAAATGAACAGGTGTCACAAATTAAATTTGATTTTACTTTTTAGTTCATTATGCTTCAACATTTTACTTGCTCAAGACTATTCTCTACCTCAAAGAAACAACACACTATAATGTAGTAAATATTTATCTCTGATAAGGAACCAGATAGCACTGGCCAAGTGCTCATTTTCATTCCTTCTTACTGCATTACTTACAATATATTTCCAAGCTCAGGCCCACAGCTAGAATTTTAAAATGTTGGTTTAAAATACTGCACAATTATTAGTTATTTTATTTTGCACAGAGTTCATGCTACACATTGGACATGGGTGGCAGGGGTTGGAATAAGATGGGCTTTCAAGTCCTTCCAGACCAAGCCATTCTGTGATTCTATGGTTCTACATTTTTTTCTGTGGTGGTTCATAAAAGAACTAGACTGGAAAATTTCCCAGAATTTCTGACTTCAAGGTGACTTTTGGGAATCATATGTAGCAAACTAACTTGAATTAACTGGTAAAAACAAACCAAAACAGGGACAAAAAATGAAAGAGAAAAGCTCTCCCTGTGGAGATTTTGTAATTTTTTTGCAACTTCATCCATGTAATCAGTGTTTAACTCCACAGAAGATGTTTCCTTTATTATTAACAAAGATGGTGCAGCCTGGGTCACTTCCCATGTATTGGATCTCTATTCCTACAGTTTCTCTTTACCTTTCCTAACAACGACCTCCTTCAGTCCAATCTTTATATCAATGACCATAAAATGTTGGCATTTTGGACAAATAATGCAGTGTCACACCATTTATCTGTACTTCCATGTACTGACTTTGCAATTGGCTTCTCTCAACAGTCATTGAGTGGAAAGCTTTACCCAGCCCACAGATACCTGAACACCTGAAGCAGCCTAAATTCCCACTGTTATGAGAAGCTTTTCCTCCCTCACCTTCCTTGTACATTTATTTACGATATTTCCTTCTAAGCAGTGGTTTATAAAAGATGTAGTAGAATGACCTTGTACTACAATGACATTGTAATACATTGTACTGACAATAACACTGTTACCTGTGATTTCAGTAGGAGCAGTCAAGTCAGTCCTAAAAATCACATTTTTTTCTCACAATATCCCTCCACAAACCCCTCAGGATGGGGAACCCCCTGTAATTAACAGCTGACCTTCTCCCATCCTGCCTTTTCTCACTCAATTAATTCACTAGTATCATTAACCAGAAATTTCCCAACTTACTAAGTACCTTGCTATTGCCCAGTCAAAACCCCCAAAACACAAGTTCCTCCCTCTTCAAGAGGCATTTGGAAAATGGATGTGAGAAGAGCCCAGTCTCCCAAGAGAGTGTAGGATCACACAGGGATCTGTAACCAACACAAGCAAACTGCTGAAAATTCAAATTATTAGATAAATCCAATGCTCCCAGATACAAACAAAGATTTATTCTGTTGGCAGCTTGGTTTTCCATGCTCTGCCCTTAAAGAACAGAAGGATTCACATCATATCCATTGAGACTGTGTATTTTTGAAAAATCTAGAAAAGCATGTCTAGCACTAAATGCTACATTTTGGTTGTAAAATGAAAAAGAAAGTGTGACTTGAGAGCTGATTTTAATAAAGAAATGTTTCCACAAACTCCTATATCAGGATGATCCTTTTGAGTCCTTTCCAACTCAGGATGATCTATGACTCCATGCCAGACAGATCTCATGGTATTTTAACAAGCATCACCAAGAGCACAAAGGGTTCACAAATGTGTTTTTCTGACATGGGGCAGAAAGGATGGAGCTTTACCAGAAGGGAGGATTTCAGATCAACATGAGACATTAATCTTGCATGGCCAAGACCTGCTCATGGTTGAATTTTCAGAAACTTTGTACAGTGTCTACCAGTGTAATGATCAAGGTGCAAGAATTATTTACACTCCCTTCTTCCTTTTTGAACCCAAATCCTTCATGGATAATGCTGAGACTGGAACAGACCTGAGTAACAGGTTAAAAAAATGACAAAAACCCCAACACAAACTACTCTGTGGTTCTACAAATCTATGCTTTCTCATCAATACTTTCCATATCCAATGCCAGGGATGTAAATCCAGAATTTCTGCCTTGTCCTGAAGAGACTACTGTGTCAGCATTGTAACTACTGGCCTCAAAGACCTGCCAGCTTCAGTTGCATAAATAGTTCAAACAGTCATTACTTCAGGGTTTTGGTCTGTGTAATGATAAGGAGATAATGGACATTTGGTCCAGGAAATGTTAGGACTTGCACAAAGAGATCGCAGCCCTGCATGCCTGCTCACATGAAAATATCCCTTTGATCTTTGTACATAAATATACAGCAACCAAAGTCTCCAAATTACTTCATTTTCTTGGGAGAAAGGAACTGTAATTGGGTGGGCTGTGCAAGCTCATTCTTCCTCCTGCTAGTTAAGACACGGACATTCATCTTTCCACAAAGAGCCTAAATTGTTCCCGTCTGCAGTTCAATGTTTTGTTGTCTCATTTTAACTGACCCATCAGACCATAAACAGCGGCACAAGGCCCTCACATCTATTAGCTGGTGTCATTAGGAGTCCTTTCTCATTTATTGTTAAGGACTAATACCTTCTAGAGAAGAACTGAAAGTCTCATGAGCAGCCACTCCAAGGCAACGCTGATTAAATATAATTCCTCATTAAAAGATACCAAGCAGCTGGGCCTGGCTTTTTGAGTATACAGACATTTCCTATTAAGGTCCAAAAGAATAAACAAAGTTTCCTTTGTGGTTTTCTTTATCCTCCATTATTCCCCTCTCGGAGCAGGCTTCTGGCTCACTGTGAAGAACAGCAGAATTATATCCATGTGACTCTTTAAATTTCACCTACATCTCCCAAATAAAAAATATTATTTCCAATATAACTGCTGCCCGAAAACATTCATCAGCTGAAGGCTGTGAAACTTCAATTAACAGGTGACCTGTAGGCAGCATTGCCTGGCTGCTGGCCGTGAGCACACATAAAGCAGCGCATTAAAACCACTGCTACATTAAACAGCTTCACAGGGCACCGAGCACCTGAAGACACTTTGTTCTCTTTCTGCCTTCACAAAGGAGATTGTCCCTTCACCAATCCTGCAGGACACAAATGGTTCTTAGGGAAAGGCTCTGATTGCAGAACACAGAAGGATGTTAATAATGGGATCTGGTCCTTTAGCGATCCGTCGCTGTCTGTGTATTTAACAAGGAATTGTACAGCCTGGATATCCAGTAATAAGGTCATTCTCCTTGCCTGGCCTTATTAATAACATAATCTGATGCTGGCTGAATGGAGGTGGTTCAAAGGGCGCAGCAGGGATGTGCAGGAGGGCTGGGAGGTGATGGAGCCCGATGGCTGCAAAGCCATGCTCGAGCTGTGCTATCAGAGGGGACACGGCAGCACAGAACAACTCTGAGATATCTGTGGGAGCCTAAAATGCCTCCTGTAAGATGAATTGCCTACTGCCAGGCACACTTTTAAATGTTCTGGCTTAGACTTGCTTTACACTTGTGCAGGGGAACCACACAGCAACTGGAAAATCCTGAAATGTATTCAAGAACCTGATTAAATTACACTGTGTGACTATTCTGTTGGACCCAGCAGGGCTGGTATGTGTTAACCAGGCAGTTTATGGAGCCCTTTCACAGAAACAAATCATACTTCAGCAACTATTCAGAAATTCTGATTCCACAGGTGATGGGATCTGTGTCAAAAGCTTTTCAGAAGCATATAAAGAACCTCCTTCCTGACTATCTTACTAATTTTTCTAATTTAAAACAAGCAACAAGATAATTTTTGGCAACATTTGGAAAAGCAAAGTTTTTTTCTTGACTGCTAATGATGCAAATGATAAAAACAATATTGGATCTAATTTACCCTCCACACAGAACTCTTGCACAGAAATTGTATTGACTCAGCTGACAACAGAATTTACTCCCAGTTAATAAATAAAAGCCTCTGTACGATATAATCAATGAAACAAACAAGTTGCAGCACTTCTGTATCTCTCTTCAACCATGGCTCTGTTTTAACAGTTTTCCAAGTAAGTTTGCCAGACTCTTCTGTGTTGAGGCTTTCTTTTTGTTTCTGTAAGCATTTGATGGATTATGGACACAGTGAAATCCTATATATCAAAGAGATTTCTGTTTTGTCTGGTCTGCTCAACTTTTTTACACCTTCACTGCCCTGCAATTGATGGGTAGCTGGGTCAGCAGGTCAGTTACCTCCCTTGAGCATCTAGAAACTACACCCTAGAATATCAGAGAATAAAGGAACGTGAGGGGTCAGCTTTCCCAGGGCTTGTTTCTGCAGGAAGAGTAGAAATAGGGGAGATCTCAAAAATACCAGGTTTATGTGGTTTACACCTTGTTTTTCTAACAGGCACCTTTGGTTGCACTCATTATCCCTTATCAGAGGTATTTAAAGTAATAACAAAAAGAACCATCCCAAATGTGAATGTCCTTTCCTGGGACCAGGCTGAGAATAAGCTGTTCTCATAGGAAGTTGTCTAAATTTATCTGGTTGAGGCCAGCAGGTGTAAAATCATAAATCATTAAGGTCAGAAAATAAGATCACTGAGTCCAGCCATTAACCCAACACAACCGTGTTCACCCCTAAAACAACCTCCCACATCCACCTTTTGAACACTTCCAGGGATGGCAATTCCACCCCTATCCTGGGCAGCCTGTTCCAATGCCTGACCACCCTTTCCATGAATACATTTTTCCTAATTTCTAATCTAAACTTTCCCTGCTACAGCTTGAGGCCATTCCCTTTGCTTCTGTCACTACATGCCATGCAGTGCAGAAAATTTCACATCAATACACAGTGGGAGAAAAAAAAAACCAAAACATAAGCAAAATAATTTTAAAATACTTATTCAAATTAATTGGCTTAAAATGCAGTGATATAGAAGAATCCATTGTTACACCAGCAAAATCAGTAACTAAGAACAATTTACTGGTCCTGTCCCCAGTCATCACAGCTGCACTGAACATCTTTTCATCCTTTTATGTAGCACAACTGCACTTAAGGACTCCTTGACTCCCAGAGTTTCATCCTACTTCTATTAACATCAACACAATTTAGAAAATCCACCATAATTTGACACCAAAAAGATAACACCCAAGGATACTGAAAGCAGTAACTCTGCAACAAATTCTTTGGTTTTATTTTAATGACTCCTGGTAAATTAGCTCTGGAGGGAGGCAGGTTAACATTGACAAACACACATCAGCATCTACCTACATACAGAAGAAAGCCAAAAAGGGCTCTACTGAATAGCTCTAAGCAGATTTGAGGCACTGATAACCCAAGTGCATTCCCTGAGTCATTTTATAACACTCAGATGGAACATTCTGGATGCTTATTTTGATGAATTGACTCAAAAGTAAAAGCCTGCATATGGACAGACTCATCCCAGATGTCTTGAAGACTTCAGATGAACTGCAAATAGTGTGTCCTTCTGACCCAGTTTCATCTGAAGTTTCACCCTTCTCTACAGGAGGAAAAGACTCTGACTCTCCCTGTGATGGTGGATAGAGATTTATTTCCATGATTCAATACTTGGGCATTGAAGCTGAAAAAATTCAGAACACCAATAAACTCCTAAGTGAGAATAATAAACCCACAGGAAAACTGATCAAGGCTCAGCGAAATGTTCTCATCAAAGCTGCAGGGGAAAGGTACAGATGTGCTGGAGGTACTGGATTTTGGGTAGCCCAAACCCAGCCTCAGCCTGGGCTGCATCCAAAGCAGGGTGGGCAGCAGGGCAGGGGGATTCTGCCCCTCTTCCCCACTCAGGTGAGACCCAACCTGCAGAGCTGCCCCAGCCCTGGGGGCCAATATCAGAAGGAGCTGGAGCTGCTGGAGAGAGCCCAGAGGAGGCCATGGAGCTGCTCCAAGGGCTGGAGCCAGGCTGGGAGAGCTGGGGGTGCTCACCTGGAGAAGGGAAGGCTCCAGGAGACCTTAGAGCTCCTTCCAGGCCCTAAAGGGGCTCCAGGAGAGCTGGAGAGGGACTTGGGACAAGGGATGGAGGGACAGGACAAGGGGGAATGACTTCCCACTGCCAGAGAGCAGGGAGAGATGAGATATTGGAGAGAAATTCTTCCCTGTGAGGGTGGCCAGGCCCTGGCAGAGGTTGCTCAGAGAAGCTGTGTCTGCCTCATCCCTGGAAGTGTCCAAGGCCAGGCTGGGCAGAGCTTGGAGCAACCTGGGAGAGTGGAAGTTGTCCCTGCACAGGGACCCACAGGATGGTTGGAAGAAAATGTTCTTTAAGGTCTTTTTCCACACAAACCATTCTGTGATTCCAAGATCGTACATCAACTGGTCTGAGCTGGTTAACACACAAAGCCAGTCTAAACCAGAGCAAAGGCAGGGGGAACAGACAAGACCCTCAGCTGCAGCTCAATTTGTCACACTTTAAGTCACTGAACACATGGGATGACTCTTCAAAGGTTCTTGTCTCTTTTCCACTTACTTAAGAGAGCTGAGGCTATGACAGGGTTTTTTTTTTGGGAGATGAAGTTGGGTGAGATACATTATTCATCACCTTTCAAAGTAGCACTGACTTTATCACCAGACATAATGCAAGTGGAAATTTATGTCATATGTTATGCCAAAGGTCAGATTACACATAATCAGAATGGCCCTTTTGACTTTATAAACCGTAATGGTTACAGATTAGGAGCAGGTCCCTTGAAGGCAGCACAGCTACATGGATGGGAAACTGATGTGAAATGAAAGTCATTCATGACAACTTGGTTATATTTCTGTTTAATAATGGATGTCAATAAAGAAAGCTCAGTTCATTTTTAAATGACTGAACTTTTGAAGCGATCTGCGAATGACTCCTGTGACATTGACAAAACCTGAACAACATTTATCAGGTACATAAAGCTGGGAACATGGTCTGTGCCTTGCACCAGAGGAATTTTCCCTAAGCTATCCTAGGCTTGCTGGAATCTTTACGAAAAATTGTCTTTTTTACACAATAAATATTACTACTGTCTCAAGAGACAGATGATAGGAAATTCTTCCACTTCCCAACAAACCAGTATTTTTTTTATCTGCATAGAAGATTGTAGTTTGAGTTCTGTCTGGAAAAAATGCACTTTAATAAACATAATAACTTCAGAAGAGTGTGTTAGACAAAAGGTGAATAACATCAGATTTACACAATTTTAAATAAAGATTGTCTGACCATGTTTTAATTTTTACGCTGTTCAGTTTCAACATTTTCACTGGGATTTGCCAGATGTAGGCACCTAAATATGCAAAATGAGGTAAAACTGTGAACAGGACAAGAATTCAAT
Source organism: Diglossa brunneiventris (assembly GCA_019023105.1). Classification (NCBI taxonomy): domain Eukaryota; kingdom Metazoa; phylum Chordata; class Aves; order Passeriformes; family Thraupidae; genus Diglossa; species Diglossa brunneiventris. The sequence continues at coordinate 3,984,257 of CM032356.1, read as the reverse complement.
GGCAAAAGATAGATCACAATAGAACCAAAGAACATATTTTTCTTAAACTGTGTACTATAAACCCTTCATATTTTGGCATCTTCAGGATTCTCATTTCAATATGGCCAGGGGTTTTGCTGTAGCTGCCACATCCCTGGAAGTTTCCAAGCCCAGGCTGGACAAGGCTTGGAGCAACCTGGGACAGTGGAAAGTGGCAGGGGTAGAACTGGATGGCCTTTAAGGCCCCTTCCAGCCCAAACCATTCTATGATTCTGTGATTGTTTTCCCCATTCATAACAATAAAACAGTCTCTCTGTCCCTGTAATTTATTTTTAATGGCACTTTCCCACTGACAGAATAGAATTATGTACTTTAATCATATACTGACATTTTTATTAATATACTGACACAACAGAAACAAAATAATAATGCACCAGAGAAATGACTATTTAGCATGGCTGGGATGGGTAATAATGCACAGTGGGGAACAGAAGCCAGATGTTACAGCTAAAATTTTATCTGAAGTATCATTAATATAATTTCATTTCTCTGTAATCTGCTTACCTGAGGACCGGCAAGAATTTACTTTAAAAACCACTTGGACTCTCAGAAGAACTTCTAAACTTAAAATTGAACTGGACCAGTCATCAGCCTGCAGTAGTTAGCTCAGAGATTATAGAATATTTTTAAAGAAACCCACCCTATAATTAAGTGATTGCCTAAATTCTTAGTGCAGAAGGTACAAGGAAAACCCACAGCAGGAAGAGAACACACCACCTTCCAACCATCCATATTGTCCTGGCTCCTCCGAACCAAATGGCTTACAGAGAATGAGGCAGTTCCAAAATGTTTAACAGACAAAAAGCCTTGTTAATCTTTTTAACAAGGAAAAAAATTCCTACTGCCCCCCAAATCTGCTGACTTGAACATCCTTAAGCAGGTGAACTTAATGTGAGAAGAAGCATCCTGTCTATGATACATCTCTAGGTGAGATTCCTCAATAATTCATAGCTAGGCAAAAGGAGTCAGAGAAATAATGAAACCAAAGCAGAAAGAGGAATAAAGTCTTAATGATCATGAAAAGCCCTGGATTATGAGATGAATATTTTATAAACACACTCCAAATCTTAGTTATATCCAAAGGTTGCAGTTTCAAGATAACTGTTCTCTGGATATAAAAAGTTTTCTTACTTTTTCAACATAATCACTGCTAGGAAAACGTATAAGTAAAGCATTTTATAGTTTTCTTTAAATTTTGATCAAATTTATTCCGATTTAAGTTCTTTTCTCTCCATTTCCTATCAAAATTCTCTCAATCAATTGTACAAGATTTTTTGTTTGTTTTTCTCTCCACAATTGCCGCATTAGAAATTTTAAGATTCACCTACTGCACACAGACACATCACCAGGCAAGGGTAGATGAACAAGATATAATTTAGCTTTTTAAGGCTTGAACAGTACCACCACATCAGTAGAATTTTGTGATTGATTCATTAACAGAAGGTCTTCAAGAAACTATCCAGCAACAAGGAAAAAATCCTTTATAGATCTGTATCCTTTTAAAAGATCAAAGATAGTCAATTTTGCCAATGAGGAGAAGTTATGAGCAGAATCCACAGGGATCTGCTTTGGTTCTTTGCTCATCTTTAAGTCTCTAATTGATCTAGAGCTGGTGAAGGAGTGAAATCTGCTTATATACCAAAATATTCAGCACAGTTAAAATTAGATGGGTATTAAAGTGTTGCATCACCCCAACAGCAGATTTATAACAATATTTCCTATTTTAGCAATTCACTCAGGAAGTAAATCTTGTGTTAGCTTGAGTTGTTCTGTAAAAGCACATTTATAAATGAAGAAAAGGAATTCTTTTTAAAGGCTTAGAGAACAACACAGAGACCATTACCCATTAAGGTGTGGGGGGCACCTGTGCCTGAAGTGCCACAGTTGAGCCAAAGAACAGAAAATACAGACAAAAGTAATAAAGGTAGGAAAATTCTTCCATTCAAAATGAGCTTTGTGGAGAAAGAAGGGAAAAAAGAAGGCAGACTCACACATTTATAAACTTAATGGAAAAGGTGACTAGAAGGTAATTATTCATTGCTCTCATTATACAAGACCTTGGGGAGAACTGCACTGAGCGATTAGACAGAGGAAAATAAATACTTTGTAATGCACAAATATTTGTCATGGATATCTTGGAGCCATATATTAAAGAACTCCAAAAGCAGTTAAACAAATTCAAGAATTATTACACAAGAATGTCAGATGCAACTTTTGTCTCAGAAAAGCCTTGAATGTAAAAGAGAAAGATAACTCAGCACTTATTGACGGCTTCAGGAGCTGTTACCAGCTACTCTCAGAAGCAGTTTAGAGATCTTTGATCTCTCTACCTCTGCAGGTACAACTCCCTCCTTAATTTGTGGTGAACATCCTCACTTCATTCCCACATTTCCCAAGACCTCCAGCTGCTCTCCACAATGCACCCATCACTCCATGCAGTTCCCAAAGCACAGAATCATGGACTCACACAATGGTTTTGGTTGGAAAGGACCTTGAAGGCCACCTAATTCCGGCCCCCTTTCCTGGGCAGGGACACTGCTAAGCCAGGTTGTTCTGTGCCATCCATAAAACCTCCTCCCATCCAACTTTCCCACTCTGTGATGGGGTCCATCATCCAAACCTTTTCACGCAATCCTGAGCATCACCATGATATTTTCTGAAAAATCCCTTCACCAGGATTTCTTCTCCTGGGAAGCTGAGAGGCCTCGAGAAAGAATGAAAACAATAATTATCGATTCCTTTGGAATGTGGTCTGGAGCTCATTTACCAACAGGTGCATCTTTGATTGGTTCCATGTTACTTGTTTTTAATTAATGACCAATCATCATCAGCTGTGTCAGACTCTGAGGAGTCAGTCATAAGCTTTCATTATCATTCTTGTTTAGCCTTTTGATGTATCCTTTCTCTATTTCTTTAGTATCGTTTTGGTACAGCATCAATGTAAATAATAAATATAATATAATATAATATATATAATATATATATAATATAATATAATATAATATAATATAATATAATATAATATAATATAATATAATATATATAATATAATATAATAATATATATAATAATATAATATATATATATATATAATATGCCTTCTGAGAACATGGAGTCAAATTCTCACCTCGTCCTGAGGACCTCACAACACAACCCTGAGCTCTTTCCATGCTCCCTCCTCACATCCCTTAACCCACAGAGACCTTTTTGGCTGTCACAGCTCCTTCTGTTCTTTTTGATGAGGCTCCAAACCGTGCTCTGACAGCTACCAGTGCTGGCTCCTCTCTGATGCTGAGTTCTCCTACAAGTTTCACTATCCCCGGAGAAGCAGAGCCCTTGCAGCTGCTTCACAAGGATCAAACCCAGAAAAACCCCTCAGACAGAAAGCTGTTCTCACAAACTGACATGATTCTAGAGGCCATAAAGGAGGTCATGAAGGAGAGCACCAAGTATCTCTTGTTTCCAGGCAGAATGGGTCACAGCCAATGATTTTCAGAACATTTGCTTCTCTTCTAAATTCTCTTTTTTTTTTTTTTTTTTTTTGAGGGGGGAAGCATCCTGCATCATTTACTAGCACAAAGTGCTCTTCTGAAGTGTGAATGCTTAATATCTTTAACAATCAAGCAATTTATTGAAATGTCTAAAAACGGATATAATAGAAAATTATTTCCATTCTGTCAGTTTAAAAAATAAAAAAAATACACTGAGATTCAAACTGAGACTCAATGGTTTCTGTACTGCCATATCTTATCTTAGAGTGGCTTAAATAAAACCCTTGAGAACTCCACTAGAAGCCTATCTATGGGTTATACTTTTGTGTTAAAAATGCTTCTTCTCCAGAAGGCATAAATAATTGGGAGAACAACCAGAAGTCTCATCCAAAGGCATCCTACTGACTTCATCATACCTGGATCAAGCCCAAGGTTTGTATTATAGCTTAACGTATTTTTATACTGGCACTGTAATGAATGCCAACAAAAATAAAGCTCTAAAATGTTAAAGGGGGAAGAACAGGTTACACCGCTAAATCTAAGGAAACTTTGAAATGGAAGTGCTTCCTACACTCACAGCATCAATCCTGCTCTTCTATTCCTGTCTACAACAACAAAAGTCCCACTAGGTGTAAAAATCTCCTCCTAATGCTGTCTCCTTTTCAATGCATACAAGACAAAATGCATTCCCTAAACATATTTCCCTTCACAAACTGGTATTTCAGTAACAATTTCGTGTCCTCCTCTGCTCCTCGTTTAACTCCTGCATCCCCTTTCTCCAGCTCTGAACATTTAAAGAACTTTATACCACTTTAATCAAATTTGTGAGGCTGTTTATTTCTTGCAATAATTGGAGAAATAATCTATCAGTGGAGCTCTCAGCTCCTCAGGACAATATACTTGGGAAAACACACTCTTCTCTTTTAGGGATAAATCAGATTTTTAACTCCCATTGCTGAAGTCAGACTCAGAGGCATCCAAATCACCAGGACTAGAATTTCTTTAGGCATTTTCTTAGAGTAGGTAATAAAAATGTTTTGATAATTTTGGTTTAAGGTGGAAACCTTTACCTACAGACAGAAACTATCACCAGATCAAAAAAAAACCCCCAAAAACAAAAACAAAACAAAAAACAAACAAACAAAAAACTAATCCAAAATGATGTTCCTCAAGTAATTATTGATGATGCTGTATTTTACACTTTCAAAACCTGCCAGGGAAGCACTGTATTTGTGGGGTGCCCAGATGAAGGAATGATGAATCTGACTCCATGTTCTCAGAAGGCTAATTTATTACTTTATGATACTATTAAAGAATACTAAACTATACCATACTAAAGAATACAGAAAGGATACTTACTGAATGCTAAATAGATAATAATAAAAAACTGGTGACTCTCTCCAGAGTCCTGACACAGCCTGGCACTCTGGCCATTGAGTCAAAATAACTCACATCAGAATCCAAAGAAGCAATCACCTGTGGGCAAACAATCTCCAAACACATTCCACATGAGCACAACACAGGAGATGCAAATCAGATAATTATTTTATTGTTTTCCTTTTCTATGAGGCTTCCCAGCTTCCAAGGAAAAAAAATCCTGGGTGAAGGGATTTTTCCAGAGAATGTGAATGCCACAGGGAAGAACTGGTAAGCACATTTCAAGAAAGTTATCAAGATATTATGGTCGAAAACACAGGGTTTTTTTAATCAGAGAAGAAAAAGCAAAAAAACAAAACAAAAGTTGGGTCAGCAAGGATCATGAATCTTGATTGTGAGCATTGTTGTTTGGTTTTTTTTCTTCTCAGAACTGTTAGAATTGAGGTGCTGTTTTTGGGTTGGAATTTAGTGTTGTAAACCATGGATTTTAGAGTGGAACATTGTCAGAGAGATGAAGGACTGTAGGAAAAAAAGATTAAGGGCAAGAGGGGGTGAGCTCATCAATATTTGTACTTCTGGAGGACCCAAGCATTGGCCACAAGGTCCTGCAGCATCACTGTCTGGTCCTTAATGTCAGCAGCATTGTTTATTTTCTTCCTTGCTCAGTGAAAAATGGTGGCAATTATATAAAACTTCAGAGCTACCAAGAATTTAATTTCGTGCTTTAACAATACAGAAATTAGGCACCAGCACAGCTTTTCTAAATGAGATTTGCTTCATTTCCCTGTCTCCTAGACAGAATGCTCCCTCCTTCCAAAATAAAATACACCAAAAATCATAATAGCCCAAGGGAATCCCCTTGACCACAGATCCCCTCCAGATTTTGGCTCATGGACAGAGAAATGTTGGGAGGCTCCAGACAGAAGCCTGAAGAAAACTCAAGGCCCATTTCTTCTTTCCCTTCCCCCAAATGTAAACAAAATCTTTTTTTTATTTTCACCTTACCCTAGGTGTGCTAATTCCTTCCAGGCTTAGAATTAAGTTTGTTCAGATGTAGGTTAAACATTTTTCAGCTGCTGAGTTAATGCAGATCCCAGCAGGATCTGTGTCCTGGCTGGTAAATGCGGCAAACTGAGCCCTGTGGAAAGACTCAGTGGGTATCAGCACCCTGAGAGCAACTCAAAGCTTGATCAGTAATGGCAGCATGCCAAATTATGCTCTGCTTAATTGCTAGACACAGAAGGAGAAATATTTCAGTGGAATAGGATTTGTAAATAAGGATTTAAGCATTAGAATTGGGTAGGCTTTGGAGGGGGACTATTATTTTGGTTTCTAACTTGGCCAAGGCTATTACATACTAAGTATGATAAATGCACTGAAAAGTTACTGAGCAAATAAAAAAAAAAAAGGGGGGAGCATACTTTAATGTCAATATTGCACTAGATTTTCATTTCTGGTGTCACAATAAAATCAGCTGAAATGCCTACCCTTCCTCCAATAATTTATCTTCCAGGGTTGCTTTTTTTTTTTGCAACCAATATTAATGCCCCTTGCTGATCTAATGTCAGTGATATCAGTATTTATTGCAGTTTTTGATTAGCTCTGCTATTTTAATTCACGGAAAACAAGGCACAGCACAAATAAGGAATGCTGTAAATCTCCAGGGAAAGCAGAAGCAATCAGGTTCCTATCAGGGCTTGCAGTTTAGGCCCACATCTAATAACACACTTTATTGGGCATTTGGGCTAAGCCCAGATACGCATTTCAGGTAGGTGCAGAATTTTGTGCTTTATCACATTTAAGTCAAACTTCCAGGTGCATGAACAGAAGAAAAAGTGGGCATTTTTTGTGATGATGTGATTTTGGATGGTCCATCCCTGGAAGTGCCCAAGGCCAGGCTGGATGGAGCTCTGAGCAACCTGGCCTAGTGGAAGGTGTCTGTGCCCATGGCAGGGGGTTGGACTAGATGAGCTTTAAATGTCCCTTCCACTCCAAACCACTCTGTGATTGTACATCAAAGCATCTCCCTTTAAATTATTTGGAGCAGTCTGGGACTGTGATATCTCTTGGAGACTGTTCACATTGTTCTAGTGGCCAAAGGACACCCACTCCTCAAGAGAAGTCTAAATAAGAGCTATCTGAGAGTGCAGCAGCAATGTAAACTGATAAATCTCCTGCCAAATCTACACAAGAGAGAAACCCAAACCTCATGGGTTTTGGCAGAGCACCTGGTTCTGTAACACAAACCTAAAACAAAACAGAACACAACAACATCAAAATGGAAGAACACATACTGCAGCTTCAAGCTTTTAAACAGAGTGAGTTTGTGGTGGGGTTAAAACTTTTTTGAAGGTGGGCATTTGTCCCAAGCTGTGTCAAGGCGAGCATCAGTGCTGGTGCTGCTTAAAAGCAGCACCAGTGCTTCCCCACCCTCATGGAGGTTTACCAGGTTTTTCAGACTCTTGTGCCTGCTTCAGCTGCCAAACCTATCTTGTTTTTCCATCAGTGAGCTTGACGTGATGCTTTAATTATTTCTTAGGAGGCAGGCATAAAAATATAGGGTTAACATAGCGACAGAATTATGATGTGAGTTATGCAAAATTTATTCCTCTTCTAAAATACATGGTTGCAAATTATTAAGGAAATCTACAGCTGATTTAATTTAGGATATTTATTTATTTATTCATTTATGGGCAGGAAAGAGGGATGACTGCTAGATTTATAAATATATAAACCCTAAAATTATTCTAGCACTTTTGCCTTGTACATATTGGACATAAAGTTCTACAGAAGTTTGAAGGAAGATAATTTGCAATACAAGGCTCTTCCCACTTCTAACATTGGCAATATTTGGCACACTGATTTCTGGAAAATGTAACTTAAGAGTGAGAATTCACTTAACCCAAACTCTAATATAAAGAACTTGGTTTATGAGGAAGATAACATAAATTGTAGGGATGAAAAGATCAGAAGCCAATATGTGAGGCTGATTAAATATTCCACAGAAGTCAGTTTTATATCATAATGGAGAATCTGCAAGCAAATTTCCATTGCAAATGTCATTTATCTATAAATATTAATGCATAAATATTAACTAAAGCTATTTCATACAGCTACATTAATAGAACTTGCATATTCACGATGTAAATAAAACAGTTTACTATTTTTAATTTTATTACTTGTAAAACAAGATTTCTGGGCACATTTTATGTAACTAAATTATATAATTAACAAAATAAAATTATGACTCTGTGCACACAGCATGGAAGATGAGAATCATCATCCCAGGTGTACTTACACTTTGCAGGAAGAATTGTGACCATATTAAAGATAACAGTAAAACATAAATTTCAATGAGCAATATTATACTGCTTTCCACATATACAATTAAGAATGCTCTGGAGATAACTATAATACTCTTAACACAAGTTATTACTATAATCATACTACTGGTTGAAAGCCATTCAAAAAGAACCCTGAAACCTTCCAAGTTCTGCCAAGTGATGCCTGTTTGAAGGTGGAATATGCTCCCAGGATAAAAGGCAGATCATCTTTAGCTGGCAGATTTTAAAAGATCACAGTAGGAGAAAAATCCTGATTTTCCAGGAAAACTGAAAAAAATTATCTGAAATGGATTTTTATTCATCTTGCAAAACATTGTCAAGAGATGGAGCAGGGGGTTGGAACTGGATGGTCTTTAAGGTCCTTTCCACCCCAAACCAGTCTGTGGTTCTATGGCCCAAACTGGCAATGCTCCACTGAAGCACGTAAGAGTGAATAAAAATGAAGTTGTCAAGTAAATTTGGGGTGGGCATTCCCAAAAAAGAGAAAATCCAATCAGGACTGAAGGCAGAGAATGGGAAGGAGCAATAATTGATTTTACCCAATCTCAGCCACCCCAAAGTTGTGCCTGTAAACAACATCAGACAGAAAGAAATGCAATTTCAGAGCCTGATTCCTCCCATGCTAGCACAGCACCTAGGGCAGTCTGTGAAATTATCCTCTTGCCTCCTTTTGCTGGCAACATGGAGAACATTGAAATGCTTAATTTTAATTGTCTAAAGAGTGGGTGAAGTGCAGGAAGGGCAGGCCTTGACTTTGTACCTGCAGGACCCCAGCATGGCTGAATGAGCCCTCGGGGAGAAATGAAGAAAAATGGGCTCCAAGAGAGATTTCCATGACTTTTCTTCATGCATATAAAGACTAACATAGATAAATTTCATCCCTACCTCGCTCCTGAAGTAGCACAATTACAGGCTGCTCTTTTTTGGGGGTGTCCTGCTCTGAAAGTTGGTCTAAGCATTGTGGTAACTGAATTATGAAAAATATATGAGGTGATCACTTGGAATTGATTTCCTGCCCATCTATATTGTCTCACCCTTCACATGAGACTGAAAATAGAATAAAAGTTTTTAAAACACCTTTCAGTTGCCCCATCTCTGAGTCAGAAAAGAGCTTAATCCAACAGGGATGTCCCCATTCCTGTAAGTTGTAAAGGCCAGGTTGGAATGAGCTCTGAGGAGCCTGGGATAGTGTGTGGTGTTTGTGAGGGTCCCCAGGACAAAGGAAGAGATGAACCTGACTTCATGTCTCAGGAGGCTGATTTATTATTTTCTGATATTATTTTATATTAAAAGAATGCTGTACTAAGCTATACTAAAGGAAGAGAATGGAGACATCAGAAGGCTTAACAAGAATGAATAATAAAAACCCCTGACTCCTTCCAGAGTCCTGACACAGCTGGCCATGATTGGCCATTAAGTAAAAACAATTCACATGTTTGGATAAACAATCTCCAGACCACATTCCAGAGCAGCAAAACATGGAGAAGCTGAGACTTCTCATCTTCCCGGGAGCAGAAATCCTGGCAAAGGGATTTTTCAGAAAATATCATGGTGACAATAGTGGGAGGTGTCCCTGCCCATGGCAGGGGCAGGACCAGAAGGTCTTTAAGGTCCCTTCCAACCCAAACCATTCTGGGATTCTGTGATACTTTTAAACTGTACCTGGAGATCAAAGCCTGGGTGAAACACACTCTGGTAGTCAAAATATAAATGTATTAGTGAATAAATTCTATTAATTTTCATAATCTAAGAATACACAGAGAATTTTTCCAGATGATTGTGGGGCACAGGTATCAAATATAATCTAATATTTTCCTGTAATTTATTAACTTTTATTTTCTTAATTGTAAGCAGGAAAAAATATTGTATTACATATGCAAACTTGTGCGTAATGAACTATCTGCAAACAGCATAACTTAACTGTCCCTAAATATAGAGGATATTTCTCATGAAAAACTAATAAAATACCAAGAAGAGAAATCTGTACTAGTGGCCCCAGCATTAACATGTGTTCACATCTGTTACCAAACCCTGGAGATGACACAGCCAGTTGAACCATTTTCCCCTGCAAATCCTCTATAAATACATAAAATAAAAACTTTAAGATATAAAATATAATATACAAACTGATTTTTCTGTAGTATTTATTCATTTTCTTTCCAGAAGTATCTGCCAGTTTCATGAACCAGAGCATGTTCTGAGAAGAGCAGAGATGTGTGATTCCCTGGATGTGTGATTCAGGTATTTCCATTTGCTCTGTGCCTGTCACAGCTTTGCAAGGGGGATTCTAATAAAGAATTTCCCAGTGCATACACAGGCAACTTCTTCCAACATGCACAAAGCCTAAAGTCACAGCCTTGGCCATTTTATAATTTAAATAATCTCACTGCAGAAGTTGCCTGTGAAATAAATAACAGTATTTGATTAAGAAGTCAAAAAAAAAAATGCAGCGGCAGCAAATTGCATCCAATATTCTGTTTGGGAAAGTACATAAATGAAGTTTTTGCCTTAGGGCAGGAAAATGTAATTTTCTTTCAGTATAGAGCATTTAGCATCACAGGATTCAAATCTAGCTGATAAACATGTCTAGCCAAATAAAAGTCTTTTCCAATAAATCTGAGCACTTTTAGTCAAAGTGCTTATCATAAGTAAATAGTTATTTACTAATTAAAATCTAAAACACAGAACTTTTAAGATTAAGGGAATCAAGCCAGAAGGTTTGTATTTGTTGAATCTGAGTCCTGTGCTGTTTGCAGCCTGAGGTTTTTGGCTGGGAACCATTCTCCCCACTTTTCCATACCTGTGTGAGCTTGAACGTGATTCTACTCAAAAGAGACCACAAAAACCCCTCTCAGCTAAATCACAACTTAACAGAAGGGTGATAGCAGCTCTGAAAATACATAATTCTGAAAAATTCACATTCAGGAAGGTGCAGGGGACACATCCTAATTGTCACAAAAAGTCTGCAATGTCAACCCAACCTCACCATCCCCTGGGGAACCCAACCACAACTCCCACATGCCTAAGAGACAATTTCAGTAGTTCTGCTGAAGGCTTCTGCTTCCTTCAGTCTAAGAGCAGACAAACACATGAACAACTGGAGTTTACAAAAGATGAGATGGCAAAAATATTCTAAATTCAGTTTAGCAAACAACTGTTCAATTTGGGGAAGGAATCTTGTCTGCCCAAGGCTGCCAATATCAACTGAAATGTTGCAATTTAGGGTTCTTCATGAGAATCAAATCTCACCTTGCTGGCTCTACAGCAATCACTGTATTTTTCAGCAATTTTATTTTTCTCTCACACTTTGTCACTGGAGATGTTAAATAAAATGGTTAGATATAAAAATAATACTGAAAGAATTTCTTAAAAATATACTACTAAGGTATCTTCAGTGTTTTTTCCCTTCCCTCTTTCCAGTTTAGCAGCACAATGAGAACATGGCCTTGCTCATAACTCTGAATAGCTCTGGCAAGTGCTGCTGTTACCTGATGATTTTATTTTTATGGTAAAAAAGATGTTCTTAAATTAATTCATCATTATTTAAAATGTTTCTTGGATCCAATTTCAGCTGGTCCCAAACTAACTGAGTAGATCTTGAATCAGTCTCAAACAACCTTCAATTCTGCTGCTGTTTTTCCCTGTTGAAGGGCTGTTGCTCAAGCCATCCAGTTATACAAAAAATATCCAAAACTTGGTGGACAATCTGATGGACAGCCAGGGTAGCAAGCATTAAACCAACAAATTATATTGCAATAAAACAACTGACAGGTGAACCTCAGTTTTGCTAGAACCTCACCAGCAAAGCAATTTGAAACTGTTTTATCTTTGATTTTCTACTCAATCTGCTAAATACTGACATTTCCCAATGATTTATCTTCTATTACAGAACTGGATGATTCCATTTGAGATAACAAATTTTATGAATGGTGCATAACACACTCAGAACTACAGAGAAGAGACCTGAGCAACTCTGCTGTGGTGGGACTCTCCTTGAGGCTCCATAGAATTTTCTCTTCATCATTCCCTCCTTGTACCCAGATACCCTCAATTAAATACTGCATATTCCATGTAGAAGAAACAGCAAATAAGAAAAGGATCATCTTTTGAGAAGCACATTTATTAGCCAGGGCAGAAATCACTTTATGCAGGGTTGATTCACAGATACACATAGAGGAGGATTTATAGAGGAGCAGGGCAGTCTTTCTAAATATTTCTTTAATTATGAAAACACAGAGAAATACAGAGACAGAGAGAGAGGGGTGAGGGTATCACACACAACTTTGAGGTTGTGGTAGCACCAGCTGCTTTGCCTGATGAAACATTAAGGCAGTTGGTAGATATGAAGAGTCCTCTCAAAGAAACCCATTACTCAGTTTAAAAGTTTAAAACCAGGTACACATTTAACATCACTATGGCAGGAAACTGGAAATGCTCCTGGCACAACACATTTTTGCACAGTTTACATTACCCACCAAACAACGATACACAGCCATGCCCCTCCAGCTTTATACATAATTATTTTTAAACAATTATCTAAGTTTGACACTAAACTATTCATTAACCATGCAATTCAAACCTAACCTAAACTTGCCTGCTTTGTTTGAAGTGTCCTCCCTCTGCTTTTGATTCATTCCTTCACAAATTTTCCTTGTAAAAAAATCCCCCATGCCTGCACTCTTTTTGATTTAACAGATTGGACAGTGGGGAGATCTCCTCTTCACTGCCATGGAATTATTGAATTTAGCAGCAGCATACTCAGGGAAGAAACCCAGAAAAAAAAATTTACCCTTCCTGGAATGGGCTACTCACAGTCCTTTGCAAAGGGAACACTACTACAGGGGCTCAGGGACTGCACTGACATTGACACAGACCACATACAGGATCACACATAAAAACAACATTTTCATAAAAATGAAAAAAAAAAATTAGGCTACAATTCCAAATTAATATTTAAATACCTGTAAGAAAAATATTCAAAGCACCTATAATTTTAAGCCAGCAATTAAAAGAAGTGGTAAAAAAAAAGAAAAAAAACACTTTCCAGAATGTCATTTGAAATAAATTAATCTCTGTGCTGAAATGGAAATTTATTAAGCTTGTCAAGTGTTTCAATGAGACCTTCTTGTTAGAGCTCACACAGAATCGATGTCTGAAGGGAAGTCCAGCTCATCAAGCTGCAGCAGCAAAGTTTACTGACATATTCTCCCTCTAATAATGTATTATCTTGACTTATTCTTGATATGAGTTGTCTGGTCCTAACAGTAAATACAACCATAAAGCAATGAGAAATCCCAGCAGGATGATGACACTAATTGCACTGTCTTGACTTGAATTCAAATTGCTGAGCAGTAAATGAGATTACTAGCCTAAAGATAAGCTTAATTCAAATGTGCAGCTGCATTTATCTCATCTCAGATACAATTTTCCAAACTGCTTAAAAAAAATTATACCAGGCAGGCATCGAAGAGGAACCTTTATTTCTGAAGGTTTTCAAGATAATTAAGTGTCCTCATGTGTTTTGTTCTTTGGCCATATTTTATAACAAGCAGTAATTTGCAGATCAAAAGAGAAAAAATGAGGGAATTTCTTCAATTGTTGCAACTTTTTCTGCCTTTGATACTGTCTTCTAATTTTTGTTTTCCAACATGGAATGTCTTTGATGAATAGATAAATCAAAGAGTTAAAAGAGATGCAGTTTCAGACCCATGACTTATGGATAGTTCATCTTGAGTTATGTAATTTTCTTGTAAGCATTGTAAAACAATAGAAAACCTTCAGAAAATTATTTTAGAATATTAATTACCTTACCAATTCTAAAAAGAAACTAATGTGCCAGGTTTTTAGGTTTTTTTCAATTAAGGGATTATGCTGACAAGCTTAATTAGAAGAATCACAAACAGAAATTGTGCTTTCAGTGTATTTCCACATGTGTCTGTCCCCAGAATAAATGAGATTTCTCTGAAAACATTTTTCTTTCTCTTAAACTCAGAAAATATGTGGAATACATGCAGTTAGTAGGGGCTCCTACACCCTGCCTGAGATTTGAAATCCAAGCGTGATTGCAGATTCTTGGGCAAGAGGCAGGATCCTGACTGGCACAATGCAAAGTCTCAAAAGTAAAAAGAAAACAACAAAAAAACAAAACAAACCAAAATTCAAGCTAACCCCAAAGACATTTGAGATTAATACTTTGGAATGGATTCATATCATTTTTAAATGAAGATTTTTACCAGATATGAGATCAGCATCTTGGTGAAAACATCTCATGCCTTCTTCTTCTAAATTTCCTAACCCTTTATTACCCTTAAGTAATATTTCTTACTAATTATGTTAATTCAGAGTGTTTAGGGAGAATTTTCTATACCCCAGAATTCTTCAAGCAGCTTTCCAGAGCAAATTGGATCGGATTTATTGTATTTCCATCTGGAGCAGAAAATACGATTTCCAAATGCAAAGTCTCTGTACATGCCAGGACCTGGAGCACAGGCAGTGTATTAGAAATTTTAAGGAGTGTTTAAGCTACCATCACTTGAATTCTCTTCTCCCCCAAGTAAATTTACACCTGAATTTTATGTCTGTTAATGCTTTTTTTTTTTTTGCTCACAGTAAACATCAGCTTGAAGAGCAAAAAAGCAGGAGTGAGCAAATAAAGGAGGGATGTAGCAATTATTAACAAAACCCCCCAACATTTTGATCTGAGCACAGAAATACATTTGCAATAGAGATATCTCCTCTGATAGATATGTAAGGTGCCTGTAGCTATATCTAAGAGGGTCCCAGAATACAAATCCCACCTCCTGCTCCCACATTGGAATGCTTCTGCATGTAGCCCTGCCTGCCTCAGCAGCAGGATTTGTATTGATCTTCATTTAAAAGGCAATTCTTTTTATAATTGATAATTTTTCATCCCTTCCTAACTCCAGGCTGGCATTTACCAACGAAGCCCAGCAGCCTCTGCAAGTGCTGGAATGGAAAGGTCAAGGACAAGAAGGAGCTTTTGTGAATTGCAGCTCTACCCCCATGTTCCTTCCCAAGGTGCTTTTTGAATTAAAAAGTTCTGTTGATGCTGAGCAGATGTAAAAAACAAAGAAGGACCTGGTTTGTGTCCGAGTTACATGAAATAAAACATTTTGTTCCACCTGGCTCCTGTGCCTGACTGTTGTGGCCATCCCCCGTGCTGGCTTTGGCTTTGCCACCTCCCAACAGCTCTGAGAAGCTCAGTTCTGTCAAGCTGCAAAAAGCAAATGCCAACTGTATTGTGATAAATGTCCCAAGATGGACAGATCAAGGTCTGCAGAAAAAGAATTCCGTTCCATTCCCAACCTTGATGGTGAAAATGGTTGGAGGATTAATCAATGAGAGCTCCTCCTGTTTTCAAAGGAACACAAGCAATGAGGAACACTGAGCCCTTCCTCAGTCAGAGCCCACCCTGCCTTAAAAAGTAACAATAAATCCATTTATGTCACTCCTTCTGGAAGGACCCAGCTTCTGTCCACAAGGATCAATCCTTTTATGGTCTAGACATACTATTTTAAAATTACCTTTCCTCTGGGAAGATGCATGTTGGTAAAAGCAAAAGGAACTCCTATTTTTCCAATATAATATTCAGTTATTAGCACTCTTCTTTTTTTTTTTCCCACTAGAACATATATTTGTTAAACATAATTATTCTTTAACTCGCTGGATATATGATATCCAATGGTATTTTCTAAGTAAATGTAAACAATCTCTTAATTCAGCATAACTGCACAATAACCTATGATTTAGTAATGCTGGTGACTTTAAAGTCCTGCAATTTTCATAATGATCCCATTAAAGCTGTTCTATTAATTTAAAAAATTTGATTGTTTGAAAGGAACTCTCAGAGATATTATGAATTCTGTGTAATACTGACATAAGACTGAGGTTATCTGTTTACATCTATTATGTAACTGATGATTAATCTCAGCATCTATGGAATTTTATATAGGAAAGCTTGCATGCACTCATATTTTTATTTTCATTATATTTCTATTGCTATTATACACTTCTGAAGTACATTCTTTCTTGCTCTTAATTGTGATGGATTTTTTCATGGTTTATTCATTTCAGATTTCTTGTTGGTGGGGGATTTTTTTTGTTGTTGTTTCTGCTTTTTTAAAATTCCTTTTCAAAAATTCCTGGAATTTTAGCATTATGTGTTTAGA
Organism: Diglossa brunneiventris; assembly: GCA_019023105.1. Lineage (NCBI taxonomy): Eukaryota > Metazoa > Chordata > Aves > Passeriformes > Thraupidae > Diglossa > Diglossa brunneiventris. The sequence continues at coordinate 3,967,817 of CM032356.1, read as the reverse complement.
AGACAACTTCCATTTAGAGATTTAGCTCGTGGTCTTCGAGTAATTCTTTCATGACTATTTGTAAATATAAACTCTGTGGTGAATCAAGTCTATGACTCATCCAATTAATAAGCATCAAGTGTCTTATAAAAAAGAACTTAATTCAAACCAGAGTTTTTCAGCCTGACCTCCTGTACCAGCAATGTCTGCAGGAATGTTAACAAGAGGCAGCTGGGGGTTTCTAGAAAGAAGACTGACAAAGGGAAGGGTGGAGGAGGAATTGTAAACCACAAATACAAATCTAGGTATCTTCCCTTAAAAAAAAAATCAGTACTGGATAGTCTGGTATTCTTTTCTTTTAGGAAGTTATGGATGCTCTGCTGAGTACTTTTGGTCATTACAGCTTTGAAGGAGTGACATAAAATGTGATTACTCATATCCAGTTTTGCCTTCTGTGCTACAGATACCTATCCTGTTTCTCCTCTTTATGATTCCTGAAGTACCATGTGCTTGTATGGTGCAGCACAATCAGCTCTGGATCATACCTAATGATTGTTCTATGGGAAAAAAAGAGGAAAATGAAACATTAACACAGTCATTTGCATATGAAAAATCTGCAGATAGATTAAGGGCTGGTTTAATTTCATTTAAATATAACCATGTAGAAATGAGACATCCAGCCTAAGCAGTTATCCAGGCTGTCTTTACATGGGAGGGAAGGCAGCAGCTTCCTCAGAGGATACAGCCCCAGGCAAATATTCTAGATTAGGACATAGTTCTGCTGAACACAAGACCAGATTTGACCCTTGCATTTGAGACAATTTGAGTTCAGAGTCAGATTCTATTCTCCATGATTTTCCTAAGACTATATGACATGTCAAAGGCAGAATCCTCAGAGACTGGTCTCATGAGTCCCTTCACCACAGGAACATTCTCAGATGATGCATCCATCACTCAGGAGAAATTCAATTCAATTACCAAAAAAATGCTATTTTAGTGTGCACCACAATTGATCCACATGGGTATTTCACAGAACATCACTGATCTCCCCAGAGAAATGAATTTCCCAGAATCATCCACTCACAGGCCATGGGGTATTGAGTATTTAAATTGTCTGGAGCTGGTAGCACCCCACATTCTAGAATTTGTTGAGACTGGGTAGAAAATGTAAAAAAAAAGTTCCAGTTCCCTAAATGATAACCAAATATCTAGAAAAAGTTTGGAAAGAAATTGGAACTTGAATGGAAAATATATATTTTTTTTTTCAATGTTAAGACTATGCCTACATATCCCTCATCAGGAACTGTAGAAAAATGGACTTTTGTATCCTTTCCTTTTTTATAGAATCCCCTCCACTCCTGTTCTTTCTTGCCTCACCCTATCTATGCCTGCTATAAAATTCTGGTTTGAAGAACTCTTTCCTGTCTTTACCCCAAATCTTTCTAAATATGGTAGAAGTCTTCCCTGTCCACTGACTAAAGTGTTCCCAAATTGTTTTTTACAGCACTACTTTTTATATAAAAAAAATTATGTTATGGTACTTTTAAAAGTATGTTTTAAAAAGAAAAAAAGTGTTACTTGTTTGAGAAATTCCATTATTCCATTTGAGGAGCAAAACAGCATTCTCATGGAAAGCAATAAAAAAAAGCACCATGACTTAGCAGATGCATAGTAGGAATTACAGCTGAGTGTTTCAAGTTGCAGAAGAAAATGTTCAAAAACTGTTGATTTTGATTATAATAACTCAAAGAATTCCATCCCTTTAGATGCAACCATAAAGTCAGACAGGTTATTAAAAATGCACAATGGAAAACGATGTTCAAGTGGGTGATTTGCTGAAGTGAAGCAGAGGTAGGCTTGGCTCAAGAGGAAAAAAAAAAAAGGATTCCATCAGTTCTTGCACTTGTGCAATATGCTCTTGGATACTTGAAATTATATGACACATATATTCTGATCCTGACAAATTAAGAGATCCTTTCTGGAGAGTAAACGCAGGCTTGAAGAAAGAACATCAGAAATAACGTTAACTGACTTTGTTTTCTGCATTGCTGGAGGAAAAAGCCCCCATCAAGCAGAGCCTTCAGAGCATCTGTACAAACACACTCTGCCCTGGGGCTACAGAAGGCAAGAGCTACTTTACCTCCCCTTTTACTTCAATTTTCTAGCTTTATTCTGCCTTTTTTTTTTTTGTTTTCCTACAAGCTCAACCTCCTGGTGACTGATGTTACAGCATTTCTTTTATATTTTATTTTATCATCTCCTTCTGTGACTTCACAAACCCAGCTACTACTGGTGTTTTCCTGAGTCAGCCAATCTTGCTGAACATGAGATGGAGCAAGTGTTCCTCTACCACACCTTCTCTACTTTTACACCATTTTATCCACTACCTCACTTCCCTGTGATTGAAATGGTCCATCAGCACTTGCTGAGTTCAGCAACGACCTCAGGAATGGCTGAAGTCTCTTTCTAAAGAGACTATACATGCTACAATTTATTTTAGCAAAGTATACTTAGGGAAGAAGAAAAAACACCCCAACTTCCTTGGCAATGAGTAAACAGCAATAATAATAAATAATGAAACAGCAGGGTTGAAAATGCAGGACTTAAAATGGCCCAAGACAAAATCTGAGCAGCTTAGTTGGCAATTTAAGCATTGCAAGAAAAAAAAAAATTGAAAAAGACAAAATTGTGGTGTTGTAATTAAGACACTCCATTGATGAACAGACGAGTTGCTGGACTTGGGATATGGCACCAGACTTCTGGAACAAAGACAGTGCTGCTCAATTAGACTGCTTTTCTATCTGATGGGGCTACTTGAGGAGCAAAAAAGTTATTAAATGGGACATCAGCAAAAAGTCTTCTTTACTGCAGCCCAGCTCTTCATAATTAGACTGATAAAACCCCTTGACTCAGGGGTTGCTCAGAGCATGGGCTCTTTAGAGCAAAATTCATTCTTTAGGATCTTGTGATATCTACTGCAATGAGCCTCCAAAGCATTTCTGAGAATTCCAACTAACACCCCTATTTTCACCACATTCTAATTTGCTTAATTATTTTTTAATCCACACTTTTGCCCTAATATAATTCATATTCTTCAATTCTTGCATGTTTTCCAAACGTTGTTGTATCTTTTTGAAACTGCTACGGCCTTTTAAAGGATGGTTGCACTGTGGCAATAACCAAAAAACAGTGCTAGTGAAATATTCTGTTTGCTTTGAAGAGAAAAGGGATGGATAAGCTCATCATTATTTAAAAAGAAAGTGCATCTTAGGAGGCACATGTAGATATTCTTCTGCTGCTGTTTTTACACCTAAGAAGAAGAAAAGAGAAAGGGAAAGGCACAAAAACGGGGGGGAAGGAGAAAAAGACAATAACAAAGAGAAAGAGAAAGTTAAATGAAATAAATACCAAGGAGATGACTGAAAGTGGAAGGAAAACGTGTGAATCTCCAAACATCACTTGGAAAAGAAATATAATCCTCACTCAGTTTCTGCTAGACCACCCTTGCTCAGTTTCTTTTTACCTTTTCTGTGGAAAAAAAAAAAAAACTCAAGCTTTTCTTGTTTTGGAAAGTATGTCCTCACAACTTGATATCCCCACCTCGGTTTTGCATGATGCTGACTTTAATTTTTCCCCCAAGTCCTCTTGAGACTTGTCAGAAGATATGAGGAAACAGTATCAATCCCTTTATTAATGCCATTTACCAACCCTCCTGATATTCATTTTGCCAACTGTTTTCTTAATAACCCTAACAGTTTTATAATTTCCACTGGTACTCTGAAATTTATCCAAGAATTAGCAGCCATCAAGATGTCCTCAAGCTAACCTGTTTTACTTGGCCAAACTATAAGTTTCAGAAAATCATTATTTGAGTCCTTTGCTGCAAGAGCTTGCCAGAAGCATGCTGCTAAAAACTTTCAAATTTATCACAAGGATTGTAATTTTCTACTGACTTGATTTGATTAGACTTTGCTTTTCAAAATACTTACTGGTGGCCCAAAACTAAACCAACTGGAAAGAGAAATATATTTCTAACACACAAGTAGTGTCTCATGCAAGCCAGGGATGCTATAAGGATTGTATGGAACTGGAATCCCACTTCAGAAAATTAAAAATAAAAAAAATCAAAAAACCAAATCTGGATATGAAGAGAACATTTTTGAACAAATATCACATTTGTCATCATGTAGAAATTTAGAAATGGCAGGTTTTTAGGAAAGTCAAGCTACAACTCAATTATCAAATACTTTCAGTGTCCATGAGGTAATGGAGTACTCTCATGATGAGCAAACACTGGGAAAGTGAGCAGGGATCTTTGACAGCTGATATAACCCAAATTTAGCCAAAATTTTGGATATCAATATTGCCCATGGGAAAGGTTATACAGGGAAAATTCCAATCAGCTTGGGTTGTCCTCTTGTCAGAGAGCTTGGCCACACTGCAGAGCAAAGGAGACACATCCTGAAATCAAAGTTTGCTTCAGACTCTCCAGAGTCAGAGGTAACTCACAGCACACACCTGGAAATTCTCAGAGCATTGTCAGGGGTGAGGAGGTCAGTGTGAGCGCCAAGAAAAGGCTGCACACCTTGACAATGCCACATAAAGAAAATTTAGGCAAATTTTTTAGCATCAAAACTGAAGAGAGGACCCTGAAGCTCACTCAGAAGGGTTCTTGTATTTTTCCTTTCCTGCTGCCTATTCCCGTTTCCAACTATAGCTTTCAACTCGTGTAATTAATGAAATAAGGAGCCTAAAGAAGAATCATTTCTTATATAACACGGATTTATCTTGGAACATAAGTCACTGATCAGTGGTTATAATCAAAGGCTGAAATAATTTTAATTAAAACACAAGTTATGCTGAGGCATCCTTTATCTTCAGCCATTCACTTCAGAGTTTTCTAGGTCTGGTTTTTGGGGTCTTCCCTGTTTCCCTCCCTCCATGCCATCTTTCATCATACCCATTTTTCACAACCAAAAACTTTGGTAGTGCAGAGGAGTGAACTAAAAACCCTCCTGAGATCTTTCTAGCTTATATTTTATCATTATTGAATTAATTTATATCATTTAACATGATCATGCTAAAAAATAATGACAGTGCTTTAAGTTCATAAAAGCAGAACTATTTGATTAAAAACTAAAGATTTGTGCTTTATTCTGTTTAGTATGTATTTTCAGCTTAAGCAGGCAGCTCTCAAAATAAAAACAACAATTTAAATGAAATATCTGACACTATGGAGAACTAAGAAAACTCCTATTAAACTACTAAACTCACCTAAACTATAAAATAGAAAAAAAAATATTTTATGTCAAAGGCACAGACCTGATGTGTAAAATTCAGCATTTAAAATGAAAATAGCAAACTATAGATTTATTTATAAAGCTAATTCATTTATCTAAGGGGGTGGCTATACCAGCTTCATAGGTGCATCTTTTCTGTTGTGAAAAGAATTTAAAATATAACAAAACCTTCCAAAAAAAAGCCAACATTTCAATTCAAGAATTCAAAATACAACAAAACCTTCCCAAAATAAAGCCTAATTCTGCTCAGCACATACACAGAGAAGAGATGGATGATTTATACACCAGAAACCAAAATCAGTGGAAGGAGTTTGCACAGAGCAAGTTAAGCTTTACAAATTCCTGGTTAGTCAATTCTTTCTCCTGCAAGGTACAACTTTTCAGCACCACATCTTTTTTCATGTCCATCCTCCCACATAATAAATCAGGAATATTTTCTGGTATTTTCCAAGGACAACAGATACAATATTTACACTGTTTTTTAATCATGCTGAAAGGTAACTTAAGCAGTAAATATTCAGCTTTGCTTCCAGACATTTAATTTTCCTATTTTTAATATATATTTTTGTACCTTATTACATGTATTTTTAAAGAAACTATCAATTTCCTCACATACAGTGATATTTAGATTCATCTATGTTTAAATATCTATTGAAAGATAACAACCCAACTTTGAAACATTTCTCTTATAAAATACAGACACTTGAGAAAATACTATTTTACTAATATATATCAAAGGATCTTAAATTTTGGCACAATATCATCCCCTGTGTAAATCCTATGGATGGGAAAACTTTCCATCCAGTCCCTCAGTTTGATCTTGGGTGTGAATTTTCAGGGATTGTCACCCCTCACTGCAGTTAATTATGCAAAATGAAACAAAATTACATGTTTCAAATGATGCTGTTTAGATGCAGCTTCAAGTCAAATCTCACCAAAACTAAGGTCAGTTGGGAAATCCTTGAGCCCCATTAGCCTGTAAAAACTGCTAGTTTTCCCTAGCAACTGGAAAACCTTTTCTTTTTCCCACCTAAACCAAAGCTGGTGATCTTTTAAAACTCTGGAATGCTTGAAGGGTTTGAATTTCATGGACGGATTACAGTTCCTAACAATTCACAAAGTGCTGAACAACTGCTGTGACTCAGGAATACTCTTACGGAAGAAGAAGAAGAAGAATCTTATGGAAAACGACTTTCCCTAAAGATACAAGACCCTATAACCTCATAATAAAGCTGGGTTAGGTGAAACATGAAAACACAGGGCTGTTGTGAGAATATTTAGTACTAAATTTTGTAAGAATGGTCACGAGTTTCTAGTGATTACAGTAAAGTGGGTAATTGGGGGTAAAAAGGACTAAAATGGGAGGAAAGCGTGACAATTTCTATGATATCTGTGTTTCCAGGGAAGGGTCTGGAGCAGCTGAGGGAGCTGGAAGGGGGCTCAGCCTGGAGCAAAGGAGGCTCAGGGGGGACCTTGTGGCTCTGCACAGCTCCTGACAGGAGGGGACAGCTGGGGGAGTTGGGCTCTGCTCCAGGGAACAGGGACAGGACCAGAGGGAACGGCCTCAGGCTGGGCCAGGGGAGGTTTAGATTGGATATTGGGAAAGTTTCTTCACCCATAGGATGGGTCAGGCATTGGCACAGCTGCCCAGGGCAGTGTTGGAGTCCCCATCCCAGGGGGAATTTAAAAGCCATGTGGATGTGGCACTTGGGGACAGGGGTCAGTGGTAGCCTTTGCACCAATCAGGCTCAATGATCTTAAAGATCTTTTCCAGCTTCCATGATTCTGTGCTTCTAAGGCAAGTATAAAACCATTAATAAATGCTGTGATGACCACAACAAATGGCAGTCATTAAGACAACTACAAATCTCTTGGGTCGGCTGTTTTGTTCTCTGCCCCGAGATGTGTGGGGTGGTTCTGCTGCAGCCCACGCTCTGAAGAATGAGTCTGGACTCTTTGCTGTTCGGTCTTCAGGTTGTTTATTATTTCTTATCTACAAAGTTTTTCTCTCTGCCCAGCCGAAATCCGCTCAGCACAGCAGCCACAAGCACTCTGCCCGCCCTGGGGCGGTGTCGTATTTTTATGCTACAAACTACGTACATAACATTTACTTTTAATTGCCAATACCTGTCACCTATACTAGACAGTGCACTTCTACTCTAAACCAATCCCAAAGTGCCAACATCACAGCAGAAAATGGAGAACAAGAAGAAGAAAGAAGAACTAGACACACCCTGATTCCTCCATCTTGTCCCCATAACCCTTATACCAAAAATCCTAAAATCTACATTTTCACCCTCTGAATACCCTGTTATTACACCATTCAAACCTCTGTGGCTTTCACATCCCCATACCAAGCTGGCAATTCATTGGAAGGATCAAAGTCAAGCCACCAGGTGTTCCGGGCAGCATGCCTGGGTCTCCGAGCCCCCTGACGGGGTCCTCGGCAACTCTGGACATTCAGAGGATGTGCTGAGTTCCCACACAAATCAATCTTTTGTTGTCTTTCTGTTTTAAAAGCACCTTCTCATTTTTAATAAAAAAGTGCCCTTGTAAAATACTTCTTAGGAAGTTCTGCTCTTTGCAGTAGCTGCCCTTCAGCTGCAGAGTATCAGAAGAAAGGAAAAGCTAAGTGCAGGAATTTAGCACAAGAAGTATTTGCTTAAAGAAAAGATAAAGTATTCTTGGCAAGAAGAGGGGGAGCTAAAAGCTGACTTCTTGCTTTCCCCCAAAAAAGCACAAAATGGTAATTCTGCAAAGCATCAGTCTGAATGTGACCCTGTGAATGAGAAAGTTGTTCAAAGTTGGGTTTTTATCTTAAATAGTGCTACCGATTTGATATCTGTTTCAACCTAAAGTTGTGAGTGCAATGGAAATCCCATTTGGCTTGAAAAGTTATTGGAAGCAGCATCTTTTAATGCACAAGGCATTAGACATGGTAAAATAACTTGGGATACATTGCTATAGACTTCTATGACTTTGAGGAAAATAACAGACAGTACTTATTTTCCCTATCTGCAAAATTCAAAAGTGAGACTTTTTTATCCTTTGTCATGTATTTTGACATCTCTAGATAAAAGGTAAAAAGACAGATAAGTAATATTAAATTCTTTATTTGTGATGAATGCAATTATCTTCATCCATATTCTTTTTATGGCCTTTTTAAAAAATTGGGTAGTTACATGGAGTTCCAAAATCCAACTTTATATTATGCCAAGTGATATTATTTTAGAAAAAAGAAAGCATAGAAGATCATTACACTTGACAGATCCAAAGGATAATTTAACTCATCACAAATAGGTGTCTTAAGTAATTTCTGACTTCTTTTTCCTCAGTGTGTCTCTCCATTGACTGACTATAGAAGGATGATTATCTTACATGATGTGCAAAACTCTTCCACAGCTGCATGAACTCTATAAACACAGTAAAATAGGATTTGGGATGCAAACTGAGTTTTGGAGTTGTGAATTATGGAACTGTAATGTTTGTATGCAAGCTGGAAGCTGAACACATTAAAAGCCAGATGAATGAATCTCATCTACATGAGCACAACTATTGATGTGATGGCAGGGACAGGTGAATTTTGGTGCTACAAAATCATATTTTTAACTGGAGGGGTATAAAAGCACACTGGAGATTACAAGGTAGAGTCTCTATGTATTTTAAGTGTTTATTGCCTAAATCTTACTTTAGCTATGGGTTATTTCTCTTAGTTGTCTGGTGGATTTAGTGATCACTGAGCCATTGCTCAAGGGATTTCTGTGGAATCAACGTGGAAACCACCTTATCAGCAGGGATGAGAAGTCAGATTGATGTAATTATTTATGAGTTCAGATTACACTGACTCAAAAATTCCCTTCTTTTTCCTTTGCTTTATGTTTTTAATTAAATTTTAAAAACATCAACAGAAATTTTTTATATACACACTTTTTTGATATATAGCATTAGGACTTCCACTCAGCACATTCCAGTGCCTAAAGAGGCTCCAGGAGAGCGGAGAGGAACTTTGGACAAGGGATGGAGTGACAGAACAAGGGGAAATGGCTTCACATTGCCAGAGGGCAGGGATAGATGGGATGTTGGAAAGAATTGCTTTGGGTGAGGGCGGGGAGGGATGAGCAGAAGTTGCTCAGAGAAGCTGTGGCTGCCCCTGGGTCCCTGGCAGTGTCCAAGGCCAGGCTGGATAAAGTTCTGAGCAACCTGGAAGGTGGAAGGTGTCCCTGCCCATGGCAAGGGGTGGAACCGAATGGTTTTCTAGGTTTCTCCTAACCCAAACCATTCTGATTCTGTGACTTCTTTTTAACACTTTAAAGTCTGAATGAATCCAGCTGCACAGAGGTCAGTACTCACAGCAATTTCCTCACTATTTAGCACCAACTCACTTCAGAAAAACAATGTAACAAAGTGTTCAAGTGAACTATCTGGATGTAAAACCTACACACTAATATGTGCATATAGCTCCTTTATAAATAAACCATACTGTTCCCCTCAGTTACAAAAATACATAATTGCCCAAGCTCAGTTATCTCCCCTTTGGAGCTGAAAAGCTGATATAAATAGTTTTCTTCATACACTTCAGCTACTCAAAATAAGAAAGACATTTTAATATTGCAAAAGTAGCTAAAGCCAATATTTGTTCTGCAGCAAGAGCTTGTGTTGTTTTCTTCTCGACAATATTTTGAGCTGTTATAGAGACACTGCTATGGATTTCAAATTAATTCAGCATTTATATTCTGATCATATTTTCTATCTTATATCTGAAAGGATGCATTCAGCTGATAATAACAGGCTACAGGAAACAATACTGATTATTTGGAATTAAAATGGCTAAGTTGAAGCTATTTTATGCTGGAAGGAGCCTATCAATGCCTTAATTTGCCAGGTGCAGCCAAGTCATTGACACAAGGACCAAGGAGGTGACAAGTCAAGGTTAAGTGCAGCAGGATTGGGTGTTTGGTGATGGTCCTGACTTCCTCATCCATTCCTGTGTCAAGAAAAGCATCTGGAAAAGCTCTGGAAGCTTCTTTCTCCTATTTTTTAATTATACCAATCCCAAGACAGTAACAATCCCTTCTGAGAGCTGTGGGGTAACTCAGTGTCACGTACAATCAATATTTACAAGGGGACACAATCAGACACAGCAGAGCTAAATGCTGAAATCCCACAGGAAATGATGCTGAAATCACACAGGAAATGTAATAAATGCCACCAGCACTGCAGGTATCTCTTTATGTGCATGTAAAGAATGATGTGCAACATGAATTCATTGGCAACGTGAGCTTGGAGCCCAGAAAGCCCCCAAGTGCCCCAGGCTGATCCCCCGGTGTGGGCACCATGGGAGGGGGGATTCTGCCCCTCTGCCCTGCAGAGACCCTCCTGCAGAGCTGCTCCAGCCCCGGGGCCAACAGCAGGAGGAGCTGGAGCTGCTGGAGAGAGCCCAGAGGGGTCCATGGAGCTGCTCCAGGGATGGGGCCAGGCTTGGAGAGCTGGGGGTGCTGGAGAAGAGAAGGCTCCTGGGAGACCTCAGAGCTCCTTCCTAGGGCGGGCTCCTTCTAGCCCTAAAGGGGCTCCAGAAGAGCTGGAGAGCGACTGGGGACAAGAGATGGAGGGACAGGACACAGGGAATGGCTTCCCACTGCCAGAGGGCAGAATTAGATGGGATTTTGGGAAGGGATCCTTCCCTGTGAGGGTGGCCAGGCCCTGGCAGAGGATGCCCAGAGAAGCTGTGGCTGCCCCTGGATCCCTGGAAGTGCCCAAGGCCAGGCTGGATGGGGCTTGGAGCAACTTGGGATAGTGGGAGGTGTCCCTGCCCATGGCAGGTGTGGAGCTTTAAGGTCTCTTTCAACCCAAACCATTCTGATTCTCTGCAGAAGCAGAAATAATGTTTCCCTGCTATTTCAGGTGTGGTCTAACAGGGCTGAGCTCAGTGCAATTCCCACCCCTCAGCCTCCTGGCTGCTCCCCCATGCACACAGCCCAGGACAAGCTACAGATTTCTGGCTGTAAGTGCAGCACTGATGTTCCATCCTTCCTTGGGCCCAGCAGCACTTAACCCATAGACAAATGCTGCTGCCAGCAATATCCAAATAAAGGAAATTTAGGAGCCCTTGTTCTCCATCACCAACACCATCAGAAAGGTGATGTGTAGAGATACAGTTTTGTTAGAGACTGGAAGGTTTATTTTCATAAGGAAGGACAGATGTAGCTGCACTACTCACTGTGTTTAGCAATTTTACCCAAAACACATAATAATGACAATTGCCAAGGGAAAATGATGCCCACACTGGGATCCTTCTGTGGCCTTACACAGCACTCAGTAATTGGCACAATCTCATTTTCAAGTCAGAAGGAGGTTTTGACATCACTTGCCCTGGCAACCATTATCTGTCCATTAGATGGGAACAGAAAAGCTGAATCACAGAACTATCAAGCCCAGTCCTTGCTACTGAAGAGTCACAGCTTTGAGCTTCTACAGCTTTTTCATGAATTTTAATTGCTTTGCAGTCCCTGTTATCTGCCTTTGACCAATTATCTGTACTTGATTGCACTACTGCCTATTTTCATATTTGTAATATACTGCTGGACATTTTTCAACAGGTAAAAAACCTATTTATCTGCCTAAATCAAAATACTAATAACCAGAAATGTTACATTATTATGATAAAACAATTTAAAACTATGCTTCATACATCAACTGCCTTGGAAATTTCCATGGCTTTTTTGTTCTCCCTACAGAATAAATTTTCACAATTCTTGCCCATAAGTATAAAAGAGGATTTGAAAGTTTCCACTTCAGAAATTGTAGTGATCTCCTATTGCTTCTGAGTTTTTCTCCACCACAAACGATTTGTAGTCTTCTCCAGTGATGAAGGTTGTGGATGGTTTTATCATGCAGCCAAGCAAATAACCAGAATTTGGCTGAGCAGGCCAAAGTAATTTTTCAAGTTCTGCAGCTGTCTGCCACAGAGAGGTGATGAAGCCTGGAGACTTCACTTTAATTAATGTCTCTTTTCCCTCATCTCCTCTCCATTCAAAGTGGGTAAAGAATTGACCTCATCCATGACGGTAGAGATTGTTTTGAAATTTTAATAATAATTCACTAATAATTAACTGTTTCAGATCTGTCCAAATGTGAACCAGATACTCTGTACTCAGCTAAGAAAAAAAGAAAAATAAATTTAAAAAAAACCTAACAAAAAAACAAAAACCATTGCCCCAAAGTGTAAAACACAGTAACTTTACCTTTGAAGTTGTTCTTGCTCCACAAGAGAAATCTCTTACCCAATAAAATGTCATAAATACATGCCTGTAAATAAATATCTGTGTAGCAGTGAAAGTCAGGAATAATACAGCATATTGTACTGGAACCTACATCTGGTCTAGCAAATCATCTCCCTGGGCTCATTTCAATCACCTGATTATGATCCTTAACACACCTGCTTTACTTCAGGATTAATAATGTTTACAGCTTCCCTCTGAGGCTCATCTGAGAACAGCAAATAGCCCACAGTGCCCATGGGCTGGTCTTGCTCCAGGTGCAAGCAATGATCCTTTACCACAATGACACTTTTCTAGGTCAAAATAAAACAAAGTAATGTGTGATTCAGCCCTGTGCTAACCAAGTGAAACACCTCAAACTGTTCCCAGCTCCTCCCTAGCAGCCAACAAGGGCTTTCAATTATTGCCTACCACTGTAACCGAATCCAGACAAGCATCTTAAAGCAACAACTAAAAAAAAAAAAGAAATGCAGTTAAACTTTAACAGAATTAATTTTCCAGTGAGTTATACAGCCTAAAATTCATGGGTAGATTTTAGCTCGGGAGCTTAGAAGTGATTTTTTTCTTTCTAAACCTGTGAGTTTGTGCCATGCTGCTGGGCAGGAAAGCATCACCTTCCTGGAAGCTCCAGCCTGGGGGACAGCATTGATTTCCCAGCCTGGATCTGCAGGGACAGCAGCACCCCTGTCTCTCACTCCTGGGACAAAGGTAAAGCTCCTCACTGCAGGAAATGAGGTTTTATTGCTCAGCTTCAAACTACAGGGGAATGAACCAAGCACAGAAAATAACAAAATGCCTATGTTCAATTAAAAAGATGACTAAAGAATATATAAAGATATAGATAAACACAAACACAAATAAAGGAAGATGATAAAGGAAGATGAGGAAGCAGATCCAGAGATGAGTGTCAAGGAAATTAAACATTAATAATGCAATGCCTGTCCTACAGACAAAAGTATTTTTACTCTGAAAAAAGATTAGAGGAAGGATAAATAGTTCATAGCAGCTGTTTGACATGTCACTAAATATGTATTACTGGAAAATACTTCACTACAGTGGCAGTGAAATGGAAGAAGGTGATGAGAGCAAGAAAATGCAAGAATTTCAACAGCTGGACCTTTTAAAAATAATTGATATTTTAAATTTGATTTTATGAGTATAATTTCCATGAAAAAATAACTATCTATGAGGGCATTGGTTTCAAAATTCTTAAATATAACAGATGCATAAAGAATTATAATTTGGAAAAAAAAAAAGTTCAAAGCCAACTAGCCCACCTGATTTTCAACAAGGAGCTACAATTGCCAAAAGTAGAAATAACTGATTAGGAAAAAAAAAAAAAAAAAGCTTATGCTATGCAGCAGACAGTAAAGAAAATTTAGTTTACAAATCTTAGAAAAAAAGAATCTGAATCTGGATGAGCAAATCACAACCACTGGAATGAGGCCCTGACATCTCCCAGCAGCTCCTTCACCTTCCCTACCATCACTTCCTTTTTTTTTTTTTTCTTTTTACCTTTATTTTTTAAAAGCATCTTACTGGAAAAAGAGAAACCAGGAGATGATTGCAGCTGACTCCAGGTGTGAGCCAGGCTGTGAATCTGCTGCAGCTGGACTTGTCACTGTCCCCAGGCTGGTTTCTGTTCTGACCTTCGCCTGCATCCAGGATTTCCATCAGACAGAACTGCTGCTTCCCTTTGGCACACAGACCCTTCATGCCAAGCCCAAAGCCAGACTCCAGGCTGACTTTACTGAAATAAATAACTTATTCTACCGGGTATCAAGAGTTTACATTATGTTGGCAGTTTAGACACTGGTGAGTGGGAGTAAAAGGATGAAACTCCTGGCTCAGTTTCCCCTGAAGTTGTTTAAATTATGATGAAGCTGTTTTTTCAAACCAGACACTTTCCTGTATGTCTTATACAGCATAATACAAACTCATTCAAAAAGAGATTATTCTTGTTTTTCTTAATCTGGACTCCTAAATGAAGTCCTCCTGCAGTTAACTCTATTTTAAATTATTTTTCTAATGCACCATAGGATTCATCTATATGAGAACACTGTTTCAATTTAACCATTCACAATTTGATTTAGTTGAATGCAACCTTGCTTTATTTCCATTTATCTTGTTACAGTTCCAGCTAATGGGGAATTGACTGAAGTTCTGGCTCAGCTGCACAGAAGCAAACAGCTGTAGAGATTTAAGATGCTCCTGCTCTCCAGCTGCTCATTCTGTCCCTCTGCCAGATCTTACTGTCCCTGAAAATTTGGCAGAAGTGGGTCTGTCCTATAGCCTCAAGCACTGCTGCTGACATTTGTCCTGATGGAAAGGAATTTTCACATCTTTTCCCTCTCAAATATACTAAAGATGCAACAACCTTCAGAGAAGGGGCACAACAGAGCACAGACAGTGTCACATTTGAAGGTGACTTTTCTCTGCTCACCTCCTGCTGAACAGCACTGGGTCACGTGGAGGGCACCTAC